>CM047807.1:111833892-112483892 GCA_026214975.1 Gentiana macrophylla
CATGCAAGGGCATTAAATCAGTATTTTTGGGGTGTGGCTCCAAACATTTAAGGCTACTACTGCTTTAGATACCACGGCTTAATTTGGGAACAAAAGAAGAAGATAGATTTAACAATTCTAATGACAAAAAGGCGGAAAATCGAATCTAAGAATTGAAATATTGAAAGTGAATTAATTCCTAGCAAGTGATCACAATATGAGAATACAGATATCTGGCAATTTAAATAGAGTAAAAGGAAATGCTGATCAAGTCGCTGAGTCGCTACAACAACTCTAAGTCTGTAATCAACTAACTTCCTAAACTAATTTTCGTTGAGCTGTTTGACATGAAATGTCTTCAACTAGATTTCTCTCCCAAGTTGATGCTACCAAAGGCAAATGCGAAGTTCTTGTTTGTTGTTCTTCATCAGCTTGAACATATGGGCAATATTTTTACCCCATTATATTTTACTCCAAAAATAAACAATTTTATTCATTATCACACCAAATCAGATCCATTTTATCAGACACTACAGTAATTTCTAACTGAGCTCATCCAAAAATCATTCAGTGATATGTCCAAACCCTGAGTCTGGTTTACAAATTTACTCAGTTTAAGAAATATAATTACAAATGTTCTTATTACTTGACCATCAAACTGTGTAAGGGTATCTTTCAAAAAAAAATAAAAATCAAAAATAATAAATAAAATATCTAAGCCAGTTGGTATAAAGTTGCAAAGAGTGGGAGCAAAATATGGAATCAAACAAAGAGTAAAGTGGTACACATCCAACGAGGATTAAGTCCTTTTCTTCATACCTTTGAACAGTGTTATACAGTGTTAATAATAATAATAATAATACCAATAATTAAGACAAGCACACTAATTTGGACTGATAAATACGCACAATTAAATCCTTTTGTTTTAGTTAGTCAAAATAATTGGAAGTGACAAAATATATATATAAAATAAATGCGTGTAAAGTGCTGTTGTATATTTCGCACAGCAAATAAAGAACTCTGTACTTTATAAAATAGAGCTATATATATATGTTTCAGCACTCCACTGCCATTCCCAACTTGTAATTACAATTATTTTCTTTAATAATGGAAAGTACTTGGACCAAACTGCGAGATAATTGTATAATCATTAAGATAATGTTAAAATGTATATATGCATAACATATGATAAGTTAATGAAGGTCCATTATACTTTGTTACAAACAGTATCCCACATGTATCAATCGGAGAATACAATTATAATAGGGACGGCTTTTAAAATGCTTTTATACACACAATATTTGAACCAAAAATTCTCGAATACATATCCATATCAATACTAATCACTAATCAATTATCTCAAAGATCTTAGGGAATTTACTTAAAGATCTAAAATTTGAATGCCTTCGGGTCGAAGTTTTTTTTTTTTTTTTTTTTAAGAGACTTTTATGCTAGAATGGTAGAAAATTGCAGTAAATGCACATTTTTTCCTTTCTATTTTAATTGCTATACCATTGAAATCACGTGAAATGTTAGTGTAAATGCTTTGCACCTGAATTTTAGATATCTCCAATCCTTATATCTATAAGAGTATAATCTAAAGACTCTAACAATTCAATCCATAAAAACAGAAGTGTTGATTCTAAATCACATCCAACGATCTAGTATAATGTGATACGATGTAACAGATGACTCGATTTGAGGCTTTTTTGCATAACTTTTTCTTTATCTTTTATAAAAAGGAAAAATAATGGAGTTCATCAACTGTGTTAAGTAGCTCATCATAAGTTTAATATTGAGCTATGGCCGCACGGTATTAAACAACCTCGATATAATAAAATGCACTAATCGATAGTAACAAGACTGATCATATTCTGCAGATATGTAACACACTAAGTCTCCGACATTGTGACAACAAAAAGTTCTTTACATTCTAGCCATGTGGCAGGACAGAACATAAAATGACAAATTAAACTTATCACTACATATGTATTTAGAACTTTGTTGTCAGGTACCAAGTAGCTCTTAAAGAATTCATCTGGCGTGCGTAAACTTGGGCAAAATCAGTCATGTAAGCATTTTACAATATCGCCCATCCTCAAAAACGTCAGAATCTACTATATTGAAATACACGGTAGCTTATGCATTGCTGCATACCATACATTACTGATTTTATCATTTGGCATTTTAGGACGACTCCGGTTTTTATTTTGAGTGGATATTTTGGTACTAATTTTATAAAAAGTAGTTTTTCAATATTGCCATTCGTTATTTACAACTCAAATGAAATAAATTGTCCTGGGTAAAACGTACGGTCATGGCTTTCATGCACTTTTATATGGTGAAGCATGCATTCTATTCTACAAATTGAAAAACAAATGTTTTTTTAGGAAAAATAAATGGTTAACTCAATTTTCGGTTATCTATTATTGTTGATTTGTCGGATTATTATTCGATGTAACATTTTTTCTCTTACGATTTCATTTGTCTTTTTTTGAAATTAAAATATTTTATAATCTTTATGTTCAGTGTCGTACAAGCAAGCTGCATCCACACACACACACATATACTAAAAACACACTTAATAATCATTTCCAAAAAGAAAAGTGAAACCCAATATTGATATTGTTCAAAGAAGGAAATAAGCAGACCCAGCCTTCTGTTAAATAATTATGTAAAATGTAGGCTTTCCTGACTCAGTGGAATTCGTAGTAATTAAAAGAATATATTATTACAATTTGTTGGTTTCCTAAAAATAAATATAAAAACCACAATTTGTTGGTAATTAAATATAGCTATTTTCTATGTGTGAAAACAAGAGTATTAGCTATGAAACTTTTTACAGACTCCTTAATACAGTGGAGAAACAATAAGCAGTAAAGCGTAACCTCAAACCAATTAGTTTGCCATTATGCAGATCGTTAAATTGCCTTTTATATGTAATTATTAATCTAATAGTGCATAACATATATTTTACTGCTAAATTACGTCTCCACATTCATCCAAATTTGATGACTGAGAATACCAATGATTTTTGGAATAGACTAAATAGCATTTACGTTAAAGTGGTGATGATAAATACGTACATTTGATGATTCTTATTTTAGGTTGAGTTGTATGTTGAATGCATAAATAATATATTGTTGTGACTTCTTAATGAAGACTTGGTCTAGTCATGACTGAACGCAAATTCTAAACCCAGGCAAAAGAGTAATTCATCATCTCAAAATTTGAAAAGTATGCTTGATAGTCAAACCCATAGATTGTGATTGTGTTTTAAAGTTCCATCTTTATTATCAAGTGCCAAACAATACCTTAATAGCTCAACATGATAAACCAACTCATATAAGGGGTAAGAGGAAATATTCTCATCCTCCAAACTAAGCTGATACGGAGCGAGGTCCCAATCCATTCCTCTTTCTCTGAGTTAAACACAATAGCAAGCTGGCCCAACGCGGTACAACAAAGAGCCAACACCCAAGATTTGCAATATAATGCCTGCTTTGATACCACATGAAAATCTGCGCCAAAACTCATAATGCATAGAATATCATTCCAAAACCTGCAAAGTATGGCAAGCACAATAAGCTTCATATCTTAATACGATACGCAAACAATAAAGGGGAAATACAATGCCGGCATATAAACATTTACATCTTTTTCAATGTTTCTGTCTCAATTAACATTTTATCATCAATTCATCATTCCATTAAAAAAAGAAATGAATCAAGCAAGGGAATGAACGAAATTATACAAAGTAAAAAAAGTTTATATATTGTAAAATATTGTTATAAAATTGAAAACAATACTTATGAGACATTGGGTATTTATCAAGATGTATTATACAAATCGGTAAACAATAATATTTTTTGATTTAATAAAAGTAATGCATACTAATCCCACATTATTTCCTTTATATCAAGATGTGACTGTTTACCTTATAAAGTTAAGCATGCACAAAATGGTTTTTTGTCTATTTATTTAATACTATATTTATTTTCTAATTATAAAGTGTGAAAGGGGGCATAATAGAGAAAATAAAAGTAAATAGTAGTAGGTGTAAAAATGATAGTATTGAGTGGGAGTCCCAATTTGTGGAGACTGGAGACAAATTTGTTTGTTCCTTGGGCTACTGTTCATGGGGCCCTAGCCCCCATTCATCCGCCCACCTATTCAATTTGGACCACTCCAACCCTTTGATTTTTATTTTTTATTTTGTAAAGTAAATTATACTATGTGATAAATGTGATATAATACCTCCTTCCATCGAGGTGTTTTATTATTATTTTTTCCTTCCTTAAATTAAGAAAGAGCTTCATAGTAGATATATTAAATCTTTAAAAATACTAATTTAGTAGATTTAAATTATCAACACGTTAGTAAAATAATTTCTAAACAAATACTCTATTTTTCAATTTTCAACAATATTTTTTCGCTTTTATAAATTTTCTTATATCTACTTCATTAATAAAATGCCCATCATCGATAAAGAGATTAGAAACTAAAAACTGATATCTAAAATCAGAAATAGTTCATGAATAAAACCTCGTAAAGTATGTATAGACTAATTATGTGATAGTAGAAGAAATAGCTTCTTCCAAATAACATTTGCAGATTACTACTTTTTTTTGCCACACATACTTTAAATCTTAAAAACGCTGGTTTTTGTAGATTTTAATATGAAAATAACAACGCACAGATCTCTCCGTTTTATATTTAAAATACAGATTCTTTAAAATTTAATTTCACACCTGTCGATATTCATCCACGTTTTGTAAATTTCCTTCCATAATAATATCACTGGAAAAATCACTCTGAGCTAAAATTGTAAATATTGCCCTTTAAGGAAAAATCAAACTATTGTTCCTTAAACAAACAAAATAAAAATAAAAACTGAAAGATGTACTCTATTTGAACAAAAACATATATGTTGCTGCTCAAATTGCTAAAATGAAATGAAATAACAACGTGACCGTAATGAATGCGATAACATTCATGTGCAGGTAGTATTGACTAATTCTATCGAATGAAATAAATTAAATTATATTGGGACTTTATAACTCAACGTGAATAATCGTAGAGTTTCTATGAGTGTGTGGCATGGCAAGATTAAGTTGTAGTACATGTCAAGGAACGGGCTAGTGGGTATGGGGTGGCGTGTGTCAATGGATGGTTCAGAAGGGGTACATGTACGTGGTGGTGGAAATGGTGGTGATAGTGACAGGTGATGGCGTATAGTGCTGCGTGGGGTGTAAAGTGATTGGGTAAAAGGAGGCACACCAGCTGTACTAGGAGTAGGTAGGTGGGTGCACGACTGGCTGAACTTTTATGGTTTGCAGCTTAAACCTGGTCTAAGTATAATTGGTGATTAGTCCACTTGATGGGCTTGATTTTGAATGACAATGAATTTTCGGGAGATAAAAACAACTTTGGAAACTACTAAGATAAGTTGCTGTTACAGCTTCGAATCATTCATCTCGACATCGCGTAACGGTAAATTAATTCCCAAAGCTTGTAGCTTAAATACGTGGGTTGTTAATGTAAGAATGTAAACATTTGTCCCACATAGAAGTTGATTCAAATGAACTTAACATTTAACATGTATAGTTTCATTAAAAGTGAAGCCTAAAAGTGCAAAAGAATTTTGTAGAGAGAATACATAAAGATATCTTGTTTATAACCATATGTGCATCGCTGCCGTCCGTCCTGGCTCGGGCTGGTCATTGCTTGGGCCTGGGCCTAGAATTAATATTTGAGGACCAACTTTCAACAGATATAGCATGTGAATAGCAAGTTCTTTTCATTTTCAAAGCTCGCTCCTGCAAATCGTAGAGACATACTTCTCTTCAATTGCAACTTATTGTGTCTATATAAACAACATACAACCTCAAATGGAAAGAACTGCTTTCGTCAGATACACAACGGGCGTCATTCGCCGGGTCCGGCTCGGCCTGGGCTTGTTGTTTGGGCCCTGGCCTAGAATTAATATTTGAAAGTACCACAGAATGCAGATATAAATATGGTGAGTAGTCAGCTTTTTCCTTTCTCGTGCTACCTCACGAAATCAAGAGGCGATACTTTCAATGCAAACTTATCGTTGCCTTATATAAACAACACAACCCTCAATGGAAAGAATAACGTTTACTGCATACACAACTCTGCAAAAATAAACTCAAACACTGATCATTCAAATAAAGATAAACAAAGACTTTTATCAGTCCGTTGCTTTCCTCATTCAAGTGTAGAAATATGGAAATGTTGATCATTGTATTTTGGATGAGATTCTCATATCCGCAGTGACAACAACCGGTGATAATTATGCCTTAAAGACAGTAGCCTAAACTCGCACTAGCCAATCAAAGTTTTATTTACATTTTAATTTCTGCATTTTAGCGTTTGAATATGTTGTAGTATATGCATGTATATATAGAATAAATTTCAACGTTAAATTTCATTCATTAATTGATAGTGAGAAAATTGGCAAAATTTGTATTATGAATGGTATTTGGCTTTAATGGTTTTTTTTTTCGGTGATTTTAAACGTCTTTTGTTATTTTTCTGTTTGAAAAGTAAAATGTAAAGAGCTTTAGGATATAATTTTTTTTTCCCGAAGCTCTGCAAATTTATTTTGAGTGGGTTCTATTTGCTTTCATAAAAAACTGCCATTTTTAAGTATACTCCTTTAGGTGATTTTATTGGCACTTTATAATTACTTCTAAAATCATATTTACATGGTGTAGGAAAACAAAAGTACAAAGAAGCTCACACTCATTACTTCAAGCTGCAACAGATCAAAAGAAACAAGACGGAAAGCCGGACTATCACGGAGTTATGCCAGACCTCACTCATCGAGTTGTTGTCTAAAAGATGAAACAAGCTAAAAAATTAACACATATAAAGTGGTTAATGCAACGGATCCAGAATTCGTTTTTGTTTTGATCTTCAAAACTAAAAGCTATACTTTTTATCTAGAAAATGTTTTTGGGGTGATGCCACCGTTCTTCAAAAACGCATTTTTTTTAAAGGAGCAAACTACATCGCTTTTAACACTCAAAAAAATTACTTGGAGCTTCAGAGGGAGTCGCGTGACATTTCCTGATAGCTTAGGTCCACCTGAAGTAGTCTACGCCATACATTTCTATTTGGTATAGTCGTAAATGACTTACCCATTAACTCGCGTAAAACTACCTAAAAAGATCCCACTACAACGCATTTAGATCGGGAGATTAGGAAGAAAATCTATTTGAAAATGCAACATATTTATGTTTCGATTATCGAGACCTGATTCATTCATTCAATACCTTTTAATTCATTTTTTTCCATTCCAATCACATGCTACAATTTTTCTTTCCAATTATTTCTTCAAGTATAAATAAAAATATATTAAACTATCGCTCACTAGCTTCACTTTATTCGCCTCCGATGATCTTTTAATCATTATTTTATTCACTATATTACTTTATGACAATCTCTCACCAATAATTTCTTCAGATAATGAAATACTATAAAAAAAAATCTAACTTTCAAATCATCATTTCTCTTTATTTTATTATATTTTAAGTAGAAATATTTTATGTTCAAACATACCACCTAATGTTTCTCACACACTTCCATATACTTCATACTTCTGCACTTGTGTTATTGGTATGGTATTGCCAAGCAATTTTCAGAAATATCAAAACAATTATTTTGCCCCTCAAAAAAACAATTATTTTTTTTTTTGAGGAAAAAATAGGACGAAGGACGAGTCTATACCAAAAGGACGAAGTAAACAGGTTCTAAGTGCATTGGGATAGTAATCAATTTGGTCTTGCACGGCCCAAATCCACAATGGACCAATCCATAAGCCCAAGTCCGTAGATGCCCGCAAATCGAGGAAAAAAATGTGATCTGATCGGAATTAAATGCATTAGATTTATTTATTTATTGTACAGAGTACTGTATTTTACCAGAAGAAGTGGTAAAACCCTTGTCAGATAATCTGTGCTTTCCTACAACTGCATTCTCAAAATCTTCCTTTAATCAAATGGATACGGAAACGGAAAAAGAAAATCGAAGAAACTGTTGTAGAAATCTTGAGGAATTCTTGATATGGATAAAGTAACGGAATATATGATCCGGAAATCCGCATCGGAGAAGCTAGGGATGAACCTTTCCGGCGCCGCGTACAAGAAGTTTGTTCGTCAAGTTGTGGAAACCTACCTTTCCGAACAGCAATCGAAATTGGAGGAGGCGGTGGAGCAACAGAAAGAAGGTGAAGAGGAAAACAAGCTGAAGAAGAGGAAGAGGATGAAGATGAAGGCAGTAATAAGAAGAAGAGAAAAGCTGGAGATAAAGAGTATGACGACGAAGGCGATCTCATTATTTGCAGAGTGTTTTGTATCTCTTTCATTATACAAAGGGTTTACTGCTAGATTTCAGTTTCGTTTGAATTTTTTAGTGATTTTTTTTTTTGTTTGTTTGTAAAGTTTGGATTAAGGATTTGTTTTGCAATTGATAGTTATCAAAGACTAGAAGAGTGACTATGACGGAGTTCAGAGGAAAGACTCTGGTGTCAATGCGTGAGTATTACAGAAAGGATGGGAAAGAACTTCCTACTTCCAAAGGTAACGTTTTTTTTTCTTACTTTAGATGTAACTGCACTGCGTCTTGCATTGTTATTTTTCAAAAGTTGTTATTTGTTTAAACCAGGCATGGTTCTTTGTAGTTTGTCTGATTACTTCTTCTTGAAATGGTGTTGTCTTGGTCAATTTTGGGCTGTTGTGACTTCCTTATCACCCCACACTAGGTAGTTCCTTTGTGTTACGTGACTAGCCCAAAGAAAGCTTTTAGCAAAATTTTCCGAAGGATTGGTGATAACCCTACTTTAGTATGTTTTGTATGGCTTCTAATGCTTTGAGGGCATTTTCAACTCAGTCGAGAAGTTAATGCATTTGATGCTTAGTTGATACCTGGCTCTACGTAGTAGACTCTTTTTAAGTGGTGTTTGCAATGCCCAGAGTTTTATCATATGACATTGTTTCGGTTGAGGAGTGGATGTTGACGGGATAAATGAGATGTATTAACCTGATAACAGACATTTAAACGTTTTCTTATGACTGGTTTTTTCCTGATGCACTTGGATTGAGAAACTTAAGTAACATAAGCTATGGATTTTGTGTGTGTGTGTGTGTTTTCGAACTTTGCTATCTCTAATTGAGTACAGTGGGAGATGATTAGTTTTCTGATTTTAGGTGTTAAAGATATATTTCCTTGGCTGTCTTCCATAGTCTCACGTATGCTTTCTTTGTAGGAGCGTAATCTTATTGTGTTATTACATTAATTAGTTACCATGGACTGAATATGCACTGGATTTATTGATGTTCTTTAAGAGAGATCGTATGTTTGGAGCAATCGACTTTTTTTTCACTTCACTCTGTCTCTGTCTCTCTCTCTCTATGCACCCACATTCATACACCTCTCAACATAATTATGCACATGCACATGCACATGCACACGCTTTTTCCTTTGCCTTCTCTTGTCCTAACACCCCCTGCACCCCCTCCAATACCCCCTTGCCTTCATTTAATGTGATATTCCAACAACTTCCAGACCCAGTAAATCCTGGATTCCTGAATGATGGATTGTGTTTGATATTGTATGGATTGTGGGATTCCAGACTAAAATGATATTGTATATGATTAGTTGCAACATTTCAAGAAGTCCCAATGAATAATGCTTAGTGAAAGGAAAGTATAATGCTTAGGCCTGAGTATTATGTATTACGGCTAGTATTTGATGTATCAAATCAGAGTCCTTACGAGCAAAAGTTGTGTTTCAGCTTTGTTTATGGAATATGGATTGCATTTAATTTACTAATGTCTTTGGAAAAAACTGTGGTGGTTTGTTGGCATTGCATTTGTAGGTATAAGCTTGACTTCTGAGCAATGGGAGACTTTCTCAAAGAATGTACCTGCCATTGAGAAAGCTATTCGGAAAATGGAATCCAGATTGAACTGAGCCTTTTTTTTTTTTCTTTCTTTCTACATATGCAGCAGCAGTAGTAGTAGGAGGAGTGTTGTATCATCTAAGTTTGGTGCCGAATTTGGGATTTCTTTATTAGTATAGGCACTCTGGTTTTCTGTGTACTCTATCTACATTTTAAAATGGTGGAGAGCTGCCATTTTATTTCTACTATTACAGTAGTTATGATCGTGTAAGCTTCGTCTTTTGATAACAATGCGGTTATGTTATATAATTAATGCCTTGTTCTTAAGTGGTTTCTGGCTTTATTACTGTATCGTTGTTATTTCTAGATCTATATAATAATGAAGTTTTTAACAAATTCTGAAGATGAGATGATGCAATACATCACTATAACTGTCTTCCTCTACTCAATATATATATGAAATTTGAAACAACACACTTACAAGGACTGTAGAATGAAAAATTGCATTGACACGGCTCAGTTTCTTTTTCTTCCTAGAAGAACAGCATATAGCCTACTCTGATTAATTTACTTGGGGTTATACCAAAGAGACAATTTCTCGTGAGTACAAAATAAGACGTAAATGCTGCAGTGTTTATTTTATTTTTATAATAACATGGATGAGTTGGATAATGGTGATGCGCTACCAAACATGCAACTAACCCAAGAAGATCTTCCATAGACAGGTTCATAATCATAGAGCTCACCTTCTTCTTTGGTCCTTGCTTTCCTTTGCTGCAAAGATTTAAGAGAAAAGTTCAGTTCATATTTCACTAGTGATAACGATGGCCGCTTGAATGGAAATTGGAATACCCACAACCATTATGGAGCTTTTCAATTCAATATTAGTTTTATTCACACTAACATAATCAAAATACAAATTTTACAACTATCAAACCTATTTCTGAGACTAGCTCAGAGCATTTCGAGCTGACTCAAAAAATTTATTATTATTTCCTCCAGTTCAAACATGGCAATTTTAAGAGTAGGTTTTTTTTTGACTCTTAACTAAGCAAAGGATAGAAGAAAGGATGAAGAAGGTTACCTGGTCTTATCAGTATCATCATCAACAACAACAGCAGCAGCTCTGGCAATTCTTCCAGAAGTAACTTCATCCATGGTTTGACCACGGCGTTTGTATCTACCACCTGTGGCCAAATACGCAGGGCACGGCCTATACGCTTTGATCGGCCACCAACCAAACCCAGCTACAGTTGCTATTCCCCCTTGTATTCTTCCCTCTCCATTACAACCTGCTTCCATTTCTTCTCTCCCATGCTTTACATGATCCATCCTGTCTCAATCCACCTCCACACAATTTACACCTTCTTTGATTTTATTTTATTTTATTTAAAGCATGCAAATGATTTCTTCAAATCAGCTAACATTAGCATTTAATCAAACAGCTTACAGTCATAATGGAAAAGCATATAAATTAGTTACACACCTATAACGTAACACACCTCACAGACGGAAGGACAGTAGAGTCTTGTTCTTGTGCGGTTGTCTCTGACTCTGACTCTGATTGAAGACGTTCGCCACGAGGTGAGTCGTTTCCGCCGTTATGATCTTCGACAAAAGAAGCAGAAGATGTCGATGATTGGAGAGCAATGGTTTTAAGTGGATGAGATTTGGATTGAATAAGTGGCAGCATTTGAAGTTTGTTGGGATATGTGTTGTGCTTGTTAATGATGTTAACATGAAGCTTTGGTGACGGTGGTGCTGGTGCCGATAAGAAGGCGGAGACTCCGCCACCGGTGGTTATTGTCATCTTCTCTCTACCATGCGCTTTGGGGAACAAGATAAGACAGTGTGTGCTAGCTCATACCAATTGATAAGTCCCCAAAATCCATAATTTAGAAAAAGGAAAAAAAATGTATGGTTTTGGAGACTTTTGAATTTTGATGTTACAATATTTTTATGAGGTTGCATTTGTTGTAAATTACACTTTCTATTTCTGATACATACCCCTATACGTAGTTTTTATTTTATTTTTTAATTATTATTTTCTTATTATAACTTTCAAACATTTATTATTTTGACCATCAATGAATAAAGAATAAACATGAATAGTCCAAACAAACAAACAAACAAACAAAATTTGTTATGCAATCAACAATTGTTTTGAATGACGTCCCGATGTAATCATGCGCACTTGTAATTTAACTTTAAATGAATTAAGCGATAATTATCTTGAGCGTGTTTGATATCGGGTTTGATCTCGCACAAATCAAAATACAAGTTAAATACATGTTATCACGATTTAACTTCGTTTTACTTTAAAGTGTCTTTTTCGGGTTGTTAATATAAAAACAAACATGCATATGCGAGTCTATTCACTTACTTTGAAGAGACAGATGAAATATGTCATACACATACTAGAGTTGGCTGGGGTGCCATTTTATCGTGGAAGAATGCATGTGAACTTGAGGATGAGTTCATAACCTTGGGAGGCTGAGTGCGTGATAATCTAATATTTATTTTTATTTATCTTAAAAATGATCCGATTTCAGGTAAATGTTTTTAGCCTATATCGTAATTTGCTCGAAATAAACATCTTCATTGATGCTGTTAGTAATCATGATGTGGTACAATTTGAAGTCTAAGTCGTTGATGTATTTTATGAAATTTAAAAAGTGCAGAGTGCGTTTCTACGTATTATTCGTTGTATTAAGTAGATTGAGGGCAATAACGTTTGAGTTTTTAGCACTTGTGGTTTTAGATTATTGGGCTTATGTAAGCACATTTCTGATCGATTGTAATAGGTGATTTTTGATGATTAATAAAAATCTTATTTCAAATATTATCTCTGTTTTCATTGGTTTTCATTTAATCCTCTGCGTTTTACTCTGATACACCTCCACGTCAACCACTAAGCTCCTCAAGTGTATTTGAAGAAAAAAATCCATCCATTAAATGTTAATTTATGCTTAAAACCAAGATTGAAATTGTGTTTGTTTCATTCCATATTTCCAATCTATTGTTTATTATTAAATGAGATAATAAACTAAAGAGCGGGCTAATTACACACGCACAGAATCAACAATTTTATACATAACGGTTCAACTATTTTAAACTAGTATATTAAAATAATATGAATGTAGAACTAATTACATGAAATAGCATTATATTCACTTTCATATAGATTGTAAATTGCCATTTTGACATCCAGCACCAGTGGTCTAGTGGTAGAATAGTCACTCTGTACTGCGATGCAGAGCCGGGTTCGATTAAATGCTGGTGCAAATCCTGCAATGATGATTGCCTTGCGGTGGGAAGGGTCTACCGCTTCTTTCTGATCTTGTCGGAGGAAAATTGGCATCTCTGAGCATGATTTTTGTTTTTCTTGGGCCAGAAAAATATCCACAGTATTTTTGTGAGGTTATATGTGTTGTAAAAATACACTTTCTATTTCTGATGAATTTTAAACAAACATTTTATTTATATTTCTATGTATCTTTGCCGATGAGAGCAAAGAACAATCCAAAGTCAGTTATGGCATGGGTTTCTGCTGGCGCAAAGTGAGAGGTCAGGGGTTCGATCACTTCACGTTTCCCCTTTTTTTTGAAAAAAAAAAAAAAAAAAAAAAAAAAAAAAAAAAAATCTTTGCGATGACGGCTCATTGTTTACATGTCGAATGTAACGCCACTTAAAATTTAGATGAAACGAATTACCCGATAATTACCATCGGGCGTGTTTGATAACCGTTTCAGTCTCGGACAAATGAAAATACAAATAATACATGTCAAATTAGCAAAGTAATGGATGTGTCTGATGAACTAGAAACGTCTTTCTCCCGGTTGCTAATGTAAAACAAACCTGCATATGGATTATGGAGTATGCTTACTTAAAGGCAAGGTTGGATCTACATGAAAAGGGGGAAGGGGAGGAGTGGATGATGGTATTTGTTCAATCTTGGGAGAAAGGCAACTGAAAATGTAGTCATCAGTTTACAAGGAGGAAGAGGAACAAATAAAATGCAATATATTACCATCACATCTTTCTGTTACTGATGCAGTTCCCCAAAAAAAAAAAAAAAAATGAAAAAAACTAGGTAGAAAAGAGTTTGATAAATAAAGTCATAAAACAGTAGGTAGTGATGAGTATGAATAGCCGCCAACCTCTACCATTTCTAAAAGCATTACTTATTAACCTATTTATTACAAACTTAATTACTGCTATGCTTCCTATGCTAATGCTCAACACCCCTACTATTAGCTCTTTACTCTCAATCTTGCTTGATCCCCACCATCTTCTCAACGTCTATTCTGTATATAAAACAATAAACAAAACCCAGTTCAGAACACAGCCCAGTTCAGAACACAAGGATTTAGAGAATCTTTTTTTTTTTTTTTTTCCATACATAGCAAAAGAATCTGAACAGGAGGCATGCATGCAACTATGCTATCCAGGAAATTCTACCGTGTGAGATGGGATAGGGTTTAGGTTTAGGTTTTAGAAGAGAGAGACACACGTGCAATGTGATTGGAGCAAATGATAACTTGTCAATAGGAGTCTCTGCGCTAAATTTCCAATGATATCACATCACAACTGCATCATTTAACTGTGCAATCATTGATAATGTGAGTTTCTTATGTTTGGAAGATTCTTTACAAACTATTTCATATTAAAAAAAAAAAACGCAAGATTTGAATTATAATGAAAGCAAAGGCAATCCAAGAGGCCATGTCCACCCCTCTAATCTACTATGCCTTCAATACAAATCATATCTTAACTAACCTTTACGCAAAAGACACCGGAGGCCCCTATACTATCACAATTGTAACATACTGGCCCCTTCAATTTAATTTTCAGCAAACCGGTCCCTTTTTTTTTTTTATATCATAGTGCCCACTAATTAGTTAAAAAAGATCTGTATTGGCACCAACGGTTAGGAAAAACCATTTTCTGATCACCCTAATATATAGCTCTTGTTTCAAGGAGTTTAATGCAATAGACAACATGAAAAAACAGACATTAAGTTATCAACAGTTTTGCGATCAAAGTTGATGCGCTTGAAATTTGACGATCAATAGGACAAAGAGAAAAAACATCAGGAAAGAAGCACAAACCTGAGGAGCTCATTTTCCTAACCAACAAATCCATCACGGGATAGAATATCATCTTTCCACAACTCCAGGTCACTTAATTCTTTTCCCTGAAAAGCAAATATATAAAAGAAAAACTGAGAGCTCAATAATGTACATAGTCCTTTTTTCTTCAAACAAGGGATGATCATGGATCATGCTTTGCTTACCATATTCTCTTTCCACTGTAAGAGTGTCTTGATCTCAGATTTACTGTTCTCCAAAAGCACTGAAATCTTTGAAATCTCCTCATTCAGCTCGGAGCACAATGTCGGCTTGCCTTTTACTTAGCTCTTTGATGTACTCCTCCATCACAGCTAGATTCAACTCAAGTGACCTCACTCTCTGTAACAGTATTTTAAGAACAGAATCCATGCGTTCTTCCATTAGGCTGGTGCCGAGCTTTCTGTATCGGATCAGGAACAGCAGTAGTGATTGCTGCTTTCTTTTGAACATCTTTGTTAACATGCTCATCAACGGTATCTGGGGCCTTGCTAATAGGCTCGCTCTTGTTATAAGCCACGTCATCTACTTGCCGGATACTGGAACTAGGGTCCGGTACTTTTGTAGGGGTTAAAGTGGAATTAGGTTTGATAAACAAGTACCACCATGACATTCCCCAGGCGTCACAATAAGATCCTCAAGCATCTGCTCCACTGCATCAACTCCATATACCTCGACTACACTCAGCGTGCAGTAAAACTTCGGACCGTAATGGCTTAGTAAATCTAACTTCAAGTATCTGGCCCAGTTCGGTTCAGGCAACGTAAAACATTGAGCATGCTTAACATTAGCAGCAACAAAAGTTCCCAAAGAAATCACGTTTCCGTTGGATAAACTAGACTACCGCCTAATTCAAATTGCTTGAAATTGGAGGAGTAATGTTAAATTCGCGATTTTAACAGCATCAATCAAGGTCTCATCAGCAAGCTCGATTATCACAAACTTTCCACCGACAGAACAGGGATTTGAAGATACTTATCATGATCTTTCCCTAAGATATTACTAGCCCCTTTTGCTTCCTTATTGTGAGCCAAAACTTTTGCACCTTTAGATGCAGAGGCATAATTATATGGCGATCCACCAGGCTCAAGTCGACGAGAGATGTTTAACAGCTGAGTGGGAGAGCTTTGAAGTATTTCTTGCCTAGTAATATTCCCATAATCATCCCAGTTAGGATTGGCTTTTCCAACTTGTGGTTGTGGTTGTGATTAGTTTCTATCACGACGGTATTTCACATCTCACTTCAGCATAACCTAAAACATTAGAAATGAAGTCCTCTGTCCTAACGGTTTCGTAACACATGTTGACAGGAACCTTATGATGGACATTGTTGTCATTAGATACAGATGAATTACACTCTACAGAAGTGGAATTAACGCATTTGTCTTGTAGCAAAGGATAGGTACAGTTCAAAGCTTATCCTCAGAAACACTTTTACCTTGAGATTGTCCTGCATATATTCAACAGAAACTCTCATATGTTAAGAGGCACTAATATACATGCTATGCAAGAATTCTTAATCTGGCAATGTGCAAAACAATTAGTTGGAAACAAATGTAATGCCCCAGAACTTCTGCCTAATGGCGGCGCTACTTGAGTCATAAATTCATAATGGATCCAACAACATCTTAGGCTCATCGTCTATGCTTGGACTAAAATGGTTAATCATCTAAGTTACCAAATCCATAATATTTCATTGCAATGTTTCTCCCACTACACTACATAACAAACACAGAAAAGCTGATATAACAGCGCCACATGAAAAAACATAAACACATCTCAACTCAAAGGGAATATGTGAATTCTTAAGTCAATGAATGTTGACAATGCGTCAACAACCTTTCATTAATTAAATCGTGTAAAATGGACAATTGAAATAGGGAAAAGGAAGTACATAGAAAATACAGTTGCTGTCAACCACCCTGCTTATACATCTGAAATAACACAATGCATCTGAAATTACATACAATAAAAGGCAAAACGATGTGTGGAATCATCTTCTTCATGTAGACAAAGATGCATTATAGAGATTTGAAAGCTATATTTCAAAAAAAAAAAAAAAAAAAACGAACACATGGGTAGAAACAAAGTAATGGAAATCGAGAATGCATAATAGAATACCAAAATGAAGGAAATAATAAGAATAGGGAGGCGAGATACCTTGAACGGCATGGGCAAGGAAAGATTTGGAGTAAAACAAAAGGCAATAGACCAAAAAGTAAGGAAAATGAAGAGGACAGCTCGTAGAAACTCTTGTCAATCTTTTATTATTATTGTGATGAATAATGGGGTGGTGAATTTTCTTTCCAAGCTGCTTTAAATTAGTGAATTCCATTCCAGAAATACACATATCCCTTCTTCATTTCTTCCCCCCCTTCATCCTCATCCTCCTTACTGTTACATTGCATACGGTGTGAATCACCTGCACCACCATTTGTTCTTCTTTCTTCTTAGCAGGCTATTATGGAATCAAAATAATCCAATTTTGAATGAGACAAAAATGGGTGTCGATTACCTAAGCAAATGCAGGAGTTTGTGATGTGGGTTTTGTTTCGGTGAAGAAAAGAAATATGCACGTCACACCCCCAAGTAGCGGAGTCTCTCGCCAACTACCTCTAAAGCTTCATAGGCGTAGCTTCTTTATTGCTGTGTCATCTTTTTACTTTTATGTATAACACGTGTTCCATTTATTATCCATCCATTAATCCCCTTTTTCCTCTTCCCTCTTCCCTCTTCCCTCTTCTTTCTCTCACCCCCTACCAAGTACCAATGTTGCTGCTTTTGGACGAACAACCGAATATATACATAATATTTGTGTGGTATGCTATGTAAATAATACTATATCGAAAACTTTGCTTCGGCAGAATTTGCGTAGCACGTCATGTAAATTTGTGAGTTTTCGATAGCCGTAAAATAAATCGTCGTTGATTAAAAGAACAGAAAAAGAATTTCCCACTCAAACTCACTTAAATCATACGTAAATTTTTTATTTAAGGGAATCATCGTATAATTATTTCATTTTAACAACTTCGTTTTAAGTCAAAATGTCTTTTTTTGGGTACTTTTCAATAGGCAATATATGAATGTTAGAAATACGCAATGTTTAAGTGGAATTTAAGTATGTTTTGCATACGTTGTTAGATCGTTCACCGATATCGAAAATCGGGTTGTTAAAAGCGAATCGACATAAGTAGGATTTAGGTGGAACTTGTGTGGGTAATTTTTTAAACATCGGCGGTTTATTTTGCGGCTTCTGCGCCCATGTATTTACGTGGCGTCTTTATCTGTAAATCCTACCAAGCGAGAATTTTCAATCATTATTCGTTTCGGGATAGTGAAATTAAAAATTGGGTAATAATGAGCCGGATATAGGCTATAGCAGGGCGTGTGGTTGATGCGTTGGAGTGCCGTCCACTTTATCACCACCATCCTCACGTAACCGCCACTATTAAGTAAGCTGCCCACCTTACCACCACCGTCCACTACTACCCACCAATCTCACCACCACCACTAACACCACCACCTCCTAACACCACCTCACTTGACACGTCTTGAAAATACTCTCTGGTACCACTACTGATAAGTGATAACATATTCTATATTTTACATTCTATATTTTACGGACTAAAACAACATTTTCTCCACTTCGTAGAATTCAATATCATCAGGGTAAACGCATCATGACATCTGTAGCATATGACTTGAAGAGATTATGTATTTTACAGTTTACACACTACAAGTAACCTTTAATTCAAAGATTTAGAATCATGCAGCAAGGTTGTTTTTAAAATATGAATGATTTGGATCTATATTTTAGATATTTATCTTACTTTTAAGACAGCAAAGTAATGCATTTCAGCCTTATGTTCTATCCCCACCTTTACATTCAGGATTGTCACACCTTCCTTTCCAACAACTTCACTCAACCGCACCGGTTTACGAATTCCAGCATTGATATCTTCTACACTTGATGCGTAAATTCTTTTCATCAGATTTACGCAAGAAAACAAAATACAAATGAGCCATGGCAATGAGAAAAATATACAGATTTAGTACAACTCTTCATCAGCTCAAAATAGCTTCTTTTTTTTTTTTTAACTCTTTGGCATCTGCTGCTGGGCAGTTTCTACGTATTGTTCATAAGCTTTTCACTTTCTCCCCTTCTTTGACAAGGAAATTTGCATTTTATCTTTACAATGGTACTTCATAACTTTCTCTGTGGTTTTCTTGATAGACCATCGGTATTGTTCAACCGTTATCACACCGCTCTTGCTGCAACGGCCTTATATGCTCTTTGATATAGGCTTCAACCTGGTCCCAGTAAAAATAACCAGACAAGTGATTAAAATGTGGGAAATAATTACACGAAAAATGAATGCTTAAAACAATTTAAGAATCAACAATCAGTAACCTTCTTTGTAACAGATGGGTGCCCATCTGATTTCTTATTAGCATTGCCATTGGCATCATTTTTTGTTGATGGCCGGGTGAATCTGATTTCTTATTAGCACTGGCTTTTACACCATCTTTTAGTTGATGGCGGGTGAATCTGATTTCCTATTAGCATTGGCATTTGCATCATCTTTGCTTTGATGGTTATGTAAATCCGATTGCTTATTGCCAACTGCATTAAAACGAGCACTGGCATTGTTCTCGTTGTCAGGTATATTTTCATCGGTTGCTTCATGGACGGGAAGATTTGCTGACGTGGGCACGTTTTCTGTAAGTTGCTGAAGCTCACTGTGTGGCTCAGAAGCCTTTTCTGATGCACGGCTTTCATTTCCGGCTCCATTCTCACCAACAGGTGTCATTTCCTCTGCAAACAAGGGTTCCTTATCAGGTCCATACAATTGCTCACACTCATCGAGAGAAGGTTCTTTGAATTCATCGTCAACTGTGGAGTTTTGAAAATGGCTGACATCATCAGCTACGTCACCAATGTTTTTTAAGTTATCGTAGCTAGTAGAAGCTTCTCGAATGTTCTCTGGATACTCGTTATACAGAATGTCTAAAGATTCCCCCTTTGATTTGTTGTCATCGCAAAAGTGGAAAAAACCACTTTCAGTTTTGATTCTTCTTGTAGTAGACTTGAAGCTTTCAAAGTACTAGCACCAATGAAGTCATCATCTTCCAAATCATACTCAAAATCACCATATATATCAAGCTCCGCCTGAGAATCTATTTCAAATATATTATCTGGTCCGTTTTCATCGTCGATCTTTTCTATAAAGTTCATGTCCTCCTTGATATCCTCCATCGGTTCATCACATGGACTACTTGGGGTGTATCAGATAAAGACCTGCGTTTCTCAATGCTTCAGTAACCTCCGATCAAAAAGAATCATCATCATTTGTTACCTCTACTTTATCGGGCTGGGCTAATTGAGTTTGAGAAATGCTCGTTTCTGTAGTTTGATTGCTGTTTTTGGAATGTGCTCTACGTAACAACTCTTGTGAACATAGGTTCATGTATACCAACTTGCTGTTAGACCTATCAGCAATGGTTTTTCCACATTAATGGCATCAGCAACTGCCAACTCAGTTTCTGCAGATCTAAGCATTGCTGGAAGATTTATGTTCTTCAAAAGTTCTCCATAATGCGATAAAGTTGAGTCTGTACAACAATTGTCAAACAAAGCATATTCAGTAAAGTGCTTATTATAAAACAACTCTGAGCATAATGCCAAGTGCCAGCGAGATCATAAGCAAAAAAAAAAAGGTGAAAATGACAGCGTAAATCAATAGGTTTAAAAGACTAAACATAGCTCCTAGAATAAAAAAGACCAAACATGTCAGCAATTACCTGCCTGACAGCTGTGGGGACTTTATTGTGTCGAGCAGAAGCTAAAACAGGGCGCATATCTTTGGGAGAAGAGCCTGCACAAAATTTCAAGCCAAACAATATTCATCATCAGCCACAGATGAAAATGGAAAGAGTAAAGCATACAAATTTACATGCAAAAACAACTTACTAATTGAGGAAAGTTTCCTTTAGGAAGGGCACTATAAGCCTTTAGCGTCTTGCCCCACATCTTTTGTTGTCACTGCAGTTTCTGGGCAAGAAGTTCTAAGGCCCATTTTCTTTTATCAGTTTTAACATCAGATACACGATTTTTCCTGCTGAGAAGATGTGTTTGATCCACCAGACCCAGACAGTGGTGTCCGTTCAGTGGATTTGTTTTTAGGCAATTTAGTGGAAGGAGTTTCGCTCTTAACAACCCGATATTGTCTTCTCGGATGACAAATTTGCGAAGTAACAGCAGTATTTGCTGAAAGAATGGACTTCAGGTGATTTCATCAAGAGCATTTACAGGCTTGATATCATCCTTTCGAGGTAAAAGAGGCGTATCTGCTAAATACAGTCTTGACAGAAGGGGATTTGTTGATGGATTTGTTGATTCCCCATCTTTCCTACGCTTTATCACTTTAGTGTTAGTATCAGCATCATTTCTCAGGAGGCTCAGAACTGATTGTAAAGTCTGAATCTTTTCTGGCTTGATACCTTTAAGCATCGGTGTTTCCAAAACTCGATTTACGCAATCTCTTGTCCATGCTCGTTTTAACTTTCCCCCCATGCCATATATTTTTTTAGATTAAATTTTCACGCACTTTACCCTTCTGAAATATTGCCTTTTTGCTTTCATATCCACATGTGGCTTCTTGGCCTCAACTGTGTTTCCTGTCACAACAGCCTAAAAGCATCCAAAAGTTTGGGTCAAAAGATTCTCCCCAACATCCTTGGATGATTTATTAACGACAACGTCCTAATTTCTTTCCTCAGATTTTGAACTATATCGTCATTAGTTCTCCTCATGATCTTTTTCACCCTCAAGCCAGCTACATTGTCGCGTTCTTTGGGCGATGAAATAGTGGACTTAATCGCAGCAGACTTTTTCAAACATCTTCGTTCTGCCCCTGAACTATATCCATGATATCGACTGTGACATCTTCCTTTTTAAAATCAGATCTTGAATCCGTATCCTTCATATGTGTTTGATCCTTTGAATCCATGGATTGATTTCCACCATCAACTTCAGCATTCTTGAGGCGGATTTTACCGTTAACTCTCGCTTTACTTTTCCCATTGTTTGCACTTCTAAAAACCACCAAGCCCAATTTAGAATCAAGGTAAACAACTTCAAGGGCCCGGATAACATTTTTTATATGCTTTAAGGAGAACAACAAAAGGCAAGAGAAAGCGATTTTATTGAAATAAAAGTATCACATGCTTAAAGCTACAGTCAAATGGTTCATGCATTCCATTTCAGCTATCTGTACCAAATGATAGCTGCTAAAATCAAGTCATGCACTTGATTTTAGAATTTAAAATGAGAAGAGAAAAAATGCTGCAAGATGGTAACCCAGACCCTATTCTTACTAAGAGAAGTCTGCTATATGAATCTCGTTATGCCGTCATTTCTGATAACGGACAGAATAGATATGTGTCAACTAACAAGTTCAACCATGTCTTTTACATGCAATGAGCATGTTCGAAACTTCTTTTAGAGCCCAACACATATATTAACATTTAAATGGCATGCACTTGTTTTGAGTATTCCAACATATAACAGAAGGCGATAATCACAACAAACTTGCTCCAGAGCTTAGAGCAAAGAAAAATAATGAATTTTGAGGTAGGAATCATGCATTAGTCAAGTATTCACAATCTCACAACACCAGGCACGTTAATCCCTCGAATTCAGCTCTGGCTTCCTTGGTAAGGACCACGAGACACATAGCAACAGATAGTAAAGCGTAATCGTCAGTACATATTGACAAATGATTACCTGTTACTAGTGTGCTTTCTCTTTACATCAGCAACTGACACGATACCCTCCTTTTCACCAGTTGACACCCTGCTCACTGGAAGCTCTTTTGATTGCTCAGTCATCGCCTCACCACCTGCACGAATTACAGACAAAAGCAATAAGCATGCCAAACAAGATCAATAGCAAAGCTGCTTATAAACTTTAATACACCGATGTTCATCAACAATGAATCAAATTAAAAAGTGGGTTTCAATCACACGCCAACAAGTACAAGATAAAGAGTTCCAAAGCTGTTCAAACAAGGTTAATTAGTTTACATTTCCAAGTATAACAGTCAGATATTTTAGCATACATAATTTCAATAAAAGAGTCGCCACTCTTAAGCTAAAGCTATAATGATAAGAACTTGTAAACCCAGAGAAATGGAGAAGTCAAACCATGTGCATATAGCTTACCATCACAAGTTGTTGTTGAACAAATTTCAAGTGGATCAACATGCTTTTGTTCTTCTTTTCCTTGGTTATCAATTTTGATCATGATATCAGATTGAGCCGAGGAATCTGCTGGCAAATCGAAGCACGTATGTTCAGACAAAGACGCTTCATGTTTATCGGGCTCCAAACAGGGTTCGCAGCTAATCACTCCAGACAATTCTGACATCGGAGAATTTGCAACAGATCCCGTTAAAAAAGGCTCAATCTTTGGGACCTTAAGCATCTTTAGAATTGATTGGTCTGCGCAGAATTCTTCATTTTCTTGCTTTTCTTGAACCCTGGAAACAACAACTGCAGTCTCACCATCATCAGCAATGGCCACCAACATTTTACCAGATAAAGCTCCGTCAATGGAGCAATCACTGTGCCATTTTCTGCTTGTTGCTGGTGTGTATATGTGGATGTCGAGACATAGTCCGGTTCTTCAGGTACTTGATCAACTACACACCTGCACCAGCATCGCACTTTAAGTGTCAAGAAGACAATAAAGAGATGTATCATAAAGGTTTACCAATGTAATAGATAAACATAAACCCACACACAAAAGCAAAGGAAGGTATCTGAATTTTGTATTTCTGGTTTAAAAAAAAAACAATTAGGGAAAGAGAGCATAAGATGGAAGACAGAAGTGTATAAACACTGATGCAAGTATGAATAGCAAGTTCAATTTGACAATTTAGCTATATACAAAACCACAAAAGGAAGATATTGAGCAGGAATTTAATATTATGAAAAATAGGAGTTTGAAGCATTAAGACCGTTTCACAGAACTGTACAATTTAAATTTAAAGAAACTAAGGCGCTAATACATCTATATAATGGAAGCACACAAAAACAATCAATACCTTGGGCAGAGCCATGAATTCTCAGAGGAACCTTCAGGATCAAATCCAACACAAAAAGCGTGGTACCTAAATGCCGTAAAGAAGATATTAAGAGAATAGACATCTTAGGGCCTATCAACGTCATTAAATTTTTAACATACACATAAATATAAATAGATCTTTACAATGTAATAACATTCATAATTGCATATAGATATGTGTGTGTATATGCACATATATATGGGGTTTATGTGTGTGTGCATGTCTATATGTGTATAACAAGATGTACAAGTAAACTGGCAAAAACATTGTGCAAATGACTGTAATCAATCTAAAGCTTGAATTGCATCTCCAGAGATGATAGGTTTTGACATCAGATAAATATCAAGTATAACAGTTCAGAAGATATGAAGATAAAGAGATGTGATCTGCATGGAGTTTTATGCAGAACAAAACATAATACTACCTCCGTCCCAAAATATAAATCACTCCACCTCTTTTTGTTTGTCCCAAAATATAAGTCATTCTACATTACAAATGAAGCATTTATTACTTTTTTTCTCTATCTTACCCCTGATTTATTAACAATTCAACTACTTTTCAATACTTTATAGCCATTTCATTAATGATAGTCAAAGGATATTTTAGTCATTTATCCTTAAAATCTATGTCATTTAACCACTTTCTTAATCTGCGTGAAAACACCCAAAATGACTTATATTTTGGGACGGAGGTAGTATAATTAAGCTATAAACTAGCCAATCAACACGCTCATGCTTTAATCAAACCCAAGAGCACAAATTACACATCTGGAGACATCCAAGGCCTCTAAACAGTAGCACAATCTACTAACTCAAATTCTGTCTGACTGATTGCTACATGTAAAGAAAAGAAAAAATGCAAGAGCATGTCATACATACAACTCCACAAATCAGCCTAAGCGGCTTATATGTGTATCATTCCAGGAATCTCATCAATCTACTCCGCCTTTCAGTGGACCGACAAAGTAAACTGAAGAAAATATGCACTAGATTTAGCATATAAAATGGCACACAAGACACCTAACCTGTTGAGTGTATTAAATTCCAATCGTAAGCATAAAAGACCATCGACACATACCATGCATCACATGAATCACAGGCGATTGATGTATCAAGATTCGAATCTGTTTTGGTTGCTTCTGATCCACTCCGCATTTTGCATCCATCGCCATCAAACAGATGACTGCCTACAAGACGTCAAAATTTATGCTGGTCAAGTAACAGAAATAAATCCTAAGATACCAACCAAAAGGAATAAATGGCTTTACAGACACTTGTACGTTGTTAGCAATGTTCCTATGAATCTTTTTGCAGGCAATGTTTACTAATACTTCTACAGGAGTTAATAGTGATGACATAAGAAGACTAGTCGGAGCACCACCTCCGGATTTTCTTGGCCTATGGATCTTTTAACAAATTGTCTAACGCAATCCCTAACTTCGCCATGTATGATCATGCTAATGACCTTTTGTCCTGGCCAAAGCTGACCACGATTCCCACAGTATCATAGTAAAAATCCTGAGGGCATATAACCAAGCTTTGTTTATAATCATGGCGCCTGTTTATGAACACTAGCAACAACGATCTTTCAAACCTTAATATTTTTCTTTTGGCGAGTGAAACTCAAGAGAGCACAGTGTCTTACACTTTCATCAATGTAATATGACGGGGAAAGAAAGGGTGTTATTAGTCCCTTCAATGCTCCAATCATCATCCCTACAGCAGAGATTGAAAAGATAAATTTTGCAAAATCAAAGCTAACAATAATTTCTCTTTATTAAATTACAAAGGACCCAAGTTTAAGACATCAACAATTGAATAATGGATACCAAGCTCTTTTCAGCTACAACTGTAGTTTCCCAACACCTGCATGACTCAAAGTTTCCTTCTACCTTTCCCACAGAAGTAGCATAATATGAACCTTCCTTCTCAAAACAATGTTGAAATGATAGTAAAAGACTCTAAATTTTAGCCATCAACTGCTATCGTCTTCCTTGTTGCAGCATGATGATAATATCAAGCATCTTCTTACTAAATGCATTACTAGCCAAAAAAAGCATGTTCTGAGTGAACAAAATAATGAGCACCTGGAATAAGAATCCTCATCAAACTTGTCACCGCCAATGGTGTCATATACCTACATAATAGCGCATCATGTACTAGTAAGATTTCATATAATAATGTCACCAATGAAATTAATATTAACTATCAGATGCTACAAAACATATTTGGAACAAATCAAGTAGAAAAGAGGAGAGTAAAGGAAAGATTCTAATCACAACTCAAAGTAAGCGGTACACAGAAAATAGAAGATGACAATTAGGTAAATATCTGACTGCAACCAAGATCGGATGACAAATTCTTACTCACAGGCACACAAGTGATTGATTGAAAGGCATGCTGGCAAAGTGGGCAAAGGTTAAGTAATGCTTGCCCAGTTGTCAATACATGTGAAGCAGAACCTGAAATTTCATGATGAATCCAGGTCTAAATTCAAATTTAGTCCAGTCCCAATATGCCAGATCAATAAACAGTTGCAGGTATATAGTATTAATAATGTAGCGGATATCTACACAAAATTAATATGTGCAAGTATCAACATAAACTGCCACCACAGAACTAATGATCAATGAAAAATGTGCTACATTTTAGGCCCAAAGCATTCATATTTATCTGGGGGGAGATACGAGTATGTATATAAAACAAAATAGAGAGAAAGAGGGTCAGTGGCTAGTGACAAATGCATATTAACCGCCAACAATCACCTGATACAGAGATCTATGGCATGTAATTGATCTATCAAATGAAAGCATTGTAAAAGGACAGCACATAAAGGTCTTATAAAAAAAAGCCTAGAAGGCCATAAGCATGCACAAATACTCTCGTCAAAAGAAATTTCAGATCCTATCATATTTGATGTTTGCCAGGCCAAGTCACATCACGAAGTCTGCAAATATGTTTCACCGCTCTTGAATTGAATGACACTACATAACAGGTTCAAACATAGCAGTTCGTCTCTTGAGAGAACTGGGCTGCGGTACAAGAAATCCTCGAAACCAAACTGCTATGTGAGGATAACAAAAACCACTCCCAAATACTCTGAAGACATGATCTCCCTAATTTCCAAGCTCGTAAGTACTTAAATGACAGGCCTAGATGATAGAAAAAAATTCAGCTGATACCATTTACAAAGTTTTAGCTATGTGAATGAAAACTAGGTCATCGCTATTGAAGGACATAGACAGAGGGAAGTTCATTTTTCAAAATTAAAACAAACACCAAGTTAAATAACATAACGACAACAAATGTATACCAGTGCTGACAGCAATCAAGAACTCCTCTGTCAATAACAATGTCCATGCAAATCCCACATCGCTCCCCAGCCTCTCCTTCAACCTCCCCTTCAAAGTTTGTATATTCCTGCAAAAAGTACAAAGCTTAAGAACAGCAGAATAGTACCCCGCCCAACATTCTTTTCCCATTAAATTCACACTGAATGAGTTTCCTACTGGCACAATCAATCCATTCCAACATCATCACTATATGAATTACCATCTGCTGATCAAGTTTCAACATTTCTCAAACCATGGTTGTAGAAAGGACACCATAAGCAATGCCATTTCACATATGTTGCACTACAGCCGGAAATTTGTGCTCACATAACTAGTATGATAGAGCAAATATTTGCACGTGGTAGCCTTTAGCCTAGGCAGCGTGCCGTCATTATTACCATTCACCGAGGACATGATCTCATCGCCTGCGGCGCTATAGAAATTCCCCATTGCATATCAATGTTTCCAAACAATTACATAATCAATTAAAATACTTCTGCAATTAATTATCACTGATACACCAAATGAGATGCTCATCACTTGGTCTTGAAACAATCGCACAAACATATTTAGAACTACAGTAACAGGTCTATACCAGAGAATTCATTCTAACTAACTTGTTAGTAGCGAACCATTTCAAGTCTCTAATTTGAAGGAAAAATAAGAAGAAAAAACAAAATCATTACAATATTCAAAAAAAAGAAAGAAAAAGAACTGAAACAGTAAAGCTTCGGGTAGGTTATGGAAAGATCATTTTACTTACTTCATTATTTTGCCCGAACCTAAAAAAACCATCTTCTGATGCCCCTTCCGTAATAAATTCCATATCCATAGCTTTATACAGTCTTCGGAGATGAAAAATAAGAAGAATTAACGAATTTTTTAGGTAAACAGCCTTTTTTAGTCTACAAATGGTGCTAATCTAGGGCTTACAAAATGGTAAATCATGAGCTGACACGAAATGGTGAACTGTTGCTCTAAAATCAAGTAATTTGGATCGTTTATATCATTGCAATTTGATAACGAGGTAGGAAAAAATCGCAAGAAGGTAGGAAAAAAATATGGAGGTGCGGGGAATCGAACCCCGTGCCTCTCGCATGCGAAGCGAGCGCTCTACCATATGAGCTACACCCCCATGTTATACTTTTAGGAACCGTTTAATTATAGACACGTTAATTAAAATTATAATAAATTAAAAAACTACTCTTCCTTGAATCGATTTAAACATGAAAGGTTACATTGTTTCATTTGTTTGGCTTTCTATACTTTCTTACCCGTGCAGTTTTTTTACTTTTCGTCTAACATTTTCACTTTCACTTCCATTGCAGTGAAAAAAACATGGATCAAACAGAAGGATCAATACGGATCAAAATCTACAATGCATCACCTCAAGTGGACCCAACAACCCCATACCCTCCACCCCAAGACTTCCCTCCCACCACCACCACCACCCCTGCACCGTTGGCGACGGAAGAGACGAGCAATATCAAACGGAGTCCGAAGGCGATAACCAAAACATCAACGCTCGTGAACTTTCTCCCAACAGGAACCCTACTCACTTTCAAACGCTGCTTCCATCAATTTACAACAAAGGACAATGCTCCCATGTAACCATTCTCATGATCCATTCCCTCCTCCTCCTCTGCACTCTCTCTTGCTTTTCTTCCATTTCACCGACAGTTTCAGCGGTCCAGCCGGGGTAACGTTTACTACACATTAAATTCGCCTAAAGGGTTGGCTGTGTTCAAGACAGGGTTAGATGTTGAAGTGCCTAAAGATGAAAGATATCAAGCAGGATTAACTGATTTTGTTAACGCATTCATGTCGGTTTTGGTGTTCATAGCAATTGCGTTCTCGGATCATCGCGTTACGAATTGCCTGTTTCCTAAACATACCGAGGAACTGGATGAAGTGATGCAGAGTTTTCCATTGATGGTTAGTGTGATTTGCAGTGGATTGTTTCTTGTGTTTCCTAGTACTCCTCGTTATGGGATTGGTTGTATGACTGCTTAATATAAGTAGGAGGAACGTTTTGTATTGTAATCTTAAGGGAATGTATATAATTTAATGTGGTAGTTTACCGTTAGGGCTCATCTTCTTGGTTGTCGCGACATGCAAAAAATAAAAAATTGCCATGAAAGAGATGGTTGTTGCATTTCTCGTGTACAGATGAATATACGTATATAATATAGACAAAGAAAATCTAACAAAATCTTCGACTAAATTTGGGTTCAATATGGACATGACATGATTAGCATAAGAAAAACTAAACAAATCTGTCAATAGAAAAACTACTGCACACCCGAAAAAAGACAAGCATGATGATATACTACACAACTTGATCAATTCTATCCCACAATAACAAGCAGCAAATTTCAATTACAAAACCTAAGAACAACACACAACCCAATTTCTTATTCCAGAATCCCTATTGCACATGCTGCACCGGACAGTCAAATAGATGCTAAACCATGAGCTGAAAATATACACTTTGTGAAAGACATCTCCTCAACAGTATCCCTCATGCCATGATGATGGACATCTGCCAGCAGCAAGTAAAAACTCCACCCTTCTTCACTTCAGCTAGTCCACACTAAAAGCCAAAAGCAGGCTCGTTGCCATGGTGGTATCCTTTGCCCACTTGCCTTTCTTCTTGCAACATTGTTCTTTTGACTAGTCTCCATACTCCTCTGTGTTTTCATGCTTGCAAACCGTGAATCAAGTGTTTGCGGCTGCTGCTGCTGCTTGGGCGCTGCCGCCTTAATCTGCCCCTGATGTTGCTGCTAAAAACATGAAAGATCCTTCTTAGTTTGATATGACCATTGATTGGTCACTAGCATATGAAAACGAGACTTCTTAACTAAATTAGTATCATCTTCTTGCCCAAATGTGCTCAGAACAAGACAACTGTCCACAAAGTGGGGAATAACCAGATACACAGACACTTGACAAATGCCAGGAAACATCCATCATGCTTTTCGAGGTACAACACCAACTCCGAACCGTCAGGAACAATATTTTAGTCACATTGTAAGATGGTGTCACAATTTACAAGGTACAATATTTCAGATCTACTCAGACATGAGAAAAGAAAATACTTAAACCGCATTAGACAGGAAAGGCATATAATTTGATACCTTCTCACTGAAACCAGATCCATTTACAGCCCTCTTCTGAACTGGTTTAGGCCTGCGCACACACAAAAAAAAATTGAAAAATATCACAATTGAAGGAATTTCTTACCCAGTGACTAACGTAGAAACCTTCACCAGCAGAAAGTGTAGGCCATCCCTCATAACAGATTATGTATTACATTTTTATGAGAGGGGGGGGACAGGGTGCCAAGAAAAACTTACAACTCCTATTTACACTTATTTTGACAAATCAAAACATAAAACAATCATATACATGTATTGCGATCCTAAACATTTTAACTCATGCGTATGCATTGCAATCCTAAAAAATCTTTCACTCATGCATATGCATTACAATCCTAATAATCCATCCACAAGAACAATTCGCCTGATTTTTCCCCCTCTAACAAGGCAGCACCATCATTGAACAAGCATCTTCAGAGAGGAACCGAATCAGAGAGCACTAGAATCCCCAATTTCTTGAAAAGCCCAAAATTAATGGGACAGTCTAAACTTCCAGGATCGTTGAGAAACATTTAAAGTTGGATGAATCCTTCAGGAGCCTTCTTAACAAGCACCCATCCTCATGCCAATGAAACTACAAATGAATTGACCAACTACCCACGAAGCTTTCACCATCTAAAAACCAAAACACATCCAGTCTCCAAATTGTTTTTATGGGAAGAGCAGTTGATGCAGACTCACAAGGACAGTGGTAAAAACAATACATCAACTTAGTTCAACCATTTCAGAGTTCAAAAAAGTTCCATCAATCACAAAATCCTTCGCAATAAGTCTTTTCCATATGTATTGGAAGCAGCACACTAAAACGCTGAAAATTTGTCAAATCTGCTGACATAGACCAAAGAATTTGGTTGAAGGTCTGACAACAAATAGAAGAAATGATGTACATCCCTGTTTCATCTCATAAAATCCAGATACTGTTTCATAGTCATGACCTATTCAATTACACCCCAGGGAAAAACAAGACCTCTCATGTTTATGCCATTGCAAGTATTGTATGCGTATGGAAGTGATCTGTTCAAGATGATTCAATGTAATCTATGTCCAAAGGCTACCTCCTCACCATCCCATGGCGAATACAGAACGTCTTCCAAGAGGTTATTATCCCTTTAGATGATGACACAATTAACATTAATCCAGCAGAAGCGACCAGTAACATCAGCTTAAAGAATTATTGCACAAAGCACTCCGAGAAAAATAGATAATCTAATAGAATTAGCCGATGATGTTGCAAAACACTTGAGTCGTATTAAAATGTCTAGCATCACACATCAATCTTCAGCCTATGTATGGGAGCAATCTGTTCATCTTCCCATGAGGTTATTCTCTCCGGGTGATTATCCATCACTAAGCTTCATCTCACAAAATCCAGATACTGAATAAAAATCGTGACCTATTCAATGACACCACAGGAACAAACAAGACCTCGGGTTCACGACTTTATGCCATTGCAAGTACCATATATGTATGGGAGAGAACTGTTCAAGATGATTCAAGGTAATCTATGTCCAGAGGCTACCTCCTAACCACCATGGGGAATACAGAACGTCTTCCAAGAGGCTATTATCCCTTTAGACGATGACGGAATTAATATTAGTCCAGCAGAAAATACCAATAACGTCAGCATGAAGATTTCTTGCACAAAGCACTCCAAGAAAAATAAATAATCTAATGAAATAGTCAATGGTGTTGGAAGCCACTTAAGTCGTAATAAAACGTCTAGCATCACACATCACTCATCAGCTGATGTTTGACCCTGTTGACCAGAACCTCAAATATCGGAAGAAAAAGGTGGAAACAATATCCCTGCTCCAAACAAATCCAAGAAAGGCAACTCTACCACAAAAGTATGCATACAATACAACCTCCTCAAGTGTGCTCCAGTGCTCATTCCCAAATTCAAGAACATATCAACCCAACCATTTATCTACCATAAACATTTAAAACATTGAAGCAATAGTTTGTCCCTCACTGCCAACAAAATAATATCCCATCCATGACATCTTCATTAAACATGCAATGAAGAAGATCCACAAGTGAATCCATGGACTTTAACGGTGAAGACAAATTACCTGTGGAAGATTGATAGTTTGCCACCATTAATCATGTCTCTATATCCCCAAAAAAACTGTCAAGTCATGCAATAAGCTTTAAATGAATGTACCTCGGTTTATTCACCATCATTTGCCTGTTGACAGGTCCATTCCCAATAGGTGCAACTGCTGCTTTCCTCGCAGTCTGAGTCGCCAAAGGAAAAGAATTTGCTTGAAAATTTGATCTCTTTTGGGCAAGAGCACCCTGATTGTATAAAATTGACAAGGAAAGCATATATTGTCAGTCATGAGCAATCGCATGCATTTGGACTAAAAGCAATCAAATGCCTTAACAAAAGACAGGAATATGCTATAACATACTAGACAAAATATAAGCAAACCTGGCGCTTAAAGCAGACTTGATATCCATAACCCTCCTCATCCTGGAGGGTTTATCTTGAAACAAAATTGCTGGAAAATGTTTGGTTTCGATTCTACATAATCAAATCATAGAAATCCTAAATAAATATACTAGCGTTAACCCAAAAAAATAATCACTCTATCAATAGGTCAAAGAAGTTTCATACTGAAATTCTCTGATTCCTGGGTGGTTTAGCTGCATTTTTACTAGACATCTTGATAATATCATCTACATCAAGACAACAATAGAACTCTATCAATAGACAAACAACAATTAAGAGAGAGAAGGCAGCAAAATATTTCATGATTACAGCATACCTAAAGTCATGCCCATTTTCTTTTCTGTCAGAGCAATAGCCGCATTAGTAAGTGGTTTAGGTTCTGCCATCTGCACGTGGAACATAAATAATGTCAAAAATATTTCATAATGAGAAGCAGCTCATCTCAGCCAACAAGACCAACAAAAAAACAACACTACAAACCAACATTCAACACCAGACCTGGAATAAAAGCGGTCATACCAAACACACCAACCTATCTATGGGTATACATCCATTACATAAATTTGCTTAACGAACGAAAAGTCCGATCGTAGAATAATAATTCTTCCACCAAGTTACACTTCAGCAGGAGAACAACATGCATGTTATCCAAACAACAGCAATTTTACAACACTAAAATGTAATTACATGCCCCATGTAATCCAAAGTACAGCAATTTAACAGTACTAAAAAAGAATGCATGCCCCATGATATCCTAACAACACAACAGCAATTTGAAAACACTAAAAGGCATTACATGCTAGAAAAGGACCATACTCGCAGAATAGAATCACAACCAAAAAAATCAAGCATAGCTGCCTAGTGCCTAGCCTTCATGGGTACCATTGTGCAATTCCACAACTAAATGTATAACTAATGTATTTGTTTCACCCTCTTGATTCCAGAAGATAATAAAAATAAAAAAAATAAAAAGAAAAACTGATTAGATACCGAACGGAAAAAATCCCAACCCGTAAACGTCATATTTCTAAATCCAAAATCCATTATTGGGTTATTTTTTCTCCAAATTCTATACGCCTGTAACAAAACTGGTTCCAACGAAAAGAAAAGAAGAAGAAAAACAAACCAACATACCGTAAGAACGCCATGAAACATAAGGCTACCACTTCTCACAGTTCAATATATACCAAACTTTGGAAAAGCAAATCAACAGTTTATACAGGGTAAACTTTAATAGGAGAATATTACTCAAAATAGAAAGCGAACGCGCATACTAATTGGGTAAATAAATAAAGCTCGACAAAAAGATACCTTCTTAATTGATGCAACTTCGAAAACAGACCAAGAAAATCTAGGAAAAGTGCTCCGCGTTGAAAGAATTAGGGTTTCACGAAGAAAGAAGAGGGCTCGTGAAGAACGTATTTTGGTACAGCAGCTGTTTGAGAAATAAGTTGTCGATCGAGTGATAAGGTATGGCATATATATACACACGCGTTTGGCGGAATTTTTTTCTTTTTCACAACCTTTCGAACCGGAACCGGCGGTTCGTCAATAGCGGTTCAGCCGCGGTTTTTAACCGTCAGTTTCTTAGGTTTGCCGCCAGGTTTGTGTTATTAATAACGGGCGAACGGAACCGCCGATTCAAACCGGATGGCCGGGCAAGGTAAAAGCCGGCGAACCAGGACGAAACGGAACCGCCCCGGTTTAACCGGCCCAACAGTTTTTTTTTTTTTTTTTTTTTTTTTCTGGATGCATGTAAGGCAATAAAAACAATTCAAACAAATAAACCATAAAAACTATTTTAAAAAAAAACTAAAAAATTATATACAAACCCAAAAAATTATAAACCTAAAAAATACTATAAAATTATATACTAACCTAAAAAAAACCATATACAAACCTAAAAAATTATATGAAACTATGTAATACAAACACATAAGAGTACTATAAAATACTACAATAACAAACTATAAAAAAAACTATAACAAACTATAAAAAAACTATAACAAACTATAAAACAACATTTATAATCAAAGTATACTTAAAACCTACTTAAATAACTATAAAAATCATTACAACAAACTATAAAAGACTAAAAACATAAACAATTAGAAACTACGTTCGCTTTGATTTTTTATATGTGTTGTCATAAACAACGATTACACATAAAAAAATCGTGGCGTAAATTACTGACTGGCGTTGAAAAGATATATACAATTTACATATAAGAAAAACAACATAATTTTTAAAATAACATTATTTACATATAAATAAAATAACACAATATTAATATTATTTTAAAACCGAATAGAAATCTATTTAAAATAATATATATATTACATTCGCTTTAATAATTATAATTAAAATAATAATAATTTGTTATTGTAGTGAAAATAATAAGTGTTATATAAAAATGAAAAGAAAAAAATATGAAATTTTAAAACCGTGGCGGGCAGTGATCTGAACAAGTGATCTCAACCAGGAGCAAACCAAACCGCCCAAACCCGGCAACCGGCGGTTTAACAAACCGGCGATTCGTCAAACCGTGATTCGTCAAACCATGGTTTTTAAAACCGGCCGATTAGAAAAACCGACGGTTACACCATTTGGCCACCTCTCTAAACAAGTGATTTGTTGGCTTATGACTTCAAGGAGAGACTTAGTGGTTGTTGAGAGCTTGAAAAAAGTTGTGGTTGACATATATCCTAATATGTAGATAAAAAAAATCTCATATGTAGATAAAATTCGGATGGTAGAGATGTAACGTAATCTGACAGGCGGTCAAGATTGAAGTGGATTATTGATATCATATCCACATAAAATTATCCTCCTATCTAGATAAAATTTGAATGGCAGAGATTTAATGTAATCTAACGGATGGCCAAGATCGATTCAAGCTAATGTTGTTGATAGAAATTGTGGTTATAAAATCCAGGTGCAAATTAACTAGTTTAGCATCCATAACAAATCTGAATTCCTTATTCACTCTTCCAAAAAACATTCAGTATGAATACTTTATCTGAATCATCTTCAAATATTAGGTCAAGTGATGAAGATGACGAAGTTGTTCAGCATCTCACAGCATGTAATGATTTCGTTGGTCAATTACTCACCAGACCATATGAGCCAAGCATTCGTAGAGGTTCAATCTAAAGTCATAGAGTAATCAACCGCGAGATAGAAGTTGCTGATGTAAGCTATATGATGACTGTTTTTATGAAAATCCAACATTCAATTAAACAATGTTTCGACGTCGTTTCCGAATGTCTCGCAGCTTGTTCTTTCGTATTGCTAAAGGTGTGAAAAACCATGACAACTATTTCGTTCAAAGAACATATGCGGCTGGTAAAGTTGGATTGTCTACCTTTCGGAGGTAACGGCGGCGTTATGGATCTTGGCATCTGGTATGCGGCGGATGCTCTTGATGAGTACATTAGAATAAGAGAGTCAAGCTGCAATAGAGTGTGTGAAGCGATTTTGTCGTGTTGTTATTGAGGTATTTGGAGAGGAGTATCTAAGATCACCTACGCCTGCAGATGTTGCTAGGTTACTACATATTGGCAAAGAACGTGGCTTTCCGGGGATGCTTGGCAGTTTAGACTGTATGCATTGGCGGTGGAAAATATGTCCAGCTGCATGGGCGGGCCAATATTCTGGAAGAAGCGGACACCCAACCATCATTCTTGAGGCCGTGGCGAATTATGATCTTTGGATTTGGCATGCATATTTCGGTATGCCCGGATCTAACAATGACATTAATGTCTTGGAATCATCTAATCTCTTTGCCAATCTCGCCAAAGGCATCGCTCCTCTAGCAAACTATGTCATTCAAGGAAAGGAGTATAACATGGGCTATTGTTTAGCTGATGATATATATCCGAAATGAGAAACTATTGTGCAAAGTATCATGATCCCGAGGTCCTAATAAGAAAATTTTTGCACGAAACAAGAATCGCTCGAGAAAAGGCGTGGAGCGTGCATTTGGATCTCTACAGGCACAATTTGCAATTGTGGCTGCACCATCTCGTTTTTTGAACAAACGCGATTTACACAATATAATGATCGCATGTATAATAATGCACAACATGATAGTTGAGGATGAGTGTGACTTAGATGCACCAATTCAAGAAGCAATGGAAGCGCCTACACCGAATGTCGAAATGATGGATGAAAATACTTGATTTGAGCAATTTCTCAAGCGTCATAAGCATATCAAGGATAGAGAATGCACATTTTGCACTTCGTAATGCCTTGATTGATCATGCGTGGGAGGAATACTCCAACTCGGAGAATTAATTGATCTTTTATTATTGTGTAATTTTGATTTTTCAATTTCGTTTGTATTATTAAATGTTTGTATTTCCGTAATATTAATAAATGTTTGTTTTTCTAATCGCGTTTTGAATAGAAATGAATTTAATTCATTTTATTTATTTTAAAATAAATACATACACAGTGGGAATTGGGAAAGTCGGACGATCGGGTGTCTTTATTCAAACGACGGTACTTTTAGCTTGTAAAGCCGGCTTCTTTCATAGCTGGATCCTAGGTTGCAAGGGAATCTTTCATGCTGTCTGAAAACAAGGTTATATAATATTCAAACATCATACATTAAATTTCTTTTTGAAGAAAATCATACATTAATTTTTAAATATGTATTTTGTTATTTGATGAAATAAATATATTTGTTTTTATTTAAGAAAGGGAGATTAATATGGAGTATTCTTGGAATATCCATTTGGTGTAAAAAATTTGATGTATAATGGTTGGAGAAGAATGGTGCGATTTTGCACCATTTTGGTTCAATGATGTAAAAAAATGAAAAAGCCGTTGGAGATGCCCTAATAGTGAACATGTTGATACATGGTGGGGACGGAGTCGTACGGTTAAGCCGCGTATTATTATTTTTGCTCGAAGATTCTCAATAATGCTCATTCTATTGCAATGGTGTTTGTTAAATTTGCAAGTCATCGGAGATTCGGAGGCATTCATAAATCATAGTGTTTTCTGACGTGACATTGTTTGGCTACAATCACCTAATGGCCGGGTTTTGGCCCGGATTATTTTATTTTATTTTATAAACATTGTGCAAATCTATGACAAATACGACTCATGGTTCGAATTCATCAAACTTGCAAGCTCCAACGGAGGATTTGAATAAATTCAATACCAACGCCCCTTTGATGATAATGAAGCAGATAGTGAAGGACTTGTCATAGGATAAATAGCGATGCAAGAAAAGCCCCGGGAAGCTTTTCATGTACTCCTTTGTTCGCTAATAAATGGAGTTTTACCCTCAAACAAAATTTGGAGTTTTTAAGGGTGAGGAAATAAATATGAACAGTGTTATATACATATATTCAGCCTCCATTAAAGACAAGGTAATGATAATACCACTGATCTTATATTATATACATATACATATATATGAAAAAAGATAGAACTGGGTTTTCAATTTTAAATACAAAGCAGGGCATTTTGCTATTATACACATCATTTACTGGCCACTTCAATACAGGGGCATGGATTATACTTACCCCATACGTACTACTACCATGTTTCTTTTAAATTGGCAAGCTCTTCAAATCCACTTCTTAGTTTGCATTCCTCTCCTAATGCTGCCAACCAAGAATCCACCTGGGATTGAAATGTAAAACTCTATCAAACACAACAGTAATACTGTATAACGAGGACGTGTCTCGATACACACAGGAGAAAACAACATCCCATGCAACATATGAACACTTAAAAGTAGCTTGAAAGATATTGTAAAGGAAGGTAGATTTGTAAAATAGAGATTCAAATCATTCGAATCCACCAAATACCACATGCAACAAAGCCTCTGCTCAGATAAACACAAAAGACATTTGGCTGCAACCACGCTGCCAATTGCGATGGAAAGTTTCAAAAGCAAATCAAACATGGCCACATAATCCCTCAATATCCAATGCAAAAGGTACCGTTTCTGATTCAACAAATGAGTGAACAAAACCCTTGGTGAAAGAAAGTAGCAATTGTCAGCCTTGTGCCTTGGTTCAGATGATAACTGGTCTGAGAATACCCTAGAAATTCAAGGATCCGATTCTTCCTAAGAGGTCCCTTAGTCAAGAAAGTAGCAATTACAATCCCAATAGCTTGGATAAGATGGTAAGTGGTTTGAGATGCCCTAGAGGTCAAGGTTTCCATTTCTCCTAGCAAGGATACGGGCATGGTTGGGGAGGGGTCATAGACCAAAGATTTTAAAATTAAAAAAAAATAAAAAATAAAAAAATAAAAATAAATAAAAAAGTAGCAATTACCCGCAGTTTAGAAAAACTTGAGCATTCATATCTAAGACCATTCCGAGTTAAGATGTAAAAGCAATATCTAACTCCCTCGTTTTCATGGGTGATATTTGGAAGAAGGCCAACCTCAACATCATCTGACAGTAGCATCGAATCTTGAGGGCTCAAATCTGAAACACAGCCCCTTCAAGTTAAAGATGCTAGCTATGCATAAACATGCAAGAAACAACAGGACAAACAATTTCCACGAAAAATGTCATAACGTCATTCGCAATGGCATAATTTCATAGGCAATACAAATGCATTGTCATAACCACCAATAGAAACAAATTAATAAAGGTCCAATTCTGGTTCATCGGTTTCTTAATACAGTTTTGAACATAATAGTTGAGGCAATTTTCAAATGCGTATTTATTGTTGTTCAACAGTTCAGGCTAGAATTTGAGCTCAACTTGTTAAACGTAATTATAGTAACAATATTTCATACATCATACTTCACAAAATATTAATTAATCCTATACATTGTTCCAGAGAATAATTTTATGATCTCTATTAGAACTTAGATGAATAGATAGATTATCATGTGATTAGTTAGGGTTATCATGTTAGGTCGTACGTTAGTTTATCTATATAAGCAGGTTTGCAAACATAACTGAACGTTCGTGAGCCAAGCTCGTGTTCGTCCATATAGGAACAAGACAACAATCCAGTTTGAGCTTGGTTCATTAAGCTATACAAACGAACGATTACGAACATTAACGAGTTGAATACATGCTTGCTCTTTCTACAAATTTCAAGGAAATAATAGAATTCAACATATGAGAGCTAAAACACCGTGGTGACATCCTAGAGCTAAAAAGTGCATACCTGAAGAGGATGTGTACAAATAGACACATGATTTATGGAGGACAAGAAAGCGTGGAAACCAATCATCAACCTCACAGTCATCAATAGTAGGAGGTTCTCCAGGTAATGTAGCCCATCTCTGTCAAGAAACCGTGTACGGTTAAAAAACATACAAAATTGCACCAATCTGAAGTGAATTACCAACAAAGGTTCAACCACAAGAAACAGTAATGATCTTTATTTTACCCTTCTTAGGTATAAATAACCAGATAATTGAGCATTTCGCAGTATTTCGATCAAGATGCTCTAACCTGAAAAGGTTATAACTCAATCAAAACAGAATACATCTTAACTTCTCCCTAGCCTCATAACGAAGGAAAGAAGGGTAAAAGACACTGGAGACCCCAAAACTATTACAATCGTACCATTTTGGCCCTCGATATTTTTTTAAACAATCTGACCATTAAAGAATTCTTTTAGCACCAAATTGGCCCCTCATCAGCATGTATTGACCATTTTGGTATTAAAATCTGTTTTTTAATCATACCAATGCATTGCTCTCGTTTCCAGGAGTTCAATGTAACAACCGACATAAAAAAAAACGGACTTCAAAATTATTCCCCCTGCGATCAACTTTGACTGCGATACGAGATCAACATTGACCGCAAAATTGCTGATATTTTGACGTACTAGTGTGATCAAAATGTTTTTTCATACCGTAGGGACCAATATGTTACAAAAGAATTTGATGATGAGCCAATTTGATACAGAAAGGCCACTTTGTAGAAAGAAAGAAATAATTTACAAATGAAAATGTTAAAATAGAAATAGTTTATGGTTTTCCGTGTCTCTTGCCTGAAGAAGAGTGTTTAAGGCATAAAAAATTTCTATATTTGGTCTGAGAAAGAAAATAGTAAAAAGCAAAAATCGAAAGATTGATTCATTACTTGGCTTTCAACTGAGACTCTCTTTCTTCTAAGTCGGCTATCTCTGATCGAAGAGAAGCTACTTCCGCAGCATTAAGCACAACCTGCGAATTGGAATATCATGGACGATTCAATCGATATAAGTAAAATAAAGACTGATACGCAATTTCTTTACAGAAAAATTATAGTAACCAACCTTTTGCTGATTATCTGCTCCCAATCCCCAAGGTAGACTACGTAAACTAAAAAAGTTCAGCATGTATAATAGCATCAAATTGATCCCTAATCGTATACTGAGATTCAAACAATGTACACTGAGACCGTCATGTAAGACCCAAAATTAAACAACATGCGAGAATCGTATAAACAGTAAAAATCGAATAACGAAATACAACTAAGTAAGCGATAAAACAAGGGTGCTGAAGTTAGAACCTGTGCGGCGGCGGCAAAGAGGTGATGTCGGAGACGCGACGGAGACGCGACGGAGAACGCGGGAAGGCAAGTTGGGTATATAGTTTGTCTCCGGACGGAGCAATAATTATTGTCCTAATAAGTAACTGCTTTGTCTTCGCATTCGAAAAAAACAAAATTTAAAAAAAAAAATAAAAAAATGGGTTCTATTGACATATATCAAATTACTTTTGACACTCATTTACTTTCGGCATTATAAAAAAGAGTAATGATAATAGAGAGCCAAATGCGGTTGTCTTGTAATAAAGTAGCACAATGGTGATCTACTGTAGATTGATCACGTTAGATTTACATCATTATTAATTTAACTCTCACCGTTGTTATCGACTTATTGTGACAACTGTATTTGTTGTGTTGAAGAACCAAAGAGTGTCGATACGACGTACGTATCTGCCGATAGAACCCGCCTAAAAAAATTCTCTGCGTTAGTTGGTGTTGCCGACGTGTCAGTGTCGCAACGCTTATCACACACAATAACAACAATTTTTTTTTTTCTTTTTTCGAAAAGCTACCAAAAAATAAATAAATAAATAAATAAAGACACACAATAACAACATTAATTATGATATAAAAGTAATACTATTACGATATTTATATTACATTATGATTATTGGTGTCAATTTATGTTTCAGCAAATGACATAATATATTCTTCATCTGTGATCATGATGTAAGTAATATTAATAAGGATAGACCATTATGGATGATCTACACATTATTTGTGATTTTGGATCCATTGTTTCTTTTTGTTGGATGCTGGTGGTGATAGTTATTTTGCTCGTATTCCGACTAAAATCCGGTATGTTAGCAGAAATCGTTGTGCGTGACTTTATGAGGAAGAGCCGACAAAATCATTAGCAGTGGCGGAACCAGAAAAAAAAATCGGGGTGGTCTTGGTGTAAAAATTTCGGGGTGGTCTTGGTATATAGAAATTTCGGGGTGGTGCTTAGTGCTTTGTAACATCGAAAAAGCACACATAACATCTTAATATTAACACTACTACTAAAAAAAAATTCAAAATTTGGGGTGGGCTTGAGACCACCCCTTTGCTAAGGTGGTTCCGCCCCTGATCATTAGTTCCGTAGAGTGTGAAGCTTCAGGGTTTATGGATTCCTTGTTTTGTGCCCTCATTCAACCAGATATTAGGCCTACACTTGGACCATTCCGGTTGCTAGTCAAGTGAAAATGAATGATGATGTGTCTTGCCTTAAGATTCACCGGTCTTATGGAGTTTTGAATTGTGCTCATGATGGATGGGTGTTGCGTGCCTTTTTTGACTTATTGGGTGGGAATTTTGAGATTGATTCAGCTGAGCTTCCAAGCATTCACAAGGGTTTTTCCTTAGCCTGGGATCTTGGCTATCGAGCCGTCTGTCTTGAATCTGCGATTTAAATCTGAGAATAAAAACGTATGTGGTGTGGAAATTTGTATACGGTGTCTCGCGTCGTGTGAATCTGTGCACACAATAACTTCCGTGTTTTAGGCGCTTGTGCTGCTGATTTGATTTTGATAAAATTTCCTTTTCTGCCCGAAAAAATATTAATCAATGAATTATATACATCATAATCAATAATGTAAAAGCAATCTGATTGTTGTTGTAATAATATTTACTATTCCCTCCGTTTTTATCATCGCATGAAGCAAGATTCACACGGATTAAAAAAGATATTAATGTGTCTAAAAAAGAGGTAAAATGACTAAGTTGTCCTTCGATTTTTAATATATACAAACCCGATAAATATTGATTATTTACGTGTTAATTGAAGTAGTATATTGGGAATTTGTATATGCATGAATAGTAGTGAGACAAATTGGCGCTTGGAGTTTTTAGCATGTTAGAAAAAACGACGGAGGGAGTACCAGCGTATATTGGGAGCGGATCCTCACAGTGCACACGTGATGAGGTGCAGAGTGTTGTCAGCACCATTTCCGTTCAAATTTTCGCTGCATCCGTCGAAATATTTTTTTTTTGTAATTTGCTTCACTCCGCCCAAATTTAGACGGATCCGTCGAAAATTTGAACGGGAATGATGCTGTGGCCTTGCAGACTTGGCACTGCCTTCACCAGTGTGTGCGGTAGGATCACGCGTCCAGCGTATATTAAGAGAGAGAGAGAGAGAGAAAAAAAAAAAAAAAAAAAAAAAAAAAAAAAAACCTCAAGTCAACTTTTTTCTTTTCTTTTCTTCTCTTCTTCATGTTAATAGCCCATCTAATTTTTTCCTAAGCCAATAAAAACAAGTCAATGAACTTCGCTTCGACTTTCTCTCCATAACGTGTAATATAAAAAAAGGAACATATCCACGTTAAGAAAGTGGAAGAAGAAAAAAAGGAACATTTGGTTACAAGATTGATGAATAATGCTAATAAAACAATGACGCGTCCACAACAAAATTCACCACAAAATGTTTTACTACTTGGCTTATAGCTATTGATTACCTTGTTGTCCAATCATTCAAAGGATCCTACGGTTCAATTTATGGCTGAAAGGTATATAGTTGTGGCACATTATGTTGTGTACAACATATTTGTGCACGACATATGCACCACACATGATTCTACTATTGATTATGGTGGGACCTAAATCAATTAATGTGTCTCACACATTATTAATGATGAGATCATGTACACATGTTGTACACAAATATATTGTGCATATATCATTTACCCTCTACTTATTTGCTACTATAATGTAAGAGCTATTCTATTAATGAGCGTAACACCACCATTTGATATGATGCCGGAGCAGTTATGTTAATGTCAGAGCATATTTGCTATGGCATTTAGTAGAATATAGCTCTTGAAATAATGATAACCCTATTGATTGTTAGGTAAGAGATTACACATAAGGGTACATCAATGACACTTAAGGTTATTTTAATACTTTTTATCATTAAAATCAATGCAATTGTTCGATTTATTAATCTGGGCGATCCCCCACCATTTGCCAACAACACCTTATTGGGTTGTTTTGTTTTAAAGTAGTAGAATGAAATGTAATGGAACGGAACAGAATGAAAGAATAGAATAAATTAGGTCCATATTATATGACACATCACGTGATAGTAGATGGTGGGGCACAATAAGATGGCATAAGAGGTTAAGATAAGGTAAGGGTGAAGTGACATGGTGAGGTAGGATAGAGCGAGGAAAAGTAGGGTAGGAGTGAAAACAATGTAAGATGAGGTGGCATGGTAAGCCGGTAAGGAGTATTAGAGTATGGTAGGTTAATGTATGGGTGGGGATGGGTGAGTGTCATATAGTAGGATGGTGAATGGGTGATGATGGGGTGGGTATGAGCGAAATGGTAAGGTTGGAGGTGGAGTGGGGTAAAGAGGGGTATGGGTGGCTAAGGTGGCTCGAGGGTGAGGCAAGGTGGATGTACATAATATGGTAGAGTAGGGTGGTGTTTGGTGAAGGTTAAGTTATGTGGGGTACGGTGAGAGCATATGGTACGGTACGATGGACAAAGGGTCAAAGGGTAAACAAAGGTCCTTATGTTCAACCAAACATCATCATTAAACGTGTTCATAACCAATTCCAGTTTTTGTACTGGCACCTTCACACATCTTTTTCTTTAAGCAAACATCATTACACAAAAATCAAATATCGCCACCGCCATCACAGTAGCAAAACTACGCAAACATGTGCTTAACAATCTACACCAAATAAGCACGTACAATCCTTTTCCTTAATCCCAGAAACAAGCATGTTATGAAATACTTTAAAAAAAGACAAAATCTCCGGCTACAACACCACCATCAGCAAGATTTACTGCATCCTCTTTAAACTCAAAAACAACCACCCAACTGCCAAATAAGCATATGGTCAAAAAAAATAAAACATAAACAATGAATTAGCATTACTAAGTAAGTACTAAAGAAGCAAATACCAAACATAATACGTTTCAGGCAAGTGTTCAGACGCTGTATTTAACGTCAGGAGAAAACATATTATAAACTTGCAAATGCCATATTATTATTTTTTTTTTTTTGAAAGGTAAATTCATTAATTAGAATTATCTGCCAATAAGGTAGAGGAAACAGAGTTAGGGGGGGTCAAATCCCCAATTACAACAATTAGAGGAGGAAAGGGAAAGGTTAAATCCTAGGCCGGCCAAAAGGTCTGCCGGAACATTACAGATTCTGGGCACAAAGCCGAAATTACAAGACTCAAAATATCGACTAGCATATCTAATTTGATCAACAAAAGATCCCAAGGGGAAGATATCTTCTTCATCTGAATTAATGCGCGCAATACAGAGTGCTGAATCAGATTCAATGGCGATTTTTCCACTCCATAGTCTCGCCGATTCTCGAGTTCCGATAAGAATTGCATGTAGTTCAGCAAATTCAATTGACGCCACATGGCCCAAGTTCATAGTTAGGGCTGCTAAAAGTGAGCCGGAGTGCGAACGAATGACAACCCCAACAGTACCAATGCCATCTTTGTATCCGGCCATCAACATTGGTTTTAATGGTCCCCGGAGGAGGTTTGATCCAGCCAGAAGGTAAAGGTTCAGACGGTGCTAATTGTTCACTTGAAGAAGTGGCCGATTGGAATTCTTCAAGGAAGGAAGCAGCTTGATTGATGATTCGAATCGACTTGAGTGTTGTTAAAGATCCTCTGATTGCGTCCTAACCAGATGAACCAGAACAAGGTGAAGAAAAGATCAGTGTTAGATGATTTGTTTTGGTGGAGATAGAAGTAGAGATCGATGAAAGAATGGTGGCGAAGGTGGGCAATATGGTGAAAATCATGGCGACGAGTCCAGACTTCCTTCACCCAGTGGCAACCAAAGAGACAATGCTCCCAAGTTTCAATAGCAGTACTGCAAATAGTGCACAACCCATCAGAGATCCGGCGATGACAGAGATTTGAGCCAAGAGGAAGAGCATTCGATGCCAGCTTCCAAAGAAACGCTTTGACTTTTGGGGGAACAGAGACTGACCATAGGTAATTCCAAGCATTCTTGTTATCCGTTGCTGATGAAGAATCCCCAGTCCCCATAGAATTGAGTTTGGACTTCAAGGCAATGTTGTATCCCGACTTAACAGTGTAGGTACGTCTGTTGGTATAGTGCCATATGAGTTTGTCATTTTGAGAGGAGGTGGAAGTAGGAATAGTCATAATAGCATCCACCTCATGAGGTAAAAAAAGATGATCCAATAGAGAGGCATTCCAGTTCCCATCGTAGAGCAGCTGATCCACAGTTTGAAAAGCCAAAGATTCTTCACCTTTAAAAACCTTGAAACTGGGACCAATAGGTATCCAAGGGTCCTTCCAAATGTTGATAGATCTCCCATTTCCAGTAGCCCATCTCAAGCCAGAGTTAAGAAGTTCCCTGCCCGTAAGTAGACTTCTCCAAATAAAGGAGGGTCTGTGTCCAACTTTTGCCTTAAGGAAAGTGTCATTCCTGTAGTATTTGAACTTCAAAATAGAGCTGACAACAGAGTGGGGGTTTAACATAATCCTCCAGCATTGTTTGGCTAAGAGAGCTTTAATAAAGAGATAAAGGTCTCCAAATCCCAAACCCCCCTGATCCTTAGGCAAACAAATCTTGTCCCAGGAAATCCAAGCAACAGAAATTTTGTCCCCAGTCTTATCCCACCAGAATCTTCTAATCATAGCAAGGATCTCATTAAGAAGTTTTTTAGGGAGCATAAAACACTGCATAGTATAGGCTGGGATAGCTTGAATGACAGCTTTAATAAGGACTTCCTTGCCAGCAGAATTAAGGAACATAGACTTCCACCCATTGAGTTTTCCAAATTTTATCCTTTAGGTACTTGAAGATTTCATACCTAGATTTACCAACCATGAAAGGCAGCCCCAGGTATTTGCCCCTAACTTGACCCATTGGTACAATTTGCCCCTAACTTGACCCATTGGTACAACAAGGGTAGTAGAGATGGAGTGCTTAAGGTTGTCGTACAACTTTGGACTGAAATAGACACTGGACTTCCCCAAATTGACTTGTTGCCCAGAAATCTGCTCATATAGTGAGAGGATCCTCATGATTTCCTGGGCATTAGTATTGTCAGCATTAGCAAAGAGTATGATGTCATCTACAAATAGTAAGTGAGATAAGCAAGGACCATGTTTTCTAATCTGAATGGTGTGGGGGAGCCAGACAGGATGGCCTTGTTAATAATGGCAGAAAGACCTTCAGAGCATAAAATGAACAGGAAGGGTGATAGAGGGTCGCCTTGTCTGATACCTCTAGTTGGGTAGAACTTAGGAGAGGGCTTGCCATTAACCAGAACTTGGAATGAGGCAGAGGTGACACACCTCATGATAAGATCAATAAACCTGTCAGGATAGTTCATTCTGTGCAAGACTGTCTCCAAATAATCCCATTCAATCCTGTCGAAGGCTTTAGTCATGTCAAGCTTGAGAGCCATCTTTCATGTTACCAGTCTTGTTGCTGCCATTGAGAGTGTGGAAAGCTTCAAAGGCAGCAATTGCATTATCAGTTATTAATCTGCCTTTCTGGAAAGCACTTTGGGCAGGATCGATAACAGAATTGAGGGTCTTCTTTAATCTATTGGCAACGGCCTTGGATATGATCTTGTACAAAGTGTTGCTGAGACTGATTGGCCTGAAATCCTTGAGAGTGGCAGCTTGAGGAATCTTTGGAATTAGAGCAATATGAGTATCATTAATCTTAGAGAAGTCAGTACCATTATTTAAGGCATTCAGGAGAAAAGGCACAGGATCATATCTGTAAATGTGCCAATGTTTCTGAAGGAAGATTGCTTGCATGCCATCTGGACCTGGGCTTTTCTTACCAGGAATCTGCTTCAAGGCCTTAGTAATTTCATCTTCAGTGAAAGGTACTTGGAGCATATTCTTATGCAACTCACTGATTTGTTTGAAGGGTAGTTCATCAAGGATGCTAAGATTATTATGACCTGCACAAGAAGAAAACATATTAGAGTAATAGGTCTTTGCATAGTTCCTTAATTCAGCAGGTTCAGTGATAGAGACACCATCTTCAGTTGTAAGGCTTGTAATTTTGTTTTTCCCATGTCTTATAGAAGCTTTTTGTGGAAAAAGGAAGTATTCCTGTCTCCAGAATGCAACCAATTTGTTCTCCCTCTCTGCTTCCAGTAAGATTCCTGCATGTTTAACAACAAATCCAGTTCCCTCGTCAAATTCTTTTCCATACCAAAATCAGGGTGGTGCTGCTGCTGCAGGATAACTTTTCCTGAAGATCTTTAATTTTTTTTGTCAAGTTTCCCATATTTCTGTGAGCCACAGTTGATACCATTGGCACAATCTTTGGCAGTGTGATGAATAGTCCCCTGCCATGCAGCCTCAGTGATATCAGCACTCTCAGGATCCTGAAGCCAAAATGGGTCAAACCTATAGATAGGTCTCTGCTTGTCTTTTACCCTGCTGTCAAATCTATCATTGGTGATCAGAATTGGGATATGGTCAGATAAATGTAGGACCTTGAAATCAGGGAAAAGATTTGTCCAGCCCTCATTTGCAACAGCTCTGTCCAATTTAGCTCTCACAGCACCATTGTTCCATGTAAATCTTGCACCGACATAACACAGATCATTGAATTCACAGTCAGCTAAAGCTTGTCTAAAATTTTCAACAAGGTATCTAGGTTTTGTTAATACCAGTCTTTTCAGACATATGTAGGATTTCAATGGTGTTTGAAGGATGAAGATTAATGTTGGGTTAAAGGTCCATATCTATAAGCCTGGATTCTTGTATGAGTTTGGTTCCATTGCTTGCATTAAGCCATGTGCCAAAATCAAAGCTTTCTTCATCTTCAACATTGAACTCCTCAGTTGCTGATGGACAGTTGCGTGCTATATGTCCAATGAGACCACAGAAGAAGCAAAAAGATGGGAGTCTCTCATACTGAAATAAGGCATGCATAGGTTTGGCTAAAGAACCTACAAGAGTTGTGTCCTCCAGAACCAAGGAGAAGAGTTGTGGTAGGGGCTTATTAACAGAGATGGTAGCTCTGAATCTGAAGAGAGGTAGGTTGGTACTTATGTCCTCTCTGATTTGGATGAAGGAACAGTCTTGAGGCGTATTAGCTATCTTCTTCCCCACCTCAATGGTATGGGCATGCGTGGGAAGCCCCCAAATCCGGATCCAGAAGGGTGATTCTTGAAAGGCAGCACTGTCATGTTGCAGATCTGGATCCCACTGCTTCAAAACGAGGAGGGTGTTATCAAAACACCAAGGCCCATCCTGCAGAACCCTGTGAAGATCTTACTTGTGCTCGAAGAGAATCTGACAGTAGTTTTTCCCCTTCTTGATGCACTTGAACTTTTTTGTATTCCAAGATTTCTCCATGGCAATACGTAGATTCTTGACTGGCATTTCTTTTCAGTGATGAATTTCCCTAGCAAACTGAGGTCACTTTGTTGTAATCCTTTTTTGATATCATGCTTGCTGATATTGGCAATGGTTTGTTGAACATCTTTGAGTGTGAGTCTGTGAATATGAGCTTGGAGATCTTCTTTCTCCATAGCCAAGAGACTAGAAGGAACTCAAGTGAGTTGGGAGAATCTCTAGTGAGAGAAGGGAGCTCTCATGAGAGAGAGATGATTCGCATGCCATATTAATTTTCTTCAGGTAATAAGTTCACCGATTAGTGGTAATCAATATTAGCCATCGTGGAAAGTCCATAACATGATTGACTTCTCCATAAGATATTCGACCTCTAACCTACTTGAAGCTAATCACTCTCTTCGCCATAATATGTAGTCTAACATAGTAGCCTGACTCACAGCACTTGCATTTATTCTTTTTCATATATTCTTTATTAAAATAAATACCACTTTTATTTATTTTATATAGAATCTAAACTCATCAGAATAGAGCGTAATTCGAATAAATAATGTGTTTTGTGCAGTACATGTGGTGTGGTGCATAATCTATAGATTCTCCGTTTTACCGATTTAGTAGACATTTTGCTATAGATGGCTTTTAGTGGATGTGAATGATTTGGATTTCTGTTTTACAGATTTATCATTTTTTTGCAGTATCTACTGCAAATGCTTTTACAATAGTAGAAAGACTAAAGTACCTTACGATAAACATAACAAGCGTTAAAATAATGTTATCTTGGAAAGGTGGCAAACATAGTTTGTACCCAAGATACAGCTAAAAAAAAAGGATTCTCCCTTGGTTCTATAAATATAAATATGACCTGGGACCCATTTTTTTCCTTCCAAAAGGACACCTATTTTGGTATACAATTACATTAGGGTGATTAACAAATATAGGGATAAAGTTGATGTCACCAAAAAGGGTAAATTAGGGGCTGATTATAACCACAAAATCATCATTACACTAGTGTCGGCATGCTTCAAAGTATGCTATTCTTAAACATATTGGCCATAAATTTGTGCGAAATTTTATCAGAAACTTTGCGAAGTTAAGCCTAAAACAATGTATTTACCTATATTTCAGTAGGAATTCTATGAGCATGCAAAGGAAGTTGAGACACAGTTATACCAGAAATCAGCAGAAATGGATTACTAGTAATGGGAGGTCAGTAAAAGAATAAAAACTTAAAACATAATACCCTTAAAACCCCTCAATCAATTTTGGAGAAGATAAATACCATGATAGCTTCAATCTCCTCAGGAGAGAGAGATATCCGTTTGGGCTGATCAGATGCCTTACCCCCAGCACTCATGCTAGAAGGGGAACTTGAGAAAAATGTTCGAGGAGCATCAGCAGATGCAGGTGTAGGTTGATTCTGTGATGAGGGACCTGCAAGGGAATCACGTTATTGTTTACATCATGGGGAGAAAGAAAATATTACACCAGGCAATTATGTAGCATTCACCGGTTCTACTAAGATTTCACTTTTCAGGATCACGAGCAAGATCAAAGCCCGAATAGGTCTCTTATGTGCCAATGCAGAACCCGGACATTTCTATGTTAAAAAACTGTTCCTTTGAATTTTCTCTGTTTATCTTTAGTAGTACAGGTCCTGACATAGCTGGATACTTCCATTGGTTGCCATCGTCATTCCAATGTAAGATTTGAGAAATGTTACAGGTTTTCACTACCTCTTCCTAAGTTTACATAGATCATTACCTAATAACCAGAAACTTTACCTGACATTAATGCAACCGGAGTAAATTGCGATCTTTGGGACACAGCAGTATAAAAAGACAATCCAATATACGTAGGGCGAAGTAACACTTCAACATCCGGTTATAAGGAGAGAAAGGTACGGCTTTTGCAAAGGTGGCACTGGAAGCTTCTAGGAAAATGCTAGAACATATACATCCGTAATAGCTTAAGTCTTAGGGTAAGATAGTAATTTATCATGCACAACACAAGGTTCTGAGGTCAAGCTTCACTACCCAATCTATTAATAGAAACTATCACCGCTGTTGCTGCAGCAAAAACTACTAATGCTGATGCTACTTTGCTACCACATGTCAACTCTTTTAGACGTGTTGCAAGCTCATCTTGTGAAGGAGCATTACAACGTATACATGTACAAATTATACTCTTCCTCAATAACTTAAGCTTTTAGGTGATATGGTAATGTACCAAGGTATCAGAGCACATGAACATGGGATCAAACCTCACTTCCTCATTTGCTAAATGTATATATAGGTATACATTACTAAAATTGCTACTCTGCCACAACATAACTATTGCTATTGTTCCTACTCTACTAAAACATGTCTAATCCTTTACCCATATGTTGGCATGCTCACACGTGAAGGGATATGTTACGATGTATATATGCATAGGTTACCCTTCTTCCTAACGGCTAAGATTTCAGGCTTTCTGCTTTCAGGTGATTGTAATCTATCATATACCTAAATGTCATTTCAAGTGACCCCAGATTGTCTAATTACCACGTGCATGAAAAGAAAAAACTCACATAGAATTAAGAGGAGTTGGGACGTATTGATAAATTAAAATTATACAGATCTTTTATTAGTCCAAAACAAGAATCATACGCAGAATGGCTAAGATGAGATGCTTCAGTTGGTTTTTTGGTCAGGATACTCAATACCTTGACATTTTGCAATAAGTTCTGCCTTTTAGTTACTGTCATAAAAGTGTATCTTCTCATAACAACTATCAGAAGGTTCTAAATACGCTTAACAGCACACACACGCAACAACAACAACAAAAAAAACAGCATCATCACACCCATGGTCAAGGTAAAAGAACATTTCAGGATTCATCTGCTTGTGACAATAACAACAGAACAGACAGACAAATAAGCATTTCCCAGGTAAAACCCAGTGGCAGCTCAAGCCCATGTAATGAGTTCATGCCTGTCAACATTCAACTCAGCTGAAAATGTAAGCAGTAAACCAATATACTGATTCCATCAAGGTAAGCTAACCGTGATTTAAATTCTAGCATGACTGCTCATCTCATGCTTACAGAAGGTAATCAGGTATCGTTTTTTTCTCTAGTAGCAACATATTTTCAAGCATGAGCTGCTTTCCCTTTTTAGTTAAATGAAGCAATTGGAATGCCTTTTTTAGTAGGCAGTTGGAAGTTGGAACCACTCATTCAGCCTCCTCTTCCTTTGCATTGTTAATTCAGCTTAGAAGTTAGATCCAACTAAACCATAGACTGTTCTGATTCAATCGAATCACTCCACAAAATGGTAAAAGCTGTCTCACATCCTGAAATTACTCCATCTATTCACCTAAAGAGCATATCGTGAAAGCTGTCTCGCATTCTGAAATTGCTCCATCTATTCACCTAAAGAGCATAGAAGCAGGATATCCCTCGGTAATCGTATATCAGAATCTAAAGAACGTAAGGAAACTATATAACATGAAAATTGGTGAAATCGTCAACGCCTAAATAATCAACCACAAGAAAGTATCCAAGCAGCTGGAAAAATATGAATAAAAACCGAACTTCCTCGACACCAATTCAACTTGAAAATTAACAAGGCCGATGGCGAAATTTATCAAAAGATTGATGATGTCCTACAACAACCTAAAAGAGCAAACAGTGCTATAAACTTCTTAATCGGGGGAAAATAATCAAAACAAACAATTTCACGCACAAGAGAAATCTATGCTGATTTCAAGTTAAGAACGTATATTTGGACGAATAAGTAAGTAAAAAGAAAGGAATCAACATACTCGGAGAGGATTTAGGATGCCTTGGGGGAAATTTGATGCGGGGAATTCTCTTCAACGCTTGTGCTCCTCCACCCATCTCTGCTTCGCAAACGATTATTACCGGAATTTCTTACACGTTTATTTATCGACTTTTCTGCGCCTGGGTTTTATACTCAACAAATGACAGTCTCAATGAGATTCGTCGATTACAACCATATCGTGTTATTGAGGCAAATTATATTCCTGGGTTTAACCGGTGTGTAAACGATGCGAGCCGATCCGAATCCATCCATTATTTACCTATTGAGTCGTGTAATCCTATAATAAGAATTATATTCAGACTTATCTCCAATTCGTTTATGTAGGGGGGTAAAAAATTGTTTAAAATCGATTTAAATAAGTTTAATTATGTTCGAGTTTGAGTTATGATTGATGTTTAGAATGTTTCATTGTCATGCTAATTGCATTTGCACAATGCAAAACTTATGATCAATTTGGATGGATATGATACAATATTATGTAAGAAATGTAGTATAATGTAATTGAATCATTTCATAATTATGTTTTGTATACGATAAAATGAAATAGACGAGATTATGTGATAAGTTACATAATGGTGACTGGTGGTAGAAAATGAGGGGTCGGGCAATAAGATGATTAAGGTGAGTTTAAGGTAGTGATTTAAGAGCGATGACTGGGACGGTAGAGTCGATCGGGATGATAAGGGTGGGGTTAAGGTCGGCACGGGTGAGGACAAAGCGGTGAGGTAGCATGAGTAAAGTAAGTCAGATGATGGCAAGGAGACAATAGCAAGTAAGGTGGGGTGTGATGAAGTAGTTGAGTGGGGTCGGATGGGATAGATAGGACAAGGGGTAAGAGTAGACTCGATAGGATGAGTAGAGAGTAAGAACACCCCAAACGGATACTCGAATCTCATTTTAATATTTTAGGCCTACTGTTTAAGTTCAACCACAATGGCCTTTAAAGTCATAATGTAAAAGGCATTGTTTACGACAATGTAATTGTGATACCAATTGAGATAATTTTGATACTTTTAAAACGAATAGATGTGGTTGTCTATGCATGACTTGTTACCGCCATCTTCTTGTAAGTCTTTGGTCGGAGTAAAAAGAAAAAACAAAATGGAAAGCGGGACAAGACAAAACAGTCGATGCATGTTATAAAATATTTGATATGAAACCAATATAACAAATCAAAATAGTCGATGCATGTTATAAAATATTTGATTTTTTTTTTTTCTCGAAATACGAAAGCTTTATTGAAATCGGATAAACCGAACATACAACGCGGTAAAACCCGCACTACAACGCGGCCAAAAACCGCACTACAACGCGGCCTAGCCGCACACTAAACAACCAACAATACAACAAAGCCGAGTAATAGGTTGAAATCGAGGGTGCTGAACAGAAGGAAATTTTCCGAAAGAAATAATTCCATAAGAAGGCGTTCAGACACATGGATCCTCTTGTCAACCTATTATTCGACAAACACTTACAAGAAGCTAATACAACATAAAAAAATAAAATAAAAAAAAATTTCTTCTTCATATAAGGATGTATACTAATTAAATTTGCACGTTTTGGTACGACGAAAAGATTCCACTAACAAACGACGTCGTTTATCTATATGCACATTATATTATCAGCTTCGTTTCATGCCCAACAATCAATTCACCTCGTTCTGAGACTTTGAGTGCGCTGGCGTCATTGCACCACCACCGCTTCCGCTTGTTCGTTCCTCCACCACCGCCTTGTTTTATTTTCTCCTATAAATATGCACCGTCATGGATCAAGAAATTTTTCTGCCATTACCGTTGTTTTTCTGGTGAGTTCTTTCTCTGCTCTCTTTTTTCCCCTTGTTTTTTCGTTTTGGGTTTTAAATGTGTGGTGAATGCGATCCTTTTTGCAGCTTTGTTCATCTGTATTACCTCTCGCATTACACTCAAGAACGGTGTTTGTAGGTAATTTTGTTTTTGGTACCCTTTCGTTGCTTCCTGGTTTCGATTTTACTGCTTCTTGTTCTCAATTTATTTGCAGTTTGAGGATGTTTGATTTTCTTTTAGTTTTTTTCCTTTCAGTGGCTTTGTTATTCACTTATTGGTCTTGGTGGTTTTTATCATAGTTATCTATGATGCATGTTTGGTTTTCATGTGTTGTTTGCTTATTAATAACGATGCATGCTTGTTTAGTGCCTGATTGCTCAGCCATAATTTTTTTTTCCATTTTCCTGTATGCTGTGTTTTAATTAGATTTGGTCACAATTAACCAGGATGCATGTTTCTTTGATGGGTAATCAATTTGATTATGTGTGTAATTTAAATACATATTTTTTCCCATTCCTTTCTTGTTCATTTCGCCCGTTTGCTTCGTGTTTCAAGCTTAATATGTCATCTTTTCTTTATTTCTTAGATACTGAGTTGATGTTCGTATCTTTGTTTTAATTTTGTTAGGTAGAGTGTATCTTGTGTTCTTGTGAAGTTTGGTCACGATTAATGATTATGCATGTTTGTTTAATGGCTAATCAATTTCAAAGTGTTTATTTAAATCTGCATTGTTTTTGTTCCGTCCCTTTCTTATTCGGTTCTTCTAATTTTTCCCATACCTAATTAGGATGCTTGTTGAGTATTGATAATGTATTGACTTTGTTCATGAGTCCGCTCTCTTTGTCGTTCCCTGGGTTATGATACTTGCTCATTCTGAAAGATTTTGCTGTATTTGTTTTGTTGCTTTGTGTATGTTGTTGTATATTCTTGTGCAGCCTCCTATTTCTAGGGCCATGTAACTGAAATTCTTTTTTTTTTTTTTAAGGTCCGTCGGTGTATTATGCGTTTGTTCTTGTGTCTCTATCTTTGGGTTATTTCGGTGTGTCTACCACTTTTTATACAAATTTGATAATGACACATATCCTTTCATTGTTGCCATGATATACCATGTTTTTTTTATGTTTTTCCTGTTGTTTGTTATGTGTGGGGTGTGATGTGTGCGGTTTCCATTGTTCCCTTGTTAGTGGTGATGTGTATATTAAGTAGTGTTCATGTGTTTTATCTCGGCAGTTGCTCGTTTGTTGGTAGCTGTGTTTCTGTGGTTATTTGTCACGTTCATTGCTTCTAGAGGTGCGTTTTCTTTACTCTTACTTTGCGGTTTTTATACCCGCCTTTGTTAGTTGGCTTGTGCGTATGCCTTATGCGTTGTACCTAACCTTGGTCGCCTTGTATTTACCATCACTAGGCTAGACTTAGCGATTGTGGTAGCGTTACATGCTAGGTTGATGGATGACCTAGGTCGAACGGAGAGAAATGAGAGAAGGAGAAAAGCGTATGCAGCTATGGATGCTGGTAAAAAATCAGAGTTTTTGAAGCAACGACGTCTGCGTTATGCGGCGAAAAAATAAATTGCTCAAGCTTCGATTTGGCGGGTGACACAGAGTGTACTCGTGTCTCTCGGCCAGGACTCTCCTGGTGACCGATCCTGTAACTCGGACTCCAAACGAAAATATAGGGTTACACAATGCGCCTTGTCATGACCAGGGTATTGCAGATGAAAGAGATGTTGTCCACATTGCCCTTACTCATCGTGGTACTGCGTTATCTCGGACAGCTCATATACAACATGAGTTTTATCCTTCAAGTAGGCAGAGGTCAAAGCTGCTTTCCACGGAATTAACTCATTTGTTGCATGTGCCACGTCCTGAATCGTATACCAGTCTCTTACCGAGTGCCCCAGACTGCAATTATTGCCATGCCAAGCGTTTCTACCATGAATCCGCAGGATTCTGTTGCTCTGAAGGCGAGATAAGTATTGTCTTCCCACCAATGCCGTCTGCCCTTGCTCGATTATTTATAGGCTCAGATACTCAATCCGTAACTTTTAGGAAATATGTAAGAGCTATAACAATAACTTAGCTTTCACTACATTCGCAGCCAAAAAGATAATGAGCTTATGAAAAATAAGCAAGGTGTATACACATTCAAGGTCCAAGGCAAAATACACCACTACCTTGCTTGCTTTAATGGAAATACTGATACACCTACCGGTGTACAGTTTTATTTCTATGACCCTCAGTCGGAACTCGAGGAGCACTTGGCTGCATCATCACAGTTTTCTCGAGATGTCATGACTACATTGATGCATGTGCTTGCTGAAAACCCTTACGTACGTTTCCTGCGCCAAGTTAGGGATTTAGAATGTGTCCATAAGTACAAGTTGTGCCTTGTCAGTAACCCCAAACTTGATCAACGTGTTTACAATGAGCCCACATGTGATGATGTCTCTGCGATCCTAACTATGGACGAAGAAGACGGTTCCAATCCCGGATGCCATATCCAAATCTATTCGAAAGATGCAATCCCTTATAGAATATGCCATAACTATGGATGCTATGATTCGTTGCAATACCCTTTGTTGTTTCCACGGGTCGTCGTTGGATGGCATTGTAACATTGAAAAGCTCGCACCGAATAGCGGAAACGAGGATACAAATGCCGTGATGCTTTACTTGGTAAAGCCACTTGTGCAGCTGGCATTGATCAATTGTTGGGCCAAGAAAAACTAGGTGCTCTTTCCTTTTCTATACTACTTGGTAAATGTTTACAATAATCAAGTTCTAATCCACCTCCTTCATTTTGAACTCAGCATTTGAGAACGGTGTTCGGAAACGTAACACTGTTTCGTGCCGTCAGTACTATTGCTACAGGCTGCAAGTACGTGACGACGATGCCTCTATGCTTTTGCACACAGGCAGGTTACTCCAACAATTCATAGTTGACATGTTTGTCAAGGTTGAAACTTCGAGACTAGAATATATCTACAAGCAACAAAAGGAGATCACGCGGAGTGTTTGCAAGGATACTTGATGATGATCGCAGCGAAACAACTCGACTCGCAATTGGTCGAAGGTTGTTCTTCCTCCTTCGCTCGTAGGTGGTCCACGTGACATGAAAAAGCGTTACATGGATGCGATGTGTTTGGTGCAAAATTTCGGAAGCCGATTTCTTTCTAACAATGACTGCAACTCATCTTGGCCCGAGATTAGTAACCATTTACTTCCACATGAATCGCCTCAAACCGGCCGATCCGGTTGCGCGGGTTTTCAAAGCGGTTAGAGATGCTAAAAAAGAACTCCTTAAAGATCATGTCCTCGGTGTACCCGTAGCATGTGTTTACTCAATAGAATTCCAGAAGCGAGGTTGCCCCATGCACATTTTTACTCGATTATGGATAGGGATTCTAGGCCTTTAAATCCGTAAGCGTATGACCGGTTCATTAGTGCTGAGTTACTCGACTCTTCGCTTAACCCACGCTTGCATGACCTTGTTCTTAAACACATGGTTCATGGACCTTGTAGCTTACTTAATCCGAGCCGCCTTGTATGCGAGATAAAAATGCAAAAGCAAATATCCAAAGGAGTTTCTTCAATACACTACGCATGGATGCAACAGTTATCCCCATTATAGGCGCAGGGACACCGGCAACTCCGCTAGAGTGAGGGGCCATGTAATTGACAACCGGTGGATTGTACCTTACAATCCATATCTACTGGCAAAATACGACTGCCACATCAACGTGGAGATCTGCTCAACTATTAAACTCGTGAAGTATATTTACAAGTACATTTACAAAGGCCCTGACAAAATCGCTTTTCAAATGGGAACCGCTAATGCTGAAGATGAGGTGAAAGAATACCAGCAAGGGAGATGGGTTGGTCCACCTGAGGCTGCATGGCGTTTATACGGGTTTGATTTATTCGAGATGCAACCTGCAGTGGTCGCGTTGCAATTGCATCTACCCGATAATTACCTCGTTTCCTTTGGAGCCGACCAAGACTTGAACAATATTGCTGCCAATGATTTCCTAGGTAAAACAATGTTGATGCAATATTTCCATATGAACCGCACCAATGACCGGGCTGCAAAGTTACGGGCTCTATACAAGGATTTTCCTAAGTATTTCGTTTGGAATTCAAGCAAACGAATGTGGTCCGAACGGAAAAAAGGTAAGGTCGTAGGTCGCATCGTGTCAGCTAATCCAAGAGAAGGTGAAAGATATTACCTGCGCTTGCTTCTAAATCACGTACCAGGTCCTGAATCGTACAATGACCTTTTGACAGTAAATGGTTATTTACATTGCACTTTTAGAGCAGCTGCTTTGGCAAGAAACTTGCTTGCAAATGACGCCGACCGGACATGTGCTTAGATGAAGCAATACTCTCACCAAATGCCCAGGCAACTTCGACATCTCTTTGCTTCTATCCTTGTGTACTGCGCACCTTCTGATCCCATTAGACTCTGGCAGAAATACGCTGATTCTCTTTCTGAAGATTACGCAAGAACACATTCATCATTGTCGCTACATGTTTCTGAAATTCACACAAAAGCTCTTCGCGACCTATCTCTTTTATTAGACGACATGGGAAAGCAGCTATCTGATTACGACCTAGGTCCAGAAGCAAATGCGATCATGCGTAAAAATGTATCAAAAGAAATGGCTTACGAATTGAGTATTGGAGTAGACGACAACGATCTCTTGAATGTCCAGAAACTGAATGAGCAACAACGGCGTGCATACGATATTATCATGGAAAAAATACTACAGAATGAACCTTCTGCTTTCTTCATTGATGGTCCCGGTGGCACAGGCAAGACTTATTTATACAAAGCGATCTTAGCTACTCTTAGGTCTCAGCAATACATTGTGTTGGCTACAGCTACCTCCGGTGTAGCAGCATGTGCGTTGCCAGGAGGTAGGACAGCGCATTCGCGGTTCAAACTCCCGTTCCACGATGAAAAAAATCAGATAGCTGGTGTCAGTAAACAATCCACCACAATACTAAGTCCGCTTTAGAGAAGCGAAGGTGATAATTTGGGATGAAGCTCCAATGGCACATAGGCAATCTGTTGAGGCATTCTCAGAAATGCTCAAAGACATCACCGAAGTTAACCAACCATTCGGTAACAAAGTTGTCATATTCGGAGGCGATTTCAGGCAAGTGCTACCAGTCGTAACAAATGCCACGAAACAGCAGCAACTAAATGCAAGTTTGTTTAGTTCATCTTTATGGCCCTCACTTACGAAACTAAACCTGACTGAGAACATACGAGCTAAAGCTGATCCTTATTTCACGCAGTTTTTGCTTCGCATTGGTGATGGTGCAGAACCTGAAAACGAGGATGGAAACATTACCCTGCCTGTAAATATGGTCATCCCATTCACCAACAGAGAAGCGTCGTTGCAGCAATTGATACAATTCGTATACCCAGACATAAATGTTTTTGAAACCAATCACAACCTAGCCATGTCCCGAGCTTTGCTCGCCCCTACAAACGATTGTGTGGACGACATAAATGAGACTATGTTGGATAATATGCCCGGCCACCCCACAAAGTACATAAGTAACGACACAGCAGTTGATCCCTAACACCGAGGAGACTACGACGATTTCCTAAATTCGCTACATCCGAGTAGCCTCCCACCGCATACGAGCTAACACTCAAACCAAATTCACTGTCATACTACTAAAAACCTAAACCCTGTTCAAGGACTTTGTAACGGGACTAGGGTGATTTGTAAACAACTTCGGGCACACACCATCATCACCGAAATTGCAACCGGTCCATACACAGCAATACTACTATCTTGCACAAAATCCTCTTGAATCCTCGAATGAAGACAAATGTGCCATACCATTTAAGCGTTACCAATTCCCGTCCGCTTGTGTTTTGCCATGACGATCAACAAAGCTCGTGGGCAAACACTTTGGACCGCGTTGGTGTGTATCTACGTGAACCGGCTTTTCTCACATGCCCGCCTTTATGTAGCTTTATCAAGGCGAGAAATTCCAACTCAATCAAAGTGCTTATTGCACCACCCACATTCACTGAACAACACAACCAAGACTTAACTAAAAATGTTGTTTACCGCGAGATACACGATAGGGTACAAAACAACCAATAACTTCACACACAATAACCAGGACACTCTCTCGCGCACCAACCGAGTTCAACATAGTATCCCTACGAAGTTCATTTAGTTCCTAAAATTTTACTTAGTCACATTCCTCTTCCTCTCCTTATTCTTCTTCAACAATTAACTTGTTAGCTACAATATGCGCATTCACCGCTTCTTTCTTGCGAATGTTTATTACGTTTTGCAACAAACCTGGTCAACAATTATCAAAATCATGGCAAAGGAAATCATATAGATGACGTTACAAACAAATCCGACGACCGAGGGTGAAAGTTCTCGTTGCGAAAAGAGCAACGCTCTACACTAACAAAGGTGGAAAAAGGCTCCAAAATTACTACTTCTCGATTCGAAGGTACATAACACTAAGATTTATGCATCCATTATTTCTCCTGTATTCTGTTATATGCCCTACTTTCCTCACTTTACATTTGCAAACAACTGTAACAGGGTAACAAAGTGGAGGGTGTAATTTGGAATAACAACATCAATATTTTAGAAGGAAATCTACTCCCATACTCGACCTACATTGTCGGTGGAGCAAAGGTTCATCCCATTACGCCTGGTTTCCAATACGCTACCCCAGGGATAACAACACAATGGGTTCTGTCTAGAGCAACGTTTGTCCGTCAAATATCTGACGAAACTGAGAAGATTCCTTATCCACCAATTCAACTAACTCCATTCAAAATATCCGCTCACTTGCAAACACAGAGAGCTCTAATAGGTAACATGCTTATAATTCTCGCTTATATAGGCTCACCCCAAAAATTTACATTCGCAAAACACATAACAAACAATTTAGGTTGAAATCGCATACACAGCTTCTACTTGATTATTAAACTAGAAAACAAACACAGCAATTTTTTCCTTTACTCAAATAAAAAACATACAGTACCAAACACGTGACTGAAGAGTACATAAGCATGTTACTGACATATGCAAATACAACACAAATAAAAAAAAATTAAATTCTTGCATATATTTGATTCTTACATTCCCATGTAACAGATATCGTAGCCGCAGTCACAAATGTGAAGGAACCACGGCTCATCGACGTGAAGGGCAAACTAACTCCGATACAGGAATGCACTGTGGTGCAAAACGAGTAAGGAATCGACACACATTTCTTGTACAAACACAGCCTAAACTTTAATACTAACGCATGAAACCCAAAAAACGCAGATTGAAGCCCCTCATACTTACCTTGTGGGGAGACTTCGTGGAACACCAAGGATCAAAGTTGTCTACTATAAAAAATGACATGCCAATCATACTCTGCAAAGGCCTCAGAGCCACTTCCTTCTCAGGTACTACCAATTCAGTACTAACACTGAAAAAATGTACCTAACAATAGAAACAACCTTCACCCAACCTAAAACACTATAATGTAGGTTTGTCCTTGTCCACAATCCCTTTCTCATTTGTCAGTATAGACCCAAGAATCCCAGCTGTGGCAAACTTCCGCGAATGGTATGTCCCGTCTGTTCTTACTCCCTCTCCCCCTCTGTTGTCCCAAAATACCTACTTCATTCACCAAGCAGTTACATTATGAAATCAAACCAATAATACTATTGCCTCTGCTTTATTACAATATCTGCGGATCATTTTTCTTTATAGTAATTTCCATGTTAGATATTTTGGTTCTCCTATTTGCAAGTTGTTACTTGACCTCTGTGTTTCCTGTTGTACTTCTCTTACATTTTTCCAATTTCTGGTCCAATTTCTGTTGTACATCATGCATTTCCTCACAAAGGCATACTCTTCCTGGTTTAATTAATTGCAACTTCCGCTAGATATTTTGATAATTCCAACCCTTGATTTATACACTTCCGTGCAAATGTTTCTTGCCCGTGCACTTCTGGAGTACTTCTCGGTACCCTTTGTGCTTTGGTTTTGCTTTAGTAGTTGCTTAGTTTTTTTAATTCTTGGTAAGTAATTAGGTTTTTAATATTTTTCTGTAAACGCTCCTTCACTACGTTGTTTCTTGGATGATCTGAATCATGAGTTCTTTGCTTCATGTAAGCTTGATTAGGATTTCGTGTCATACTCTTCTTGGCTCATTTTGTATATACCTAGGACTTCCATCTTTAGATATTAGGTATTGGAATAACGCAGCAGCTCTGTTTTCATGCTGTTCTTATATTAAAGAGGTCTATTTTCCATAGTTGCTCATTCCAAGTACGATTTTTCCTCCTACGTAGCCTACCTCATCATCAGTATTCAATGTATGCATATTTACGAGGACTTTGATCATATATTTCAAAATATATGTTGTACTTGTTTATTGTCATTATTCAAAGTAAAAAATTCGAAATAATTTGCCAATGTCCTATTTGTTCTGAGTATAATTCAAGTGGTTGTCATATGCTTCAGTGCACTTAGTTTTATTCTCTCCATCTCAGAACTATCTCTTGGAAGTTTTTATGATTTCAATTTGCTATAGATGTTGCTTAGTCTATAGCTTCTGATAATTACACTGTTTTTTCACTTACGGTGTCTAAATTCTTCAAATATGGTGTTTCTTGCCTGTTGTCAACCTTTGTTTAGTTCTACTCATTCGGTTAACTAAGATTCTGTCACACAGCCTGTTAGCTTGTCTCATAGATACCTCGAGCTTTAAGTTAATTGTAACTATTGAGCAATTTGATAATGTATTGGTTTTGTAATAACATGCTTGTTACATTCACAGATTCTAATCTTCGGTGTCTTTGTTTAATCCAACTCTAATTTCCCTTCCCTTACATAAACAGGCTAGACAGCCACCTCGACGACGTGGCTAAAATTGCAAACAAAACGGCTCGCAATTACCTAGAGACAGCAGTGAAAAGCCATGAGACACTCCAATTAACACAGCTCTCACAAATAATAGCCGATTCCCAGGTAAAATAAACAATTTGCTCCACATATTAGGCAACACTTTCAATACCAAACGGCGACACTAAATATTGCATAATAAACACTCCTTGCCCCCAACAGTCAGTCCATTCCACGATTACATAATGAGTATCGTTGACATCCATCAAAAAGTGACATACACAAAATGTCCAAAATGCAACCAAACACAAAAAGCGCTTCCCAACGAAACTTTCTCTTGCCATACCTGCAAAGAAAATCAGATAGCAACTCCCCAGTAAGCACAAATCAATTACATTCATAAACATACACAAACTACGTTTTACTTAAGTCACTTATTTACCTCATATTTACTCTGTTGCAACAGCTCCAAAGTCATTGTGCAACTCACCGATCAATCTCACACAATCACTGCAACTTTGTTTGACGCAATTGCTGACAGGCTACTCGATCGCACACCCGAACAAATCCACATCATGGATACCCAGGTAACACACTACAATCTCTCGTGACTGCATTTCCGGCTTTGAAACCACTACTTTAACACTGACATTCACACTGCATCTGTAACCACAGGCATTGGCTACACACTTGGAGCAGATCAACAACAAACTCAGAGACAACCAAATCATTGCTCAAATAAAGGCAAATCAAAACAAATTCAGCGACAGAGTCACAAGGTACACAATCCAAGAATGGGTTGAAAAAAAACCCGTACAAATGGCTCAACCGCTAAGCATCGAGGCAGGTAAACAAACTTCTCCACCTTACTTCCCTCATACAATGCATTTCAATAACCCATCACAAGCCTTTTCTAATGCCCTACCTCCAAATGCCTAGGTGAAACAGATGCAAACCAAGAACCAAAAACGATTTCTGCCGACATAGGGACAACCGAAGGACAAACTTCAACCCCCACCCCAGGAACCAACACAGAGAGCAGCCCTATAAAGAGAACGAAAATCGGTTCCAGCACCAACAACTCCCCAACCCCTGACACCACCTCCAGTCCTATGAAGAAACTAAAACTCAAGTCCCCCGAAACAAACTAATCAGCTACTAGATGCACCTGCACATCAAACATGCTTGCTAAGACAACTTTTGAATTGCTCCTGAACAATGCAACTACCAACCAAAAATGCAAATTTTGTAACTATTTTGGTACAACCTTGGTTTAGGTACCGATTGTGTAACTTTTGAATTGTTTTCAATAGCCTCTAAACAATATGACCTACTATTTTGGTATGACCTTTGTTTAGGTCCTACTTGTGTAACTTTTGAATAGTTTTGGATAGCCACTAAACAATGTAACCTAGAACACCACTAGGCAACTTTGTAAGTACTTTGATATAAACCTACTACAACTACTTTGCCAAAAATATTACACGTAAAACTTTGCAAAAAACCAAAGAACCGAGGGCAAAATCGTGCATCGCACGTTCACGACCTCTAGTCTTATTATATATGCACATTCCAAATTACAAAGATTAGGTAATTATATAACAATAAGGAAGATGAGCCTTCTTAGATACAATGAATACTAAAATGCACGTGGACTCAGTGAGTTTGTAACTTATGAATATAAATGTTAAGTAATAAGGGATGAGATTCTTAAACCATGTAACTTAACATAACACAATAAAATTGTAGTGTATGTACTAGGATTTTTGTAATGGACTTGTTTCATAAAAATGCGAACATTAGATGAGGGATGTTATTATGATACAAATAGTATATCAAATTATCTACAGTAAATTAATAATAATTAAATATAATGCATGGCAGCTATTATAACGACCCGACGAAAATTCAGATCAATTGATCATATTTTCTTGAGCATTTATTTATATATATCATAATGATTTTACATATAAATACTTATCGTGCATAACACTGAATTATTATTTTAAAAAACAGTCTATTTTCAAGGTGGATTATCACCTTCGGCCATTTTTGATTTAATGATCACTTTCAAGTGGTCGTTTTTTATGTCATGCATGGATTTTATTTTGTTTGTTTTGGAGGGGATCATGTATAAATAGATTTTTTTTTTAAAAGAAAACAAGAACTTTATTAATCAACATCCACCAAACAAGCGGCCAAAACGTCACAAGTGGGCGAGACGCCCCAAGATGTCCTAGAAGTAATTGTAAAAGCATGTCTAGCTATAAGATGCGTCGGGACATTCCCCACACGCCGAATAAATAAAAAGGAAACTGATGAAAAACTGGATAAGAGGATCAAGCAGTCCTGCTACAAACAACCCTGAGTCGTAAGGTCCTCTACTGGCCGTTGGAGATGCGAAACACACGGCAAGCAATTACTCTCCACCTCTAATCGTTGAATTCCCAAGTGCCTCGCTTTCTCCAAAGCCAAGGAGATAGCCTTAAGCTCCATGTATTTCACCGGGTCCCCTGGATCAAAATGATACGCGAAGGTGTGAAGAACTGCCCCATGAGAATCTTGGAAAATAACTCCCACCCCCACTCCTGTCTCAGTAACTGACGCATTCACATTGCTTTTTATCACCCTCTCCGAAGGCTTCACCCATTTATCCGGCAAGTGCTAGACCGAGCCCTGCGCACTATAGGTCTCCAAAGCCGCCATATACTCAGCCGATGCTGCTAGAGATCGTGTACATACTGCAGAAACATAAACAACCTGATCATCAAACACTGCAGAACAGCGCGCCTTCCAAATCCCCCACATAAGCCATACAAATCTCGTGGTATCCTGAGCACCCTGATCCTCGAGCAACCTCATAAAGAAATCTGCAAAAGTGGCAGAGCGGAGGCGCCCCAATACCCCATAAAATGGTGACACCTGTCAGATTCTATCTGCCATCTCGCATTCGAAAAGTACATGCCGTCCCCCATATTCCTCCTGTGCAGCCCCTGGCCGATAGCGAGACAATCATTAAGGTAGCGCCACAAGAAATGATGAATACGAGGCTGCACAGGGAGCTACCAACAGCTCCTCCAAATCATGCTCTCCCCTACCGAAGTAGTCGGCCCAACCACATATGCTGGTCAGTAGAGTGATAAGGCCAGGAAGTACCCTGAGCGAACAATATAAACTCCTTTATGATCATACTGCCAGATCCGCCGATCCGGGTGCTTTCCTGGGGCAATAGTGGTGCCCAAGATAGCATCAGACTCCCATGGACAAAACAATTGCTGAACCCGTTATACATCCCACACCCTGGAGTTGGGAATAATCAAGTCCGAAAACTTAGAATCTGTTGGAAGCTCATGTCCTGCAAAAGGAATACGGAACGAAGGCTGACGACTAGTTCAGGCATCATGAAAAACAAACACCGACTCACATCTCCCACCCTCCATCTCATCCCATTGAGTAATAGGTCTCGCTTTGAAAATCTTGCACGAGAGAAAAGACGGTCGAGTCCCCAATCTTGCTAATGTTGTCCTCAAATATTTCGCATGCATAAATAGATTTTAGTAGAGATAAAGAAGTCAAAAGTCCTTTTTTGGCACAAAATGAATAAATAGGACACACATATTTTTTAGTTGCAAAAGGACAAACAATTTCAGATTTTGACAAAATTACCCTTTATGAGAGACGCTATGAGTAGCTTTTCAGCTGGTATTATTTACATATATGATATATTTACCGTAGCTCTTTATATGTTTTTTTTTTTTCTTTTTTCTTTTTTCAAACACTCGTAACTTTTGATTTACAACTCCGATCATCGTAAATTTTTCACCAAAATTCATGTTTTTTTTTTGCTCTTCAATTTGAGCCCAAATACGATACTCCTTCCGACGTATATTTTGAAAGACGAAAAAAATATTTTTATTAACCGAGCGTTTTTTCTTATAAACGACCGTAACTTTTTGATTTAGAACACCGATCATCAAAATTGTTTCACCAAAGCTCATATTTTTTATCTTCATTTTGAGACCGCGTTTGATACCTTTACGATTTAGTATTTGAAAGCGGAATTTAATCGCAAAGATTTACACTAACACATGACGATGATCGATGATCGAGTATCGATGACGATGACGCAGTATCGATGACGATGTCGATTATACAAGAATATGCAGAGAACATTCCACCGGACTTTTAACAAACTCAAAGATTAATAGCAAGTACAACAAACTATAGATTTAGTACAATATGTACATCGATTAACAAAGATGAAAAATAATGAAAAAAGGATTTCACGCTTGTTTAGTCTCTATTTACCATCATCAAAGCTATTTAATCACATGAATTTGTTTGTAAGGTCTTTATCCGAGAGATAAAGATCATTCTCCAAATGCAAAATCCAGATACACTAACACACCGTGTTAAATTGGTTTATATGATACAATTCGGAAGAGATAGAATCATTAACAGATAACTTGATTAAGGTGTGGTGTTTATAACATGCAGGTTCAGTAGTTAATCACTTGAATTAAGCCTAAAAAGTACATCGACTAAAAGGTAATACATAGAAGATCAAGACAACAGTATTATAGATTTAGTACAATAGTACATCGACTAAAAGGTAATACATAGAAGATCAATACAAGTCCAAAACAATCAACTATCACCAAATTATAAGAAGGATATTCAAGTTCAAAGAACTAAATTATCATGCCCGGAATTCACAAGCTGATGAATTACAAGTTCAGTAAGCCTATGAACTAGGCCTATCTATTACATGATGATACAATGTAGATCAAAAACCTCAGCACGCCAAGGCACATAGTAAGCCTATGAACTAGGTCTATCTATTGCATTAAGGCACACAATATCGTAGATCGATGATCGTGAGTATCAATATCGCAGATGTCGATGTCGATGTCGATGATCATGCTCAAAATGACTCTCCTTTCGATTTTTTGTTCCAAGGTCTATGTCCCCCAAGTCCTTGATATGAACTGAATGTCTTCTTACAGTTCAAGCACTCATATTTACTTCTTTTCGGGCTTTGATCAATTAACTTTCATCACATGATCAAAAATCACAAGAAAACTAACTTCACTTGCAAATGAGTCCTCCACTTCTTATCCCTGCGTGATCTACTCGAAACTGCACCTATCTTTTGATTTTAAACACCGATTATCAAAATTATTTCACCAAAGTTCAATTTTTTTTTATGTTCATTTTGAGACCTCATTTGATACCTTTCGATGTAGTATTTGAAAGCCGAATTAATCGTAGCATTTACACCAACAAAGTATCGATGACGATGATCGATTCTGATGATCAATATCGATGATCGCCTCATTTAAGGCTTAATTCAAGTGACTACTTCAAGGCACACATATCCGCTCATATAAGACTCATGTCATCCTTCAAATTAGAAAAGGAAAGAAAAACTTTGGCACAAGTCATGAGATTCCCAAGCTCCTGTGATTCTTTAAACTATATTCATACACCTGTTGCATCCTCTCTCCGCTTATCTAATATGTACCTTTTTGTTATAGTAAAAACTCATTTAACACTGTACAAGAGTCGTGTATGTTGAGTTTTGTAATTTAAAAATTATGTAATAACACAAATATCCGACTACTTGTGCTTAAATAAGTTGTAGAACCATAATATGTATATGTATATATACATATAAGCTGTCAACAAACTTTAAATTACATCATATCTTTATATCTCAAATCATGGAAAAAGAAGAAGAAGATGAAGCTGATGTGCTATTAGTAAAGAAAAACCATCATCACTTCCATTACAAACATCATTTCATGAAGCTAACATTGAACTGAAGAGAATAAAAGCATGGCTCATGTGGGTTTTTCTTGATCAATCCAGATATTTTTTTTTATCTTCATTTTGAGACCTCATTCGATACCTTTTCGACGTAGTATTTGAAAGCCGAATTTAATCACAGCATTTACACTAACACAGTATCGATGATCGATGTCGATGTCGATAAACAATATCGAAGCTCATTTAAGGCTTAATTCAAGTGACTACTTGCGCACACATATCCGCTCATATAATGCTCATTTAAGGCTTAATTCAAGAAACACAATATCATATCTGGCTCATATAAGACTTATATAAGTGACTACTTCAAACCACAAATCCCAGATGCAAAATGATCATAGTTGTTACTACTACTTACCATGAAAGTCTCAGATCTCCAAACTAACAATTAGTCCTTCAAAATGACAGATTCTGCACTATCCATCAATGGCTCCAAGTAATAATCAAAAAACTTCCTAGCAAACATGTCCGAATAAGTGGAATTTGACTCCCTTAAGCTGTAAATTAGATCAACAAATCGCAGCAAGATACTGGAATTGCTTCAGAGTAGAGTCCAGTATCAAGGGCATCAATGGCAGCCGTCTTGCGGCGTAGGAGAAGCTTAATTTGAGCAAGCAACTAAGAAATGTGTCCAGCAGAGTCGGTCTTTGGCGGCGATTTGGTGGATGAAGGTGAATCACTGCATATAGTAGTTGTTTGACTAAAAGAATTCAACTTCACGTATGCAACAACATGGAAATTAAACAAGCATAAAATAGAAGGGGAAAAATCAGGATGAACAAGGAAAGAAGATAAAAGACCGATAAATGCTAATAAATTGATTATCAAAGTGGACTGGAGTTCACTTATGGTAATGCTTTATGTATTGTACTCGGGCTGTATGTGGGATGAAATTCCATTTTCATTTAGTCTCAAAATCTAGAGCCAAATAGCCAATATGTCTCTTCTCTTCACGATTGCTTCCGATAACAGGGACCCAAGTCACTTTCCGACCCCGACATCGACATTAATTGATGATATATGCTCAGGTTATAAATAGTTCGGTGAGAAATTTGGATATGACGGGGGAAGATGGGATGGAGTGACCATGTAAAAAAGCTTCATAAATGCTCCTATTTTGCCTGCCATGGAAATAAGGGAAATGTTACGGCAAAAGAAATTAAGGGCATTTCAGTCCGTTGATTAATTTTTGTCCTTATTGCAACTTTTATTTTGAATGTGGATTAACACTTAATTAAGGAGAAAAAAGTGGACTATAAACTAATTTTTCCATTTTAGTATCATATATGGTAAATTGGGAAAATAAAAATAAAAATAAAGGGTCAGCTTGAAAATCCGCTGATCGTTCCTTGAAATCTTGAGCGACTGTTAAGGGGGAACAGTACACACGCACGCACCTTCTTCTTCTATCTCTTCGATTCGTAATCGTAATCGTAACGCCTTCTTCTTCTTCTTTCCAGCCAGCTCTTCTGTTTTTTTTTTATTTTAATATTATTCATCAATGACACAATTACTTCATTAACTCAAGCCTGAAATCCATCACAAAGGTTTAACGATATCTTCTACCAAGTCTTTCAATTGGTGGCTACAAATCTCCATTTTGATTTCAATGGAGTTGAAGTTTATCGACAAATGTTTGCATTTTGTGGCTGAAATCCAATCCGGTTTTAATTGGTATCTCTTCTTCATTTACTTCTGATTATATCTTTTTTGAGAAATTATCTCTGTTTCAATTTTACTATCGTTTGTGTTTCGGATTAGAGAATTTTTTGTCATCTATTCCGTGTTTTCGATTTTGTTATCTTTGCTGGAAGAGCTCTATTGCTGTGTCAATGTGGCGGTGCTCAAACTTAAATATCTAGATTTTGTTTTTTGCTTTTGTTTTTTTGCGTGTAAAAAGGGTAATCTCTTCTGCTTTTTTTGGCATGAGAATTGGATTTCTGCTTTGCAGAATGTATGGCATTTTAGTCACTAGCTAAACTAACAGTTCATATTTGGTTTTAGCATGATAAAGTTTAATCATTCCAGTTCCTGACTCTTTAGAACAGTTTATTTAAACAAGTTTTTGCACCAATGAACTTGATTTTCAGGGAAGAAAAAAAAAATCAAAATGATGTTGTTTTTTATTCTCTCAATTTTTTATTGTGTTTATCTTCACCTTTTGCCAATGTTTGGAGCATTTTAATTGAGATGGCAACATGTTGTCGTATGAAAACAACTTTCTTGCCTGAGCTTTTGCATGTTTACTGGAGAATTAAGGCCTGTGTGTGTGTGTTTTTTTCATGGCTTGGAGAAAGTCATATACTCTGTCTTTTAGCATCTTTGACAAATCTTGATTGTCTATGTTTTCATGTGAATCTGTTAACTGGGCTAAGAGCTTATTATGAATCATCACTTGCTTAGCATAGTTGTTAAGTTACACACATGGAAAGTGTAAAGGGGTCCAAAAAAATGGTTTTCGGGTGCACAATTTTGTAGGGAGATTCGTGTATATTCTTGATGAATGCATTTGTGCTACTCCAAGTTAAAGTTAGGATTTGAATGTATTTGTGCAGACGAAGAAGAAAAACATAGAATAAACAACGGGCCCTATATTCCACAGGGCCCTGCATCGGACGCCATATTTTTCAAGTTCCTTTTATGCGCTAGCAGCCATTAAATTCTTTTATCTGGCCATTATAGAATTTTGTAGTGGATGCATAATTTTACTAACCATTCTCAATGCTACAATGCTGCAGCTAATCAATATCGCTTTCAACAAACATCCCCACCATAAACAATGGGTCGTATGGTGTTCAATTCAAAACAACATTCTCGCTCCTCTTCGACCCACACTTTTATTCCTCGCTTCTTCCTTGTCACTGGTTTCTCTTTCTTGCCTTTCTCCTTCTCTTTGAGGTTCAGATACATCCCTTGTGCCGTTTATTTGATTTATTTGAGTTATTTAAGTTGTCTTTTACCCAATCCCATTCGCCTTCAGCAATTTTATCTCATCATGAAATAGCAAGAACTGTGACAAGTTACTTCATTGTTTTATTTGTTTTAGGATCGATTTGCATAACCAATTGGTCCAATGACCAATTAGTTTCGTATTTTAGACAAGGGATTAATCTTGCATGACTTAATTGTATGGATGACGGTGCGTCCTTGATATTTCAGGTGGATGATTTTGTTTCAAGGACGAAAACACTCGTGGGACACAACTTAGAGCCGACACCATGGCATGATTTCCCACCAAAATCATTTGAAAATGAATCCAAATTATCCCTTGCTTCGAAAATTGTTCGATGCAATTATCTCGGTTGTGGTCTCACCAGCACCACCACCACCATCACCTATAAAGATCTTCATACTCCCAAACAACCCGACAATAATGCACAATCCGAAAATGTTTGCCCGGGACTATTTAGAAATATACATCATGATTTGGAACCATGGAAACTGTCTAAGATATCTCCTGCTTATTTAATTGAGGCTCAAAAGTTTGCTTCTTTTCGGATTGTGATCGTTAGCGGTAAATTATACGTGGACTTATACTACGCCTGTGTGCAAAGTAGGACAATGTTTACTATATGGAGTTTCTTGCAGCTCCTTAAAAGGTATCCTGGGAAGATTCCGGACATAGATATGATGTTTGATTGTATGGATAAACCGACAATTGATCGCGTTCAGCATGCTGCAATGCCTTTGCCATTGTTTCGTTACTGCACCACGCCTCAACACTTTGATATTCCTTTTCCAGATTGGTCATTTTGGGGTTGGTAAGATTTTGATTTAACATGTCTATTTATTACATCTTGTTATTAACATGTCTAATTAATGCATCTAATTATTGTATATATCCAGGTCTGAAATTCATATCGATTTAATGGGATAAACAGTTTAGAAGTATAAAACAAGGTTCGTTAGCTCAGAGTTGGAGTGAGAAGTCCCCTATAGCTTATTGGAAAGGAAATCCAGAAGTTGCTTCGCCTATCCGGACAGAATTGCTGCAGTGTAACGACACTACAAAGTGGAGAGCGCAAATCTTACGTCAGGTTGATTATTGAAATCCATTCTTTCATCAATTAATTCATTCAAATTTATCATTAATTTTCTTTTTCCAATGACAGAATTGGGAGGAAGAAGCAAAAAGTGGATTTAAAGAGTCCAAACTCTCAAATCAATGTAATCATCGGTGAGTAAGAGTGCATGTTTGTAGTTGTAATTGTTGTAGGTGATTAAAGTTTCTTGATATTCTGGTGTAATTTATAACATTATTTATTGTGCGGTTTTAGGTACAAGATCTATGCTGAAGGATATGCTTGGTCTGTAAGTTTGAAGTACATTCTATCATGTGGTTCTGTTCCGTTAATAATAACACCAGAATATCAAGATTTTCTCAGCCGCGGTCTCATTGCTAAAAAGCATTACTTGCCCATACCTCGGGAAGATATGTGTAGGTTTATAAAGCTTGCTGTTAATTGGGGCAATGCGCACACCAAGGAGGTGCGGATACATAACTCGAATTTGTTTACATGTGTGTGCAATGTCATTTCATTGCTGGTATTGTATTTTTTTTTTTTTTGGTTGTTGAAAATTATGATAACAGGCTGAAGCAATAGGAAGGTCAGCACAACATTTGATGGAAACTATGAATATGGCCCGGGTTTATGATTACATGTATCATCTGATAACGGAGTACTCGAAGCTGCTGGATTTCATGCCTGTTCCGCCTACCACGGCCATAGAGATTTGCGAGGGATCTGTGCTCTGTTTTGCAGACGAAAACCAGAAGGAATTCCTGAAGATGTCATCTACGTATCCTTCGCGTATACAACCATGCTCACTGCAACCGTAGTTAGGGTAATGTACATAAACCGCTTTTGAATTTAGAGAATGCATACATACAAAATGTGGTTTTTGATACAACAAAATTATCATGTTGGTATTACTGGAATTGATCCTATATATGTTCTAAACCATACAAAAACATAAATCGAACCGGTGTTTTGTTAACCATTGGTAACCGGGTTTAGTGATGGTGGTGTAATCAAGAAGGCTAAATGGGAGGGAGTATGTACCAAATAGGTTTTTTTTTTCTTTTTTTTTTTTCCACAGAAGACGGCTTTTATTACTGGGATAACAAATTTACAACAAAAATTAGCCGAGACTACACCGGAAATGCGGTCATAGAAAACATGGCATAATGCCGGACAAACCTACACAAACCGAGACAACACAACAAAGCCAAGTAATATATCGGAAAGAGTGTTGAACAATAAGAGAAAAAAATCTCCAAAGTATAATGATGTCCAGACAGATGGATCCTCTAAAACCAACTATTACCCGGCGAACACAAAACAAACTAAACAACTAAAACAAACTAATACAATAAAAACAGACTAAAACCGCTAGTCAACTCCGACACACACCGTCGTCTAACGAAAAAGAGCCCACAAGCCTGACACCTTTTCCCGCTAAGAAACGACAGACCGCAACCTAGATCCGGCATCAATCGCCTGAACAGAGAGGGCGCCGGAAAGGTAACCGTTTGTGTGTCTAACGAAAAAAGAGCCCACAAGCCTGACACCTTTTACCGCTAAGAAACGACAGACCGCAACCTAGATCCGGCATCAATCGCCTGAACAGAGAGGGCGCCGGAAAGGTAACCGTAGCAAACGGCGACAAAGTTGAACTGGTGGCTAACTCAAACGGCCACCAAACTTGCTCCAAACACGTCATCCAGCCACAGATCTACAAGAACAGAGCAGACCTTCGATCTCAACCCCACTACAAGCAGATCGGCGAATAGGAGAGCCAGTTCGCCAATGGATGCCGCCAGAGACCGAGAAGACGTCGCTGACCCAGACTTATGGAGAACGGCGGCGAGAGACAGAGAAAGGAGAAGCAACTAACTAGAGAAGATTTCTCCGGAAAGCCCATCCGTTGCCCAAGTAAAGGACGAAAGAGTTCAAATGTATAAATATGATGATGATGTGGTGGCAGCAGCATAGTCTAAGCCAGCAAGGAACATTATCGTTATAGTTAAACCCCATGCATTTGGTAGTAACACAAAAATAAAACTGCAAAACATACACAAACTCTAAACCAAAAACTTGAACTAAAACATCATTCATCAGAATCGGTACCAAGTGCAAAAGGATCTCAACAGAACAAAGAGGTACATGTAAGTAACTTAACTCCATATAAGTTCACATTACATGAAAGATGAAACAAAGGAAACACGCCGACAAAATATCTGATGCAACAAGTTAGCGCTAAGCTTTGACGTCTCTACTACTTTCGTACTCAAGCAAAAAGAGAGGCATTTCTCTTCCACAGAAAACTATGGCACCCGCTTTCTCTTCTTGGCCAGCTTATCGAACATCTCATGAACATCAGCAGCTGTGACTGCCTTTGACTGATCAAAAGATTGCTGTCAAATCATATAAAATTCAACAAATAAGTTGGACCCAATGTCGTCTTCTTAAGCAATTGTTGCGTGACACAGACAGTAGACAATGCAAAACAAGGATATTCTTATACGGAGAGACTCTATTGCACCATACCTTTGGCCAAAAGACGTGTCTGCAAACAGATATCAGCAGAGACTTCATATTGAAGAGTTATCACATGCTTTGATTACATTACGACATGTCTTGCCTATTTAAAAAAGAGAGAGATGATGGGTTTAGGTTTAGAAGTAGCAACACGTGTCGTAATGCGATTGGAGCAAGTAATTACTCTTCATTAGCTCCGTGCATTGGAGAGTCTCCGGACAAGTAAAATAATGCAATCGATCAAATGAGAAAGTACCAGGAATGAGAGAATCTCAGTTTTCATCTCGTCCACGCCGCTCAAGAATTCCATTTTCACCACATGGGGAAGCTTCTCAAACAAATTCATCTCATTACCCAGCTCTTGTTCCCGCTTTTCATTCCTTATCTGATTTGCCATTTTCTCATACTCAGCTATTGAATCATCCTTGTCAAGCAAGAAGTCAACTCCCTTCTTGGAATACAACTCCACACAGTTTCCACATCTGCAGAGGAGTTCTCTCCAGTTTTTAACAAGAAACATAGCTTTACCCTTCTCTTGAGTTGATACCGTCTCAAGCAGATTAGCCCCAAGAACACAAGTCCCACTTGGTTCTGCAGACTCATTATAGTTGGGTTTCACTTCATCGAGAAGAATACCTTTACCTACAGAGGCAACATTAGTATTACTTCCTGAGGAAGAGCAAGCAAGGACCTCTGTTTCAAGTTTGACGGAAGACGACTCAGGTTCAGGGGCTTTCTCAATGACTTCTTTGTCCTCGATGCTATTGTCTGTTTTGGCTGAGGATCCTAATGGCAAAGAAGTAGTTTCATTTCCATCGTTCTCGTTAGCAGAAGTTGCTGCTTTTTGTTGCTTGCCTACTGCCATGATTACGGAAGGGTAAAGAGACAAGAAGAAGCAAACGTTTGAGCAACTCTGACAGATTAAGTCTTCATATGCAGGTTCCCCATCCTCATCCCTTGGAATCTGTAGGCAGAATATAAAAAGTTATCTGAAGAAAACCACATAGGAGAGAATCAACACATTATAAACGAACTGATCAACTTTTTAAGCAAGCAAAAATCTCCTTTCCAACACGTTATAAAGGAGCTGATAATACAACAATTTACTCTAAATCCTTATGTTAATTAAGTAAACAGCATGAACCTTGTAATGAGATACTGATTCAGAGGAACAGTTGAGTCGATTCGTAAAGAGTCCTAGGCAAATTAGCATTTATCCATGTGCGTTTGAATAAGAGATATAGATGCTCTCACACTACACTAAAATACTCTAAAGCTAAAATTTAAAGTGTGAATTGAGTATCCGTTGGGGATGCTCTCACACTTACACTACCCTGTCCCACACATACCACCTTATTGCCCGACTCCTCCTTCTCCACCACCTGTCAACCATCGTGTAACCTACTATGTAATCCTGTCTATTTCATTTTATCGTACACTAAACGTAATGATAGAATGATTCGATGCATTTATAGAAAATCAGAAATATCAACTTGCAGTTGTAAACAACAATCTCAGAGAAGGTACATATATTCTTGTTTGAAAGGCCATAGCAACAAAGCTGGAAAGTTGTTAAAAGAAAGCATAGATGCATAGAAGAATACCGCATCAGAACTCTCCAGACCAAGATGCTCCTCATGAAACCAGTCCTCACATATGCAACACTGAATCATTTCCACTTGTTCTTCAACATCAGGATCAGGGTATATTGCATCGCATGTGCAATAAAGACCACGGAAATTATGGTTGTAAGCATTTTCTTGATTCTCTGCATCTTTACCGGGAAAAAGCTTGCAATAGAATTCCCCAAACTTTGAATTTCCACAATCACACTTAAACTTTCTCTTTGTCCAAAGTTCCACCACCTATTACTCGGCAGTAAATAGTAGAAGAGTCATTAAAGCAAAGGATAAACTAGAAACTTATCAGTACTATCACTTACCACAGAAGGTCACTAAAATGAAATGAAGTAACCAATAAACTTCCAACGGTGTACATGAGAAGGAAGCACATTAGAGGCATGGCTTTTGGAATATCTTGTTACTGAATACTGCCTAAATACTAAGTCTATTCAGCTTCATGTAAGACTAAACATCCATATATAGATATGCATGTTAAGAGAGAAAAGCTCGAAATCTTAGTAGAGCACTTCTTGGGTTTAAGAAAAATCATAAATAGTACAACGGCAGAGGGTAGAAAACGAATAATTGGCGAGTAATACAAAGAAGAAAGAGTTCAATTGAAAAAGAAAAAAGAAAAAAAAAGACACTATACATCTTCCAGTCACAAATATACACACCACAACACCGCAGAGTATTCCATAAAGCATGCCTATACAGCAGCCAACTCCTGCAAAACCCCTGGGTAATATCATCAAAAGTACACAAGATCTAACGAGAACGCACACAACTGAAATGTATCTCAATAAAACAAGAAGCCGGAAGCAAGAACAAAAAAAGTACAAAAAGAATCTTTCTACGAAAAATAGAACAGCCTTTTATGGGGATGTTTTTCCCTCTGTTTGTGTTAAGCTGAATCTCTAATAATTCATAAAAGAAGTCATGAACATGCAGCTGACATTTTTCACCTAAGAAATAAGTTAATACTCTACCAGGACATTTCGCTTCCACGAAAAAAGTTGAAAGTTCAGATGGCAACAGAAATTCTATTTACTTCAAAATGGTCAACTGCAAACAAAAATAAGAGTAGGTCCGGGTTTAGTCATACCTCATGGCCATCATGGCATGACAAGACACAGGCTGTGCAAATTCCAGCATTACCATCAGGTGTGCATGTCAAGCATGAGAAGATAGCCTGCCTCTTGACATAACCTTTGTTATAAGTGCATTCTTTCCCCTCATCACCCCCAAGCACCAAGTCAGCTTCCTTTGATAGCAAATTGTCCAAATTTTGATGTATGCCAACATAATATTAATCAGACAAAAATTCAATTCCCTTAACTAAGAGGACAATATTAGTTATTAGTCAATGCATGGACAAGAAAGCCAGCTTTTTCCCCCTTGTAATCAGGTACCAAGTTGACAAACTAGATACTAAATTGTAAATGAGGTGAGGGATTATGTCTATACATCATGACATGTGCATATTGAACATGGCCATCACTTCCTTGTCTAACTTACTGCCAAACCCAGTAAGATGAAATGATTTGATTCATCAAATACCTTTCCTAATTTTGACATAAATGAAAGACTTGAAACAAAATCGTAAACATTTAGTAGCACAGGAGACTGGTTCTACCAAGAGAAAAAATTGCTCACTCATGATCAACAATAATTAAGTATTCAACCAATCAAAAGCTTGCATGTCGCAAGAGCATAATTTCCCTTTAATCTATAAGTTTATAAGTATCACCTTATGACGGGTAGCATAAAACAAAAAACCCAATAAATGATGCCCCTATTAGGATATCCAGAATATCTTCTCACCTGATGACCTTAAAACTCAGCAGACTGTGCCTAGAAGAAAAGTTATAATGACTGACTAAAAAGTAATAAGTACGCAGAGACAGAGGCCAACAGGAAATACATATCATGATCACAAATTACAACACTTAACAGTGTAGAAAATGGAAGCAGACACTTAACACCAAGCTTCCATCTCATAGTCAAGGATTTGAGGTTCACAGACAGTCTGGAAGGGTTATGAAAACTCGTTAAAGGCCTATGGATGAGAAGTCTGATCCTTGCTCACATCAAGAACAACGGGAGCTTGGAAGCCGTTGTTCCCCATATGTTTGGGGATCGCTAACAAGCCTGCTCATTTGCAGACATCAACAAAGCCCCAAATCAGACACTAACAATACACATCATGTTTCAACCAAGAGAGAAGGGTTCAATTTTTTGCCCAGAATATAAAATCATTAATACTAATGACTGGTTCAAGAAAAAAAACTAAATCTTTGTCCACACTTTGGGCACTCAATAGATAACGAGGGTTGAATATCTTTCACATAGCAGTTAGTAAATGGCCCAGCTTAGTTACTCCATCCAAAAGCTCAAGCAATTTTTTTCTTTCTTTATCATCTCACTGTCTGCGGCAGATATCGATAATACAGTACAACACTATAGTTATTGCATCGGATCTATCTTATTTAACACAAATAAAAACGATAACAGTGCATGTCGTGCAGCTACTAGAGTTCCAAAAAGTATTTAGTCCTTATACACTCAAACCCACAGATTTACACGACTTCAAATAGAATGTCCCAGAATTGAGCGAGAAACCAATTTTACATTAAAAATAAAAATAGAAATAATAACATAGAGCGACTCACCAATTCCTGTTGTTCAACGACATCGATATATTCTCCGATGGAAATCGTTGGTTCCGCTTCGTCTTCAAAAGCGTCAGCCATACTTCAGTCCTCAAGAAAAAACCTGTCCAAAATACACAAGCAAATGTATGGTTTTTATGGATTAACCTCCGGGAATTTCGCATACAAAATTCAACAAATTGGAAAGAATACCTATTAATTTGAAGTAAATGGAGATAACGATTTTTGTAGGGGAGAAATTGAAGAAAATAAAATTGGGAAGAGGGTTCGTCTTTGTGCTTTGAAAAAGCAAGTAGGGTTGTACTAAATGCGGAGTTGTGTGCTGCTAAATGTGGTATAGCTGATGTCCGATCATTTTCCCGCCATATCAGGTCCAAATTATTGTAGAAAAAAAGTTGGGATAAATTATTTTGACATTGGAATCTAATTACTAGTGTTGAGGTAAATTCTAAGTTTGATATTCAGATTTTACATATATCGAAAATCTATTTACGATCTTTGATACACTGAAGTGTACATGTTGGAGAAATCGAATGTTTTTTCAATGCATCATAAATATTTAACACACTAAATAATTTTTTAACGATGTTGAAATATTTTCTATGTATAAAATGTATAGATTTTTATTTTTAACTGGCCCGTGACCCCTTTACTCCTTACTAGATCCGCCCCTGAAAGTGTAGTGCTAAGATAGATTTGATGTTGTTCATGGACATGGCAACAAGGATGTCTAAACATGATACCTTGATCCTTCAAATAGGATTCAATGTTTCTATATTCTCCTCCAGTCAGATTGTATGAATTTAATAGTAGTGGAAAACTGATTCTCAACCATCTTTTGAAATTGTTTGATCACATTATAAACTTCAGATTTCTATTTTAGAGGAAAAACCAAGTATACCTAGTAGGCTAGTATGATCATCAAGAAGTGAACATAATAAGTGTAGCCACTGTTGGATCTAATAGGTGAGGTCCCCGGACATCGGTGTGAACGAGGTAAAAATGTGACTAGCATGAGATTCAGACAAAACGTAAGGCAAAGCATGTGATTTTCCAAATCGACAATCGATGTGATCCGTGATCGAATCAGATCCGAAACGCCCGAGACTTGATTGAAAGTACCAATAAGATGAGCACCGCGACCGCTTGACTAACATGTAGCCAAAAACCTTGGTATAATGGACACCATGAGGTTCGCCACAACCTCGATAAGTCCCGTTTGGAATCCACTCAAACAACGGTTTGGAATCCACTAAAACCAACGCGAAAAACTCACCAAGCTTAAAAGCTTCAAATATACTATATCAAAATTTGTCTGATTGTTACAATGACTCTAAATGCCTTTATATAAATTTCAGATTCCAAAACCAATTGCTAATTTAGCAATGCGACAAAATAACATTAAATAAAATAAAAATAAAAAACCTAATAATAAATAATAATAATAATAATCTAATAAAATCTTCCATGGAAACGATGTGGGACAAATGGACTCCATGCCAAAAACGTTTCATCTTCGATCACATCATTCCTCCGGGTTGGAAAGGATTCGTCCTCGAATCAATAAGACATCATAAAAGGCATCTCGCACATGCCAATCTCAAAGAAACACAAAGAGGCACCAAGCGAACCCTGGATCAAACACGAGCCGGATAGACAAAAGGAATCCAATGGCATGTTTTGTTGATGAGTCATACGCCATACATGCAATATCACAATGCTCCTTCGGCGGAATAGACTCATGGATGACCCCCTGTGAAACAACAATATAGGAATAGAAAGTATCAGTCGGATATGCATCAATAATCGTAGCAAAGGGGTCCACAAATAGGTGTTCGCTTGCTAACAATGGCCTCACGAATGAGAATAACCCAAGGCAAGATAAGAGCCGGATCATCTTCTTAGTGAAGTATTGAGTACATCCGAATGTTTCTCCTTCAAACGAAGTCGACGCATGTTCCTCCAATTTCTCCATAAAATTCGATTATTATCCTCTACCATTCTCTCATAATCATCGCTTTTCAACTCGCCCTCTCGAGTATTAGTAATCACTTCGCTTGTCGCTTCAACCAAGTCTTTTCTCGTCTTCGACTCACGATTCAAACGAGCTTCCTCGTCGATTCTACGTAGTTCTTGCAATAAATCAGGGCAATCATAATAGTGATGACCACTTCCTTTACAATGACCGCAAAAAACAGAAAACGGCTCTTTAGAAGTTTTCTTAACCATTTCTGTACCACCACGGTTACCTCTACCACCATGATTACTTCTTCTGCCACGGTTATCTCTACCACTACAGTTAGATTGCTCAGTTACTCCCTTCAACATATTCTTCTTCTCATCCATCATATGATCAAAACGTCGTTCTATCATCTCCGAATTCCGATTCATCATATCATCAAAATTCCGAAAATAGGAATCCATAATACTCTATTTTGACATTACTCAAATTCGAAATTCACCAATAAATAGTACACGGCAAGTATCCAGAATGTCCAAACAAAAATATTCAAATTTTTTGGTTTTGAGAGATCTTAGAAATTACGGGTGTGATAAAATCACAAGTAGGTGTGATACCCACGTTAATTTGGCTACTGTTTTTTTTTAATTTTAATTTTTAAATAAAAATTTAGTACGTTAATGCAATTATGATTATCAATAGAATATCAATACTCTCATTCATGCATCCTGGAGATCAAAATTGAGGTTGGAAAGAATTGCTGGAAACGAATTGCTAGGGAAAATTGGTAATTTCTTTTTTTTTTTTTTTTTTTGATAAAAAATATGCAAGAAGACGATGAAAGCTGGGAAAAAGTAATTGATTTTTTTATTTTTTTATTTTTGCAAACAGGTCAATGCAAGAAGAGGAAAAATGGCTAGGATTTTTTTTTTTTTTTTTTTTTTGATGAACAATAAGAACAAGAACAAAGAAAAACAATCTGGAAATATTTTTCTTTTTTTGAATAATAAGAACGGGAAGCAGGAAGAAATAAAAATAAGGGATATTTGGATACCAAAGATTAATCGATCTCTCGATACTAATTGATGTGATCCAGTAATTAATCAGATCTGAAAATGCCCAAGACTTGATCAAGGCACCAATAAAATGAAAGACCGCGACCCCTAAATAACTTCAGAATTCAAGAACCTTGATGACTCAACCCTTAGATAACCCGTGATCTCTGAACCCCGAGATACTTAACGCCACAAGGCCTGCTTTATCCTTGATAATCCACTCAAACAACGGTTTGGAATCCACTAAAACCAACGTGAAAAACTCACCAAAACTTAAAAGCTTCAAATATAATATATATCAAAAATTTACGATTGTTACAATGACTCTAAATGCCTTTATATAAATTTCAGATTTCAAAACCAATTCTAATTTAGCAATGTGGGACAAAATAACATTAAATAAAATAAAAATAAAAACCCTAATAATAAATAATAATAATAATAATCTAATAAAATCTTCCATGGAAACGATGTGGACAAATGGACTCAACGCCAAAAACGTTTCATCTTCGATCACATCACACAAGTTTTTCATTCAAAGAGGCATTACAACTCTGCAGACTTGACTCAAATCCTTTAAGAAGGATGATCTAATCTTCTATGCCAAAAATCGATCCTTATTTACATTAAGAGACTAAACTCCACCGACTCGACCATAAAAACAAAGCGAGACTTGTCGTTAGAAATTTGATTGGATTGAGGGGAGCTCATAACACTCTCAAGTTGATTGCCCATCTTGTACATACCACCCTCATGTGTTCCTATGAGCAGAGGTGTCAAAGTTTTCTTGGCCTTCACAACACAAGAAGAAGCAATTAATTCACCGGTAACATCATAATCACAAGTAAGTCTGGAAACACCAAGTAATTTTTTAGTGATTGCAGTCACATGATGTAACGCCCCCAAACCCCGGGCCTGGTAGCGCTAAACGAGTCATAAATGGTCCGGTCAGCTGCTTAGACCGCCGTCCTCGCTTGGTCTAAAAGGGCTAACCCGAGTTGACAAGACCTTTATGTCTCACCACTTATATGGGGGTGAGCATTCTACTACTTTTCCAATGTGGGACATTACATTCTCCCCCCTTATAAGGGACTGGCGTCCTCGCTAGGACGGCCAAGACTGTTCCTGGATCGTCCTTACCAGAGGTAACTAGAGGCCATCCTTACATCGTCTTCTTGTACGGTGCAAAGACATAGTTCCGCCTCGATAGTCGGCTCAATACCGATTCTCAGAACGCCCCGCACTCGGGCCCAGTAGCGCTAAACGAGTCATAAATGGTCCGGTCAATCGCTTGAGACCGCCGGCCTCGCTGGGTCTAAAATGGCTAACCCGAAGTTGACAAAACCTTTATGTCTCCTCACCACACAATCGACAAACACTTTTGTAGAGAACAAAAAGAAAAGAAAACCTAGCTATGTTTGGTTGGGAAAATTTTATATTTATTCACTCTCTTATTAAAACAACGTTAACAATAAAATAATTTATTTTTTCCTTATTTTTCACCCTCAATACATTATATTCGGGAAATACTTGTGTGGAGTGCGTATTTTGAGATGAAGTGACGGATGAAACAATCAGAACCACACCATACGTTTGAATACAGAATGAAAATTTATAGTTCATAAGATTCTCACATCCGGTCTTTCTACACGCGTGAGACACCATACGAGTATTTCTCATTATATTCACTCTCAATACATTGTATTCATCGTATTCCAACACGAAATCTGATACAATACAAACAATATTTCAATTGAAATTCATTCATTAAATAAAAATTCATTAAAATACAACGGACCATATATTTCTTCATCTTAGCCGGGAAAAATTAAACAACCATTTCTACTCAATTTTGACTAATAATCCCCACTTGATACCCGGCCCCCGAGTCCTAATTCACATTTATGCAACAAAACAAAACCCCTAAGCCCCATAAAATATAATAAAAACTCTAAACCCCACATGTATAGTTATAGGTTACATTTTCATAGAGGGGAGGGAGCTGCAAAACATTTACAAAATACATTCGTTTAATTTTGCACTTATAAATTAATAATGGATGAATGAATTTATTTTTTATTAATCAATCATAAATTAAAAAGTGTGTTGTGACCATTTTCATCAGGAAAATCTAATACGCGACATCGTGATCTTGTAAGCCTGCAAAGTATCAATCTATATAACAAAAAATAATGAAATTAAACTTATAAATTACGTATTAAGCGTCCAATAACATCAAAGCTATACAGTTATGAACAAATCAAATCATTTTTTATTTTAGAGACAAAAGACGCGCATATTGTAACGCCCCGCTCCCGGATACCGAGTCCTTATCCGGAAACGAAACGCTCGGCACGCATAATATTAAATAAGTCTAATATTACACGTAAGCCTCTACTACGTCGTATCAAATAAAAGCAAACGGAAGCTAAAAGGACTCGGCAATCACCATAAAAGCTACTAAGATTAGAAATCAACAAACTAGAGATGGAATGTAACATTTATTACATGGAAAACTCAAACGAAACGTAACAACGTACGAAATCCTATGAAAGCGAGTACTAAAGAATATTACAAGAAGTTTCCCCAATGTCAACAAATCTAGCGAAAACAAATATAAATAAATAAAGTCTTCAACTTCGGCGTCTTCAAACGTCGTCAACAAGGTCTTCCTCGAAATCTTCACTGACCTGTTCGTCTTCTCTCCCCCAAACACATAAATAAACATGCATTTGAGGTAAGTACAACGTGCTTAATAAGAGATAGTGTTTATATAACGACAATTAAGGTTTATAAAGTAAAGATAGTTAATTAATTAGTTATTTATGTGTGACCGACTCAATCTAAGGTTCATTCCATGTCCATCAACATGTCATGACTAACTGTTTCTAGCCTAGCTTATCTGTGTTACATCAACATTCAAGGACACTACGCATGGTGCTGCCCACCACGAGACATCTGGGTGCAACCTATTGGTGTGTCTCACCAATAGCCACGGGCTAGTCCCGATGGTATACGCGTTCGGTGAAGTCCCTTTACTCCTAGTGCCTCGGGCGTGAGTCATCCACTTGTGAAGTCCCTTTACTCCTGTGCCCCTCTAATGGCCAAAGAAAGTTATCCACAACGAGTACCTCTACTCCTGGTGCCTCTGAAAGGCGACAAGTTTACTCGCTTTATCCGAAAGCCTACACATTCGATATATAGACTTGTGCCTTACCAAGAATGACATGACGTTTAATCTTTTAACTACACAAGTATGTATTTATTATTGATTATTAACTAGCCGCCTAAGTGTTTTCAAGTAAGCTCCCTCACGACTCAACTCTCCTTCCTAGACCACTAGACACGAACATGTCCTAGCAGTTACACAGACATTGATGAACTCTAGTTCATCAACGCACAAGCACTTCCATGCCCTTCCGACGGATCCGAACTTCAACTCCCTTGAAGAGTACATTCGGTGTTTTAACTGAACGCATCAGAAGTACAATCGAAGCTTGCTCATATTAATTAATCTTAACCTATTATGATCCAGAACTTAAACCAATAACAACATGATAACCAAGCCTGAGACTAAACTGGAATGATTAAACTCAATAAAACAATGTAAACTGATCAAACGCCCGTCTGAAACCTTAAACGCCCGTTTAAACCCTACTGGACGCCCGTCTAGTAATGGACGCCCGTCCACTTATCCCGGACGTCCGTCCGCCTGAAAACGTTACAACCTGAATCAAAAATCAACTCTCAAACGCCCGTCCACCTATTGTGAACGCCCGTTTGAAGATGGACGCCGCCCCACTAATCCCGGACGCCCGTCCGCTGCGTCTTCACCCAAAACCTGTGATTCTTCAATTACGATTTCTAATCCGTTCTAACCTAAATAACAGCGAATTAAACGCATAAAAACCACAGAAAAACTTAGCTAATCGTACCATAGCATCTAGGATCATTAACCAACCAAAGATCATCTCTTTCTTACATCTAAACACCTAAAAACTTAATCTAAACCTTATAAACATTAATTGAGATTGTAGGAAGAGTCTCTTACCTAATTGCAGCCAAAACCGGATCAACAAATCCGAAAATCTGCTTTGCACTTGCCACTTAAACGATATCCAAACGTTGCCTCTTCTCACAACGATTCCAAATCTCCAAACCGATCCAAAACGATTGAGGAACGCTTGAATTAGTGAAACTCGTCCAAACCCTACTTTTTCTCCAAACTTGCGCAGAGAGGGAGAGAGCGTGGAGACCGATTTGTTTCGATTAGTGTTTAGGTTATGGGATTAATCATGTAATTTTTAAATACTTAATCCCAATAAATCCTTTTTCCATAATTACCCTTAATTACCAAAATTAGAAAATCCTTTTAATTATATACGTAATTATCTCGAAAATTACATATATAAATATCCAAATATTTAAACTCCGAATAAAAGCGAATCAACTCCAATATTTCGTTTTAGCAAAAAAGACATCGTCTGTTCTTCCCTAAAATCGAATATTACACATATATACGTGAAACTGTAATGCAAAGCATATAGTTTAGATATATGATGAGATAAATTTGTATTCTGGTAAATATACTTATCGACTGATGCCTAAAATGTGAAAACAAAGAGACAAAGCAATATGGTTATGTTTTGTTGCCACGTTGCCTCATTTATAACTCAGAAAATGACTTCTCATTCATTATAATCTTCAGAAATCATAATCTTTTATTTATTTATATTTTGTAATCTTGGGCCGGTGATTATAAAAAAAAATCAGTATACTCAAAGAACAGGGAATAATTCCGTTATTTGCATAGCATAGATGAAAGTGTCCCTTGTGTCCTTACATAAATAACCACACTATCTAATCCAGAATCTAGTGGATAAGATACACCATAATAACACTAAGAAACCTGAACTTATTACAAACTACAAAATAGTCGCTTATACTTTAACATCTCCCTCAAACTGAAAGGGTGTAGACATCACATTCGGTTTGCTTCAGAAATCTTGGAACATAGTTGTTGATGAGGCTTTGTCATAAGATCAGCTACTTGATCAAAGGTGGGAACATGCTTGACATCCATAATACCTTGCACAACCTTGTCTCTAACAAAATGCACATCCAACTCAACATGCTTGATTCTGATGTGTATCACCGGATTATGAGCTAAGTAACCTGCTCCAAGATTATCACACCAAAGAACTGGTTTGGTGACCAAGCTGATTTTCAATTCTGACAAGAGGTTAAGAAGCCACTGAGTTTCAGCTGCAGCATTGGCTAGAGCCCTGTATTCGGATTCAGTACTTGATCTGGAAACAACCTGTTGTTTCTTTGATGACCATGAAACAAGAGAACCAGCAAGATAAACACAGCAGGCTGCAACAGACTTTCTGTCAATTTTGTCTACTCCCCAATCATCATCACTAAATGTATGTATCAACAAGGGTTGTGCTGGTTTAAAGTGCAGGCCATGATATAAAGTACCTTTAACATACCTCAAGAAATGCTTCACTCACCGCCAAAGTGTCCCATAGTAGGTGGCTCGCATATGTTGGCTTAAAGTGTTAACAAAGATAGGTAAGATCCGTCCTGAGAAGGTGAGATATTGGAGAGCTCCCAAGGTACTCCTATAGATAGTAGGGTTGGTCATTGGGGTGCTGGACTGACTTGTCTTGATAGGTGTTATCACCATAGGAGTGGAACATGGCTTCAAATTTTCCAACCCTAACTTGACAAGAAGCTGTTGTTCATACACATGCTGTGACAGATATAAACTAGTGTGATCCCTCCTCACTTGAATGCTAAGAAAGTGATGCAAGTTCCCCAGATCCTTTAAGGCAAACTCATTATGCAAAGAACTAACAAATTGTTGTATTTTGTTTGGATCATTCCTCAATAATTAGAATGTCATCAACATAGACCAACACATACAATAGGCTTTTATCAGAGTGAAAATAAATAAAGAGGATCACTTTAGATCGAGCAAATTTCCAGATGAGCATCTATTTTCTCAACTCATCAAACCAAGCTCTGGGGCTTGTTTTAGGCCATAAATTGCCTTTTTGAGATGACGTATGAGTTGGTTTGGTACTATCAACAAAACCTTCAGTTGTGTCATAAAAACAGATTCATACAGGGTTCCATTGAGGAATGCATTGTTGATATCAACCTGCCTTAAAGTCCAATCCCGGGACACATCAAGAGCCAAAACAGTTCTGATGGTAGAGGCTCTAGAAACAGGACTAAAGGTGTCAGAGTAATCAATGCCTGGTGTTTGATGGAATCCTTTTGCCACAAGTCTGGCCTTATGCTTGTTAACAGTCCCATCTGGATTCAATTTCAGTTTGAACACCCATCTGTTATCAACAAGGTTATGAGCTTGAGATCTAGGCACCAAGTCCCATGTGTGATTCTTGAGCAAGGCATTGTATTCTGACTCCATAGCTTCCTTCCAAACTGAAGATTGTAAAGCATCTGATACCTTAGTTGGTTCTGGTGTGGGTACAGAACATGTGGAAGTGGCAAAAAAGGAGTAGGTTTTAGGCTTGAAGATGCCACTCTTGGCCCTAGTTTGCATGGGATGTTTGTTGATGTTGTCCTCGTTGAGGTATAGGGCTGGGGACTCGGTAGAGAAGGAGTAGGATATGGTTCAGAAGGGATAGTATTGGATAAAGAAGATGACTCAATGAGATTCGAGAAATTTGAGGTGAAGATGGAGAGGACATGTTTGTAGGGGAACTAGGATAAGATGATGGTTGAGAAGTAGTATGATGTGGCTCAGGACATGCACTATTAGAAGCCTGATCAGGGCTGACAGGACAGGAAGGACTGGAACCTGAAGATGAAGGAATGGAGTGACTGTTGGGTACAACAGACTTGATTTGTTCTGGTAAACACACTATAGGGTTCAGAAAAGAGTTAGGCATCACATTGTTGGGAGTTTCAGAGTCATGATTGCTGTTCATTTTGTAAGGGAAAGACAGTTCATCAAAGGTTACATCTCTTGATATATACAGTCTTCCCTTTGGGTCAAGACATAAATATCCTTTGTGTGATGGACTTAGGCCAAGATGGACAGACTTTTGAGAATGAAACTGAAACTTTCTAGACTGATAGGGTCTAATATTAGGATAACAAGCACAACCAAAAACCCTAAGAATGGAGTAATTAGGAGATTTACTAAAGAGACACTCATAGGGTGACTTATGATCAAGGACAGGTGTAGGCAAATAGTTGAGAAGTCTGACAAAGTGTTGAAAACTTTCCCACCAGAATTGAAGGGGCATTGAGGCTTGAGCTAGGAGAGACAGTCCCATCTATACTATGGATCTATGTTTTCTTTATGCTATCCCATTTTGGGCATGAGCATGAGGACAGGGGTGTCTGAAGGATGTACCAGATTCTTTGAGAGATTGTTCAAAGGACCTAAATTCTCCCCCCAGTCTGTCTGAAGGCACTTAATTTTCTTGTGAAATTGAGTTTGAACAAAGGTGTGAAACTATAAAAAAGTGGACAGAGCATCAGATTTTTGTTTTAAAGGAAAAATCCAAGTGTATCTAGTTAGATCATCAACAAAGTGAATGTAATAGTGATAATCAGAAGTTGACTGAATAGGGGCAGGACCCCAAAGATCATAATGAACTAAATCAAAAGGGAAAGCAGAAACAGAATTAGAATTAGAATATGGGAACAGTTTCATTACTTTTCAGAGTCACATTGCATTGTTTTAAAACCTGATGCATAACCCTCTCAGAGGGATGCCCTAACCTTCTATGCCAAACATTGGCAGAATTACAACTAGACAATGAACCAACAAAAGACTGATGAACTATCTTATTGGAATTGCAGCTGGAAGAGACTTCAGACAGATGACTGGGAGAGGGACTGGAACTGAATGGACCATTTGATGCTTTGGAGTGAAGAGACCACCAATTTGAAGGAATATGAAGCTGATACATGCCATTGTTAAGGGTTCCTTCCACTAGAACTCTCCTGGTAGCCAGATCCTTCACAAAACAAGAGTTAGAATGGAATTCAAGGTAAACAGGGTTATCAGCAGTCAATTTTGATACACTTAGAAGATTTTTAGTGATAGAGAGGACATGAAGAATATGATTAATGGACAAATTGGAGTTATACTTAGCAGGTAGAATAGATTGACCAATATGAGAGATTTCTAGAGACTCACCATTACCAACTTGAAGAGTATCAGATCCTTCATAACCTGCATTCAGATGGAGACTATTGAGGCCAGAAGCAATGTGAGATGTAGCACCACTATCAGCATACCAGCTTGGATCCACAAAGTTGTTTGAGGAAGCAACATAGGCTGCATTTGGTCTAGGATTGGAGCCTTGAAAACCTATATTTCCATTGTTGTTGTTGTTTATAGGTGGACCAGTATAGGCTGAATTGTACCTGTAGTAGCATATTGCAGCTGTATGTCCAGCTCTTCCACAGACTTGACAAACTGGTCTAGGTCCTCATTGAGTTTGTCCACCTCTTCTATTTCCTCTACCTTTACCACCTCTATTGCCTCTAGAACCTCTTTCTCTACCAGCATCTTGATTTCTATAGGTAGAGTTTTGCCTGAAATGGAGTCAGTGGCCTCAATTCTTTTATGCAGCATAGTTAGCAAATGGTGCTGGAACATCTAGAGTGGTAGTGGGATTGAATCGAGCTATCAATCTTTCATGTGTAACCAACTGAGACTGAACTTCAGGCCAAGTTAGTGAACCAATCCTGGATGTGATGTTAACTATAACGGATTCATAATCCTTACCTAGACCACCAAGAACAGAAAGGATCAATTCTGAGTTTGAGATGGGGCATCCTGCTGCTGCCAAACCATCTGAGTAAGTCTTCATCAAGGCAAGGTAATCAACCATGGATCTGGTCCCTTTGTCCGTCCTAGTCAAGGCTCATTTGTATTCAAGAATCCTAGCTTCAGATCTGTTATTAAACAAGGTCTCCAACCTGTTCCAAACTTCAAAGCAGTATTACAGCCTATTAATTCCACCAGAGCTTGTTCGGTCATCGAAGCCATCAACCAACCGACTAGAAGGTTATCCATAGTCACCCAATCATCAAACGCAGGATTCAAAGCAGGCCCATAAACGGGACTCACAATGAACTCAGGTTGGACATGCATTGGCATCAAGCGAGATGATTCTCAAGATGATGTCAATGAACAATCGGAAGACTAGTAGATTTCCACAAAGCAAGTAATTGTCACGATTCACCTTAACCGCATAAGTTTGAGACAAATTGGCTCTAAAAGAGCAACAGAAATGTGAGCGTGGTGTGATAGATGCATTGGACATGAAATTTGGGAAGGGTGGTAAACTTGTGCGAGGATGGGGAGTTTCAAGGCCTGAGATATTCATGTTCAATGGAGATGAAGCTCTCAGACCACCAGCTGGTGTCGAATACGGTGGTGAAGAGACTGAAGAGGTGCCAGCTCCGGCAGTGTTTATCTGAGAGAAATGAGCAAGGGATAAGGGTACTTGTGTGGTAAAAGATCCAATGGAGATGGAGGTGGTTGTTGGTTGAGCAGGAAGGCTCACCGGAGCTGTGCTCGCGGCGGCTGTGGTGGCGTTGGCCATATCGGCTCTGCTACCAACTCAAAGAACAGAGAATAATTATGTTATTTGCATAGCATAGATGAAAGTGTCCCTTGTGTCCTTACATAAATAACCACACTATCTAATCCAGAATCTAGTGGATAAGATACACCATAATAACACTAAGAAACCTGAATTTATTACAAACTACAAAATAGTCCTTATACTTTAACAGGTATTAACACATCTTGTTGTTATTAAGATGTCACCTCTGTGATATCAAATCTATGCACTTGTTAATGTATATACTAATTGTATGTACATGCATGTGTTGCTATGTCTATGCAAAATTGGACGTTTGGCCGGGAGGGATTGTTAGTCAATTTCACTTCATTCTAGTCATTTTTAAGAATGTTTCGGGGTCCGTTTGGATTTGGATTTTTGGATTAATATTTTTTATAGAAATAAATTTTGTGTTTGGATAGCATACCTGTTTATGTGTCGATGTGATGCATTGTTTCAACTTACTATCGCTTGAGTTTGATACTCATGCATGTTAAGATTGTGCTTGAATCAAAATCGTAAAATTTGAATTATGCTTAATTGAATAAGCTCAATATTCGATTGAAATCACATGATCATTTACACCTTTAGTCTTGAATGATTTGATGGCATATCCACGATAAATTATTACAACATAAGGATATGTATAACAAAACTCATTGCACAACAAAATAATCACAAAAATGATACGGTAAATTTTTTGAAAACAAAATATAATAAAACACTCACAACCATAAAATAATATTGAGATAAACATGATATAGAAGAGAATGATAAATCAAAACGCTGCTTAACATAATTCAAAGAAAGCCAATTGCAAAGATAGTATCACAAATCGCCTCAAGGCATCACTATGTATGTCACCACTGAATATCGCAAATCTTCGAAAATAATCACTGCAATACGTAGCAATTAGGCCAAAAGAAAACAAAACAAAAGACGAGAGTCCTCCACAACCTTTAACCTATAAAATAAGGGCCAGAGGCCAGAATGACAAAATAAGATACAAAATGGAGAAAAAGGACAAGAAAAAAAAATGGTTGAGAAGGACAAAACGCGCGCATTCACTACGCGTGGTTGTAGCAACATGTAATAATATGCTGCGTTTTGTCCACATAATAATAACGTCTGCGTTTTCTCAACCACTATCTTTTTTTCTTGCCATTTTTCCTCATTTTAGATTAAAAACAGTTCTCCACAACCTTTAACCTATAAAATAATTTTCTCTTCTTTATCTACTCACAAATATGAGTATATATCATCTTTTTATTTGACACAAAACCGGCTAATATTACAAATCAAACAACATTTCAATTCTAATTTATTAGAAGGAAAATGCTATGTCCACTACACAAAAGTGTAGTGGATGATGTAGTGGATGATGTAGTGGATGATCCTGTCCACAGATTGGAGAGAGAAATATTTTTTTTTTGTGGGCCCTGACTAAATGTGTGGTGTGGATGATGTTGTGGATGATGTAATGGAGGTAAATGTAGTGTATGTAGCACTACCGTTATTAGAATGTCGGAAATAATGAATGTCAAAAGTTACCTAAAATAGACCAAATTATAACTACTACTTTATATCTGATTTTTTTAATTTAGGGAAAAAAAACTTTTATTAATCAACGTCCATCAAACAGGCAGTCATAACATCACTAGAGAAAAAAAAAACTTTTATTAATCAATATTTGCCAAACAAACTGCCAAAACGTCATTAGGGGAAGAGGTGTCCCAAAATGTCCGAGCAGAAACTGACAAAGCATGTCTAGCTAAAAGATGTGCTGAAACATTATCTACACGTCGAATAAACGCAAAAGAAACGGATACAAAACTATATCCGACGTTAATCGTACATAAATCAAACAAGCTAATTATAACACGTGTTAAAAAAAAAAAATAGTCAATCAAAAAAAAGATTTTATCATTACAATATTAATATAAATAACGTAATAATTCAAATGATTGAAAGATTCTCTTGCATGCACCGTTTAATGGGAAATTCTATCCTGCATTTTCCTCAATGCATCACTGCTTGCCAGTTGGATGTGCATCGTATGCTAAGAAGACAAATTAGTTTTTTTTTTATACATACGACATGCATTCAACTTAATATAATGCGTGTGAAGACTTCCTAGATAGAATTTCCCCAGTTTAATAGCATGTTATTTACCTTTCAAGAAAAAACAGCATGTTATTTTATACTACTACTATTTATAGAAAAAAGATATTCACTATTCAGCAAAGTGATAATAACATCTCTTCTCTCTATATAATAAGAAGACAAGAGTTTGGGAGGGAGTGGCATATGTTTTTTTTGATTGGTTCATTTTCTTTATCGCTCATCTACCAATACTGCTTTTCCTTTTACTGTTCATCCTTTTTATACTGTTCATTGACCCGGTGGCCCATTTTTACTGTTTATCGACCATGCATTTTACTGTTCATCGAATCTTAATTTTTTTCCCCTGTACATCGGCCCAGCTTGATTGGTTCTTTTTTATCTGTGACCGCCCAACAAACCCATCTTTTCCTATTCATCGGCATCTTGTTTCTACAACACAAACACAATTAATTTACACCTTCTGTTGGCGTGTAATTTTTCCTACTACTTTTGTAAGGCTTGTAAGGCCCACGAAATCAAAATAAATAATTTCTTTTTGTCCTTTTACGTTTGTGGGATATGTGGACGAGAATAGTTTAGTTATTTGCTCTAATTTAGTAACAATAATAATAATAACTACTCCTTTCGTTCCTAATTATATATCACGTTTGAGAAATTGGAATGGATTGAGTAATAAAATATTAGTGTTATACCACTTTTCTTTCGCTCAGAAGTATAAATAAAATATATAAAATAAAACAAATAAAAGAAGGGAGTGCGTGAAATTTGTTTCGATCCGTTTTTCTTCTCAGTAATGATTTTGGTGTTCTATCTCGAGAGGTTGTGTGGTTCAGATGACTGTCATACAAGCCCCTACCCTCTACCTCTACCTCTACCTCTTCCTTTCCTCTTTATTTCGATCTGTTAACCATCTCCATTGTTGCGCTTAAAATTTGCGTTCTGAACGGTTCATTACATGCTACATTTCTTCATATTTAATATCGTCAAATAAGTAAAAACTTATAGCATAGGCACGCCGTGCGTTGAACGGCGTCCCATTTTACTAGTAATGAAATTAATTGTATTAAAGACATTCACGTCATTTACCTTCCATTATTTATATCTTCCATCTTGGAATTTTTTTTTTTAATTAAAATAAACGTAATCAGTCTTGACCCTTTAGCCACCATCAACTTACCCAAAATCCACTACATACACCTTTCCATAAAAGACCACGTTGAAGCAATCAACAACAACAACAACATCTTAATCTCTCTAGCTCCATGTTGAACAAAAATGATTGATTAACCTAGCTATATATAAAAATATGTTTCTTTTCTTTTCTTCCAAATTATAAAAATACTTATGAACATAAAATTATGTTTAACGTAAACTTTATATAGATTTTTCATGGTAAACTCATGGTTTTCCATTTTTTTTTTTTTTAATTTTGTTTTCTAGAGACGGACTACCCGACTAATACTAAGTTCGACTACTCTCTAATGAGTCTGACTTTTGCGGTAAATGAAATGTATAATTAAGTTCTTTTTTGATACAACCAAGGGCGGATCCATGTTAAGACTTAGGGGGGCTAAGCCCACCCGAAAAAAAATTATTACACTAACAAATGTATATAGTCATGTTCGATCCATAAAATATTCTTAATCCAGCCACCCGACGAATTCGATATAGTTCATTAGTCCACCCCAAGTGAAAATCCCGGCCCATGCTTGGATACAACCATTATAAAATATAGCCTTCTTCTTTGCTTTTTTCGGGTACATGCAGGCTTGTGTTTGTAAATAGAAAACTTAACATTATCTCCCATCATGTTGCTTCTTTTGCTAAAAGTCCGGTTACTCCGGCCGTTTGGACCGGAGTCTTTCCCTCTTGGATCGTCTCTCTTAGATGTGATGAAGAGGTTGCTAGATCTTTGTACTCCCCATATTGTTGTTGATTGCTAGTAATGAAAATCTTTCGTTTCTCGAAAAAAAAAAAAAAAAAAAGTGAAACGTATCCATGAATTGTTTAATCGTTTTATCTATAAAAAAGAATAGAACTTATTGTTGGATCTAACTTTATGTGATATGAATCACTTCAATCCAGGATCGGTATGCTAAACTATCAAGAATCAAAATAAGAATTAAACTGTAAACATACCCGAATCCATAGCAATGGAGACTCAGCTGAGATGTTGTAGGATCGATCTTCAGATCTACACACCGTCTAGTAATTTTCGGAGGAACCCTTTAGAATTCTCTCTGTAGTTCTCTTTCTACGGTAATGGGGCGGAGGAGATTAGATCGGTGTGTGACCTAGGGACCATAACCTCTCCTTATATAGTGAAATATATTTTAGGTATTTCCATTTCTACCCATCAACGAAATAGAAATTACCACTTAGTCTCTACACATAAAAGGCCCACACCCTAATGATACATTATAGCTCAACAACCGTAAACCGAATTAGATCACTTTTATATCGAGCTAATATTTATCGACAGTCCGTAATAAATAATTATTTCACGTATAAGCCCAACGTTGGATTAATGATCCAACAATCTCCCACTTGGGCTATATGTAACCTTATAATTATTTATCACCGAGATAACCGAATGAGCGCTCAACTTTGCCATAAATCATAAAAATGTATCAATAACCAATCCCGTCCATCAATCGCATCAACATAGGACCAAAGCGGCCATCGTCACATCTATCGTAACGGGACCCATCAATGATCACGTATGCTAACAAAACTGAATGACATGGATGATGATGTGGATGCGTAGCATGGAAATAACATGACATGTGATCTTAACATGTATATTTCCAACTGGTCCACCATAGACTTTAACGCGATCAAACCATATATCGAGATCAAAGTGTGAAATAACAAAACTTTAATTTCTGCAGAATAACCGTAACCTTAACTTTAACCTTAACATTAAACTGAATAACCGAAAAATGTGTCTATATCGAAACAAACATTATCAACTACAAACTCCCACAAAACTTAAGCATCCTTAACAGACATGACACCCATATGAGCAGTATGCTCAAGAACATCTTGGGTGGTTGTCCCTTAGTGAATGGATCCACAATAATGGAGTTTGTCATGATAATTTCAAAAGACGCCCTTCCACTTTGAACTCTATCTTTAACAACTAGGAACACTATATCAATGTTCTTAGACATTGATGAGCTTCATTGTTGTTGGGATAAAACACCTGCAATTTATTATCACAATAAAACCTTAGTGGTCATTCAATGACCAAATTCACAGCCGTGAAACATATTTCCGCATCTATATCCCATCACTAGTGGCTTCAAATGCCCCAAATTTTGTCTTCAATGTCAAAGAAGCCATAAGTTTCTGCTTATCACTTCTCAGAAAAACAACTTCTTGTGACAAAATGAAGACAAACCTTATGTGGATTTAAATGTATCTTTACATCCACCAATAAGTCAGTATACCATATGATCTCTAACTTTTCTGACTCCAGATATGTGAGCATCTTATATTTTATTTTTTGTAAGTACTTTATAACCTTATAGGCTGTGACCAAATGACCCTTTCCAGGATCTTTTAAGAATTTGCTCAACCTGACTGAAATGTACACAATAACCAGACATGTACAAACCTAAGCACACATTAGACTCCCAATAAATATATCAAAGGGAATCTTCTGTATTTCCTCCTACTTTATATCATTAGAAATGACACAGTTTGAGACTAAACTTGTCTCACTTAGACACAGGGGTACCATGTGGTTTACAATCCATCATGTCGAATCTCTTAAGAAAACTTTATCGATATAGTTTGTTTGTAATGATCCAATAATACCTGAGGAATAATCCCAATATACATGGATCCTGAAACTGAATTAGCGTCACCAAAATATTTCAACTCAAATCCAAACGAGAGAAAGGATTTAGTGTCTTGCTCAAAGTCTATATCGTTACTGGTAATCATCAACATGTCAAACTAAGAGTATGAACCTACTCCCACAAAACTTATAGTAGATACATTCATCAACCGAATTTTACTCAAAACCAAATGAGGCAATGATTTGATGAAATCTAACATACCATTGACGGGAAAACCGTTTGAGTCCGTAGATGGATTTCTTTATTTTGCAAACCATATTCTTCGCGTCACCAAATGCAAAGTTTTCTAGAAGCACTGAATCAATGTTTCATCAATGTCACCACTAACAAACATTGTCTTTACATCCATCTAATCTAATGTAACTCATAATCCATATAAGCAAGTAGAGCGATAAATATACTGAAAGGGCCTTTCAAAGAAACCAGAGAGAAAGCCTTTTAATAACATATGCTCATTTTGAGTAAAGCCCTTAATAACAAGACATACCTTATATCTTTCTACATTTCCATCTAAACCCCGTATGGTCTTAAATATCCATTTACAACCAATGGGTTTCGATCCTTCTGGAAATGGTAGGATATTCCAAATGTCATTGTCCTCTATGGACTTCATCTCATTTTGCATGACCTTATTCCACTTATGAGAGTTGGAGCTTTCCATGGTTTGTGGAATGGTGACCGGATCATCATTTATAATTCCAGGATCCTTATGCTCAATGAGGTAAATAATATAATCATCCTGAATTGTTGACCTCATCTCTCTAGTGGAGTGCCTAAGTTGCGGTACCACTGATTTCTCATGTGGTACCTCATATGCTCATTGTGCTCCTGTATAGGTTCTTGAGGATGTAGAGGTTGCTTAATTGGAAGTTCACGAATATTGTCATAAACCGTGTCCGCAATAGTATACATCCTATTTGGGAAAACAAATTGTTACCAACCGCCATTTGCAGGGAGAGTCATGGTAGGCTCTTCTTTAAAGACAATATTTCATCCACTTATCTTCCCCAAACTCAATATCCTCAAGGCACCTTGCAGATCCGTCTAAGAATAAAAAAATGCAAAAGTATGGCCATAGAACTTAAAACCCACGGATCTCTTGAAAACCACCACATAACATAACAAATTTAACCGAGTCTATTTTCTTTCCTTTGGTTTATAAGGCCTAACCTTAGTTGGACAACCTCCAATATGATTACATCGAATCTGGTTACCCTACCCATATTTCATATGGGGTTTTGCTTCTTGTTGTAGTGGGTATTTATTTAGTATGAAAGCTGCTATCTTTAATTCCCATAGTGACTACCATTTGATATAAGGAATTAGAAGCAAATAATCGTCTATGAATGTGATACTTTGTTGTTGAACATTCCAACATCCCGTAGGGAATAAACAGCAAGTGACCATACGCATCAATTCTAAGACGTACTTAGAGCAATCAAATATCTAATCTCCTATGTTGGTTTGTTACCCCTTAAAACAACATGCTCAGACAAAATCCATTTGACATATCAAGGGGACCAAAATGTTCCATCTGACATAAGCCTTTATATTCTCTTTCGAGAAATTTTCCAAAATTGCTAATGCCAAACCATATAGGAACCATCATTAGTTAACTTTGATTTGTGCCATGAAAACTAAATGCAGAGTGTTATTAAAGATACAATGGTATCTACCAAATCAAGATTATCACTGAAACCCAAATGATTAGAACATATTTGATCTGAATCCTGGAAAGACTAAAGGAATCATCCTTAATTGAACAAGAATATCCTAATTTGTCCAATCAAAAAATGAAAAGCCAAATTCCGCCATAAAGACGGCCTGATAAGTCTTTTCCAAGTCTAGAAAATGTTCAATCTTTGGTAACAATCTAGTTTATAAATAGCCTTAAAATTTACTGCATCAGCATCTCCCTCAAAGATGTATCTTTCAACATCAACTAGTGATCTGTAATGCTAACAACTCTGCATAAACACACTTAAGTAAATAGCAACACCGTAATCTATCCACCAAGTGTGTTGAGGCACAAAAGTCAAATGAACTCCTAAACAAACCAATAAAGGAAAACTTAACTTTATTTGCTCAGCAAGCATGACACTACAAGAAATCATTCATTGTGTACCTACCTATTGGCTTAAGAAACAACCAATATCCTTATGTTGTCACTTTTGCCCCTATTGTTGAATACCAGCAGCTTCCTTAAATTTTATTGTGCCCTTACTTTTAATGGTGACCATATTTAGCACTTTCTGGTTGCCCAAGTTTAAAATCATTCGACTTCTTGCACTCAGTGGGAAATCGATTTCTTCAACTCCCACCATTCCTTATGTCAGTTATAACTGACATTTAATTTACCATATTGTGCTTGAAGATATAGAATGATAAATTGCACCAGTAGTCCATCACAGATATCCAAATTAAATATCCGAAGTTTGGAAATCAAATGAGCTAATTTTAGAATGTGTCATTATGTTGCATTAGTCCTTGTACCTTATAGAGATTAGCTAAGACATGACAAGTTGCCTCGCCTTTCTCTTCATGGCATTGTGCAACTCTATTAAACACACAAAAATTTCCTTCTTGGTCACCATAGCATTTATGTCACTTCAAGAGTATTTGGATTGGCTTCCTAATGATCAAAGACTCAACCTGTTTAATCACTCACATTTCTCAAAGTAAAAAATTTGTTTGACTTTACTATTCTAACTGAGAGGTTTATGAGGATCATATTTAAATGTCAAGTCTAGATTCATAATGTCAAAGAACATAATAAACTCATTCTTTCTAACTCTTGAAATGATATTCCATAAGTGAAGGAATATAATGCTTAAATGAGCATATATACTTCAAAGCAGAATTTAAAATCGAATACGATAACAATTTAATTGACTCAAAAGCTCACATATATAAGATCCGAAGAATATCCAAAATCAAACAAATTTATGATATATTTTCCCATCACAAAATGCCGGCCACGACATTAATATCTCATCTTTGGACGATAATACTGTTTCTCGTAATTGACATCTTGGCGTAGTAATCAAACGCCCGATAATAAGTCTCGTCAAATAATAGACCGTCTTTGGATCGTATCTATTACCCACATGGAAACCAAATAATTGTCACGTATTTATCACGCACGTGTATTTATAATTCTGTAAACAATATCCTTCCTTTGGTAGAATACTATCTGCATGAATTTATAAAAACACAAACCATTTTACTTCCCATCGCGAATCTATTTCCACGTAGAGTCGACTTTACGACATATCGCTTCAACAAATCCACTAGAGAAGTAATAAATACAAATACCGCAATATATCAATGTTTGATTTTACAATATTGACCCTTAAAACATGTCTATCAAAATTGGGTTGCTTATTTCTTCAAATCTTACTATAATACATTATATATGGACTAAATATTTTCTGAAGTCCCGTTTATGAAGGCTGGAAGAAAAAAAAATATAAAAATAGAATAAATTAAATATAAAAAAAAACCATTCAGCGGCCTAACTGAATCCAGTCCTCATACTGCCGTATAATCCGTATTCTTTCTTATTTCTAGCCTCTTACGAAAAGCACTTTATATGGACTACAGGTTTAATATTTTCCCTTCAATTAATTATGGCTGGAAACAAAACGGCAGCAATCTGTTCAATTTACGTTACATGAATTTGGCTAACCTTAATAACCTAAGTGCCGCCGTTATCACCTGACTTGACAAATTGGCTTAACAATGAATATCAAAAGAATTATTCAACACCTAATACCTTTATTGTTTAACAAGATGCACCAAAAAATACAAACAAACAAATATTACTGGAGTGGAATCTTAGCAGATTAACATGGCATATTAAAAACAATTCTTGATGCTGCATTTATCGGCGTCTGCAACCGATTCCCTTTATTCAAGAAAGAAAACTTATTTTGTAAGCCGTGTCATAACAACCGAGAGGAAGGAGAAAGGCAACCAAATCCAAATACACGAATCCAAAATTAATCAAAAACTTTAAAAAACAAATACGATTCTCGATAATTCAACATAACTTGTCTCTGATACCACTAGTTGGATCTAACTTTATGTGATATGAATCACTTCAATCCGGGATCGGTATGCTTAAACTATCAAGAATCAAAATAAGAATTAAACTGTAAACATACCCCGAATCCATAGCGGCGGAAGACTCTGTAGATGTTGTAGGATCGATCTTACAGATCTCTGCTGACTGTCTAGTAATTTTCGTAGAGAACCCTTGTAATTCTCTGTAGTTCTCTTTTACGGTAATGGGGCGAGAGGAGATTAGATCGATGTGTGACTTGCAGGACCATAACCTCCTTTATATAGTGAAATATATTTTAGGTATTTAATTTCTACCCATCAACGAAATAAATTACCACTTATCTTCTCTACATAAAAAAGCACACCCTAATGATACATTATAATTTCAACAACCGTGAAACCGAATTAGATCACTTTTATATCGAGCTAATATTTATCGACAATCAGTAATAAATAATTATTTCACGTATAAAGCGAACGTTGGATTAATGATCCAACACTTATAACTTTTTCGTAAACATTCAAAAGTAAACCTACAATTTAAACCAAACCAGTGGAGTTTATCGTTTTCTATTTTGATTGTCTCGTTGATTATAAACTTATACAGGTGAAAAAAGAAAAAGAAGAAAATAATCCCTCAAAAACCCAAATGGAAACCTCAGAATTCTCTGCATCAATGATCTTCGTTTTCCTCTTATTCTCCCCAAAGCTTTGCTCATCAATCCATGTATGTAAGCCTGCTTACTGCAGTGACATGGGTCCCAAAATCCGTTTTCCTTTCCGGTTAACCGGCGTTCAAAAAGAAAATTGCGGGTACCCGGGTTTCGATTTATCCTGTAACAATAAAACCCAAACAATCCTTACCCTTCCCGGTTCAGGCGATTTCTTACTGAACCGGATTGATTACACAACACAAGCAATTTATCTCAACGACCCAGATTACTGTCTGCCACAAAGAATCTCAAACTTCAATCCCCATAACTCTCCGTTCGCCAGCGCACCGGGGAAGAGCTATACGTTTTACAACTGTTCAGGTGAATATACAGGGTATATAACAAACAAGGCGGTTCCATTGCCGTGTTTGGATAATAAGAGGAATGATTACATGTTCTTGGCTACGGCTTTTGAATTAAGGCCTGATGAATTGCCGGATAGTTGTAAGAAGATTGAGAATGTTTCAGTGCCGTTGCAGCTGTCACTTGCACAATATTGGTCGTCGACGGTATTGTCTGAAGATATTGAGTTGATATGGAATGAACCAAAATGTCACAAATGTGAAGTTCAACATTTGTATTGTGGAATGATTAATAATACTGGTTTGGATGTTGGTTGCTACGTTCCTCGTAGACATGGTAACTTTCTTATCTTATTATGCTTCAATATTCATTAATTACGAGTAATTAATCATACATTCTATCATAAGCTCATTATATTACAATTAATCTAACGGTGTCTTTTAAAACGTTAAGCTAAAGAGTTACGATTACATCAACCGGATAGATAATATCTAGATTGACGGATTAGTCCGAGCGGTTAGAACTGTCCGGACTAATTTGTAGGTGTAAGAACAAGAGTGACTATATATATATGCATGCATGATTTACATATACAATCAATGAGTCGTTTTTTTTTTCAAGGCCCTTAGATCAGTTGATTGATTAATTCAAAATTCGGTTCGAATGGCGACGATATAGTCCAACTTTTATTCAGAGATAAATGTACGAACATACATAATGTTTTTTAACATGACGTTTTAAAGAATAATCAAACTAATGTGAGCTTTTTATTGTAATTTTCTTTATGTCCTTAGGGGGGAGGAGAGGAGGGGGAGTTGTATCGGGGAAAATTGGAGAATCAGATCATGTTGGGGGTATAACTTGCTAAAAAATTTACTTTTTAAAAAACTCGGTTTTAGGTAACACGTCGATAATATCGACGTTAAAACAATATTTATGTCATTGACGTTAAACAACCCTCCACGCCAATAACCGATTAAGCATATTTGCCGTCAATTAATATCGACAAATTAATTTTAAGTCAATGATATTGATGGAATATAAATATGACTGTTGTGTCAAGACCACATAAAAGTGTTATATCTATAGTAAGGGTTAGGGTGGTAAGCCTATCCGAGAAATTATACGGGCAGAACAACGGTTAATACACAACAAGTAACATAATACATATTTTTATCATTAATTATGATATAACAACAATTGAATGTGATGTAAGCCTATTATAATCAATGATGTAAAATTATATTGTGTCGTTCGTTGTGTCACAATCTGTAACGACCCGACCCGGATTTTTCCAATTACCCGGATCCGAATCGCTCGGCCATGACCCGAACTAGAAAAAATTTGAATCATGAAGCCTTCTGCTGCTGAAATCAAAATCTAAAATCCATACATAACTTTATTCCATAAAAATAATAATACCGCAAAGTCTCAAATATATAAAAGTCACAGTGTTAGGTGTTCAACCTTAATTATTACATGATTAAAAATAAAAGTCTCAAAATGAAAATGTTTGTTCATCTTCCACAAAAGGATAAACATCCACATCTACTAGGACATCCACATCCACTTAACTGGGTAGTAAGAGGCAGCGAATTCCCTCTTCCTCTCCGAACTCCGACTTTCATCCTAAAAACAATACAACTATAGGAGTGAGACACGAATGCTCCGTAAGCGAGTAAAAAATATCAAGAGGAACTAAGGAATTACTGATATTTCAAAGTTCACTATTGGGTTAGTCTGGAAATACTGTTATAGTAGAAAAGAAAAGAAAATGAACAAAGTATAAATTACTTTTAGTGAAACTATAAGTGAAATAAAAGTCTGTAATGAATACAAATTGAATAATGCTTCGGTTCTAACTGTGCCTCTAACGGCTCTGATTCTGTCTGAGGTGGCAGACCGGATTTCCTGACCGGCTCCGGCATATAAACTGCACTCCTTATTATAGCCCAGGAGCAGGGCCTGATGCCGGGGATTCTCGAGAACTCACTGCACTAAATCTGAAGCCTGAATTCTCCCACTGACCCGGGAGTAGGGTGTTTGTCTGGTGAACCGTAACATTATTCTAAAACCTTTTCTTTTCTTTTAAACTCTTAAATCATAAAGTCTGGATGCATATATATATATATACACACACTCACACACCCACGTTCTAAGTGCAAAGCTTAACCTCAAGTTTTACCATTGCTCTGCACATTCATGTATATACACTGTTCGTAATAACTTTTATCTTTTCTTTTTAAAATTAGCCATAAAAATTGTTAAGAACCTTAGACATAGCAGAAGAACTTTGACTGAATTAATTCATTCGGCTGTCTTGTTTTAATCACATAAAAATTAATAGGAGTACTAACCTCCTACTACTGTAAAGATTTTTCAAAGCATATGTTTTTACAAAATCAGTGGACTTCCAAAAATGTGAGAAGTGTGTGCAACAAATTTTCATTTGAAAAGAGAGTACATAATAACTTATCAAGTGGTAGGATGAAAACTATTAAATATATTGTCTATCTATATATATATATATATATATATATATATATATATATATATATATATATATATATATATACACGGAAATTAGAGTACTCCCCATGATAAATTTATTAGAGAAAAATTATGGTAGTTTGTCTATCCATTTTCCGTAAATCGGAAACTAAAAAAACGAATATTGCAATTAGTTGAATAAAACAATATTTTTCTCTTGATACAAACACTCCTTACCTCGATTAGTAGTCTCGATATGTTGATATCCTCCGTTCTAAAGCAGATTCCTCAACCTACTAATCACCGCAATTCTCTTAAACTCGTGTTCTCATTACGTAATAATCAATTCGACCTAAGAGAAAATCTTACCAAAATGTCTCTTCCGGCTTGCCTTAAGAATGCTTCTTATCACCACCCACACCTTGTTTGCTGATATCTATCGATCATACCCAAAGATTATGCTTAATACTAGAACCAGATGAAAGAATATTGAAAAGAGACTAGGAAAATGAGCATGTTCTTACCAAAAATATAACTTTCTCCTTGCCTTAAGGATTTGCAGTCACTTGGATATGATTAAAGGCTTGTCCTATTACTGGAAATTGGTAAAATAGTTTGAGTATTTTGAGGGAGAGTGGTAAAATGAATCAAATGGAGTTTATTTCCATTTAATAGATAGGAAAACTGATGGAATGCTTTGGAAACGTGGGAAGGGTGCTTTAATGCTATGGTAAAGTCATTACATCAGTTACATTTTACTTATCAAGTAGTAGTATTTTATATTAAAATAAAGTTTTGGGTTTGGTTTCGGTTCAAACTCGGGTCGAATGCTAAAATTGACTCGGGGTATTACATTCACCCCTCCTTTAAAAAAGTTTCGTCCTCGAAATTTATCATACCTGCTTAAAAGAGCTCTGGATAGTGCTGACGAATGAATTCTTCTTTCTCCCACGTTGACTCCTGCTCGGTATGATTTGTCCACTGCACTTTAACCAACCGAACCTCTCGACCCTCGACTTCTGTCACTTTGGATTCTAGAATTCTGGTAGGTTGTTCTTCATACTTAAGATCCACATCAATCAGCTCTGGCTCCACATCAACAACCTTCTCTGGTTCTGCCAAACATTTTCGGAGCATAGATACGTGGAAGACATTGTGAACCCTTGACATTTGTGAAGGCAACTTTAACTGATAAGCTAACTCTCCTACTCTTGCAGTGATCTCAAAAGGTCCAATGTACCTCGGACTAAGCTTCCCTTTCTCACCAAACCTCTGTACTCCTTTTGTTGGTGCTACTTGAGATAAACTTTATCACCAACCGCGAATCAGTAGTGGCCGTCTTCTCTTATCTCGCCCACTTCTTCCATGCATCTCCCGGCGACTTTCAACTTTTCACGATCATTGATACCTTACTCACGATCCACTTGTACTAACTCAGTCTGTCGTTGCTCTCTCTCCAACCTCATCCCAACACAAAGGTGACTGCATTTTCGACCATACAACGCCTCGTATGGTGCCATACCAATCTTGGAGTGATAACTATTGTTATATGCAAACTCGGCTAGAGTCAAACAATCACTCCACACCCCTTATTCTCCAAAACACATGCACGTAACATATCTTCAAGCGTTTGTATTGTTCTTTCCGATCGACCATCGGTTTGAGGATGAAAGCGGTACTCAATCGTAACTCAATACCGTCTGTTTACGTAAACTTGCCCAAAACCGTGATGTAAAGCGGGCATCTCTGTCGACACTATAGATACCGGTATTCCATGTAGTCTCGATTATCTCACGAACATACAACTCGCCAACTTATTTAAGGTTATTGTATTAGCAATTGCTAGAAAATGGTGACTTAGTTAATCTGTCTCACTATAACCCAAATAGTATCCTTCCTCCTCTCTGGAGCCTTTGGTAAACTTTGTGATGAAGTCCATGGTGATATGTTCCCATTTCCATTCGGTATCTATAAAGGTCGAAGCAACCCAATTTGGTCTCTCGATGTTCGGCCTTCACTTGTTGACATGTAGGACATCGAGCAACATACTTCACAACATCATTCCTCATATTCTTCCACCAAAAATGCTTCCGGAGATCACGATACATCTTCGTGGTACACAGGTGTATCACAAACCCAATCGATGTGCCTCATTCATCATTTCTTCCTTCAAGTCCTCATCATCGGTACACACAGTCTTGACTTAAACCACAAAGATCCATCCGATTGAATCTTAAAGTCCGATTCGGTGTTATCTCGTACTTTTTTTCTTGTATCCCTTGTAAGAACTCATCATTTCTCCGGGCAATCTTAATTCTTTCTATGAGTGTTGACTTTATAGTGATCATTCCTAACATATCCCCGATCCTTGCTTGTATACTTGAGTTGCAAGCGATCAAAGTCTTCAATTAATCGCATTTGAATGGTCATGGATGCCACCGTCCCCATCAAATGTCTTTCTACTCGAGCATCGACCACTCGGTTAGCCTTACGGATGATAAAGTATGGCGATATCATAATCCTTGAGATACTCTAACCATCGCCTTTGTCTCATGTTAAGTTCCTTTTGAGTAAAGATATACTTGAGCTCTTATGATCTGAGTAAATTTTACACACGGTATACCATAAAGATAATGTCTCCATAACTTGAGAGCAAAAACTACTGCAGCCAACTCTAAATCATGCGTAGGATAGTTCTTCTCATGAGTCTTTAACTGTCTCGAAGCATACGCCACTACCCTACCTTCTTGCATCAACACACATCCAAGCCCTCGGTGTGAAGCATCACAATAAATCTCATATTCGCCATCGGGCATTGGTAAAGTAAGAATGGGTGCAGAACCATCCTTTGCTTCACTCATCAAATGCTTTTTCACACTCCTCGTTCCACTGGAACTGTACATCTTTCCTTGTCAACTTAGTCAGAGGGGCGGCTAACAAAGAAAAGTCCTTAATAAACTTCCGATAATAACCTGCCATCCCCAGAAAACTTCTGATCTCGGTAACACTCTTTGGTCTCTGCCATTCCACTACTTTGCTCGACCTTCTTCTGGGTCTCATCAAATTCCGTCTCCGGATACTACATGTCCGAGAAAAGCAACTTTGTCAATCCGAAATTCACACTTCACCGAATTTAGCAAACAACTTATTCTTTCTAAGGGTTTGAAGCACAATCTTTAAGTGCTCCGCATGATCTTCTTTACTCTTGGAGTAAATTAAAATATCATCTATGAACACCACCACAAACTTATCAAGATAAGGATCAAGACTGATTCATCAATCCCATGAATCTTTGCTAAGCGCGTTAGTTAATCCAAATGGCATCACTAGAAACTCGTAATGTCCATAACGTGTCCTAAAAGCAGTCTTAGGTACATCTTCCTTACGAATTTTCAACTGATGATATCCTGATCTTAGGTCAATCTTGGAGTATACTCTAGAACCTTGAAGTTGGTCAAAAAGATCATCAATCTGGGCAATGGATACTTATTCTTAATGGTGATCTTGTTAAGTTCCTATAATCAATACATGGCGCATAGTTCCATCCTTCTTTTTTACAAATAGGACGAGGGCTCCCACGAGGGATGCACTAGGTCGAATAACTCCTCGCTCTAACATATCTTGCAGGTTGTTCTTTTAATTCCTTCAACTCTGCAGTGCCATTCGGTATGGTTGCTTAGATATTGGGCGCTCTCTGGTACTAAGTCGATCTCAAATTCCACTCCTCGATCGGCATGTTACCAGGCAATGTCTCGAGAAACACGTCTGGAAATTCTCTAACTATTGGAATGTTCTCTAACTTATGATTCCCATCTTCCATATTCAAGGCATAAACCATGAATCCATCACACCCTTTCCTAATCGCCTTGCATTGCGATATTGCGAGATATCACCGGGAAGTCTTACTAGTCTCATACAAATTTCCACGAAATACAATTTCCTTCTCCTCCGGAGATCGAAAAATGACTTTCTTCGGCGACGAGTCTAAGTGTACATAATGTTGGGATAACCAATCAATTCCTAATATTACATCCAAGTCCAAGGTATCTAGAATTATGAAATCACTAACAACTTCCTTTTCACCCACTTGGACTTTACACCCAGAAACATATTTATCTACCAGCATTGTCTTGCCGACAGGGGTTGAAATAGACAGGGAAATATCCATCTTATTTTCTTCTGTTTTTAATTTTCGGAAAAATCGTCTAGACACAAAGGAATGAGAGGCTCTGTGTCAAACAAAGCTCTAGCGAGAATCGAACTAATTTTAATAACCCCTGAACCCATAGGAAAATAAAAAATAAATAAATAAAGTACTAGGATAATAGAATGACCAAAGCATAAAAATAAATTGTGTGCACTGTCACCACTGCATCATCATTACGAGCTTGCTTAGCATCTAAAGCAAAAACTCTGCAGCTTCTGTTTTGGGTTTAACGGATCCTTTGTCCTTCTTCCGACTTCCCTGGCCACTCAGGGATTAGGCGCATCACGACTTTTTAGACGATCCACGTGAATAATGGCACGACTCACCATGCTCGATAACAAACCCCCTAGTCCCATCCTGCATTCACCGGGATGATACTTCATTTTTGACACTTTGTGGATACCTCTCGCTTACCATGAATCGGCTTCTTTCCGGATGGTCCACTTTCCTTAGAACCTTGATCCCATTTCCTCTTCATGCTCGCATAGACAATGGCCCGAAACGCTTTCTTTAGAACATTTTTAGCCTTAATAGCCCTTTCATAGATCTCTTGGTATGAATCAAACTTAGCTCCAAAGAAAAGACACTAATATGGCGGGGGCCGATCTTGCTCAAACCTCGCTAATCTTCAACTGTTTCATCTCTCATCACATTAGGAACAAATTGTATCAACTCTTGAACTTATTAGCGTCTTTGGATCACTGTCATGTTATCTTGCTTAAGATTGTAGAACTCCTTCTGTTTCTCTGCTCGCAAAGACATAGGAAAGAAGTTTTGATAAAACAATTCCTTGAATTTCGCCCAGCTGATAGTCTTGCCTTCACCCAAGTAAATCTCTTTTACAGTTTCAAACCAGTCCCTAGCTAGTCCAACTAAAAATCCTTTAATCAAGGATACCCAAATCTCTTCCGGAACGAACATAGTATCAAAATAAGTCTCAATTTTCCTAACCCATTCCTCGGCTAGGAGGGTCTCTCAAGACCATCATACTCGGTGCCTTATTCCTTTTCAACTCGTAAAACCAATTGATAGTTCCTTTAGGGTGAGGTGCAACTGCAGTGGAACGCGTCTGGTGAGCTTGGACTGTGGTGAGCCTCTTGTTGTTGTTGAAGGTAAGCGGTAGGCGACTTGCAATAATTCGGGAGGTATAAGCGGTGTGCGGGTGGAGGTTCTCGATCATCTTTGGGAACCCACCGGAGTGTGGTTGCTAAATTCTTGTCGTGGGGACCAGAGTGTGCATCGACCATCCTATAAAGAGTAGATATTAGTACATAAAGTTAAACTTGAACAAAAATTAAAATTAAAACCCATTCTAACGACATGTCTTTCCTTAAGGTCTTCCTAAATCATCTTACTTAGCTTAATCAAGCCTAGCTAGGTCATATATCAATCTTAGATAACTAAATATCAAACTTACAAGTCTATTGATTCAACTTAATATGCCCAAGTTTCTCAACCTCGGGCTCCGATACCAACTGTAACGACCCGACCCGGATTTTTCCAATTACCCGGATCCGAATCGCTCGGCCATGACCCGAACTAGAAAAAATTTGAATCATGAAGCCTTCTGCTGCTGGAAATCAAAATCTAAAATCCATACATAACTTTATTCCATAAAAATAATAATACCGCAAAGTCTCGAAATATAAAAGTACGAGTGTTAGGGTTCAACCTTAATTATTACATGATTAAAAAATAAAAGTCTCAAAATGAAAATGTTTGTTCATCTTCCACAAAAGGATAAACATCCACATCTACTAGGACATCCACATCCACTTAACTAAGGTAGTAGGCAAGGCAATTCCCCTCTTCCTCTCCGGAACTCCGACTTTCATCCTCAAAACAATACAACTATAGGAGTGAGCACGAATGCTCCGTAAGCAGTGTAAAAATATCAAGAGGGAACTAAGGAATTACTGATATTTCAAAGTTCACTATTGGGTTAGTCTGGAAATACTGTTATAGTAGAAAAGAAAAGAAAATGAACAAAGTATAAATTACTTTTAGTGAAACTATAAGTGAAATAAAAGTCTGTAATGAATACAAATTGAATAATGCTTCGGTTCTAACTGCGCCTCTAACGGCTCTGATTCTGTCTGAGGTGGCAGACCGGATTTCCTGACCGGCTCCGGCATATAAACTGCACTCCTTATTATAGCCCAGGAGCAGGGCCTGATGCCGGGGATTCTCGAGAACTCACTGCACTAAATCTGAAGCCTGAATTCTCCCACTGACCCGGGAGTAGGGTGTTTGTCTGGTGAACCGTAACATTATTCTAAAACCTTTTCTTTTCTTTTAAACTCTTAAATCATAAAGTCTGGATGCATATATATATATATACACACACTCACACACCCACGTTCTAAGTGCAAAGCTTAACCTCAAGTTTTACCATTGCTCTGCACATTCATGTATATACACTGTTCGTAATAACTTTTATCTTTTCTTTTTAAAATTAGCCATAAAAATTGTTAAGAACCTTAGACATAGCAGAAGAACTTTGACTGAATTAATTCATTCGGCTGTCTTGTTTTAATCACATAAAAATTAATAGGAGTACTAACCTCCTACTACTGTAAAGATTTTTCAAAGCATATGTTTTTACAAAATCAGTGGACTTCCAAAAATGTGAGAAGTGTGTGCAACAAATTTTCATTTGAAAAGAGAGTACATAATAACTTATCAAGTGGTAGGATGAAAACTATTAAATATATTGTCTATCTATATATATATATATATATATACACGGAAATTAGAGTACTCCCCATGATAAATTTATTAGAGAAAAATTATGGTAGTTTGTCTATCCATTTTCCGTAAATCGGAAACTAAAAAAAAACGAATATTGCAATTAGTTGAATAAAACAATATTTTTCTCTTGATACAAACACTCATTACCTCGATTAGTAGTCTCGATATGTTGATATCCTCCGTTCTAAAGCAGATTCCTCAACCTACTAATCACCGCAATTCTCTTAAACTCGTGTTCTCATTACGTAATAATCTGAATTCTGGACCTAAGAGAAAATCTTACCAAAATGTCTCTTCCGGCTTGCCTTAAGAATGCTTCTTATCACCACCCACACCTTGTTTGCTGATATCTATCGATCATACCCAAAGATTATGCTTAATACTAGAACCAGATGAAAGAATATTGAAAAGAGACTAGGAAAATGAGCATGTTCTTACCAAAAATATAACTTTCTCCTTGCCTTAAGGATTTGCAGTCACTTGGATATGATTAAAGGCTTGTCCTATTACTGGAAATTGGTAAAATAGTTTGAGTATTTTGAGGGAGAGTGGTAAAATGAATCAAATGGAGTTTATTTCCATTTAATAGATAGGAAAACTGATGGAATGCTTTGGAAACGTGGGAAGGGTGCTTTAATGCTTATGGTAAAGTCATTACATCGATTACATTTCTTTATCAGTAGTAGTATTTTATATTAAAATAAAGTTTTGGGTTTGGTTTCGGTTCAAACTCGGGTCGAATGCTAAAATTGACTCGGGGTATTACACAATCATTACGCATATAGCATCATTCAAGCATACCCCTCCATATTTATTTTTATTAACAAATGGTCTATAATTGTCTTTTTATTGTAATAAAATTGTTCGGTATATATAGCCTACCTATCAATCTTATTGCAATAAAAAAAAAAAAAATCATATGATTCGGTCTAATTCATCAAGTCATTATAATTTAACTCATTTATCCATTTAAATACTATCAATCCAGTAGCTAAATATGAATTCCCAGGCCACACATTGTTTGATATGATGTATGCATTATTAAAATTGTCCAAAAGGTATGGTTAATACATTAGCAAATAAATTTGTCACTACACAAGGTGTATCGATTTAATGGTGAACTAGACTATAATCTGATATGAAGACTAATATTGTTCGAACAACATTAGGGAAAAAAAAGTTGTCACTAAAAAAATTTCAATTGGGCAATTGGCAGGGCTATCTAGGAGCGCCAAATACGGAATTACAATCGGCATAGGGATACCGGCTCTAGTATGCCTAATTGGAACGGCATATTATCTCTGTAGCAAATTAAGAAGCTTCGGAATCCGACGAAGCAATCCCAACTCCGACATCTTCCCCGTCGCCGGCGCGCTCGAGTCGGCACAATCGACTGCTGTTATCACCGGCCTTGATCTGAGAACCATTGAATCATACCCAAAACTAACACTCGGAGAAAGCCGGCGATTTCCAAACAAGATCAGTGATAGCTCTTGTTCGATATGCTTATGTGAATATCAAGCAAAAGAAACTTTAAGAAGTATACCTGAATGCGATCATTACTTTCATGCTATTTGTATTGATGAGTGGCTTAAACTGAATGCTACTTGCCCGGTCTGTAGAAATATGCCGGAAAGCACAGTTGTGACTCCGGTCTCATCCTCCACCGTGTCTTCCGTGTATTTCTCTTCACCCGTGTAGATCTTTTGAGAATAATTTTGTCTTTTAAGTCGAGTATGACTCGCTCAATACTTCGATTATGTAATTGATTGATCGATCTCAATAATAAGAATTGTACACACACTCGAGCGTGGATCCTCTGCTGTGACTTGTGAGAGGGATTCACAGCATTTGCTGTGATCATAGGGGGAGGGCCGGAGGGGAGTAAAAGAGAATCTAGGCTGAACCTTAATAAGAAGACAAAAGACAAAAGACAAAAGAAACATGAAACATGAAACATGAAACATGAAACAAAAGCTTCACACCATGAAGAAAACACAGCAGAGGATCCCAGATCCACACAATCTTTATAAACGTAATGTCCAAAAAATCTTCATGTCCAACCAATATTCATATAACTTTTTGTAAAAATACCGGCACGTAGTCGGACCCAAAGTTATATACATTATCTTGGGGTGTTTAAATGAGGGCTGAGACATTTCACCGTTAAATAAATCTTTTATCGTATTGATCCCCAAAGTCGGATAGACTGACCGAGTTCAAATAGACCAGTTTATGTAATTCCGTGTATAGCCTAAAATCGAGGTAATCAATTTGAAGAAGATTGTGTGTTGTCATCTCCTCAAGCCAATCAACGTTTTTAAATGGGCATATTATTACATATAACATCATTGCGGCTTTTGAGGCTTTACATTAATGAAGTTGGGAAAGAAATGATGCAATAAGCACATGACCATGGAATTAGACAAGATGAAAACGTTTGATATGGTGGATTGGAGGTTTCTTCACGAGGATATGCAAAGAGATGTGTTTTCCACCATCATAATTTATCTCGTAATGGCATGCATTTCTACATCCACCTATCAAGCTCTTAGTGGACATCTCTTGTTTACAATCAACACTACCAGTACCAGAGGAATCATATAGGGAGATCCCATATCACCCATTTTGTTTATTCTTTTACCCAGATGGATTCTCTACAATGCTTAGACGGACTGCAAATCTCAGGTCTCTAAAGTCTAGATTGCGTGGTATTTCTTTTGGAATACTTAATTCTTGTGAACCGACGCATCCTTATTTGTAGACACCGCTTTGATATTTGCAGAGCATCATCAGATTACTACTTTGCAACCATAGACATTCTTAAAGAGTACGATGAACTATCGGTCCAAAATATTAATGTAACACTGCTTTGTGATACCGAAACTTTATCCTCCGGAAAAAGCATTCGACACGTATAATATTAAATAAATTCAATATTATACGTAAGTCTCTACTACGTCGTATCGAGTTTAGCAGACGGAAGCTAAAAAGACTTGGCAAAACATCATAAATAATTCTAAGATTAGATTACAACTCAACAAGGACAGATAAGTTTTCTTACAACAACAAGGCAGCTTACAACATACGATGTCCAAATTAAAAGTACAACAACTTATCTTACAAAGATCTTAAAGAAAGTACAACACTTGTCTTGAAATAGAAATAACAAACATAGTATGAAACATCATAAAAGAAACAAAAATCATCAAGTGAATCATAAGCTCAAACATCGTCCCCAAAGTCGTCATCCAATACATGTTCAACATGTTCGTCTTCTCACCCCAAAAGCATACAAACAAAACATGCAATTAAGGTAAGTATAAAGTACTTAGCAAGAGGAAAAGACTAACGTATAATTAAGTCTTACAACGAAAGGTAATTAGTTATTATTATTAAGTTATCTTTTTGAGAACGATTCAACTTTAAGGTTCACTCAATTCTCACCAACATGTTGTGACTATTGGTTTCTAGCTTAGCTTATATTTGTTACAATCGCATTCAAGGGCACTACGCATGGTGTATATCCACCACGACATATCGTTTGCAACATATCAGTGGATCACACCGATAGCCACGGAAGTCTATTCTGGTAGATTCCGATAGTATACGCGTTCGGTGAAGTCCCTCTACTCCTAGTGCCCCTTCGAGGCCAGTAAAGTTATTCATTCATGAGGTCCTTTCACTCCCGGTGCCTTTTTAAAGGCCAGCAGAGTTACTCGCTTTATCCGAATAGGCCACACATCGCGATATGGCCTTGTGCCTTACCAAGAATGACATGTTGTTTATTCTTTTAACTACACAAATATGTTTTTTTATTAGTTATTAACTATCCATCTAAGTATTTTCAAGTAAGCTCCCTCACATCTCCTACTCTCTTACTTAGACTACTAAACACGGACAAGGCCTAGCACATACACAAACATTGACGAATACTAATTCATCAAAGCACTAGCCAATCATACTCTTCTGACGGTCCTGAACTTCAACTTTTAAGAAGTATACATTCGGTGCCGGAACTAAACGCATCAGAAGCTTAATCAAGGATTTTTCATGTTCATTTAATGTTATTAGGTCAAGGAACAACATTTAAAACTCATATCATAGCTTAAAACAACATTTTCCCCAAAACTGGGGTCAATGCGTGCGCATTCACTGACCAGAAACTTGCTGAAAGTTTCTGTCCAGCCAATGCGTGCGCAATTCCACTGCTAGGAACAACTCTGAGCATCCTGAAACAGCAATGCGTGCGTATTCTTGGGAATGCGTCCGCATTGCACTTGCTGGGACTAAAACTGAGCATTTTGTATCAGCAATGCGTGCGCATTGGTGGCCAATGCGTACACATTCCACCTGCAACTCCCTAAAACATGCTTTTCTACGCTTAAACAATTTCCAACTCTTTCCCATCATGAACAACATCATATAACACAGAAAAACAACTGTAAATCAGGCTTTGAACATACTGTAGCACTTCGTATTACAACAACAACAACTAGCATGATTTCTAACCATAAATCATACCCAAAACACAACCTTAACATCATAAATCCTTACCTAAACATTAGGAAGAGCCCCTTACTTGATCAAAGCAAACTCCAAAGCAAGAACTACGAGAAAGACTGTAGCGACACTTCTCCAAACCTTGTTGAAACCTGAACGTTTTGTATCCACACGTTCCTTGTCCTTTCACGAATCCATTGCTCTACCTTGATCTGGAAACCGGTGAAAATCTTACAGGGAATTGTAAGAATTCTCCTTAGTCTTTATTTTTCCAAAAGGTAGTGCAGATTTCCAACTTTGAGGGCAATGAGCAACTTCTGAAAACTCACCTCCTATAGTGGGAGGTTTATTTTGTAGAAAATAACTCCCAATGAGTTATTGCCATGAAAGTCCATCAAATTCCTTTTAATAGGAATTACTCCCCTCAACTTCCTTCTTCAACTATTAATTACCATAATTAATATTTCTATTTTCGAGACTTTAACCCAAATTAATAAATATAATATTCCGAATCTTACAAAATGACACGTCTGCCCTTTCCTAAAGTTCGGGCTATTACAATTAATTTACTGTTGAAATAGTGTCCTAAACCCAATCGGATTGGATCGGATCCGACCGGGTCGGATCATTTCTACTATTTCTTTATGATTATACACATATAATAAATGACTTTTCTGTTGTCGTATATTTGTTCTTTTAAAGAACCAATTATGAATCGTTATATGATAACGTCCTTAGTATTAAACTGTGATAGAGAAACCATGATAGACGATTATGGTTGATGAGATCTCTAATAACTTTAATAAGTTTGATACTTAAATGTCTCTAGGCTTATGTACTATTAAACAGGGCATTGATAGTACAAACATGCTAGCACGTATTAGATGTCTTCTGTTTTTAATGGAAGGGATAGATCTCGTCTATCGAAGTGTAGAGACACTTGGACTGTACGTGGACGTGTATTAGAAAATGTGTATGTTAGACTGACCCACTTACACTGTTAAGTGTCACACTATGTGACGGTTATGTAATTATCCTTAGGACCGGAGTCTACTTAGCATCACGGTGTGAATTGTCATGCTTTGACACTATTGAAGTTTCCCCTAGCCATGGGGCGATCATGCGGTAGTGATTGGGTGTGATACTGGAGCATGTGGAGTATACATGTTTGGTCGTCCGGGAATCGCGTACCCTATCAGTAGGAGCGAATATCCGAAATGACCTTCTTATAAGGAATGTCTTACTCTCGAAAGTCTTTGCAAAGCGGAAGTAATATGTTACTTTGAGAGAGTAGGATATCTAGATTATAAGATGCGGTCGTTGATGTTTGACACTCGACGTACGACCGTATGGATATTATTACAGCGATAGGATTATATTTACACAGTAACTATTTCACATGAAAGGTAGTAGTCATTGCATTTGACTCTTATGATGATTGGGGGTCACGGTGTGCTGCTAGACGCTATTCCGTGGTCGTTAGGTATGAAGGGCATTTTCGTAATTGCACTTTGTGCCTACGGCCAACATATTCAGAAGCCTATCGGGTCACACACATAAGAACATCTAACCGGATTAAAATACGGTTATAGTGATAACCAAATAAGAAAAATTTATCTCGACTACAAAGTGATAAATTAATATGGTAGTATTTATTTATTATGAATAAATTAAATACAAGACATTAATTATGTTAATTAGTTAAATATATATATATTTATTATACATGGGGCGCATAAATGATGTGTATATGATACACAAGGATTTTGCAAAGTAATTAATCATGGTATTATATTACCTAGTATTAATATAAGATATTAATATATATATATATATATATATATATATATATATATATATATATATATATATATATATATATATATATGTGATTTATATGTGTAATAAATATATATGTGATATATACACATGTGTAAATTGATTTATGATAATATATTAAAGATATATTCAATATTAGATATTGACAATATATATCTTGAAAATATTTAATATAAGATATTGAGTATTAAATGAGATAAATCTAGAATATCTATTTTCCTTATTTTATTGGAAATTGGTTTCTTTCTCCTCTAACCAATAGGAAGCTTTTCCAATCAAATTGAGAATCACATATGGCGTCCCATCTCCTATAAAAGGGGAGTTGTGCCAACTCTTTTACAACACAATATTCTTGCAATATTTTAATGAGATAAAAGAGAGCTTCTTAGGAGAGAGTTTTGGGAGAGAGAAAAAGACGGCCTAGCAGCTGACTTTTTCCGCTAGCAACTCAATGTTGGATTCCGGCGGGTTGTTCGTGTGGACTAGCGGTAGAGGCCAAACGCTTGGGCGGCTCCGTGCATCACTACTCCTTCGTAGACGATAAAGCTTCGATCTTTTAGATCATCCAAGGAACTTTATTGTATACTACTTATTTGTTTATTGCTTAAACGAAGTCGATCCTGGTTAAAAAGGAAATAAAATTTTAAATTTCACTGCGTTCCCGCGTAGATTTCCTAACATTTACATAAGTCCTTAGTATTCCTTAGTAATTGATTAGTCACTCGTGGAGAAGAAATATTCTTGTCTCTTTGGGTGTCACGTTGGTTAATGCAACTGAAAAATATGTACGATTACCTTTGTCATAAGCGAATATAAATAATGAATTTTTTTCATACATCAAGGATTGAGCACAGAAAAAAGTTAAATGGATGGAAAAACAAGTTTCTCTCTCATGCAGGTAAATAAATTCTTATAAAATTTGTGGTTTCGGATCTCCTTTAATACATGATGCAGTGTTTTGCCTTCCTAAAATTCATCATCAGAGACATTGAAAAATGACTAGAAGGATTCTTTTTTTGGGATCTAATGAATGCAAGGAAAAGATGCATTGAAAATTTAGAAATAATTGTTGTAAAAATGAGGTGACGATGCCCAAAATTGACCTTACCCATGTGTCGTCCCCCACATCAGCACAATAATAAATAAATATAGAGAAAAGCCTCTATCAAGGGCCAGAACCCCAGTACCCGAGCTGCATGAGCTCGGTCACCATCCTCCAACCCCTCCAGGTCGGCCCGTACTTGTGATCAAACTTGCCCTTGTCCGACCCTATAGTTCGGCTCAAGTCCCTCTCGGACCAAACCTCTTATGCATGCAAGAATCCGAGATGATCCCGGCTCGGCAATCTTCTCCGACCTCCGTAGGTCGGCCCAAACACAGAAGGATTCAGCCAATTCAGCTCGGGCCATCTAAGTAGGCCAGAGTCCATCCTCAATCGTATTTCCCACGTGTATGATAATTAGATAAATATGGGAAGAATCCTGAAGATGCAGGTTCTTAGATCTAAACGAGTTAGATCATGCGCATGCATGGACGGATCACGATTTACATATCATAAAACATAGTTAAAGGACTTAAAAACTACAAGGGGTTAAAATCAAGTTACCAACATTAGGAAGAGAAGCCAAGATCTTCCGATGTGTTCTCCAAACGGCGGTTGGTGGACACCCTTCTTGATACGAGCCTCCTTGATATGCAAACTTAAAAAATCGAAGATTTTTCCAACTCGAACCCTAGAATAGAGGCCGAAATTTTTCGGCCAATTTCTCTCGTGAATAGTGACGTGAATAGTACCTTGCCATTAGACTTGAGAGAACTCTTTTATATGGGAGAGTAATCAATGTCCTCCAAGGATTAAATAATTAAGTGATAATTATCACATTAATCCTTTTCCAAATAAAAGATAAATAAAATGATTATCCCAAACAAATTAAGATAAATCATATTATTATCTATTATTCCATGAATTATCATTTAACAAATAAAAGATAAATCACATGTTAAATAATTATCCAAGAAAACTAATTTCTCTAATTATTAGGACATTAATGGCGCCACATATTGGGTCACTAAGCCCACATAAAATGTCTTTCATGTGTATTATATTATTTAGCCCAACTAAATAATATCCATGCATATCAATTAATTAGCCCGACCAATTAATTATCACTGAGACCCAAATAACAAGATTATTAGTCCGAATTACGTAAGCCACACCGGGGCCAGTGGACCTATATACCAGGTAGCTCCAATAATTAATTATTCATCGAGCGAGAATAAGTACATTAATTATTAATTCCGGGATTACGCCACCATAAACCCGAAATCGAACTCTACCGATTATAGATGTATACTTATACTCAACCCATGTAGAATGAATAAGCGTCCATTGATATAATCACTACATACAGATTAACCTCCATGCATTGTCCATTCATTCGAGGAAGTCTCCGTGAACCCGACTCGAACATCTTATCCTTATTTACCATCAACCCCTAGTGATCAATTAGTTCACATATCGACTAGTAGCTAATTAGTCTAAATATGAACTCGGCCGATCGATCACTTTCTTAGGGCTAACAAATAAGGGATGTCTCTCTACTTCCCTTGAGGAAGGAATGGATTCCATGTCCGTGAAAATCGAACTACTCACTCATCCGGAGATAGTGCCAATGAGAAGTGGCTTGGGACACATTATTTAAGTGAACCGTAACTAACACATCAAACACTACCCCGGGACAAGACAAGCGGCACCTGTCTGTGATCACCTCGAGGATTAAGGTTGATCCATATATGATCATCTAATGATTTAATAAGATTCCTCGATTACGGAATTATATCGAGAAATTCAGATTAAATCGGTCCAGTCCTATATGAATGCCATCATATATAAATGCCCCACGTAGGTACCCTCTACCGACAATCCGGATAAGACTATCACACCCTAAGGCGTTCTGGGCGCATTATTGGTGTTTTAATCAAGAGACCCTAAACTCTGATTAAGTTCACCACGGACTAACATTTTAAGTATATCACCACTAACTCAATCCTCACGTGTAATCCATACACTGAGTTAAGTGGTTACATACAGATATACTTAGGGTTTGCAGCAGTGTATTACTTTACAAGCACAAAGCAAGTAATAAGGTGAGATAAATTCTGTCATTCATTATTAAAAACAATTACACAAATTGTCTTTCGGGCACTACACCTAACAAATCCCTCATATTTAATACTCTGATTCTGACAGTCAAATATATCCATAATTATCTCCTAAAATTAAGGAGATTAAATCGTAGTTATCTTTTCCTTAGGGAACACGAAATCCAAGCCCAACAAGGACAAGGCCCATGGTGCCTTAGGGTATAACTCTCATCTATATAAACCATCCCTAAGGAACTACGAAGACTTGATTCCAATAGAGGCATTGGATACGTAGGCAACTTGAAATATAGTTTCTCAAGTCCAGTCTAAACCACCACCAAAATAAACCATCTTTTTTTTTTCGTTTTTATCGTGTTCTTGAAGCTTTGGCAGGTTTCCATTAGGAGAACAGCCCTGGATTTATCATAGACGATTTTTGGAATCGTCAAATGGCAATAGAATGAGGGCCTCCTACCGGCAACTTTGTCAAAAATCAAATAGCAAAAATGCAGCCAGATCAGCGGCCAATTGCCAGAGATTGAGCTGTTGAAACGCAAATTCCACCATTCAGATTGAAGATGAAGGAGGGACGAACAAGCTCACCAAATTTCGTGCCGATCGGAGTCCGTTTCGATATCCGATTGTCGCCGTAAAGTTGCTGCTGCTGTATCACCAAAAAACGCAGCAGTCATATCGGTGGCCAATTGCTAGAGATTGAGCCGTTGAAAAAATATTTCCACCGTTCATATTGAAGAAGAAAAGGGGACGAACAAGTCCTCCAAATTTTGTATCGATCAGTCTCCGTTCGATGCCCGATCGTCGCCGGAAAGTTGGTGCTGTAACACCAAAATATGCTGCGAGTTTTCTTTCTTATTCTCCAAGATCCGAGCCGAGATCTCAGGCTCTTCAAGATCCGAGCTGAGATCCGAGCTGAGCACTCCAACTCTCCATGATCCGAGCCGAGCTCCCCTGCTCTCCAGATCCGAGCTCTCATGTTACAAGCTATCAACGGGCTTTATTTCTACAACTTAAATGATCACGCTTCCTATTTATTTTTGGAACTCTCCCGACCTAAAGAGTCGGGACGAGCCTTCTTATTTTTGGAACTCGCCCGACCTAATGAGTCGGGACGAGCCTTCTATAAGTCTGAATTTAATTCAGCATTATATTTGGAACTCGCCTTCTGGCGAGCCTTCTATAAGTCCGAATTTAATTCGGCATCATATTTGGAACTCGCCTTCGGGCGAGCCTTCTATAAGTCCAATTAATTCGGCATCATATTTGGAACTCGCCTTCGGGCGAGCCTGTTGAATAGGTGTCTTAAACCCAATCGGGTTGGACCGGATCCGATCGGGTCGGGTCGTTAACATTCTATTTTAGTTCATGTAATAACTTTATTATGATTAATAAAAGCACTTTTGTTATTATATATTGTTTATCTTCATGTTATTGGTTGTATATATATAGTAACGTCCCTAGTGTCAAACTGTGATAGAGTAACCATGATAGTGATTATGGTTGATGAGATCTCTAATCACTTTAACAAGTTTGATACTTAAATGTCTCTAGTCGTATGTATTGTCAAATGGGACATTGATAGTATGATTAGACTTGCACGTATTGGATGTCCTTTATCTTATAGAAGGTAGGGATAGATCTCGGCTATCAAAGTGTAGAGACACTTAGACTGTACGTGGACGTGTATTAGAGAATACTTACGTTATACTGACTCATTTACATTAAGTGTCGCACTATATGGCAGTTGTGTAATTATCCTTTAGGCCGGAGTCTTCATGGCATCACGGTGTGGATTGTCATGCTTTGACACTATTGAGATTTCCCCTATCCACAGGGCGATCATGCGGTAGTGATCAGGTGTGATACTGAAGCATGCGGAGTATACATGTTAGTTCGTCCGGGAATCGCTTATCCCATGATTGGGAGTGAATATCCGAAATGGACTTCTTATAAGGAATGTCTAGCTCTCGAGAATCTTTGCAAAGTGGGAGTAAATGTGTTATTCCGAGAGAGCATGATATCCAGATTGTAAGATACGATCGTTAATGTATTGACACTCGAGATACGATCGTGTGGATATTATTACAGCGGTAGAATTGTAATTTACACGGTAACTGTTTCACATGAAAGGTAGTAGTCATTGTATTTAAGGATGATTAGGGGTCACGGTGTATTGCTAGACGTTATCCCGTGATCGTTAGGCATGAAGGGAATTTTCGTAATTTGCACTTTGTGTCTACGGCCAATATATTCGGAAGCCTATCGGGTCACACCCATATGAGCATCAAGTCGGATTAAAATGCGGTTATAGTTGATAACAAATAAGGAAAGTTTATCTCTAGTCTATAAGGTTATAGTGGTAAATTAATATGGTGGTATTTATTTATTATGAATAAATAAAATACAAGATATTAATTATACATAAATTATATTAATTAAAAAATATTTCGGATGCCAATTAGTTGACATTTGGGGCGCCACTTTTAGGTGTATAAGATACACTGGATTGTGCATTTTAATTAATAAGATTACCATAATATTAATATTGGATATTAATTGATTTTGGAAAAATAGATTTATGGTATTAAGATAAATATATTCAATATAAGATACTTGCAATATTTAGATTTTATTTAATATAAGATATTATAATAAAAGAGATAAATCAATTAAAGCAATTTTCCTTATTGTATTGGGAAAAAGTTTTTCTCCTTCATCTATCTTCTAGGAAGCTTCTTCTAATCAGAATAGGGCACATTGGGGTGCCACCTACTCTGTATAAGAAAGGGGTTGGCTAGCTCAATTGTACATCATAATTCCAAGAGTTAATAGTTCTTGTGTAAAATAGAGAGCTTCTTATAGATAGTTAGAGAGAGAGAAAAAAGCCGGTCTAGCAGCCGGATTTTTCTGATAGCAATCCAAGGAGGATTCCGGCGAGGAGATCGTGTGGATTAACAATAAAGGCCGGACACGTGGACGGCTTGCGCACATGACTACTCTCAGTTGACGGTCAAAGCGACGATCTTATAGATCACCCAAGGTATATTCCGTCAAACTACTTAACGTGTTTATTGCATTAAACGAAGACGATCTAGAAAAATGAAATGAAATTTTAAATTTCGCTGCATTAAACTAGTGATTTCCTAACAGAGCCTTCTATAAGTCCGAATTTAATTCGGCATCATATTTGGAACTCGCCTTCGGGCGAGCCGTCTATAAGTCCGACTTTAGGTCGGCATCATATTTGGAACTCGCTTTCGGGCGAGCCTTCTGTAAGTCCGAATTTAATTCGGCATCATATTTGGAACTCACCTTCGGGTGAGCCTTCTATAAGTCCGGCTTAAGGTCGGCATCATATTTGGAACTCGACTTCGGGCGAGCCTTCTATAAGTCTGGCTTCAGGTCGGCATCATATTTGGAACTCGCCTTCAGGCGAGCCTTCTATAAGTCTGTCTTCAGATCGGCATCATATTTGGAACTCGCCTTCGGGCGAGGCTTCTATAAGTCTGCATTCAATTCGGCATCATATTTGGAACTTGCCTTCGGGCGAGCCTTCTGTAAGTCCGACTTCAGTCGGCACCCAGATTACACCAATAAGCAAGCGATGCGTTAATTTACTATTATTTTGTTCTCCATTCACGCATGGTCTTTATTAATTTTACAGGACAAACACATGTGCAGCTATTTCACGCGAGAAGTCAGCCCGACCTGGGCTTGCTCGCCGTGCTTTTAAACGAGAAGTCAGCACTAGCATGGCCCTGCTTGTTCTAAAATTTCACGCAAAAAGTCAGCCCGACCTGGCCATGCTCGCCGTGCTTTTAAAACGAGAAGTCAGCACTAGCCTGTCCTTGCTCGTCCTAAACTTTCATGCGAGAAGTTAGCACTAGCCTGGCCCTGATTGCCGTGATTTAAAACGAGAAGTCAGCACAGCCTGGCCCTGCTCGTCAATACTTTCACGTGAGAATTCAGTCCGAACTGGCCCAGCTCACCCAATAATATGCGGAGCAGCCGGTTTTCCTGAATGCCACAACTCTACGCGCCATCGTCACATCGGTACGATCAACAACACCTCTGATGCACCAAGCGGCCAAGCATGCGATAAGGACATCGTCCCATCAGGTTCCCCTTAACGCTATTCTAAGGTAATATTGACTCGGTTTATTGTGTATTTTATCAAAAGCTCAAACTCATTGAAATAGTCAGAACTACTTCTGACTCCATTAAAATATGATATTTGAGCCCCACCAAGTCTGGCTTAGCAAAAACCACGCGAGGTCTGAAAAATCCGACCCAGCTCGCAGAAATTTAATATGCGAACTCAGCAAAACTTCTGACTCAATTGCCAAAATATGATATCCGCACCTTCCGCGTCGGTCCAAACGAACACGCCTGCTAAATTGTCTGCAGGCTAGACAAGCCGAGCTCCGCATGACGGACTCCACTCAAATCGCTATGACTGACACTTGAGCTCCGCAGATCGGACTCAACCTGATCAACAAAGACCAAACTAATAAAATCGTATTCTGAGACTCAAATAACTAAGTCTTCATGACAGACTAAAATAACCATGTCTTCATGACAGGCTCAAATAATTAAGTCTATAGGTCCGACTCGAGATTAGATGAACAAACAACCAAGTATGTCATCCAAAAACTGTAAGTTAGTGCATGGCATACCGAGGGGCAAGACGTCCCCTGTTATAAAGCACTCAAGAGACCAAAAGTTTGGATTAAGAAAACTCATCAAGAGTAAAATTCTAAGTCAGCAGGACTGAAAACCGAGCTCCGTAGGTCGGACTCAAGAAGTTTGTAAAACAATCTCTTTAAGTCCGCAAGTCGGACTTAGCTGCATTCGTTGTTTGTAGGACAAACCCGAACAAAAACATGACAAAACCTTTAGTATGCCATCCAAAACTGCAAGTTAATGCATGGCATCTTTGGAGAAGTGATGAGAGATAAATTTATGATCATTATTATGACATTTACCCCACTTTTGATACCATTTTGAGCATTATTGTACCAATTCAAGTCAATTATCCCTTATATTTATCTAATTATGTTAGTAGTAGTTATTATGTAAAATATCGTGTTTTATAAGTTTTACTAAGTTTTGTACGGTTTAGTAACCGGAGTATTGTGTCGGATTCGTTTGGTGTTTTGGTACTTTATTGCGAGGATTATCGTTTACCAAGATCCCAAGTGACGACATTTTTGAGCCTAAAACATATCTTTTGAGGAATAGAAGATTATGCCATAAGCTAACAAGTTCGAACAGATCAATTGTCCTTAGTACTTCTACCATAACCTATCATTGACGGACATTTGACCTGACTTAGAGGCATTTTCAGAGAAAAAGTCCTTAATGAAAGTTGTAGGCCTTCAAAAGAGCTTTCCAACGAATATCAAATCATGTCAATCTGAGGTCTACAAATTTCGAGATAGGTTTTTACTGAACATCGATATGTTGCATGGCGGCACGCGCCGAGAAGGCCGAATATGGCGGGAAAATCTACGAATCTGGGCCCACAAGATCCTAATGATTAAAAATGCACTTTGTAGCCGGCACGTGCAGTGAGAGGCTCCGGCACACGCGCCGGTAATGTGGTCTATAAATACTCCTCTCAAGCTCATTTGATCACCGCTTGCCTGGAATTTATGTATATATCATATATATACTTTCCTCTATCGTTTTCTTTCTATTTCTTTTATGTTTGGGCCCATGTATACATATATATGTCTATGTATGTATGTATATATGCTTATATGTATGAATAAACGTAGTAATGTTGTAATCTTTGGAGAAGATTATCGAGGATTGTTGTCTCTCGAAAATTGTTATTACTTTCACGAGGATTAGGCTCCAATTCATGATTGTAATCGGTAATTTTCTAATGTTATTATGTTTGTTTATATATATATCTATATATTAGTTATAACTATGTTAAATTAAAAATATATCTAGCCAAGATATGAATCAATTAGTTAATCTTTTGGTAAAATGAATGATCGACTCGTAATAATGATTAAAATCGGTTATAATGAATCTCTTTCTATGTTTGAATTGAAGTAGCTAATTGATTTGAAAGAATTCATAATCTAATTATGAATTGACACCTCGTAGTTAGGTTATGAACTCGTTAATAGAAAGACCGGAGGTAAAATTGGCGAGTGAAAACGTGACAACGGAATCCGATTTCTAAACCGGGGTAGATTTGTTTCGGGAGAAACAAACTCTTATTGAAATTTATACTCGAGAGATTATCACGTTAAATTCGCTGTTTAATTGACATACCTTAAAATTGGCCGAATGACAAAACGGGAGTGACCCATGCTTGAGGATGACATTGGATGAGAGGACAAGACATATGACAATTTCATACGCTCGTGTGAGGAGAAATTGCCTAGCTTAGGAGTATACCGTTTAAGTATAATTGATTGGACCTTGAATAAAGGAAGATCTGTCTCATTTATTTCTACTAAAAGATATTGATTCATAAAAGTATTTTTGGCTAGATCCAAAAATATATATTATATTAGTATTTATTTGTTTTATTTTACTTTTACTAACATCTAACTCTAACATTACTAACTAATCTAAGCGATCTAACTATCTAACCCCAGGAAAAAGTAAAAGCTGCGACTTAGATCGAGTTAATAATAGCTTCTTGGTGTTTAACCCCACTTAAAAGAATTACCATGTTTTCCCTGAGGAATACGACACGACTCACCGGACTAGAGCTACAATTTGACCCGGTACTGCGCCGGTTAGGATCTGTATAGCCTAGGTAATGTCCGTCGACTTTACGGCGCCATTTCCAAGGTTAGGTTTAGATCTGTCGACATTTTGGCGCCGTTGCGGGAAAAACGTCGCTAATTTCTTTCTTTGTGTCTAGGCGTTACTACTTGTATTAGCTCAAAATTCTCGAGAATAAGTCAACTCTCTTCTTTATCTTAATTCTATTTTCTTTTTTCGTTGATACTTACCTTATAGGTAAGTTATCAATTTTTTGTTACTACTATCTTTTTCGAGTTATTTTTACGTGTTCGTTAGGCGATGACGGATCATCTTGAATCGAAATCGGAAATGGCGAATTCATGATGAAACACCGGAACGAGGGCTTGATCATGCCCGAGGGAATGGAAATAATCAGAATCGGAATAAGCATAATCGTAATAATCGAAACCAGCCTAACCCGAGACCTATATGTGATCAGACCGTAAGAAGGTACCAGATTAATAATCCCATACTTTTACCCAATAAAGGAGCAAATAATTTCGAAATAAAATCTCATCTTTTTGGTTTAATTGACACAAGAGCCCAATTTCTAGGAGAAGATAATGAGGATCCACATCATCATCTCTATCTTTTCGAAGAATTGTGTAATACAGCCAAAAGTCATGGTGCTCATCGTGAATTAACGAGGATGTCTTTGTTTCCTTTTTCTTTAAAAGGAAGAGCACGAGATTGGTTTCTGTCACTTCCACATCATTCATTGACAAGTTGGGAGGAGATTCAAACTGAGTTCTTAAAGCAATATTTTACTCCTGGAAAAAAATTGGAATTAATAGTCGAAATTGCCAACTTTAAACAAGGATCTGAAGAAACACTCGGGAATGCTTGGGAAAGATTTAAAAAGTTATTACGAGCTTGTCCTGATCATGGTTATTCCTTAGAAATGCAAATCCAACTTTTCTGTCGTAAATTAAGGAAAGATTCACGTGCAGATATAGATCATGCATGTGGTGGTTCGTTAATGATGAGTGAAACTCAAGTAGTTTACGATGCTATAGAAAAGATTTCCAAAATTAACAGAATGTGGGAAACCGGCTCTAGCACAAGAAAAGTAGCTTTTGTAGGAGAATGTACACCGAATACAGAAGTCCTAGCACACTTGGAGAATTTGAGTAGGAAATTTGACGGCTTATTAGCCAGTAAAACGATAAACTCAGAAAATGTCATATCGAATGAATACTCAAGTCATGATAATGTGTCGTTAGGGATGGAAGAACCAAAAGGATATTCAAGGGAAAAGGTGAATTTTTTACAGCATAGGAATTTGAACGACGCGTATTCAAACTCGTTTAATGCTATTAGAAGAGATCACCCTATTTTTCGTTGGTATGAAATCCCTAGTAAGCAAGGACAACCACCGTATCCAATCCAGTATAAGAATCCATATCAAGTTTATCAAGGAGATACCTCGAATCAGAATCTACAGTCATTACCTAGACCATATCCACAATATACCACTCAAAGCATACCAGTCACCCAAAGTTCAACTCAACCTGAAGGAGTTAATAAATGGAAGAAATTAATGGAAAATATGTTGGGTGTGATATCTTCTCAAGCTCAGAATATAGAAACCATGATGACTTACATAGAGTGCAGTCCTACTAAGGATATGAGTGCGTTGAAAACATCTATAAGTGGACATGATACGAAATGAGAATTGTAGAAGCTTCATTCACGGAATTTGGAATATCACTTGAGTAGAGAGGTAGAGCGTAAAAGCAGTAGACCTCAGGAGGATTATCAAGCAATACCGAAAGGAACCGAGAAAGGTAAAAGTTTGTTATTATTAGAAGTGGAAGTATCTGTGGAAGTAATGGATTAGAAAACTTGGATATAATGAAGTAGAGAATGATTTAGATGGTAAATTTGAAAGGATATGGAAAATAAACCGAATTCACTAAAGAGGAAGAGGACATTATTGAAGATTTCCTAAGACAAATTGAACCTGAAAGGGAGAATGAGGAATGGGTCAAGGTTCCTAGAATATTGAAAAATTCAAGATCGAATGACTTAAGAACCTTGTTCAATGAGTAGGATAGAATGGAATCAAGTTTGAAAGGGCCAATTCAAACTAAACCTTATCCAGCTCACCCCAAATTCACCTCGATTCAACTCGAAGGGCGACACCACATCCAAAGCATATTTTGAAGAAAAGGTGCAGAATGATGACCCACAAAGGTCCTCAAAAGGCACAATCATTCGAGGAAGCTTTACCATATTCATCTAATGACAAGGGTAAGGGAAGTATACATTCTAACACTTTGCTTTAATTGATCTTGAATTACTTTCCTATTCTCCGAAAAGATGAAGTTGGATAAGAAGTATGCACGTTTTCTTGACACTTTTCGGCACTTAACTATTAATATCCCTTTCATTGAAGCTCTAATCAATATGCCGGAATATGGTAAGTTTCTTAAAGACATACTATCCCGAAAGAAAAAGTTGGAAGAATATAAAATGGTGTGTCTAAGTGAGAAGTGTTCCGCATGCTTCAACATAAGCTTCCTCCTAAACTTAAAGATCCGGGTAGTTTTACTATCCCATGTGATATTGGGGGCTTTTGTTTGAGAATTCAATATGTGATCTCGGTTCAAGCATAAACCTCATGTCCTACAATGATTTCATGATGAAACTTGGCATATGTAAGCTTAAGCGTCATGAGATGACTCTTCAAGCGGCATATAGATCTATTAAACATCCTAAAGGAGTCATCGAAGACGTGTTGGTTAAGGTAGATAAATTCTACTTCCCGTCGATTTTGTTGTTATGGATATGGAGGTAGGAGTGCACCCTTATCCTCGGTAGACCATTTTTAGCAGCGGTGGGGCTGTGATCAATGTTCGTAAGGAGAGCTTAGTTTGGGAGTGAATGATGAGCGCGTTGTCTTTAACATTTACAATCTATTGAAATATCCACTAGAATCTTATTCTTGTGTAGACCACTTTGTGTTCTCTTTTTGTGGATCGTACTAACACGCAGGTAATTGAAGAAGATGACTCAAAGAATAATGTGGAAGCTCACAAAGCGCTCAAAAATCGAGGAGGAAAAGGTCAAGAATCGTTGGATTCGACGGAATTTATCTGCTTTCTATGTTGGAGACCGGTATTGAAGAAGGATGCGGATCGATCGCGTGAGGATGACCCACCACCAGTGCATTAAAAGTTGAAGCAAGATAAAGTCTAGCTATAAACTATAAATTTAGAACTATCACGGGTACTATCCTTCCTATTTACTCCTTAAGCATTTATTTCTCGTTGATTCATGTGCTTAATTGTTACGTGCTTTGGTGAGTAAATGATAGAAGTATCCTATTATGTTTAGTATTTTATATTTTCGTTTTAGGCATTTAATTTTGTCGAGCAAGCGACGTTAACCAAAAGCGCTCTTGGGAGGCGACCCGTAAAAATATGAAAATCATAATTTAGTCTTTTACCGGACGACATTAAAGAACCGGATGTTTTTTTTTTTTCCTGTTAGTAGTAAAGCACAACTAAGTTTCAAGATGAATGTTTGAATATCATTAAAAGGAAAGATTAGGTGGTTATCCGAAAATCCCGATGGAAATTAAAGAAAAAAATTCAAATCGTCATTTCTTAGACTTAGGTTGCTATTGAGAATCTGGGGATAGAAGACTAAAATGTTTGAGAAACACTTAGTTTTTAATTATTTTTAGGTATTTCAAATGTGATAAAATATAATTGACACACTTGATGTAGTGTATTTGAAAGAATAAGTTTTTAATAATGTGAGTAACACGAAGCATTATGATAATATAATATTTGTCTATCTTTGATTTTAATATTATTTTTGAGTATGTATAATTAGATAATTGTTATCAAATATTTTATTTATGGAATTAGACAAGTATACTTGCATTTATAGTTAATTTTTAGAAAAGTTTTACATCAGAGACGAATATGAATATGGAATCGGATTAGGGATGATGAGATTTTTGGCATAACTTTGATAAACTATAGCCAAATAGCCTACCCGAATAAAAATTTCCAATTTTGACCCCACCTCACCTTGTTAGAGTGATCAAGACCTCACTCGAAATAGCCATTATGATTAACTAGAAATAACCGAACCTTAGCCTATTTTGGTCTACATTTCCTTGAAATCCCTCGAGTTTATGCGTGCTTATGAAAGGAGATGATGACATAAAAGAGCTAAGTATCGATATTCGAAAGAATGGTATATCTTTGAGATTGGAAAAGTTAGATAGGTATTGATGTATTCAATCTCACCTCATGACACTTGAAAATATAAGTCGATTTTGGCAATGAGTTCGGATATGTTAATATCCTATGAAAAAAAAAAGGAAGAAAGAAAGAAAAGAAAAGAAAAAGAAAAAAAGCAAAAAGAAAAAGAAAGTTTATGTTTTGAGAATAAATATCGGGTTGTTATTAATCAAAAGTGTTTTTGAGATGAAAGTATGAGTATGTACAACTTGTTTCTTTCTTCTTTAAATATCCTTTATTTATCCTTTTCGATTAGCCAACACCACGAGCACGAGCGTTATAAGCCATTTTGCCAACTACTTGACCTAGTCTTTGATTCCGGATCTTCATTAGTGGCGATTGAAAGTATTTGTAAATTTTAACTATCTAGTAAGTAATGCGTGTAGAATTTCATTTTAGATAATGTTTGATAAGTAATTTGATAGTTATACCTACTTTCCTCTATTAATCTCTTAGAAAAACATAATCATCCTATGATCTTAATCTTTGAATGCATACATCAACGCATTAGAATCTTAAACTGGATAATTACATTATCTCCTTTGTATCCTTATATTTATTGCTTTGATTGCTCAAGAATGAGAAAAAACTAAGTGGGGAGTGGTGATGATGAGTATCATATTTTAATCCCACCCACCCACCCTTTTATCATCCCAGTATTTGTTTTGACTTGTTTTAGTGCACCATTGCTTTCCCAACAACTTATTTACACTCACTTTATATTGGGGACAATGTAAGTTCGTAAGTGGGGAGTGGAGTCGTTGGTCTAGCAATGGCATTAATGCTTATTTTGTATCAATAAATCTCTTAGTTTTTGAATTTTTTCGAGCATTATTTAGTTGATTAAAATAAATTGTATAAGGTATATATTTCATGGATTTGAAGATATAATGATCAATTTGGATGTGTATAACCAATGTGAACCGTAAGTGCATTGTAATTCCAAATATATTTGTGTAACATGAATTCCTTCACGTAAAGCCTTTGATATTGAAACGAAAATTTTAAACTGTATCCATTCAGTATCCTAGTGGTTATTCTAGATAATAACAGTAACTTAGTACCTAAATTTTGAACGTGTACTGTGAATATCTGAAGGTTTGAATGTGATAGAAAGGATATAAGTTAAGTTTATGAAAAAAAAAAAAAAAAAAAAAAAAAAAAAAAAAAAAAAGAAAGAGATGAACTATATATATGTCGGTTTGTAGCTACCAATGATTTGAGTGCAAGAGGCGTTATCACGAAACGTCCTATATCACTATGAGGTTTACTGACTCCCGATGCTGATGATAGTAGTCCAAATAGGGTGTTATCACGAAAACGTCCTATTGCTTTGGGAATGAGGGCATATGCTACACATGTGAAATTAAGTTCATCAAAGAAAAAAAAAAAAAAAAAAAAAAAAAAATTAAGCATGGTTGAAAATTTAGCTATCTTCCACTATCCAGGTATAAACCGAATGATATGCTTTAGGGATTATCCTAATAAGTACTCGGAAGAACTTTGTGTGGAACTGCTCTGCTTATGCCTAGGAAAGTCATTAGAAATTTTATCTGAATGGATATTTGTGTGTTTTGCTTGATTTATTCAAGAGAGGATAGTGGAAATTGAAAAGGCTTGACACACACACTCTCTGTTATACATTTATATTAAGGTTAACGCTGGTTGTAATTCTAATGGTTGTATTATCCGGTTGTCCCTTATATCTTATACCTTCATGAATTTATCTCTTATTCATTTTGTTTTATCGCTTGTTTTGCTCTTAGGGGCGACCAAAAGCTAAGTAGGGGTTGTGATGAGAGATAAATTTATGATCATTATTATGACATTTCGCCCCACTTTTGATACCATTTTGAGCATTATTGTACCAATTCAAGTCAATTATCCCTTATATTTATCTAATTATGTTAGTAGTAGTTATTATGTAAAATATCGTGTTTTTATAAGTTTTACTAAGTTTTGTACGGTTTAGTAACCGAGTATTGTGTCAGTTCGTTTGGTGTTTTGGTACTTTATTGCGGGATTATCGTTTACCAAGATCCCAAGTGAGCGACATTTTTGAGCCTAAAAACATATCTTTTGAGGAATAGAAGATTATGCCATAAGCTAACAAGTTCGAGCAGATCAATTGTCCTTAGTACTTCTACCATAACCTATCATTGACGGACATTTGACCTGACTTAGAGGCATTTTCAGAGAAAAAAAGTCCTTAATGAAAGTTGTAGGCCTTCAAAAGAGCTTTCCAACGAATATCAAATCATGTCAATCTGAGGTCTGACTCGAGATAGGTTTTTACGAACATCCGATATGTTGCATGGCGGCGCACGCGCCGGAGAAGGCCGAATATGGCGGAAAATCTCTCGAATCTGGGCCCACAAGATCCTAATGATTAAAAATGCCTTTGTGTAGCCGGCACGTGCCGGTGAGGCTCGCACACGCCCCGTAATGTGGTCTATAAATACTCTCTCAAGCTCATTTGATCACCGCCTCGAATTTATGTATATATCTATATATATACTTTCCTCTATCGTTTTCTTTCTATTTCTTTTATGTTTGGGCTCATGTATACATATATATGTCTATGTATGTATGTATATATGCTTATATGTATGAATAAACGTAGTAATGTTGTAATGCTGGAGAAGATTATCGAGGATTGTTGTCTCTGAAGCTGTTGTTACTTTCACGAGGATTAGGCTCCAATTCAGCAGTTGTAATCGGTAATTTTCTAATGTTATTATGTTTGTTTATATATATATCTATATATTAGTTATAACTATGTTAAATTAAAAATATATCTAGCCAAGATATGAATCTGAATTAGTTAATCTTTTGGTAAAATGAATGATCGACTCTGGTAATAATGATTAAAATCGGTTATAATGAATCTCTTTCTATGTTTGAATTGAAGTAGCTAATTGATTTGAAAGAATTCATAATCTAATTATGAATTGACACCTCGTAGTTAGGTTATGAACTCGTTAATAGAAAGACCGGAGGGTAAAATTGGCCGAGTGAAAACGTGACAACGGAATCCGATTTCCTAAACCGGGGGTAGATTTGTTTCGGGAGAAACAAACTCTTATTGAAATTTATACTCGAGAGATTATCACGTTAAATTCGCCTGTTTAATTGACATACCTTAAAATTGGCCGAATGACAAAAGCGGGAGTGACCCATGCTTGAGGATGACATTGGACGAGAGGACAAGACATATGACAATTTCATACGCTCGTGTGAGGAGAAATTGCCTAGCTTAGGAGTATACCGTTTCGTATAATTGATTGGACCTTGAATAAAGGAAGATCTGTCTCATTTATTTCTACTAAAAAGATATTGATTCAGTAAAGTATTCTTGGCTAGATCCAAAAATATATATTATATTAGTATTTATTTGTTTTATTTTCTGTTTTACTAACATCTAACTCTAACATTACTAACTAATCTAACTGATCTAACTATCTAACCCCAGGAAAAAGTAAAAACTGCGACTTAGATCGAGTTAATAATAGCTTCTTGGTGTTTAACCCCACTTAAAAGAATTACCATGTTTTCCCTGAGGAATACAACCTGACTCACCAGACTAGAGCTACAATTTGACCCGGTACACTGCCGGTTAGGATCTGTATAGCCTAGGTAATGTCCGTCAGCTTTCTGGCGCCATTTCCAAGGTTAGGTTTAGGTCTGTCAGAGGGCAAGATACCTCACCATTAACGAAACACTTAACGAAAGTGCGGATTAAATCAAGTTCTTAAAGAAGTAATCGGAATAAAGTTAAGGCCGAGAACTTAACAAAATACTTCTTTTATTATCAAATTGTACATATGACAATTTCATTTGAAACAAAATTTCAAAATAAAAAACTACAAATCCACAAGCCTACGGACCTAAGAACCGGGGGCTGGACTCTGGTGGCTCTGAAGAAGCAAGAAACAAGCAGCCACAACACGGCAAGAGTACTCGGACACAATGTCCACTCCCTCCGGGATGTCATAGACCGCATCCATGCCTAACTTATAAAAAGCCTTGCGGGGGATATTTTCCCTGACAAAGTCAGTAATCTGAACATTTGCCTTATCCATCCCCAAAGTGTAGCCATGGTTAGGCCGACCTTGCCTCAGGTCGGCAATCTTCTTCAAATCTCCAATAAACTTGCCCGACCCGGGGAGAACGTCCTGGCCAATCCAGGTTCCCCGCAAGTAAGAAACACTATCAAAGTACAACAATCGAGTAAGAAAAGCAGCCTTGCATATTCCATGGCCTTGAAGCCAGCGTCAGCTAGCTCCACGTCTGTCATCCCAGAGATCGGCTTCTGTTCCACGGGCCGGGCTCAATAAAGTCTGCATGACACGCAATCTGAGCTTCGTATGACCTGCTCGGCATGCCTATGTCAACTGGAAAACACATTGAGTCTGGTTAATAGTGTGGCATCGTAAGCCCGTCCACTTGACGAACACTAGAAGTCAGTCTGATAAGCCTTTGAGCAAATCTTTTATACGCCCGACTCCATCTCGGCACCGTATTTATAGCTCGCCCCCGAGCGAATCTTCTCAAAGTTGTGGCCTTACGCTCTCAAGCCCGACGCGCTTAAAACCGGTCTCGACCTAAGCACAACACCGGTGCACTACGCTAAATGAGCCTTACGTTATCTCAGTGGATCACTCTACAACAGTCACCTTGGCAAACGGTGTATCAAGCCGTTACAACTTTACACCATGACTCTCTTTTACACATCTGAAAGCTTAAAGAGTACGGGGGCATTGATGCGTCGAATCAGCCCAAGTCCTCGAGTTCCGGAAAGAGCCCATGGATCCGAACCTAGCCCATACGTAAGACCAAAAACGGATAGGCCCCTCGGCCCAGCCAGTCCGCCCCTTAATAGGCCGGGCCAAGCCAAGCATGATCAAGCCCGCCTCGCACCATCACTCCTGTCATGAGCCAAGGTAACGGAGATGAAGCAACAAGCAGCTAGCCTGATACAAAGCACTGGGGGCTCGACCCGCTCGCCCCTCCTGTCCACCATCCTTCAACGCGAACAAAGCCAAAGCAACTAGGCAACAAAGTTCATAAACAACGTTCTCATGTCTCAAAGCTCCCAGGTCGCCAAAGGCTCTCAGCTTGCCAGCTCTTCAGCTCGGCACTCTAAGACCGATCTCAGTTCGGCAGCTTCCCAATTTGCCAGCTCGTCCAACAGCTTGGTGACAGCCAACTCATGGCCCTATAAATAACCGCACACCCTTGACAAAAAAGGGGCTCTCATCTTCGAAGAACTACGTAAATGGGACTTGATCCCTTACAAGTCAAGGGTACGTCGGCAGCCTTCTATGGATCAGCTCATAATCATAATCATAATCGCAAACACGGCATTTTCTTCATCCTTTTTCTTGAGCGCCATTGCGCAACCACCATCATGGGCTGAAGCGCCTCGCATTCCGCAAAGTCGTAGCAGAGTTACAAAGGAACTCTGCCAGATTGGCAGAATAGGCCGCGTATCAACTCTGTAAGTCTAGAGAACCACGGCCGAGCTACAACCTTAAGCAGATCCGAGCTGACCTCAAGGGTTCAGCTGGATCTAGGATGCTTATGACGATGGCCAAAATTGACCTTACCCACGTGTCGCCTCCACATCAGCACAATAATAAATAAAGATAGAGAAAATCCCCCATCAAGGGCCAGAACCCCCAGTACCCGAGCTGCATGTGCTCGGTCACCATCCTCCGACCCCTTCAGGTCTGCCCGTACTTATGATCAAACCTGTCCCAACCCGACCCTATAGTTCGGCTCAAGTCCCTCTCGGACCAAACCTCTTATGTACGCAAGAATCCGAGCTGATCCCAGCTTGGCTATCTTCTCCGACCTCCGTAGGTCGGCCCAAACACAGAAGGATTCAGCCAGTTCAGCTCGGGCCATCTAAGTCAGCCAGAGTCCATTCTCAATCGTATTTCCCACGTGTGTGATAATCAGATGAATATGGGAAGAACCCCTCATATTTAATACTCTGATTCTGACAGTCAAATATATCCATAATTATCTCCTAAAATTATGGAGATTAAATCGTAGTTATCTTTTCCTTAGGGAACACGAAATTCAATCCCAACAAGGACAAGACCCATGGCGCCTTAGGGCATAACTCTCATCTATATAAACCATCCCTAAGGGACTACGAAGACTTGATTCCAATAGAGCCATTTGATACGTAGACAGCTTGAGATACAGTTTCTCAAGTCGAGTCTAAACTACCACCAAAACAACCCCTCTCTTTTTATCGTTTTTATCGTGTTCTTGAAGCTTTGGCAGGTTGCCATTAGGAGAACAACCCTGGATTTATCATCGACGATTTTTGGAATCGTCAGGAGGCATATGGTTGATTGGATTTTTTGTGATATGAAGAGTTTTAATTTGGCAAAGCATGCATAACGAATTCTGATGGATCCGAAAAGCATCCTAGCTCGAATATTGCAAGGTAAATACTTTGACACAAAGAGCTTCACTGAGGCTCCTATTATTGGTTATCCTTATGTTGTTTGGAGAAGTACTCTAGATGGCAAAGATTTGTTTCTCCAGGTACTTGGATGACGGTCAATGAGCGGTACTCATATAAATATCTCGGTACACCTGTTGCTACCAGATGAACCAACTATCCGGACACACTCCAACATTAATAATCTTTCGGGCATTTATGTTAATTGCTTAAATAATCCTTATAATAGAACATGACGAGCTGATATTATTCAGGAGACTTTTAATTATTTTGAAATAGAAAAGATATTGTCCGCGCCTCTTTATCCTAACTCGTCCCAAGATAAACTGAGTTGACACTATCTCATTGAGTGTGAGATTCCCAAATCCCTTAAAAAAAGATTCCCAAGGCCATATGAAGGCGAAACCATTAGAGGAATTCTTACTGAGACGTCGTGTTCAATCCTTCCTCGATTTGTTTTAATTCATCACGCTTATGGATAATGAGCTGGAGTTTGTGTGAGTGGTGTGTTTATTATGCAACGTTTGGAAAGTTAGGAACGAGTGGAAATCCGAAGTGAAAAAAGCTCACGTTAGTTCTATCTTTTCCCTTGCAATGATCGAAGCCAAATAGTATTTTAGTGCTACTATGAAGAATGATTTCAATGGTGACAACCACATCCTAGACCTCAAATGGATAACTTTTGAAGTTGGTCTACTCAAATTTAATGTAGATACTGCTTTTGGCCATGAAATAATGACAATCGGAGGATTACTTCGTAATAATCGAAGGACACGTGCTTGAGGCTTTTCAAAACACTTTGAGGGAAATTTGTACATGCTTGTCGAGAGGGGAAGCAATGGCCATTTACCAAGCTTTGGTCTAGATCTTACTTGATAATGCTTTAAAGTCATATTTGAGGGAGATTCTTTGTCTATCGCTCAAGTCTCAACGACTAATGTCTTTAGCAGTTGATTGGTCACCGGTTGGTAGTATTATAGATGACCGTTGTTCTCTTTTGTCAGCATCTGTTACTGTTACTTTTCGTTTTATCAAAAAACAAGATAATGTGATTGCACGTCTTTTAACTAAGTAATATTCTCGTATTATTGGATGTGTGGAATTACGACTTGCCCATATTCACATAAGTTGAATATACTATTTCTTTTATTACAATTGAAAGATATAACAATACAACTTTTTACAATCACACAAGAATGGACTAACACACGACATAATGTGGGTATAAGTTTCCTAAAGAGGAAAACTACGATGTGGGTATAACTTTCCTGAAGAGGAAAACTACGTTGGAAGATAGAACAATACAAAGAGGAAAACTACGCTGAAAGGTAGAACAATACAACTATTTACAACCACACAAGAGAGGACTAACACACACATAATGTGTGTATAACTTTTTTTAAACTACACTGAAAGATAGAACAATACAAATACTTACAACCACACAATAGTGGACTAACACATCACATAACGTGAGTATAACTTTCCTAAAGAAGAAAGATATAACAATACAAATATTTACAACCACACAATAGTGGACTAACACAAACATAATGTGAGTATAATTTTCTTAAGGAAGAAAATACATTGTAGGACTAATCATTATGATCTCAGGACCTCAACTATAACCATTTGAGCTAGGACTCATCGGCTTGAATATACTCATTTGAACCCTAAAATCAACCATGAAAGGATTCAGCATAGTCATTATTGCATAAAAACACTGCACATGTCATTTCCCTTCCATTTTAAACATATAATAAAGTCACATTCCAGCTTGGAATTTAAATTAAACTAAACTTAATCACTCTTGACCCTTTACCCCTCACCATCAACAAGGAGCCAAAATCCACTTTATACACTTTGCTACCACGTTGAAGCAGCTAATAATAATTACTGATTCCCAACTCTTCCCTCAAAAACCCAAATGGAAACCTCAGAATTCTCTGTATCAATGATCTTCATTTTCCTCTTATTCTTCCTAAAACTTTGCTCATCATCTAAGCATGTTTGCAAACCTGCTTACTGTAGCAACATGGAACCCGAAATCCGTTTCCCTTTCCGGTTAATCGGAGTTCACAAAGAGAGTTGCGGGTACCCGGGTTTCGATTTGTCCTGCAACAATAAGAGCCAAACAATCCTCACCCTTCCGGGTTCGGGCGATTTCATAGTGAACCGGATTGATTACACAGCACCAGCAATCTATCTCAACGACCCAGATTACTGTCTGCCACAACGAATCGCCAACTTCAATCTCCATGGATCACCGTTTGCCGGCGCGACGGGGAAGAACTATAGATTTTACAACTGTTCAGGTGCATATACAGGGTATTTGACAAACAAGGCAGTTCCTTTGCCCTGTTTGACCAGCAGTAATTACATGTTCTTGGCTACGACTTTTAAATTAAGGCCTGATGAGCTGCCGTCTAGTTGTAAGAAGATTGAGAATGTTTCGGTGCCATTGGAGCTTTCACTTGCACAGTATTGGTCGTCGACTGTATTGTCGGAAGATATAGAGCTGTTCTGGAATGAACCTAAATGTCAAGAATGTGAAGTTCAACGTTTGTATTGTGGATTGATCAATAATTCTGGTTTGGATGTTGGTTGCTACTCTGCTTCTAAAAACGGTAATTTATTGTGCCCCTTTTGTTCTCTTTCATTCTTTCTATCAAGAAAATTACGATCCAATAGCTTGACTCGAGTGGTTAACCTTTATTACGTGTTATCTTGAAGAGCTTTTTGTTCAGGCCTTTACCCTGATTACAAGTCGGACTTGAACCCTAGATTAGTCGAATTTATATCATTAGGACTTGACCATCTGAACCATGGATTAGTCGAACAAGTCATTAGGAGCTTAGTACTTATTATTAAGAGTTGACCATCCGAGCGGTGTGGATTAGTCGAACAAGTCATTAGAACTCGATCTCTTTCTCTTTGACTAGCTAGTAGTAGTAGATGTGGATGTGTGGGGGGAACTGAAGGGAAGAAGGCCACCAATAAATAATTCGAAACGAATTGCTTTGATGGTTTTAATGATTGAATATTTCTAGTAATTAAGTTTGTTTAAACATCATTATAAACAACAACAACAACAACAATTTTAGTGTACAAGTAGTATAAGTTAACTTCTCCAGGGAGTTTATCCTAAGGAAAGTAATTTGCCCTCTTTTCTTCAATTATTCAGATAATGATTGTAGTTATGCTTTATATTTCTCACATCCCACTCCTCTATGAAGTCATATTGCTATAGTTTTGTAGTGTCATTGTCATTTAAATCTAAAAACGACGTTGTTTTGACGATAGCCTACCATAATTACACAATCACAAACACAGTCTCATAGCCTACCTAATTCATAACTAGTAAGGTCTATATGTCCTCGTGTCTCTGGGAACATATGCAAGCAAAATGTTGCATAATGGAAAATTTGCCTAATTGACATGAAACTTAATTTGAAATTTGACATTGGTAGCCTTTTAACATTGCTAAATTGTACTATGAATATGGTTCTCCTAGTCCTAGTATACTACTACTAAAAGAATTAAACACAGCAGATGATCCGGGCCGTAAAAGTTAAAACAGGGTGCAAATTTGTAAAAGATAAATGGGTCTGGGGGTTGGTGAATATAGTCTGAAAGAATGTTACGGTAGGTGAAACATTTACATCAGTTGCCCATTTTTCTTTGTAAAGAAGGTATGAATGACTAATAAACTGTAATAGTATTGTCAATTGCCTAGATGGGAATTGGGGTCTACACAGGAAATGCAGTGTGTATGACAAGTCACATAAGTTTAACACTGGTGTTAATGTTAACTATGGAATAATGGCAACATATTTTTAAAATACTCCCTCCGTCGTTTCTATTTAATTGCCTAAACATATAAAATTCATTTTTATTTGTCGTACTTACATTTCCAAAACATTATTTACTGTGCTTTTTTAAATCTATCCTTATTTATTAATGGTTGAGGCTTGAGAGAGTGAAAACAATATTGCATTAATTAAATTCAAGAGTTGTTATTTTGATATTAAAGTCAAAACGTTAGCTTCTCTTCTTAAAATATGTGTTTTTGCCAAATGTGACAATTAGAAGAAAGGAACGGATGGAGTATTAATTATGTTGTAGAATATATTGATCGATATTAATGATCAATATTGGAAAAATACGTTGTTATTTTGAATCATGTGTTCGATTAATATTTTGAAGTAAGGTCCGGAATTTAATGGCTCGTTTGGATTGATAGAATGTAATGGAATGAGATGAATCTGATGAAATGGAATGCAATAGAATGAAATGATATCATTCATGCTCGTTTATCTAGCTTTATGGCTTATTTGGATTGATGGAATGAAATGTTTTTTTCATTTCACTCCATCAAAATAAGTGAATATTTAATTCCATTACTGCGTTTGATCGACAATGGAATTAAATATTCACTTATTTTGATGGAGTGAAATGAAAAAAACATTTCATTCCATCAATCCAAATAAGCCATAAAGCTAGATAAACGAGCATAATCGTTTTCTTTTTGCAGCGAAAATATGTTTTTTTATTTTATTTTTGAGGGTAGAAAATGGGATTTTAGTCAACAACAAATATGAGTTGCGCTCGTTATACCCCGCAAATGCTACAGCAACCGAATAATTTCCCATTTGAATATCCTATTTTCATCAAGCTGATGTCGTATTTTCTTTGTTGATTATTTTATTGATTAAAAATCTTTAAAGAATATAAATTGATTTTTAGTGACTATCAATTAATTTCACTTGTTTTCAAAAAAAAAAAAAAATTAACAATTCCACTTTAAATGATTTTAACCCATTTAGGACGGTGGACTTGGTTACTTAAACCATTTTAGGGCAAAGGAACACTAAGTAGTCGTTAAATCCGTTATGAATCAAGTACTAGGGTGCCAACAAGACATTCGTCCAGTGGTAATTACTGTGGTATTTAATCTAGAGGTTTTGAGTCTCGTTAAAAAAAATGTGCGGGTGCGAGAGACGGTGGGCTACCTTCATGATTCTATGATACGGTAAATTTGAGAAGTAATGGATTTGGTAAATAGACTTAGTAATGGATCCAAATGACGTCGCTAGTCCAAGTTATAGATTATTACAACAAATCAATTGATATATCACTAGTTATATGATTAATTATCAAAATATTGTTTGCATGAACTTTTGGAATGAATATAATGATTCATGTCATTAGATATATAATAGTATGAATTATGAAATTTGTTTCTAAAACGTATAGCCATTACTCATTAGCAAATAGCAAATAAATTTGTGACTAACCAATTACCCATTTTGCATTTCGCAGGTCTATCTAGGAGCGCCAAGTACGGAATTACAGTCGGTGCAGGGGTTCTTATTTGCGTAGTCGGAACGGCATGTTACCTCTGTAGCAAATTAAGCAGCTTCGGTATCCGGCGAACCAATCCCAATTCCGACATCTTCCCCGGTGCCGGCGAGATCCATTCGGCACCACCATCGACCGCCATCATCACCGGCCTTGACCTGAAAACCATTGAATCATACCCAAAACTAACACTTGGAGAAAGCCGGCGATTTCCAAACAAGATCAGTGATAGCTCTTGTTCGATATGCTTATGTGAATATCAAGCAAAAGAAACTTTAAGAAGTATACCTGAATGCAATCATTGTTTTCATGCTAATTGCATTGATGAGTGGCTTAAACTCAATGCTACTTGCCCAGTCTGTCGGAATACGCCGGAAAGTATGGCTGTGACTCCGGTCTCATCCTCCACCGTGTCTTCCGTGTATTTCTCTTCACCCGTGTAGTAGATCATTTGTGTAAGAGCAACTTTTTTTTTTTTTACCACAGGAAGGGCTTTTCAACGAGGAAATCCACTTGCATCCAATCAAAAACATGACCGGATAGGATGTACCATAAGTGAACATACTTGGATAAGACTGTATCTTGGTAAAGTTGCTACAATCATATGCTCATTTGTGGTTTAATTTTGACCGGATGCAACTGGATATTCTCGTGAAGGATGCTTCTCTAAAGAATATTCGATAGGAAACTCTTCAAATAATAATTTTAGAGTAACAACCTCATAATGTAATGTGATGATACAATGCACTATATATATATGTGCATCTTTTGTTGTATATATATTGTAGGAGGTGATTTTAGTATGATCTTTTTGCGTGCTTTTCTGAATTAGGTTCCACTGTGTTAAGTAGTCCTGAGAAGTTTCTGTAGATGAGATTGAATTTTCATCTTGTATCTGAATACTAGTAAAAGTTGTAGCCGTACCATGCACGGCTCGACCCATGCTAAAGGTCACGGCTTTGGCCCATGCCCATGCTAAATGTAAGAAGTTTATAAAGCAATACATTAATATTTACAAAGTAGGATTGAATTTGTTGGAGAATATGAAGATATATTATTCCATTTCATGTGTCGGTCAAAAACGTACATACATTCGAAGAACATCCTAGCTGTTGAAGCATTTGGTACTAAGACGCACAAGATTTTCAGAAGGCATATTAGTAACTATTAGTTTCCATTATGAGTAGGCAAACTAATGGTTAATATTATTGCTCTCGCCACACATCCTAGCACATATATATATATATATATATATATATATATCACATGGGAAATTGGTTATGTAAAAAAAAAAAAAAAAAAAAAAAAAAAAGTAATTTACTTGAAAGTGCATCTTTCTTTTCGTTCCTATATTCTGAATAATATATTAACCTTGCAGCAGGCAGCTGCATTTGTCATTTTGTGCAAGATAAGAAAAATGTAGAGACCTTGTACACAACTGAACTGGCCTTCAAGTCCTGGCACTTCAGTGATAAAGTTATTGATAAGTAGAGTGTCTTATCTTGTAGTAGTGCTGTGATTGTGACAAGTGTCACTTTTCTGTTTTACATGTGTGCAATCACAGACCATTGGATATTTAATGTATATCCCAAGGAGGATAAAGTTTGTTAGTATCTTTTGTGATATAATGTGTAAGCTTGAACACTACACAATTAATGAAAATGATCTCATCTTCTAATGCAGTAGCCATTGTATTTCTTTAAGTTGGTATCGGAGCCACCGTTGCTCGGCCTGATGGAACCACCGCCAGCTTCAGCTTCCGACCAAGACGCCGGACGGAGTCATATCTCCTCCATGCTTACTTCGTCTGCTCCGATTTAATTGCGCAGCTCCACGACAACTTCAAAATAATACCCGGCACCACCGTGATATCCATGGGTGCTACATCAGTTCCGACCTCACCAATGATGTCCATCCCTCTCTCCTTTGGATTCGCAGGTGGTGTGCCTTCATCTCCCATGTCAGGATTTATGCAGAGTCCTTTTACCACTGGCTACATGGGAAATCCGAGCTGCATCTCCTCTCCGCTTGCTCAGATCAGATCTGGATCTGTTCCTTCATGAATTTGCCTACACAAACTCTTGGAGGTAATCTCAATCGAGACTTGTTCACCAAATTAGATAGAACAACTATCTGTTGTGAAGTTTACTATCTTTGCTGTAATTAGAGGTCATAAGTTGGAGGGCTTTCTGCTTTGGAACGTTGCCATGTCCACCTAAGTATCTAGGTTCTCCAAATGTGACCTCGGCAGCTTATTATGTCTCATTAATCCCGCTTATGATGAATGGATGGCTAAGGATGCACTTTATTAATCGGTTGGTTATTAGCCTCTATGATCAACAAGCCCTTGTTGAGGTTGTTGGTTGCACTACATCACATGAAATTTGGCAAACGTTGGAATTCTTGTTTAATAACCAATGTGAAGCTCGGATGTTAGAATATAAAGATGCATTAACTAAAAGCAGAGAAGGATCTAAGACTATGGTGATTACCTTGCTCAAATGAAAACATATTCTGACAAACTTAGTGCTGCTGGTTATCCTATTACACGATCAGAACTTATTTTGGCTACACTTGGAGGATTGAGCAAGGAGTATGAATCTGTAATTGTTAATCTGACCTCTAGGATGGGAGCTTTGTCATGGCCTGAGGTACAAGCTCAGTTGATTACTCATGAGAGATTGCTGGCTAGATTTAATCCTGCCATGAATCTGGATGGTTCTCATCCTTCTGCTAATGCTGCAGTTAGAACCATTGCATCTGATTCTTATCAAGGTAGAGGAAGAGGAGGCAATAACTATCAAAATCAGAATAGAGGCAGAGGTGCAAATCAGAGGGGAAGGTCTAGAGGAAGAGGTAGATCAGGATACAACAATAACAAAGAATGCTAGACCTACACATCAACTCAATCAGGCAACAAGTCGGGACATACCGTGATAGAATGTTGAGTACAGGTTTGACACCAATTTCAATCCTCCTCAGAATCAGGGTGGTCAAGGAAATGGTCAATCTTCTGCTGCTTCGTATTTGGCTGGACCTGACATTGTTGCTGATCCTAATTGGTATGCTGATAGTGGTGCTACCAACCATATCACTTCAGATCTTGGCAAAATTCAACTGGGGAATGAGTACAATGGATCAGACACTGTTGGTGTAGGTAATGGTTCTCAACTTAAGATTGCTCATTCTGGTTCTAGTATGTTTCCTGTTTCTAATTCCACACTACACCTAAAACACATATTACATGTTCCAAATGCATCACAAAAGATCTTGTTAGCATTTCCAAACTAACTTCGATAATCCTGCTTCGTGGAATTTATCGATCTTGATTGTATTGTTAAGGACAAAACAACAGTCAAGTTCTTCTCAAAGGTAGAGTGATCAATGGCCTCTATCGGTTGCCCTTTCTCGCCTCAAACTCCTTCAATCCGTAAACAAGTCCTTCAATTCCAAATACAAAGATCGTGTCAAAGCAAAGAGATCGGGTTCTTGGAACCCTAGGTCTTATGTCAGTAGTGTAACTAGACCTAATAGTGATGTCCTATGGCATAGGAGGCTAGGACATCCCTCAGTTAAAGTTATGAGTCATGTTTTAAAAGGTTGTAATGTTTCTTTTGGTAATGAAATGACATTCTGTGATGCCTGTCAGTATGGAAAAAATCATGCTTTGCCTTTTTCAAATTCTGAAACTGTTACTACTTGTCCCCTTGAGCTTATACACACTGATCTGTGGGGACCAGCACCAGTCCAATCTGTTGCTGGTTTCACCTATTACATACACTTTGTGGATGACTATACTCGATTTACCTGGATTTATCCCCTAAAACTTAAATCAGATGCTCTACAGGCATTCTTGCATTTCAAAAAACTTATGGAAAACCAGTTCTCCTCTAAAATTAAAATTGTGCAATCTGATTGGGGAGGAGAGTATAGGTCATTTGTCTCAGTCTTGAAAGATAGTGGAATACACTTTAGACATCCTTGTCCTCATATTCATGAGCAAAATGGCAAAGCAGAAAGAAAACATAGGCACATTACTGAATTAGGCCTCACTTTGATGGCTCAAGCTAGCATGCCCCTTAAGCTTTGGTGGGAGAGTTTTCAACATGTCTTTCCCTCTTAATTAATTATATGCCAACACCATCCCGAATCTCCTATCCCTTTTGAAAAAGCAGTATAACATCAAGCCTCCTTACAGTAACCTGAGAGTTTTTGGATGTGCTTGTTTTCCCTTTCTTAGACCTTATAACAAACATAAGTTTGATTTTCACACCAGCAAGTGTGTGTTTATTGGATTTAGTGATAGTCATAAGGGGTTCAAGTGTCTAGATCCTACTGGAAGAGTCTATGTGTCTAGACATGTTGTTTTTAATGAGACTGAATTTCCTTATCAGGTAGGGTTTTCTCAGTCTGCTGCTGGTTCTTCTACTCCTACCATGTCTTCCACTGTCTCTCTTAATCTTCCAACTTATACTGAGTTCTTGCACCCTTTCCAGGCTCAAAGCTCCTCTTCTTTTCCTATTTCCCCTGCACTATCAACTTCAGCATCTCCTGAAATTTCAGTGTCTAATCCTGCCTCTAGCATTAGTCCTGACTCTTCTAATCCTTCTCCCATCACAACAAGTCATGTCCCAGTTTTGTCTCCTCCTACACCCAATTCTGAGTTTTCTCCATCTCCTTCTCCTAATCCTGAGAGTTCTCCATCTCCATCACCTACTTCTGAGCCTCCTATTGTTGGCCATCCTATGCAAACCAGATCCAAAAGTGGGATCTATAAACCTAAGACCTATTCTTATCTTGCTGCTTCTTCTTCATCCAAACCAGAACCTACTACAGTGACTGAGGCATTGAATCAACCTCAGTGGTTGGATGCTACGAGGTCTGAGTTCCAGGCCCTTCAGCATAATAAGACATGGGATCTTGTTCCTCCTGGCAAAAACCAGAAATTGATTGGTAACAGGTGGATTTTTAAATTGAAGCTAAATCCAGATGGATCTATTAACAAGCACAAGGCCAGACTTGTGGCTCAAGGCTTCAGTCAGACTTATGGTATTGATTTTCATCATACCTTCAGCCCTGTCATCAAACCTGCCACTATCAGGGTTATTATGGCCATAGCTGTTCATATGAAGTGGGATATTCAACACATTGATGTGAACAATGCCTTTCTCAATGGTCAGCTACAGGAGGACATCTACATGCCACAGCCAGTTGGTTTTGTTGATCCTGATAAGCCTCATCATGTTTGTCACCTTAAAAAGGCATTGTATGGGTTAAAGCAGGCCCCTAGGGCATGGTTTGATGCTCTAAAGACTTACCTTTTTTCTCTGTGTTTCAAACAGTCCCCTTCTGATACATCTTTGTTTGTGTTTAAAGATTCTACTGTTGTGCTCTATGTACTTGTATATGTGGATGATATCTTGATCACAGGGAATTCTAATTCTGCTATTGCTGCCTTTATTCATAAACTGGATCAGAAGTTTGCTCTTAAGTCTCTTGGTTCAGTCAGTCATTTTCTGGGGATTGAAGCCTATAGGGATACCTCAGGTCTCTATCTTACACAAGCTCATTATGCAGCCCAGCTTTTGCATAGACTTGGTATGGACAATGTTAAACCCTGCAGCACTCCTATGGTGACTCACAAAGAGCTTCTTCCTGGTGTTGGGCCTGTCATGACAAATCCTACCTTATACAGAAGTACCATTGGTGCTTTGCAATATCTTACACTCACTAGGCCTGATCTTGCTTACAGTGTCAACACTCTTAGTCAATTTATGGCTTCTCCTACAGAGGTTCAGTGGCAGGGGGTGAAAAGGCTTCTCAGATATGTTAAGGGCACCCTCCATCTAGGGTTGCAGTTCAAACCATCTACTGATCTGCAAATTCAAGGCTATTCTGATGCTGATTGGGCCACTTCACCTCATGATAGGAAGTCTGTTAGTGGCTATTGTATCTATTTGAGGAATTCTCTTATTTCCTGGACATCCAAGAAGCAACATGTTGTTGCTAGATCAAGCAATCGAAGTCGAATATAGATCACCGCCCAAGTCTGCTCGAAATTACTTGGTGAAGTTCTGTTGCATGACTGACCTCGTGATCTACCACTGCCTCAGACTCCTATTCTCTGGTGTGATAACACTAGTGCTACATTTCTTGCTCACAATCCCATGTTCCATGCTAGGACTAAGCACATTGAGGTGGATGTGCATTTTGTTCGAAATCAAGTTCTGGACAAACAGCTATATGTCAGATATGTTCCTTCTCATTCACAGCTGGCTGATACACTAACCAAGCCTCTTGGTACTACAGCTTTCACAACAGCTAGAAACAAACTCAACTTAGTAGATACCAAGTTTCGTTTGAGGGGGGATGATAAAGTTATTGATAAGTAGAGTGTCTTATCTTGTAGTAGTGCTGTGATTGTGACAAGTGTCACTTTTCTGTTTTACATGTGTGCAATCACAGACCATTGGATATTTAATGTATATCCCAAGGAGGATAAGGTTTGTTAGTATCTTTGGTGATATAATGTGTAAGCTTGAACACTACACAATTAATGAAAATGATCTCATCTTCTAATGCAGTAGCCATTGTATTTCTTTAAGTTTCAGGAATAAAAGGATCCTTCCAAAGGACATTCACCTGAATAAAAAAACAGTAGTTGTTACGTTTTAGTCCCCACTGTTGCAAAGCTGTCTGATTCTGTAAAAGAAACATCACCAGGAATATCAACATCAAGCAAATGAATCTGCGGGGAAAATGAGCAATGCATTAACACAATGATTGCTTTATAACATATCCAACCAAATTTAACCATTTACTGTTGTTAGTTACTGTCTGTACATAATTTAACTATGCCTAGCCATTAATTTTCCGTCCATTCCAAAGACAAAGCAAGTGTTGTAAAGCTGATTCCCACACCATTCAGGAATGGAGCCGCCCATGACAATCACTTTTAAGAGCAGAATCAACTTCAGAAAGCATAGAAATGGTTGGTGAAACTGCATCTTTGTCATCAAAATCCTCGGCAATTTCAGACAAGTAATCGGTTGAATAAGGACAATTGCACATTTCCTAGTAATCGGTTGGATGATGCGGTGTATGGGTTGAACTGGTAAAATGGTTGTGTTTGGTAACCCATAGCACCGTAGTTGTAGCCTCCGAATGAGTAAGGATAGGAGCCGTAATTATAGTATGGATTCATTATCAGCAAACAGGGAAACAACACGAACACAATCACGGTATCCAGTCACTACCACTACCGAAATAAATGGTGTGACACTTCAACAACAACAAAATAAAACAAACTATACAAAAACAAAAACAAAAAAACAAATAAGAAAAACGACATAATCCTAAGAACTTAACTAACTTACAAGATATCAACCCGATTCCCCGGCAACGGCGCCAGAAATCTTGATCGGCCTTTTCTAAGTATCCAATCTCACCGGCAGTGTACCAGATCAACTGTAGCCTAGAATTGGTGAGTCAAGGTCGTATCCCACAGGGAATCTGGTCGAGTACCAAAGTCGGTCTCATCTCTAGTTTAGGCCAACACAAAAACTGAAGACGGTGACTTGTCAGATCACCGGTTCTACAAACTAAATATACAAAACAAAGATTTAAAACTATATAAAAGGGATAGCCGAGCTATGATCCAACCAACTACTTTCTATCCCTAGCTCGATCCGGAGGTGTTCTTGACTCACCTAAACGTCTCGATGTCACTCGAAGGGTGTCGTTTCCTATTTCCGAGAATAGACATTAATTCAATAATCTACCCTCCTTGTCAAGTTCAACAGTCCGCCTCGATGTCACTCGAAGGGTGTCGATTCCTAATTCCGAGAATAGACATTAATTCAATAATCTACACTTGTATGTCAGGTTCAACAGTCTGCTGACCGGATTTAACTGACCTAACACGGTCTACGCCCGATGAGACGCTCATTAACAATGATAAAACCTCACACACGAAACCGAATTTGAACAAGTCAGTCGGTTTTACAAGGTGATCCTAGAACCCCGGTTCCCGTATCCTCTCGCAAAATACATGTGTAAAGAAGATACGTGAAATACGATTATCGAGTCATGAGTTCAATAAAAGTCATTAAGAATAAGTTCTAGAACTACGGTAACATCGAGAATCAATAGTTAAACATCAAGAACACCAACAAGGACAATCTTATGTTCGATTTCGAAGATTTTCACATAACTCAACTAAAAATGGATTAGCTACTCATTATACTAAGCAAATAACAAGAAATCGAACATTCAACAAAACTAAAAGTAAGAACAAGAAAGTTGAATGAAATACCAAATATATATAGCTGTAGAAAATCGAATCTCCGAGCGAAATCCCGTCAATAACGCGTCAAACTATCTTCGAGATCCTCCGGATTACAACAATCTACAACTAAACTAATCTAATCTACCTACAAACTAATCTAAACTAAGGAAAAGTGCAGAAAAATGGTGAAAAACGAGTTGGGGAAGAAGAACCCCAAATCTAGATCCAAAATGGGGCATTTATAGTGTTTAATGAGTTCTGAACGCTAGGCGTGCGCCTAGGAAAGTGCAGGCGCATGCCTAGGATGCTGAAAACACGGACTGAAACTTGACCAATTTAACCGCCAGGCGTGCGCCTTGCATTTCTAAGCCGCGCGCCTAGCTGACACACCTTCAGTAAATCGGCTATAACTTTGTGTGTAGACCTCCGATTTGAGTGATTCAAGATGCGTTGGAAAGATCACTCAAATGTCTACAACTTTCATGAAGATGTCCAGCCCAGAAAATGCCTCCAAGGTGGATCAAAATGCAGATCAATAGAAGGTATGGTTATAGTACCAACACGTTTGATCCGTTTGAACGTTTAAGCTTCGGGCACACGTTCCAATCCTCGTATCTCGCCTTCCAGTCATCTCAAACACCAAATACCTGTACAAAATCACAACAAATACCACACGTAACCCCTACAGGACACTAGGGTGACCGAGAGTATAGTAAATACACCGAAAAAGACCGAGAATCCCAGACTTTACGTCCTAGGTCTCGAAATGATAACCAAGGTGTAAATACATCAAAATACAACCAAATGTCTCCGAAAACATATAAAATGAGGTATAAACAGGGCATAATCACATAGTAAATGATAGCCAAGTTGACTCTCATCAACTACCCTTTACTTAGCGTTTGCTCGCCCTCGAGCAAAGATGAGCGCTTCAAAAATAAAATGGAGTCAACATTGCTATCATACATCTAGTCTATAAGAATTGAAATGGTAAAACACAAGTAATCTATATGAATGCATAGGATTTAAGTTCAACCTTGTATCGAGAAAAGAATGTGTGTGTGTGTGTGTATAGCTTCTTCGACATTTATCACCAACGACCGGTTTAGATTATAGACGTTTAATGTACTGAGGTTACACCATAGGCTTATACGTCGTAAACATCTCCACTAATCGAGGTCAATCAAATTCTAGTAGGGTCAAGCAGGACTTGAAGGGTTATAATGTTAAGCTAGGGCCGGGGCTAACGAAAATGAAATTTACGATAAAATAGAAAATAGAGGTGCAAGTGAGCTTTACCGAACAAAGAACATTAAAACCAAAGCTCTTCCCTTCGTAGCTGCAGAAGACTCAACTCCGTACTAGATTAGGAGAGGTCCCCCTTCACCAACATCAACACAACAAAACTCAATCCCGAAAATTGGCATTCCATGGACTCTTATATATATATATATATATATATATATATATATATATATATATATATAAAAACAACTTCCTTTTTTTTCTTTCTATTTTCTGTTTTCTTTTCTTCTCATTTTTTTTTTCTTTCTTTTCAAAACCACAAAAAACGATCGAAGGCCGAAAAGCCATAAAATTCCACCTCCTCCGCGATGTACTCATTTTTACCATCCCCACTCGAGAGATACGTCACTCCACCACCCCACACCATATTAGAAAATGTGAAAACAATAAGCTCAATCTTGCAAGGTGGTCAAGGAAACGTAGACCGTAATAAAAGCTAAGGGCATTCGTAATTATGAGTTAGTAACACAAAAGGTTAGTTCGGGTGGTGGTCTAACCACCCTAGAAAAGGCTTAAAGGGGGAATTGAGGATATACACGTAAAGGATGGCATTTGGCTCTGATCGGGTCAAAGAAATACCATAACCGTCATCCCCTACCTAACAACGACGACCTTTCTATTTCGCCTCAAAGTTACTAATATAAGTTCTAGGTAACCGGGTCATTAATAGCTACCATAATCGTTCACTAGTCAAGGTGATTCATGAAGTCGAAGCTAACGTGAAAACAATTACATGCTCAATACAGATCCCAACACAAACCAAATGCATTTATACAATCACTCAATGTTTAATCAAAACAATACTACAGGCTCAATGCATCACAAACAATGTCAAATCCATCAAAATTCTTGAAAACTGACTCATATACTCTAAAGGAATAACAAGCACTAAGTATAACTCTTTTCACATGAAAATGAAACATTGAAGCTAAACCAACCACCCCCTACTTTAAAACAAAACACGAATGATAAGGGTTGAAAAGTTAGCTTACAACCGGAAAAAGCGCGAGTACGATCATGTGGCATCCGTAAAAGTCCTCCCAGGGTACGTGTGCTTATATCAACAAGAAACACAACATATACGATAATACACAGGTATGGAGTTATCGAAATGAAAATAGACGGATCACCACAACTCATCAACCCCCCAAAACACATTTCTTTGAGTTATAAAACATCAAAACTTACTCGAAGTCTCAAAATACAAACTAATGAAACACAGTGCAACACGAGGGGAAAGAAAAGCAATAAAACACATTCTGAGCTTAAAGTCCTCAGCTCGACTTTCTACCCCGAACTATGACAATGATAGCTATACCAAAGGAGAGAAAACCGTTGCTTCTCCCTACCAAAATCATAAGAATTGAGCACCCCTTGAAAATAAAACAATAGGAATATGAGGAACATGGGGCTCAATCCCCACCACCAAGATTGGTTCGATGGGTCCATTGCACAGAACAACGAACTCACTTTCCCCGAACTAAAACATATCCCAACTAATAACGAATCAAGCACCAAGTATGAACATTTAGGCTCAACATGAACAACAAACTCAATAGGGTGCACCCCCGTAGGTATAACAGTAGGGCTCGATGAAAAAGGAATAGATGATTCAATAATATCAGGATTCATACCCTCTTCGTAGTATTCCTCAAGGGTGACTTCAAGCAAAGTCACACGTTCTATCCTCTCAAACTCCTCAAACAGTTGTTGCACTTTAAGCTCCAAGTTTCGTATGGTTGTTTGCATCGTTGCCATGCCATTTCGACCCTCTCGAAGCTCTTTATAGTGCTCTTGGACCACTTTACTCAACTCTTCAACAGTTTGCTCAAGTGCCATCCGTTTCTCCGTTGAGGTCTCTGATTCCGGAGGTGGAGGAGTATTGAGTTGTTGATCAAAGTAACTTGGGGCATTCCCCCACTCATTGTTGGATGATGCGGTGTAAGGGTTGAACTGGTAAAATGGTTGTGTTTGGTAACCCATAGCACCATGGTTGTAGCCTCTGAATGAGTAAGGATAGGAGCTATAATTGTAGTATGGATTCTTAAGAGAGTTTGAGAAAGTAAATAATACTTGAGTAAACTACAACTTAGTTTTATTCATTAAAAGAAAGGAGTATAAATAGTTACAATTGAGGGGAGAAACTAGCTAGCTTGGGCGGCCACTTGAGTATATAGCTATGGGCGGCAAGCAAGCATGTAAAAAGTAACGGCTATGTCTATGACATAAAGTGAACTAGAGTTTGACATATTAATTGTTTATATGTACCACAATTAATATGTCCTTTTACAAATAAAGTGTACAAATAATGTGTACAAGAATAAAATAAATATTACATAATATTTGATATGTAATATTTCTACACCCCCCCTCAAACTGGGTTGTAGATGTTTATACAGCCAAGTTTGCTACTCATCTCTCTTGAACATAAGTGGAGGAATGGCTTTGGTGAGAATATCGAAGATTCAGTCTCACGAGGGAACATACTGGAGTTGAATAATCTTGGCATCTATCTTCTCCTTTAGGAAGTGTCTGTCAATGTCCACATGTTTGGTTTTATCATGATGGACTGGATCCTCTGCCATGCATAAGGCTGAATTATTGTCACAAAGAGAGTGTGATAGGTTGTTTGATTAAATCTTGAAGTTCATGAGACCCTTTTATCCATAGAGCTTCACAAATACCCAAAACTAGTGCCTGAGTTCGAACTTCAACACTTCTTCTGAGAGACGAGTGGGTTGTTTCTTGCTCCTCCAGGTGACAAGATTTCCCATACATAAGAACGATGCTTTGTAGTAGACCTTTCGTGCATGTGTGACAAACACCTTCCAATCAACATCGGTGTAAACCTTGATAGATCTCTCAAAGACTTGGTTAAATGTAGGCCCTGGCCAGAGTGGACTTCAAGTACCTCAAGATCCTGTTCACAACATCCCAATGTTGCTCAAGAGGGCAATGCATGAATCAAGCTAACTGACTAACCCCATATGCAATATCGGTCTCTTGTATGGGACGAGATAAATGAGTTTCCCTACAAGTCTTTGATATTGATCCTTCCTCAACAAAGAATGTCACCATGCAAGCGAGAGGTATTACTGGGGTCTCACTGGGATACAAAGAGTTTGCATCCCAAAGATACCGCTTTCCTTCATGAGTCTAGCAGCATATATTCCTTTGAGAGATAGAGATGCCCTGGTTGTTTCTTGCAATTTCCATACCAAGGAAGTATTTAAGATACCCCAAATCCTTGACTTGAAAAACCTTTGCCAGTAGAGTCATCAAGTTCTGGATCTCAGTAGAGTCATCACCAGTGAGGATGATATCATCCACATATACAATAAGAATAGATCTTTTCTGGCTAGTTGTCTTGATAAACATGGTGTGATCTCGAGTTGCATTGATGATATCCAAAGATCTTTAACCACAGTAGTGAGTTTCCCAAACCAGGCTCTTGGGGATTGCTTTAGGCCATATAGAGATTTCCTTAATTTGTAGACCTTTCCTTGGGTGTGAGGATTGGTAAAACCAGGAGGTACATTCATGTATACTTCCTCAGTAAGGTCACCATTGAGAAAAGCATTTTTTATATCCAATTGGTGAAGAGGCCAATCAAGTTGGACAGCCAGAGATATCGATGATTCGACGGTGTTGATTTGCCACCACTGGTGCAAAAGTTTCTTTGTAGTCAATGCCATAAGTTTGAGTGAAACCCTTGCAACTAGTCGGCCTTATACTTGTCAATTGTACCATCGAAGATTGTATTTGATGGTAAATAACCACTTGCAAATTGATCTGTCTTCTTGCCTTTGGGAGAGTTGTTAGATCCCAAGTATGATTATCCAGAGGCGATCATTTCGATCTTGATACCGCCTTCCACTTATCATGTTGGAGAGCTTCCTGTATATTCTTGGGAATAGAGTGAGAATCCAAGTCCTGTGTAAACATGGCAAAAGCAGGTGATAACTGATCAAAAGATAGATAATTATGAATAGAATGATCGATGAGTGCAAGATCTCTTTCCTTCCTGATAGCAATAGGCCTATCATCAATGTCGCAGTCTTTGAGATTCTATAGGTTCTTTGAGTGTCGAGAGGCTCTGGGTCGATGAGACTCGGTTCGGAGAGGTCGATGATCGATGAGGTCACCGAGAGTCATTAGTGTCCGAGGTTCGATCTGTTTGAGAATCGATGAGTTCTTTGAGAGTTAAGAGTTTGCTGAGGGAAAGGATTTAGGTCAATTTCAATCAGGTTTCCATTAGTGACTGCCTCAGTGGACTTGCTGTAGTAGGGAGTCCTTTCAAAAAAATTTACATCCATAGAATTGTAAAATCTTTTTTCAGAAGGGGAGTAACACTTGTAACCTTTCCTGTCCTTTGCATATCCTAGGAAAATGCATTTGTGAGCTTTGGGATCAAGTTTGCTTCTGTGTTGGGCATGGATATAAACAAACACAGTACAACCAAAGATTTTTTGAGGTAATTGGGAAATAAGATGAGGGCAGGAGTGTGTGGTCAGTAGGGTTTGGATAGGAGTTTTGAAGCCTAACACTCTACTGGGAAGTCTGTTGATTAAGTATGTGGCAGTTAATATAGCTTAACCCCACATATACTTTGGAACATGTGTGGTGAACATGATTGATCTAGCCATCTCAAGTAGGTGTCTGTTCTTTCTCTCAGCAACCCCATTTTGTTGAGGTGTTTCCACACAACTACTGATATGGACAATCCCCTTATCCATCAAGAAATTACTGAGGTTAGACTCATAGTATTCAAGTGCATTATCAGTCTTTAAGATATTGATCTTAGTGTCAAATTGAGTAGAGATCATGTTGTAAAATTCTGAAAAAAGCTGCTCCAACTTCGATTTATCCTTCATTAAGAACAGCCATGTGTTTCTGGTATGATCATCAATGAAAGTGACAAACCACCTTTTCCCTGTTATACTTTTTACTCTTGAAGGTCCCCATACATCACTATGAATTAAAGTGAAAGGTGTGGAAGGTAAATAAGGTAGTTTGGTATACACAGATTTGGTAAGTTTGACAAATTGACAAATATCACATTGAAGATCATTGACATTACATCCTTTAAATAATTCAGGAATTACAGACTTTAAATAACCAAAACTTGGATGTCCTAGTCTATAATGCCATAACATGATATTGTCTAAGGTTTGAGTGCAGGCTGCTGAGGCAGATTCAGTCTTCAGTCTTCTGTCTTCAGCAGGGTTGACTACATACAATCCTGAGCAGGGTTTAGCCCTCCCAATCACTTCCTGTGAAGAAGGGTCCTGGAAAGTGCACTGATTCTTATTAAACACAACAGTCCAATTCAAATCTTTTGCAAGTTTACTGACAGATATGAGATTGCAGTCTAATTTTGGAACAAATAGGACATCCTTTAGGCATATCTTATTAGTGAGTTTAACATTTCCAAAACCTTTTGCATGAGAGATAGATCCATCAGCAGTCTTAATTTTATGAATTTGATGACATGGCATAAGGTGAGTTATGAGGTTTTTATTTCCAGTCATATGAGAGGAGGCCCAGAATCAACAATCCATGTTTCATTACTAATAGAAGAGTAGAATTTACCTGCACTAGCCTGAGTGGCCGTTTCAGTAGAGGGACTACCTTCTTTTTGTTGAGTGAGGAAAGCTTTGAATGCAGCAAACTGAGCATTCAACTTGTTATCATTCTCCTCTTCATTGACATGCCTGCTCTGATTTTCCCTGGTAGGCTTGGAGGATTTAGGCATGCCGTGTAGCTTCCAGCAAGTGTCCTTGGTGTGATTTGTGCGTTTGCAGTGCTCACAGAACAACTTTCTAGTTCGATCAGCAGGCTTCCTGACAGTCTCAGTAACCTCATGAAGATGTCTAAATCGTCACGGGTGTCCTTGCGGTGTATAGATGGTGGATATCTGGCTGTATTTAAGGTGTGGTGTTACTCCGGCGGGTGGTGGTATGGAGAGAGTTAGAATGGAGAGAGCTTTGGCTTGCAAGTATAGTGTGTATTTCATATATCTCATCTCTCCCTTTAGTTTACAATGACCACCCCTTTTATAGAGGTGGATAACTTAGGGAATAAGTAATCTATTAGATATTTTACTAATAGCTAGGTCTTACTTAGATACTAAGCAAGACGAAATATCTAAGCCACAAGTGGGGAAAAGATCTGGATCAATCGGCGGCCATCTCTCTGAGGTCGCAAGGAGCAAGCCCTCTCTGGCCTCGTCCCCCTGGCGACCCTTCTTGACTTGCCTGGATGAGATTCACAGGATCTGTTGCACTTGCCTGGGACCGCAAATGCCTTGGTCGCGGCGAGGTGAGACACAATGGCCGCCCGCTTTGCGATCTCTCTGTCATGCCGGAGGTGGCGCGATGGGTTGTCCTCTACTTGTTGAGGTGGTGGAATTATTTATACCCATCAATGGCCCCTACTCCGTGCTTTAATGATATTCCCCGAGGATATGAAGGATGGAGTAATTATCAACACCTTTTATGACCTCATCGTCGGATGCGACTTGTACACTTAGGGCGTGCTTTCAAAGCAAGCGACCTCAAAGTAACTTTGGGCTGTTTTGCGACCTTGTCGTCTGATGCGACTTGTTCTCTAAGGGCCGTGCTTTCAAAGCAAGCGACCTCAAAGTAACTTTGGGCTGTTTTTTGACCTTGTCGCCTCGATGCGACTTGTTCTCTAAGGGCCGTGCTTTCAAAGCAAGCGACCTCAAAGTAACTTTGGGCTGTTTTGCGACCTTGTGTCGCCGTCAATCGTGGTGACGTCGACCTCTAGGTTTTCCTCTGCGAACGAACGATGCGGCCGTTTCAAAGAATCGCTGAGTAGTTGTGCGTGGGTACCGATGGGGCGCCACCGTATTTCAAAACGACAAGCTGCGCCGCCTAATCAAACCGTTGGATGAAGCGTTCCCAACCGTACGATCGTGGCCCCTTTGCCTATATAAAGCTTTCGCTTCTCACCCTCACACTTTTAGTGTTTCTTATTTTCTCCGTTGTTTGTTGTTTTAGAATTCTCAAGTTTTTGGCGAGCTTTGAAGGTTCAACGGCGTTCTGCGGTGGTTCTAGGATTTCACGGCGGTTCTTTTGAAGATTCCGCCACCTCCTTGAGTATTTCCCGCTTTTACGCGCGGTTTTCCAATCTTTCTCAAAGAAATCGGTAAGAAATCCTTTCAGTTAACTCGTTTACTCATCCATCCCTGCCTTGTTTTTCCATACATATCAATTTTGTCATTCTTTTTGCTACGGAGATGCAACATTGCCTTGTTTCCGATTAATAATGGGGGTTTTTCCTGGGGAGAGTTTATAGCTTTCCTGGGAAAATTGGGGTTTCACCCGCTCCCCTGCTATCCTCTGTAATTTTATTTGCGATCTCTCTTGCAAAAACGGAGGAGGCGGTATTGAAGTGGGTGCGATCACCTTCCTGGGCTAATTTATTATTATACCAGGTCTGAAAGCTCCACCTTTTTCCTCCCTTGTTTTTGCGGGATGTCGGGAATGATCATTCGGCGATGATTCTACGGAAAGGAGATTTACGATTATCTTTGAGATGACCCCATATTATCTGCGGCCTCGGCTGGCGATTTATTGGATGAGGTGAAGTGAAAGCACTCGCGCGAGATATTGGCGAGATTATCTGCGATGAGGTCGCTACTATGGGTGCCGACCCTTTTGAGTTGGAGGCCTTTGTCGCTGCTAGAAATCCGCCGCGTAGAGTGAGCCTTAAGGAGAAGGCGCGGGCTCAAAAGTCTCCAACTGTTCATGGGGCTGAAAAGATCGCGTCCCCGGCCGAAGGACAAATCATGCGGTCCGAGTACTAGCGGCCCTCACGACCACAGCCGAAGCTTATGTTCAGGACGCCGCAGTTCATGAGTTAATGGGGTCCAGTGAGGATGAAAATGCGGAATTGCCTCGGAAGGATATCTGGAGGCCTGCAAAGAAGCAGAAGAAAAGGAAAATTGCGAGCCAAACCATGACAGTTGGTGAGGCCGCCGCGGCCGACACCCAGCCGAAGAGCTCTCGTCCTAACAATCCTGAAGCTATGCGAGAGTTTGCGATCGTGGCGGAGTATGAGAAGGACGTTGATAAGAAATGGTCCCGACTGTGCAAGAGCAACGATCTCAACAGGACCATTAATAGCATATTCGGAATCGACACCAGTGTGTATCGGTTTTCTTTTTTCGATTATAAGAAAGAGTCCGATAAATTTAAACCCGGGACCACAAGGATTACGTAAGTGCGGCGTCGCTCGAGGACACCCTTATCCTCCACTTCCATCATTTGTGTGCGGAGTGCAGACCGCCGCTTCGATCCTTTCTTTGTGAAGATCTGCAAGGAGTTGGAGGCGCTTCCCTCCGATTTTGCCGTCGGGGCTATTATCCGATTGATGGCCTTCATCGTTATGTGCGGATTACGAAGATCGAGCCGGCGTTAACTTTACTGGGGCAATTTTATTCCTTACGTGGGGCGTCTATTCTGGACAAGTCTCTCTCGAGTCGCGCACTCCCCGCCTACTATTCCCGCTTCCCAATAAGTTTCATAAATGGGGCGGCTGGTATCTGAAAAAATCGAGTCGAAGGTAGGTTGGCCTTTTCCTGGGGCGAAGTCCGCGGAGGCAAATCCACACTTTTAATCTTTGACCCCTTGTGAGTGGCGGCGCGCTACGTAAAGGGGCTGATGACGTTAATTGAGTCGGACGGGCGGCGCCATCTCGGAGAAATGTTTCCTGGGTTGAACTTCTTGATCTGGCCGAGCCTTTTGTATGTATGGCGGGCCTAGTGGGCAGGGGGAATGCCGCGCCCTTGGTACGAATGGGTCCTGAGAGCTGCGATCCGGACTGGATTGGGGGTTGTCATATCAACAAATGTTTCCCCTCTGAGTGTCTGGAATGTGGGGGCGATCCTATACTTAGGCCGCTTTGTAACTTTCTTTGTCCACTTGTATTTATTTGTAAATGCTCATTTTGTTTTGTTGGGCTCTAAACTGCTTTCTTTTTGTAGGTATGGATCCAAATGCTCGCAGGGCTCATCGAAACAAGCTTAATGCGGAGGCAGACAAGGCGGCCAATGCTCGACAGGAGGCTTTGAAGAAAGCTCTAGGGATGGTGCCCCGAACTGTAGACGCCTCGATTGTCGAAGAGACACATAACCCGGAAGCTGCGACCTCTTCTGCCCTTGTTGCGACTTCCTCTGCCCTTGTTGCGGGCCCAGGTCAGGCTGGTGCCTCAAAAAAGACTCATCCCCCTATTAAAGAGTCGCACGGAGTGAAGCGACCTCAACCAGAAGAAGGCGAAGGATGATCGCCCACCCAAACGGTCCGCTCGGCCAGCGCATCTTGAAGAGGTTGAAACTCCGGTGGAGAAGAGCGCACCACCGAGACGCCGCCACAAAAAACTTTGCCTCGAGGTTATACTGGGAAAGAGGCCCTCTGGTTGGATCCGAGCTTCACCCAGGGTCTCGACCTGTCCAAAGCTCGCCAGATTGGCGAAGCAATTGCCGATGTGATTCCTCTAGGGCCACTTCCCTACGATCGTCTCCGACATCGTTTCAAGTGGAGATTGGCCGGGGCATATTAGCCGCTTTTGCGGCTCAAGACAACTCTCCGCCTCAAGATGAGATTGCTTTGAAATTAGAGATCTCGATGGCGATTTGGGCTTCTTTGCTTCTCTGTAAAGACCAGTTTTTTTTTTTTTTTTTTTTTTTTTTTTGCCGACCTCTGCTTTCGACTTCGGTGCTCGTTTAAACAGGTACTTGAGGCCGGCGAGAGGCGCGAGGCGGAGGTGAGGAAAGTGACGGCGCACTGGGAGCGAGCGGCTGATAAAGCGAGGGTTCTTGCCGAAAAGAAAGCTAAGCATCGCGGTGGGCGAGTGGAGAAGATGAAAGCAATCATGGAGGAGCACTCTAAATTGGATCTTTGAGATCAATGAGAAAGTTGCATCTTTGACAAAGGATTATCTTGGGGCGCAGGAGGAGATCGCCACGTTGAGGGGTAAGCTTGCTTTGAGCGGAGACGGCCGCCAAGGAGGTCGCTTGAGAAAGCTATTGAGGAAGCTGCGAAAGAAAACGGGCCGAGGTCAGCCGAGAGGCCAAGTCTGGGGCCGTCGCCGCCTACAAGAATTCGGATGACTTCTTCGACCTTATGGAGCATAGCTTTGACCAGGGCTTTAGTCACCTAGCTCATTTGTATCTGGGCCGATCGCGGCGGGGAGCACATTACTCTGGAAGATATCTTTGCGGTGGGTGAACACGCACTAAGGTCATCCCGATTTAGTGGTCTTTCACCCGAAATCCACTTATGCAAGCGAGCTCGTTACCTCGATTCAGATCGAATAAACTTAAACGCGCGAGCCTGTTTGGGATCCCGCTCCCCGTTAATCCTGTAAACTTTGAGATGTTGAAGAAGCCTCCGCCTCCGAGCAAGGCGACGAGTTTACCGACACCCGCTTACTCCGCGTGCTCTCTAGATTTCTTGGACTTTTCTGCGAGCTCTTTGAAAATTTGATTTGTAACTTTGACTATTTACTTTTGTGATTTGACCAATCTTGATTTGTAATATCTTGACAATTTATTTTCTCGCATTTTTTCAATTTATAAAACTTGGCTTTTCCTGTCGATTCGATCGGCGGCCTTTCGCGAGTTGTGACAGTTATTTTATCTCTGTCTTTGTCCTCTTGATTCGTATGCGAGGTTGCTTAATAATTTGGCGTCAAGCGATCATGAAACGTCGTCGTCTCGTTTCTAACCATAGTCGCTACGCGACGCTAATTTTTCAAAGTTTCACGCCTTATTGAGAGCAGTGCTTTTGCCAGAAGATAGAGCCTGTTAGAGCAGCCTTTGACTGTGTCATTAACGCAGAGTTATGACCCCTAATGACTAGGTGTCAGTTGTAACTGTAGCCATAAATTTCGGTCTCTTTATGGTCTGGCGCTCCTGTTGCCTTGGTTTTCGGGTCAGTTTGCATATCTGGCCCTAGGATCCAGATTAATCCCAACCGTTGATTATACCCTTCTCGGTATAAAAGGGGGTTACTTTGGAACTCACTCTACCTCTTGCCTCATACTGAATTTGCTTTCTTTCTCCCTCAATCGTTCATTATCCTCTTTACCGTTTATCCCCCGACTCTATGTCTCATCCAGGGGAAAGCAGCCAGGTTCGGATATGGAAAGCTCGTCCTATCCGGGATGTTTCTCCCTTTTTCACCACTGCCTCCCCCGTAGCCAAGGATTATTTCTGGGATTATTTTAAGTGGCGTGATATTATGAGGGAGAGGGGCTTAAATGAACAACGAATAGAAGACGGCTCCATGCTGCGCGTTCGGCTTTCTGGCTGGTGGGAATTTATTGCTGAGCCTCTGGGAGCGGTTAATGTTACCATGATACGGGAATTTTATTCCGTGTTGTCTGAGGTAGCCTCTGGCGGGACCGTGAGCAGCATTTCTCTCCGGGGTGTCCCCGTTATCTTTACTCCGGAGAGAATTAACCAAGTTTTTAACATACCCGCCATAAATCCCTCCTCCCATTATGAGATCGCCTGGGACCTTGCGGATGAGGAAAATAGGCAGATTCGTCTAGGTATTGCAATGTGCGAGCTGTTCCCCGAGAATCAGCGGGTTTGGTCTTTAGGAGTATCACGTCCGACCTCTCTCGCGCGCGACCGTGAGTGGAAGAAGTTTATAAATTCCCGCGCTCTTATCTTTGCCGATCTTTGATGTTGTTAAGCGAGAGCGGCGCTCTCCTGCACGCCATTCGCGACCATCGAGTGGATATAGACTGGGGAGTGCTGATCCATCGCGAGGCACTAAAATATGCATGCTCGGTGAGTCAAGATCGCCGAGGTACTGGTCGCCGCATGCCTTTCGCGTCGCTGATAACCAAATTATGCAGTGGCGCCAGGGTTCCCTTCCATACTCTCGACCGATATGTTTGAAAAAACTTATCCGGTGGAGCCCTTTGCAAGCGTGGTGTCGTTTTTGGACCTCCACACATGTGATCGGAGGAAGATAACCATTCTGCAGTTGATGGAAGTTTGTCCAGGCTTGATCGATATGTTTGAAAAAACTTTTCATCGTCATTTTTTTTTTTTTTTTTTTTTGATGATGACGAAAAGACAAGAATGAATAAAATACACTACAATTTGGAAGAACGACTTTATTTGAATTGGCTTGTTACATATAGTATTTTTTCAGATTGTCTCGCATGCCATGGCCTATTATACTCGCGCCCTCCTTGTCACTTAGCATGTACGTCCCTTTTTGATAACTCGCGAAAATCCGTGAGGGCCCTCCCGGCTTTTCGATAGCTTTCCTTTTTCGCTTCATGGCCCGTGGCTTGTCTTTTTGCGCGACGTAATCCCGGCGGCGAAGTGATGATTTCGAATACGTTTGTCGTGATGACGCTTTGCCGCCTGTTTATAATTGACTAGACGACTGTATGCTTGGATGCGCCGCTCCTCTACTAGATCAAGCTCGAGTTTACGCGCCGCTGTATTATTGATCTCGCTTTAAAAAACGACCCTAGGGCTTGGTAAGGCCATTTCCACAGGCGCCATAGCCTCAGATCCATATGTTAAAGCAAAGGAGTTTCCTCATTGTGATTTTTCGCGACGTCCCGAGTGCCCATAGAGCCGCGGAAGGTGATCCGGCCAGATGGCCTTGCTTTCTCACCAGGCTCTTCTTCAACACACTTAGGACTGTTTGTTGGCATTTTCGGCTTGCCCATTTCTCTTGGGTAGCACACGGATGATTGCCAATGTTTAACATTGTTCTCCTCACGAAATCTGTCCGAATTCGTCTCTACGAATTGAGGTCCGTGATCGGAAACCATCACTCTTGGAACACCAAATCTTGTCCATATTTGATCGAGCAAAAGTATGTTATGTCCCTGGTATTGGTTTTACCAAGGCCTTAGCCTCGACCCATTTAGTAAAATAATCCACCGCGGCGACCACGTATTCGCAACCCGAGCGACCGCTTCTTCGAAGGGTCCGATGAGGTCGATCGCCCACATGTCGAAAGGCCAGGCGAATTACCACTATGCTTTGTTCGACCGAGGGTAGCCTGGGGATACTTGCGAACCTCGGCAAGCATCACATGCTCGGTATAAGATTTGGCGTCTTCTGCTAATTTCGGCCAATAATATCCGGCTAGAAGTACCTTCTGTGCTAGTGTTCGATTGGAGAGATGGCGCGCGACATTCCCTCATGTAGCTCTGTTAGGATTCCCGTTACCTCCTCAGGTCGTGACGCGCATCGCGAAGCGGTTTCGAGAATGAATGACGGTAAAGCACGTCGTCCATAATCGTATATCTTGCGGCCCTTCTTACTAAGGCCTTAGCTTTGCAAGGGTCGCTCGGAAGCTCTCCTAACTCAATATAAGACTTCATGATGTCGACCCAACAAGTGTTACTGGGTTGGAAATCCATGATCTCGTCCTGGGAGATGGCGGGTTCCGATAGGTGTTCGACCATGATGCTAGGATCGCACGACGCGTCTTCGCTGGTTAATTTGGATAAGTAGTCTGCCCTATGATTGTCCTCTCGAGGGATGTTTTTGAATTGACAATATGTGAAGCTGCTTTCGAGTCTTTTGACGAGGTTAATATACCTTTGTAAAATTTCGCAATGAATGCCAAAAATACCCATTGATTTGATTCACCACCAACTGTGAATCGCAAAATACTTGTATATTTTCGACTTTCATGGCTTTGGCGAGTTTCAACCCAGCAATGACGGCCTCGTATTCTGCCTGGTTGTTAGAGGCGGTGAAATCAAATCTCAGAGCCTGCTCAATTTCTTCTGATGTGCCCGGTTCTAACAGGATTATTCCCGCGCCACACCCTTTGTGATTAGCGGACCCATCAACGTAGAGCTGCCAACAGTGACTTGGCCTGATAGGCTCGTCCTCTGTGGTGACCCTATCTTGGTCGCGTTCGGAGCAGAGCTGCTCTTTCACCTCTTCGTTGAAGCTTGTTTCTGCTATGAAATCTGGGAGAGCCTGGGCCTTTACAGCCTTCCGGGGCTCATATCGGATATCGAACTCAGTAAGCTCGATGGCCCATCGGAGCAATCGACCGGACAGGTCTGGTTTGTGAAGGACCTGTCTTAGCGATGCATTTGATAATACTACGATGGTGTGCGATGAAAAGTAAGCCCTTAATTTGCGGGCAGCTATAACAACACAATAAGCCAACTTTTCTATATTAAAATAACGACTTTCAACGGGGCTTAGAGCTTTGGAAACATAAAAAACTGGCTTCTGCGAGCCTTCCTCCTCTTTTACAAGTGCTGCGGCTACGGCCCTATCTGAGGCTGCCAAATATAAAAACAGAGTATCCCCGAGCCTCGGGCTGGTTAGCAACGGCGGTCTTGACAAGTATTCTTTGAGGTCTTTAAATGCCTGGGAGCATTCCGCTGTCCAAAGGAAGGTATCAGCCCCTTTCAGAATTTTGAAGAAAGGCAGACTTCTTTCTGCAGATTTCGAGACAAACCTACCCAGAGCTGTGATCCTGCCGTTGAGCCGCTGTACTTCTTTAATACTGGTAGGCTCGCTCATGTTGACCAGGGCCTCGATTTTTTCGGGATTTGCCTCGATCCCCCTTTGACTTACCATAAAGCCCAGAAATTTCCCTGCCTGGACCCCAAAAGTGCATTTCGTAGGGTTTAGTTTCATTGAGTGATTCTTCACGTTTGCAAAGGTTTCGCGAAGGTCCTCCAGGTGATCTTGGCGACTTGATTTCACGACCATGTCATCAATGTAGGCCTCCATGTTCTTGCCTATCTGCGTGCTAAAAACTCTGTTTACCATTCTCTCGATAGGTTGAGCTCAAGTTCTTTAGGCCAAACGGCATCATCTCATAGTAATATAGCCCGCCGGCGCCCGAAGGCCGTCGGCTCCTTATCTTCATCGGCCATTTTGACCTGGTGGTAGCCGGAATAGCGCCCGTAAAGCTTAAGGTTTCAAAACCCGCGATCCCATCCACCATTTTATCGATTCGAGGAGCGCGTAGGGTCCTTGGGGCAAGCTTTGTTTAGATCGGTGAAGTCGACGCACATCCGCCACTTGCCGTTGTGTTTTTTCACCATTACTACATTTGCCAGCCAGGTGGGATATTGAAGCTCTTTGATTATGCCTGCTGCTAAAAGTTTCTCGACCTCAATTTTTATTGCGACCTCTCCTTTCGTAGAAATTGACGCGCTTTTTGTTGTATTGGCACGAAGTTGGGATCGACACTCGGGTTATGCAAGGCGACCTCCGACTCCACACCTCTCATATCGCTTACCTCCCGGGCGAATCGTCCCAAGTTTGCTTTCGAAAGCTCGATCGCCTCCTCCTTTCTTCCTCGGTAGTCCTCGATCCTATTTTTATCTTTTGATCGGGATATTTGTCGTTTATTATAACCTCGATCAACTCGTCTTCGCGGTGAAGTCGGGCTCGTCCCGAACTTGCAATGTTTCTCTCTACGGCCTTCTCCGGGATTTCTTTCATCATAGCAATCGATCCGTAGCCGTGTTAAGACCATCGGTCGGGGTCGCTTAGAATCGACCGCTTTTGGTCATATAGTCGAGAAAGCTCCAGTCGGGTGATGGCGACCCCAACTTCTTCCCTACGTGAAATTTGACCCGTTGGTGAGAACGGACGCCACCATTTGGAACTTCTTCATAGCTGGGATTCCCAAAATCATGTTGTAGTAAGAGGGCAGGTCGATTACCAAGAAAGTTATTATCTCCGTTCTACAGGGCTCATAGTCGCCCAAAATGATATTGAGGTCGATCGTGCCTTTGACCCGTACTGTGTCGTTGGTAAAACCTTCGAGGACCCCAAGGTAGGGTTTTAACTTGGCCTCCCCGAATCCGATCTGCTTTTAAGCGGTCGAAATAGATGACGCCGCGGCGGCCCCTGTGTGTCGACCATTACTCGGTTGACGCTGCGTGCTTGTCGCTCACCCCACCTTTAGAATGAGGGGGTATCTCCATGAGGCCACCGATCGCTGTCGGCCGCTTTTGTGAATATGATTCCCTTCTCATTCTCTCCCAACACAATCTGCTTTTCGAAGCCGCGGGTATTGATTTGATTTATCTGAGATTTCAGTTGATGGTTGCTGGGAATATTCCCGTGGATGACCTGAACCTCTCTCTGATAGACGCGAGGTTGGCGTCCCTGACTGGGAGTGTTGTTCCCCTCGCGTTTATATTTATTGGCGGGTCCTCACGGATCAGCCTTTCTATCTCGCGCCTCAGGGTGAAGCATTCATCGGTGATGTGGCCATGGTCCTTGTGATAGTCGCGAGATTTGGATTTATCGCGGCTATCGGGATCGCCTCATAGGCTTTGGTTTGTCGAAATGTTCACGAATTTCAAACAATGTTTGGGATGCTTTGGTGTTGAGCGGGGTAAAATTATCCTCGCTAAATTTGTACGGCTTTTTACCTCACGATCGCGATTAGTATCTCGTCCCTTTTCCTTTTTACGGTCATCTACGCGATCCTCCTTCGCTGAACGTGGCTCATCTTAGGCTTTGCTTTCCCCGCAGATGGCGCCTCGGCCCGGCCCCATCATTCTCGGCCCTTTCTAACATCTCCTGAGACCCGCTTTGGGGGCCGCAGATTGAATTCGATTTTCATCGGGCCTTTGGCGATTCCGGTGAGAAACATGTTATGACCGATCGTGCAGGATGTTCCTTGTTTGATCATATATTACGACGAACCGTTCGTAATACTCTTTTCCGGATTCATGCCCTCCCATACGAACCTCATATATAGTCCTCAATGGTTTTCTTTGGCCTGCTTGCCGATTCAAACTCTCGACAAACTTTTCCGACAAATCCTCCCAACTTTCAATCGAGCCGCGAGAAAGCCCGCGTATCCAGGGGCGCACCCTATCTCGCATCTTTGCTAACCAATGCGATGCACCAGTGGATTTATTTTGTGTAGCAAGGGGTGATGCGACCTGAACGCGGTGAGCCGATCGTTTGGGCATGAATTTCCATTGTAATAGTTATAATCGGGATAACTAACCTTTTCTCTGCTTTGGGAGGCAATGTTTCGTAATCCTTTAGCGAGTACGTCGATCCCCGAAATTGGGGCGACTTTCTCGACGGGCCTCGACTTTTTAATTCTCGCAAGCTCTTTTCTCATTACCTCCATCTGCTCCGCCAAAATAGGGTCGATTCGGTCGCGATCGTGGCTTATGTGACGCTCGCCTCCGTTTCTACGCCTCGATTCCCTATGATCTCGTGATCCCTTTGGCGGGCCCTCTTTTCCCTGATAATTATGCGTGCATCTTGTGCGTGTCTATCCTGCTGGATGGGCATCTCTTCTCTAGGAAGGCTGAGACGACTTGGGGCTAAGGCCTTGTCCTTCTCACCCAACCTATTAAACGCGGACCCTTTGTCGATCCTCTTTCCTTTTTGATGGTCGCGATCTTGGGGGGCCGAGGTTCGTGGAATTTCTTTCCTCGGTCCATAGCGACCTGAAGAGTGCACGCTCTCCTCTACGTCGACTGCGAATTTGGCTCTGGCGGCCCAGTGCGCGATCGCAAGAGGGATTTCGTTTCGGGAGGATTTTGGGGTCGAATCGTCATAGGGGCCTGGCCCTTAGCCACCAAAGCGGAATTGGTGAGATACATAGTTTCAAATGACTCAGCGTATTCCCTCATTTCGGCGACCTCTGGGTCCTCCTGAAAGCCCGGTTGTATTTCTGGGATTGATCTTTGGCTTTGCTGTGACTTCTCTCTGCGAGTTCCATCCAGGGCAACAACGACCTCTTTCGACTTGGTTTTTGATTAATGACATTTCGAAAGTCGCTAGTGCTAAGACCCCTCTCTCTCGATCCTTCTCTTCCTGCAGGAGATTGTCTAGCGCTTCTCCCGCGCTTTCCCACGAGCTTGATGTAGCATAGTACCTTTGCGGGGTTTGGGGTGTTAGATGTCCTTTACTTCCGGCCATCTCTCAAGGGGTGGCTTTTGAGCGATTTCTTTGGTAAAGGGAAGAAATAAAGGCGCTTTGAGGACTTTCTTTGTAAGATTATCTCCTCCTTGATAAGAGTTCTAGGTGATTTTTACACAATCGCGTTCCCGTAACGGAGCCAATCAAGATGTCTAAATCGTCACACGGGTGTCCTTATGTGTATAGATGGTGGATATCTGGGTTGTATTTAAGGTGTGGTGTTACTCCGGCGGCGGTGGTGGTATGGAGAGAGTTAGAATGGAGAGAGCTTTGGCTTGCAAGTATAGTGTGTATTTCATATATCTCATCTCTCCTTTAGTTTACAATGACCACCCTTTATAGAGGTGGATAACTTAGGAATAAGTAATCTATTAGATATTTTACTAATAGCTAGGTCTTACTTAGATACTAAGCAAGACGAAATATCTAAGCCACAAGTGGGGAAAGATCTGGATCAATCGGCGGCCATCTCTCTCCGGGTCGCAAGAGCAAGCCCTCTCGGCCTCGCCTCCAAGCGACCCTTCTTGACTTGCCTGGATGAGATTCACAGATCTGTTGCACTTGCCTGGGACCGCAAATGCCTTGGTCGCGCGAGGTGAGACACAATGGCCGCCCCTTTTGCGCGATCTCTCTGTCATGCGGAGGGTGGCCGCAGATGGGTTGTCCTCATCGCTGAGGTGGTGGAATTATTTATACCCATCACCTCGGTGAGGCTTCCGACGGTCACCAGGTAGCACTTTCACAGGGGTTGTCGGCAGGGAGTTCAAAGAAGATAACTTTTCTTCTGCTTTCCTCATGTTTGACTTCAAAAACATGGATTTGAGATTGGGGAGAGGTTTTGTGGCAAGGATTCTTCCCCAACATCATCAAGAGTAGATTCACCCATTAAGAAACTTGAATACTCTATTTTTCTCAATAATGTCCTTATAAAGAGCAAAGATCCTTGACATCATTCCAGGGTGAGTTTCCAACATATCTAGGTGTTGCCATGCCCTGAGCAGTTGGTTGAAGTATTGAGTCTGAGACATATATCTCCTTGTCTGCAGCTTTTGAATCTGGGCTTCAAGTTCATACACTTCGATGTATTGTCTTTCTTGGAGTAAAGATCCTGGCATTATCGCAGATCTCCTTTGCAGTATCATACATCATAAAGTTCTCACTAATCTCTTTTGTCATTGATCTTGTGAGAATGGCCATGACTTGATTATTAGTAGTATCCCATGCTTCATATCCTGGTCATCTTCAGGCAGGGCGGAGTTTAGAGCCGGACAGTATCCCATCTTACCTTGTCCAGAGATGTATATTTTCATAGACCTTGACCACAGCAAGTAGTTGTTGCCATCAAGTCTATGATTTGTGTAAGATGAAGAGTCAGTAACCCCAGTCTGCTGAGGTAGCTGGGACTCAACTGAGGGTGAGGAAGCTTCAGATAATGAAGACATACTTGATTCAGCAGGGTACTGAGAATTTGCAGCGGATTCAGGAGTTTTAAGTCTCTGATACCATGAAGAGAGTTTGAGAAAGTAAATAATACTTGAGTAAACTACAACTTAGTTTTATTCATTAAAAGAAAGGAGTATAAATAGTTACAATTGAGGGGAGAAACTAGCTAGCTTGGGCGGCCACTTGAGTATATAGCTATGGGCGGCAAGCAAGCATGTAAAAAGTAACGGCTATGTCTATGACATAAAGTGAACTAGAGTTTGACATATTAATTGTTTATATGTACCACAATTAATATGTCCTTTTACAAATAAAGTGTACAAATAATGTGTACAAGAATAAAATAAATATACATAATATTTGATATGTAATATTTCTACAGATTCATTATCTGCAAACAGGAAAACAACAAGAACACAATCACGGTATCTACTCACTACCACTACCGAAGTAAATGGTGTGACACTTCAACAACAACAAAATAAAATAAACTATACAAAAAAACAAATAAGAAAAATGACTTAATCCTAAGAACTTAACTAACTTACAAGATATCAACCCGATTCCCCGGCAACGGCGCCAGAAATCTTGATCGGCCTTTTCTAAGTATCCAATCTCACCGGCAGTGTACCGGGTCAACTGTAGCCTAGAATTGGTGAGTCAAGGTCGTATCCCACAGGGAATCTGGTTGAGTACCAAAGTCGGTCTCATCTCTAGTTTAGGCCAACACAAAAACCGAAGACGGTGACTTGTCAGATCACCGAATCTACAAACTAAATATACAAAACAAAGATTTAAAACTATATAAAAGGGATAGCCGAGCTATGACCCAACCAACTACTTTCTAACCCTAGATCGATCCGGAGGTGTTCTTGACTCACCTAAACGTCTCAATGTCACTCGAAGGGTGTCGTTTCCTATTTCTGAGAATAGACATTAATTCAATAATCCACCCTCCTTGTCAGGTTCAACAGTCCGCCTCGATGTCACTCGAAGGGTGTCGATTCCTAATTCCAAGAATAGACATTAATTCAATAATCTACACTCCTATGTCAGGTTCAACAGTCCGCTGACCGGATTTAACTGACCTCACACGGTCTACGTCCGATGAGACGCTCATTAAAAATGATAAAAACCTCACACACGAAACCGAATCTAAACAACTTAGTCGGTTTTACAAGGTGATCCTAGAACCCCAGTTCCCGTATCCTCTCGCAAAATACATGTGTAAAGAAGATACGTGAAATACGATTATCGAGTCGCGAGTTCAATAAAAGTCATTAAGAACAAGTTCTAGAACTACGGTAACATCGAGAATCAATAGTCAAACATCAAGAACGCCAACAAGAACAATCTTTTGTTCGATTTTGAAGATTTTCACATAACTCAACTAAAAATGGATTAGCTACTCATTATACTAAGCAAATAACAAGAAATCGAACATTCAACAAAACTAAAAGTAAGAACAAGAAAGTTAAATGAAATACCAAATATATATAGCTGTAGAAAATCGAATATCCGAGCGAAATCTCGTCAATAACGCGTCAAGCTATCTTCGAGATCCTCCGGATTACAACAATCTACAACTAAACTAAGGAAAAGTGCAGAAAAATGGTGAAAAACGAGTTGGGGAAGAAGAACCCCCAATCTAGATCCAAAATGGGGGTATTTATAGTGTTTAATGAGTTCTGAACGCTAGGCGTGCGCCTAGGAAAGTGCAGGCGCACGCCTAGGATGCTGGAAACACGGACTGAAACTTGACCAATTTAACTGCCAGGCGCGCGCCTAGCATTTCTCAGGCGTGCGCCTAGCTGACACACCTTTAGTAAATTGGCCATAACTTTGTGTGTAGACCTCCGATTTGAGTGATTCAAGATGCGTTGGAAATATCACTCAAATGTCTACAACTTTTGTTAAGATATCCAGCCCAGAAAATTCCACCAAGGTGGATCAAAATGCAGATCAATGGAAGGTATGGTTGTAGTACCAACACGTTTTGATCCGTTTGAACGTTTAAGCTTCGGGCACACGTTCCAATCCTCGTATCTCGCCTTTCGGTCATCTCGAACACCTAATACCTGTACAAAATCACGACAAATACCACACCTAACCCCTACAGGACACTAGGGTGACCGAGAGTATAGTAAATACACCGAAAAAGACCGAGAATCCCGGACTTTATGTCCTAGGTCTCGAAATGATAACCAAGGTGTAAATACATCAAAATACAACCAAATGTCTCCGAAAACATATAAAACGAGGTATAAACGGGGCATAATCACATAGTAAATGATAGCCAAGTTGACTCCCATCAACATCCGAAGCCAAAACTCATCCCCACTCCGACACATCGGACACAATGGGTGTTACCCGTATTATCCGGCTGGCTTAGCTCTAAGAAGATGACAACAAGATAAAGGAAGATATGAGTCCGCATTCCGCCATATCATCTTGACAGCTGTCTATTCGACTTATATCTAATTACTTTTTATTATATGCTTTTAATGTCTTGTCATGTTTAAGCTAAACCTACTTAGCCTTTGCCTATATATATGGGTCACAATGTAATAGAAAGGGATCCGAAATATAATACAAGCAGAGCTACTCTGCCAGTTTGTCGACTCACTTGAGCTCTCATTCATAAGCACTAGTCCGACCACCATAGTTCATAATGTCCACCGCTTCTCACCGGATCACATATAATCAGCCATACAACTGTTACCACTTCATACAACTGTTATCGCAAACCTGATATCTATCTCTATATAATTACACATGATGATGAAAAGAATAATTTATTGTATACTAAATGATATTGTCGGAAATATCATAAACGAGTTTTGTTAGAGGTGGATATGTAGCTGAAATGAGTGATTTTGCCGATGGTGCATGGCGATGCTCAAGAAAAGTTTGAAGGAAGCTAGGAAAGTAAAACGGCGATTATCGATAAATTGACATAGTGTATCTGCTTTGTGTATTAATGAGTGGTTCCTTTTGAGTTACATGTGCCGCTATTTATAAGCACGCGGTTACTAGTGACGGTATTAAGGTACAACTAGACATAATGAGAAGTAATAAAACACGATTAACTACAAAGCTGGCGAGGCGGCCTCTAAGGTGGGCGAGCTTGTTACTTAACCATTGTTGATCCTTCGTCTTGTAACTGTCGTGTCTGAACTCTGTTTGCCTAGCTAAGTGGGCTTGGTCCGAGCTAGCGGATTGCGGGATGAAGGGCGGATTGATAAGCCCCTGATGCTTCGTGTCGCCCTGTAGGTGGCGGGCTTAAGGCTTTGTTAGTCAACGTCCGTTGCCTAGCCAATGATGGAAATCGTAAGGGTTTGAGGCGGGTTGGATTGTACCCGGCCCAGCTCGTCTTATGAAGATGCAAATTGATTGGGCCGATGACCATACTCGTTATTGGGCCTACGTTCAGGCCCAATATGAATTTGCAGGCTTTTTTACGAGTTTGGTGCATCACTAAATAATACTATCTTCGTCCCAAAATGTAAGTCCGTTAAACTTTTCAAATTTGTCCCAATATAAATCCATTTAGAATATCAATGGAATATTTATTACATTTTCCTCCTCTTACCCATATTCATTATACATTCATATGATGCTGTTAAACGAACAGAGCCGCTCACAAACAAGCTCGCGTTCAACTCGTTAGTATATGTGATCGTTCGTTTGGTTAGTTTAACGAACCAAGATTGAACAAAATTTTAAGCTCGTTTCCTAATCGAACGAACACGAATTTACTCGTGAACGTTCGATTATGTTCACGAACCTGTTTATATATATAAATCAAAGTACAACCTAATTTTAACTTATAAGATAATAATACATAAAATATTGGTAGAGTTGTCATATTGTTTTTATTGCTACAATATTTGAATATTGTTTTGTATTTTGTATTTATTTATTTGGACTTAAGCCAAACTCATGTAGATGCCAAAATCGAACACGAGTTCGAACAAAATTTCTTAATAAATGAGTTGAGTTTGAACATAATTTTTATGTTCGTTCATTAAATAAACGTTTGTGTACAAGCTCGTTACCTTAACGAACAAGAGTTTGAACATATTTGATGTTCGTTTATTAATCGAACGAACATGAACAAATTCGTGACATAAACAAACAGAGTTTGAACAAGTGATACTCGATTCGGTTCGGTTCGTTAACAGCACTATATTCACCTATTTACATCTAGTATATTAAAGAGAGTTAAAGGGTATTGTAAATTTTTACCACTAATGTTTAGCCACTTGATATTTGTGAAAAAACCTAAACGGATTTATATTTTGGGACCAAAGTAGTATTTTATTTATTTGAGTATACTTGCAATTATTCGAATCGAGACGAGTATTACATTTATCGAGCATCAATTCGTATTAAGTTTAAACTTCTAGCCGATTCAATTTCGAGTTCGACTTGATTTAAACCAAGTCGAGTCGTGTTTTGTCTCAGAACCAATCTCGAGCTAGGAATCGATTGACTTTTACAACCCTAATCGGACATCAGCATTACTGGGTAACCCGTTTCTCCAAAAACCCAAACGCAAACCCAAGGACCTCTCACGATTGATCCTGCTATCATCTCAAATTTTCACTCTTCACCATTTCCCTTCTTTCTTCTAACCAAAGAGACGAAAGATTTCAATTTTTTATTTTTTTTTATTTTTTTCTTTTCATTTCTCGTTGGAAGCAGTACACGCAAAATGGCATGTAGACGCAGCATCACAGCTCGAGCAAAGCTTCTTTATCGAGAACAAAAACTTTCCCCAGCATTTTCTCACATCAATCATCAAAACGATGACGATATCCAAAATCCCAGCAAAATCCCTGATACCAAATCCCCAAAATTCCCTGCTTTTTTACAGAACAGCAGATCTCTCAGCAATTTTAGCTGCTCCAGATCCTCTTTTGATCACCAAAGATTTTACTTTACTCCAACACAGCAGTTTATGCATTCTATGAATTTCGGGTCGAATTTCAATAGGAATATGTCGACAGGTGCTGGTGAAGGAGCTGCGGCCGTGAATAGTGTTGAGTTTTTGGGTGATTCCGCAGCTGATGTGTTTAAAGACACAGCTTTCACACCTGTTGAAGCCGTGTCGACGGCTGCTGCTCAGGTGGATCCCGTGATGAGTGAGGTGGCGGTTGCTGCTGCTGATTCATTTTTCCCGGTGGCTGCTTTACAGTATATGATTGATTATGTTCACACTTTCACCGGCTTGAATTGGTGAGCATGGACTTTTCATTTTTCGTTTAGGGTAGTTTCATGTTGTTTATAATGTTATGAAGATAATCTTCTTACTACTTTTAACAATGCATCGTTAAGTTTTAGCTTTACAAGGTCTAGTAGCATGGGCCAGCTAGCATCCCCCCAGCCTGAAGGCTTGATTTTGAGTTTTTTTCCGGTATCACTATTGTCATTTGACATTTCCTGTAAGGAAAATGGTAAAAAGAATTAGCTTTACATGTCATAGAACTGAGAACAACTATCATGATTTGATTTGATAGATAGCAAACTTATGCTAACTTAGTGACAGGTAAAGTGTAAATCTCTAGAACCGAGTGCCCCCTGTTGGTTTAAATAGTTCAATTTGTTCAAAATCGACGTATATATGTTTTTCTTGTTGCAAGTATTCAGGACGAGCTAATACAAACATATACGGTACTTGTTCAAGTTGATGTTTGAGTTCAATCAGTTCTAGATGCTCTGGTGTGATTCTGTTGTAATCACATATTTGGATTGTCTCGGCTTTCAAAACAATTTATATTATACTTTTTCATTGCTTGATTTAATGACTGTTTGTAAAATGCTTAGGTGGGGAGCAATCGTAATGTCAACGCTTCTAATTCGACTAGCCACTAGTCCTCTGGTGATAAGTCAGATGAAAGCTACTTCAAAATTCACAGTAAGTTTTTGAGAATTGATTTTTAGTTATTTCCTGCTGCTGATTTGCTTCTATTTCTCTTAATCTTGCCATGTGCTTGTATCTTGAGGCAGTCTTCTATAATCTCTATTCGCATTTTCCTTTTGAAAACTATATATATGTTTTAATTTATGCATGTAGAGAGCAATATTTTCTTTATCAATGAGCCATACGCCCGCTAGGATTTGCTTGTATCTGTAACTTTAGCTCATGTATTAGCAATTTAGCCGACACTTGCCTTCCTACCACTGAAATTATTTTGCTTAACTTAGTAGGATTTATTTTGCCTGGTCTCCGTCTTCTTGGAATTTTGTCTTAAATCCAAAATATAAATATCCGGACCAAATACTGGAGACGTGATGTATTGTGTGCTGTATACGATAACTGGATTTTGAGCATGTTTAATCAATTGGTACTGAAAATGCAGTTTGTAAATTCCTTTTATCTTAACCAGAAGAATATATTAACCAAAATGGGTAATTGATGCAATCCAAACAATACTCTAATAAAATAAAGGGTGATCGAGGGAAAAGGACAAAAAAAATTACAAAACGAATAAATAAGACACACTCCTTTTTTTTAATTGCAAAAAGGACAAAGAATTTCAGACGGACAAAAATGACCCTCGCCGCGCGTCCTCAGGTACATGAGTACATCAGGTTGGACCGTTTGAAGTTTGATCGGATCCTGTTTTTTTTTTTTTTTTTTTTTTTTCAAACACTCGTACTTTTGATTTATAACTCCGTTCATCGAAATTTTTTCACCAAAATTCATATTTTTTTGCTCTTTAATTTGAGCCCAAATACGATACCCTCCGACGTAAATTTTGAAAGCCGAAAAAATATTTGCATTAACCGGAGCGTTTTTCTTATAAACGACCGTAACTTTTGATTTAGAACACCGATCATCAAAATTGTTTCACCAAAGCTCATATTTTTTTTATCTTCATTTTGAGATCTCATTTGATACCTTTTCGACGTAGTATTTGAAAGCCGAATTTAATCGCAGCGTTTACACTAACACAATATCAATACACATTTTCAGTACACAGTATCAGTAAACAGTATCAGGCTCATTTAAGGCTTAATTCAAGTGACTACTTCAAGGCACACATATCTGGCTCATATAAGGCTCATTTAAGGCTTAATTCAAGGGACACAATATCATATATGGCTCATATAAGGCTCATATAAGGCATACAATATCACTAACAGTATCATATAAGGCACACAGTATCAGTAAACAGTATCAGTACAGAGTATCAGTATACAATATCAAGCTCATTTAAGGCTTAATTCAAGTGACTACTTCAAAGCACACATATCTGGCTCAGGATAATTTTTGTGTTGAATTTATTGCTTTGATTTCAGTTTACTTCTATGCAAAATATTTCCTTTAGTGTTGTAGCATAAGGTCAGTTAGTTTGTGGCTTCTTCTGTTTGTTTGTTTTTTTTGTAACATAGACAACTTTTACACAATAGGATAAGGCCTTCAGTGCAACAGATGATTTCTTTATGTTAAAACAGGTTTCCTAGTTAGTAGTATTATGTACTTTTTCAGATGCTTTATTAGTCTTTTATTTACCTTAAATTAGCCCTAATAACCATATAAATTAGTGGCTAATCCTCCATGTTTTTCCCTTGTCTTTTAGCAGAAGGAACACTGTCCAACTAGCCTTTGGAACAGTGTTTTCTGCTTTTCTGCTTTTTGTCTTTATAGCCGTTGGGCATCTCTTCTATAAATAGAAGTAAGATGGCCCCTAGATTGTAATGAGCTTTTATTCTAATAATAAGAATACTTTCTCTCATTGCTTTAAGTTCTTACATGGTATCAGAGCCTTAGGTTCTCTCACTCTGTTTTTCGAAAAGATTCAAAATCCTGTCTTTCTTTTATGGCTGAATCTACTGACACAAGTTCTACTGAGATGAATAACTCTGAAACTCCCATTATTTCTGGGGAGTTACAGAATGTTCAAGCAGTGTATAGGCTCAATGAGAAGAACTACCTCGAGTGCTCCCAATTTGTCAGAACATATTTGAAGGGAAGAGGGAAAATAAGTCATCTCCTTGGTTCTGGTCCTTCTACTTCTGATCCCAAATACTCCAGCTGGGATGAAAAGGACTCCATGGTGATGTCCTGGCTATGGAGCTCTATGATTCCAGAAATCAGTGATACCTGCATGTTCTTTGAGTCTGCTAAGGCTATTTGGGATCATGTCAAGCAAGCCTACTCTAAGGTAAATGATGCTGCCCAAATCTATGAGATAAGAGCAAAAATTCAAAACACTAAACAAGGTAACAAATCTATCATTGAATATTCTGGCCTTCTCCATATTCTGTGGCAAGGACTTGATCATTATCAATGCATCAAAATGAAAGATGTTGATGATGCTTCTACTTTAAGGGGAATGATGGAAAAAGAAAGGATTTTTGCCTTCCTTACTGGTTTGAATCAGGATTTTGATCCAGTTAGGGTTCAAATCCTTGGGAAGGAAGACCTTCCTTCTTTAAGTGAAACCATCTCAATTGTTAGAACTGAAGAAAACAGGAGAAGTGTCATGATTGACGACACCAATCCTGCAGAAAGTTCTGCTCTAATAGCTGGACAAAAGAATCAAGGATATCCTAAGACTAATGAGTCAACAGGATATCCAGAAAAGAAGTACCCTCCTTAAAGGGAGAATGTTAAATCTGACAGAGACGATCTCTTTTGCTCTCATTGCAAAAAGAGCAGACACACAAAGTAGTTTTGTTGGAAGTTACATGGGAGACCAGGCAAGAACAATGCCCTGACACATGCTGTAAACTCCAATAAATCTGACAACAATTCTCAAAGGGCAGATCAGGCTCCTACTAGTCTAAACTCTTCTCTTGGTCAATCTGAGATTGAGAAATTGAGGAAGTTCTTAGATACATTGGAAAACCCATCCTCTTCTATGGTTTTTTCAGGTATGGCCTCCCTCAATCTCTTAAATCAAGGGGTTACTAAGGGTTGGGTGGTTGACTCTGGAGCTACTGATCATATGACACCCTCTATTGAGTCATTCACTGAATATATTCCCTGTGATACTAGCAAATACATCACTGTTGCTAATGGTGTCTCAATCAAAATTGCTGGTACAGGGAATGTAACCTTGAATGAGTCGGTAGTGTTAAAAATGTTCTCCATGTACCTGATTTGGCTGCAAATCTGGTATCTGTCAAGAGATTGACCTCTGACTCTAATCACTATGTTTTATTTTCTACTAACTACCGTGTGATCCAGGAGTTAACAACAATGAGGAGGATTGGTCTTGCTAAAAGTAAGGGTGGACTCTACTATGTTAAATATCAGGAGGAAGACAAGGAAGTTTTTGAGCAATTATCTATGTTCTCTGAGACTAATAATGATAAGATCATGTTGTATCATAGGAGACTAGGACATCCATCTTTTCAAATTTTAAAGCATTTGTTTCCTAATCTTTGTAAGGGTTCAAATGTTGAAAAATTTAAATGTAATGAATGTGAGTTTGCTAAACATCAAAGAGTTCATTACCCTGCCGTATCTAACTTGTCTGCTAACCCCTTTGATCTTATTCATAGTGATATATGGGGCCCCTCCACTGTTCCAAATGTGAATGGTGCCCACTGGTTTGTGACCTTTATTGATGATTGCACCAGAACAACTTGGATATACTTGCTGAAACACAAGTCTGACTAATCTAATGTGTTTCCTGTTTTTTATAACATGATCTTAACTTAGTTTGATACTAAAATCAAAAGGTTAAGATCTGATAATGCAAGGGGCTACTTTAACAAATCCCTAAATCCTTTTATTGAGGAAAAAAGGGATTATACATGAGTCCTCCTGTATCCATACCCCTCAACAGAATGGGGTGGCTGAAAGAAAGAACAGACACTTGTTGGAAACTGCTAGAGCTCTTCTGTTCCAAATGAATGTACCTAAATGCTATTGGGGTGAGGCAGTCTTAACTGTTGCTCATCTTATCAACAGGTTACCTACTAAAGTTTTGGAAAAGAAGAGTCCTATTCAAACTCCAACATCTATCTTTCCCTCCTTTTTAACTTCTGAGGGTGTACCACCAAGAGTTTTTGGATGTGAAATTTTCACTCACATACATCTCCCTAACAGAGCGAAGCTTGATCCCAGAGCTCTAAGGTGCATCTTCATTGGGTACTCTAATACTCAGAAAGGGTATAAGTGTTATCACCCATCTACCAAGAAATATATCATCTCTAGGGATGTCACATTCTATGAAATGAATCCTTACTACACTGATAAGTCCCTAATTCAGGGGGAGATGCTCACAACAAATAATGAGAAGGACATGTATCTTCTTGATATGCCTACTATATCAGTAGAAGATAATGACCATGTTCCTAGCAATAGTACTCAAATACCTCCTAAAGTACTATCCAATAAGGATACTACTGAAAAGGAGCCTATTATTTATACCAGAAAAAACTGGAAAAGGTTACAAGATATTGTTCCTATAGAAGAAGATATGGTAACTGAATCTACCTCCAACATGGAGGGACCTTCAGAGCCCATCCTTTCTATAGAAGAACAAATTATCTCTAGTTCCCCTGAATCTGATAGTGGCATTGCAAGTCCTGAAGACTTGCCTATTGCTAAAAGGAAAAATGTGAGGGCTTGCACCCTTCATCCCCTATACCCTATGAAGAACTTCCTGTCATATGATAGGGTATCAAAAAAACAGAAAAAATTCATGAAGAATCTGTTAGACAGTCCCACACCAAGGGGATTGTCTGAAGCTTTAACTGATGAAAAATGGGTTAATGCCATGAAAGAGGTAATGAAAACTCTTGAGAAAAACAAGACTTGAGATCTTGTTGATCTCCCAAGAGGGGCAAAAACTGTGGGATGTAGATAGGTCTATACCATCAAATATAAGTCTGATGGGACAATTGAAAGATATAAGGCCAGATTAGTGGCTACTGGCTAAAGGTTATACACAAACACATGGCATAGACTACTTTGATACCTTTGCTCCTGTGGCAAAGATGAATACAGTCATAATATTGCTATCTTTGGCTGCAAATCTTGACTGGAAATTACATCAATATGATGTAAAAAATGCCTTTCTCCAAGGAGATCTGGAGGAAACCATCTTCATGGACATACCTCCAGGTTTCCAGATTGAAAAAGGAAAAGTGTGTAAGCTTAAAAAGGCTCTTTATGGACTAAAGCAGTCCCCTAGGGCCTGGTTTTGAAGATTCACTAATGCTATGATGAATCTTGGCTATAAACAATGCCAAGGGGATCATACCCTGTTCATCAAATTAAATCTACAAGGAAAAGATCCATTCTCTTAGTTTATGTAGATGATATCATCATCACAGGTGATGATGTTGAAGAAAATGCAAAGTTGAAAGTCTTTCTGTGTTCTGACTTTGATATCAAAGAACTAGGGAAGCAAAAGTACTTCCTAGGTATTGAAGTTATGTATTCTGAACAAGGGATCTTCATCTCCCAACAGAAATACATTCTGGATCTACTGAAGGATTGTGGCAAAACAGGGTGCAAACCAATGAAAACTCCTATTGATTACACCCATGTGACTAGTCTTGCACCTAAAGATGAAGAAGTGGACAAAGGAGCCTACCAAAGGCTAGTGGGAAGGCTTATATATCTATCTCACACTAGGCCTGATATAGCTTTTGCAGTCAATATTGTGAGTAGATATATGCACTCTCCAAAAAAGTGCCATCAAAAATGCTGCTGAAAGGATTGTCTACTATCTCAAAAGTTGAAAGGGGATTCTTTTCAAGAAAGGTGACCACAGAAGTTTGGAGGCTTACACAGACTCTGATTATGCTGGCTGTATTGATGATAGGAGATCTACCTCTGGCCATTGTGTATTCTTGTTTGACAATCCTGTTGTATGGAGAAGTAAAAAGCAAGGGTGGTGTCTAGATCAAGTGCTGAAGCAGAATTTAGAGTCTTAGCAATTGGTGTGTGTGAACTACTTTGGCTGAAAATCATTTTGGATGATCTCAAGATTCAAAGGATGACACCTATGATCCTACATTGTGACAACCAGGCTGCTATTGATATATCTCTTAATCCTGTTCAACATGACAGAACGAAACATGTTGAAGTTGATAGACACTTTATCAAGGAGAAATTGGATAATGGTTTGATCAAGCTCAGGTTTATCAACTCTCAGAATCAAGTTGCTGATGTCCTTACTAAGGGCCTGCCTAAGAAATCTTTTGATTTCCTTCTTAGCAAGCTGGGAATGATTGATATCCATTCACCAGCTTGAGGGGGAGTGTTAAAACATGTTTCCTAGTCAGTAGTATTATGTACTTTTTCATATGCTTTATTAGTCTTTTATTTACCTTAAATTAGCCCTAATAACCATATAAATTGTCTTTTAGCAGAAGGAACACTGTCCAACTAGCCGTTGGAACAGTGTTTTCTGCTTTTTGTCTTTATAGCCGTTGGGTATCTCTTCTATAAATAGAAGTAAGATGGCCCCTAGATTGTAATGAGCTTTTATTCTAATAATAAGAATACTTTCTCTCATTGCTTTAAGTTCTTACACTTTCTTCTCCTACAACATCCAGGGTTGTTGTATTCTTTGTTTCTAGGAGGGTCAAATCCGTAAATGGCGATCCTACGGAAGAGACAACCGGTTCCTACATAAACCGGACCTTGTAGACCATCAAGAGCACGCATGTTTACATCGAAGAAAACCGTGTTGTGACTTGCATACCGATCAGAGGGGTCGATCCCTTCAAATCTTTGAGGAAACTGGACATAACAAAGACGATCACCACCACGATCCATCATAAAGCACATACCTTCACGTATTGCCTCGGAATTGTAAATGTAGTGATCACAGTCAAGATTCAGAATAAAGGGACCGTTCAACATTATAGCCGAGGCTCGAACTAAAGCATTCATAGCTCCAGCTTTCTTGTTGTGATCTTAACCAGGACGTTTTTCACGGGAAACGTAAACGAGCATTGGAAGCCGTATGTCAACTTCAGCAAAATCTAAAGGACTGCCATCACTAGTGATTCCATTAAGTGGCTCATCGCTGACGCTCGGAGGCTTTAACATGACCTGCAAGAATACAAAATCAACAACCGGATTCCGTATCCAACGTATAAAAAATAATTCCTGCATGCTCACTTCTTGAATGCTCAGGAGATGAAATCATCCATGTACCAGGCCAGTGGGTCCCATCTGCCATCCACGTGGCCTTGGGGGATCTCCACAGGTACCGGTAATTCATCTCCGGCGTTCTCTCTCTGAAGTTTCATAGCCTTAATTTCCTCTCGAGCATTATACGCATCAGATCTCCGGCGAATTGAGTCAGGCAAGCCGTAGTTTAGATAAGATGCGTAGCTTCAGCGAGCTTCACGGTAGAAAATAAGGGTAATTTAGTCCAAAGGAAATTATTTGTCCTTATTGCAACTAAAAAAAGATGTGTGGATTAATGCTTAATTAAGGGGGAAAAAATGGACTTTTTCCTTAAAAAATTTCATTGAATAAGAATAACCCCGAATAATGTCATGTCCAAATGGACTCTTTTTCTTCAGCTGTTACACCTCATCATTGCTATTAAATTTCTTTGTTTTGTGTTTGTGTGTGTATGTGTCTGTGTTCCTTGTGGAAATCTTGAGTTCTAACTTACAAAGTTAATTAATCTCTTTTCTGAATTCTTTTGGTCAGCTTATAAGGCCCCGTATAGAGGCGATTAAAGAAGAGATGGAGAGCAAGGTATGTGGATTCAGATATTTTTCCTAACAACGTGAAGTATTTATGGTGGTAATTGATTAGCTTAATGTTTTATTTTTCGTTACGACTCGTTCCTCATACTTGCAATGCTGATATTTAAGGGTCGTCGGGGCAGGATTTCTTAGCTGGTTATTAGATTATTGCTTTACTGGATATTATGAAACCACTGTAAGATTAGTTTTTAAACATATTATTTCTCTCAGTATTGTTTTGCCCCATGTCAAAGCTGGGCTGGACTTCAATTTTTTTTTCCCTAAAAAAAAAGCAACCCCCTCTTTCTTTTTCCAACATAGTAATAACAGTGGTGTCTGCTTGTGGATCAACATAACTTCAAAATTATTTGTAGACTATACAATCAAACAATATATCATCATCTTAAACCAATTCCTTCAAATTATTTCAATTACCGTTTTGTACATTCATCACAAAACTTATTTCAACACATTTTCCAAACGCGCGTTAACACTGATGTGTTTGTTTGTACTGCTGATCATGTGACATGTTCTGCCTAGTTAATCTCTTGCCTTTGACGATTTTGTAGTTTTGATTTTGTATTTGGTGGTATGAGGACAAATTTAAGTCGAAATCTCTTGTCCTGATTGCTGCTTTTTATTGCTTTGTCAGGGTATGAGTCCTAAAGCTGTAGCCGAAGGCCAACAACGAATAAAAAAGATCTTCAAAGAGTTTGTGCTTTTTGTGTTCACCTTTGTCATATTTTGCCAATTTTTTGTGTTTTACTTCTTCTTGTAGTGGTTAGAAGTTAATTCTAGGTTAGTGTAGAAAATAGCACTTAGAGAAGAAAAAGATAGGATGAAACTCTTGTTTTATTGCATAGATACTTATCGGTTAGATAAGAGAAGGTTACAATATATAGAAGAGGCCTCCAACGGCTCTAAAAGTAAACCCAACGGCTATATGCACAGTAAAAGCAGTTTACTGTAGCTAGATAGAAAAAGCATTAAACAAGGCCAAAACATGGCTAACAAAAGTAGGACATGCACTAAAAAGGTGCTTAACAAGTAAACCAAGTCTAACATTCAACACTCCCCCTCAAGTTTGGTTGTATATGTTGATGCAGCCAAGCTTGAAGTGCAGATGTTGGAAGACTTGATTTGAGACAGCCTTTGTTAGTAGATCAGCCACTTGATCCTTTGTATTGATGTGGAACAAGGAGATATCACCATTGGCCACTTTCTCCCTTAAGAAATGTCTGTCCACTTCTACATGTTTTGTTTTATCATGATGAGTGGGATTTTCTGCAATACATAATGCAGAGGTGTTGTCACACAAGAGCTGGATAGGTTTGGTGACAGCAAACCCTAACTCTTCTAGCATCTTTTTTATCCATAAGCCTTCACACACTCCCAGAGCTAAGGCTCTAAGTTCAGATTCTGCACTGCTCCTGGATACAACATGTTGTTTCTTGCTTCTCCAAGTTGTAAGATTCCCCCAGATGTAAGTACAATATCCAGAAGTTGATCTCATATCTGGAACCCCTCCTGCATAATCTGCATCTTTGTAGACTTGGACCTCTCTTGATTGAGTCTTCTTAAACATAATTCCCTGACCAGGGTCCTTCTTTAAGAATCTCAGTATCCTCTCTGCTACTTGCATATGTCTTTCTGTGGGTTGATGCATGAACTGACTGATTAGACCTACAGCAAAGCATATGTCAGGCCTAGTGTGAGATAGATGTATAAGTTTTCCCACAAGTCTTTGATATCTCCCCTTGTCAACAAGGGGCTATCATCGGTTTTGTTCAGCTTTAATCCAGGTTCAATAGGGGTGTTTGCAGGTTTACACCCTAGCATACCAGTTTCCTTCAAAAGGTCTAGGGTATACTTTCTTTGAGACATGGTAATGCCAGTAGCATTTCTGGCAATTTCCATACCAAGAAAGTATTTAGGGTTCCACTAGATCTTTTATCTCAAATCGATAGCAAGAACACTTTTAACCTTGCAAATCTCATCAGAATCATCCCCTGTGAGGATGATGTCATCCACATACACAACTAGAACAGTTGTCTTTCCATGAGACCTTTTTGTGAATAAAGTGTGATCAGTATGGCATTGGTGGAAGTCATGTTTCTTTATGAAGTTAGAAAATCTTCCAAACCATGCTCTGGGAGACTGTTTGTTGTCATACAAGGACCTTTTCAGTTTACATACATCACCCTTATTGCCTAGGGATTCAAACCCAGGGGGGAGATGCATGTAAACCTCCTCACTCAAGTCTCCATAGAGAAAAGCATTTTTTATATCTAGTTGAGTCAGAGACCAATCTAGATTCACAGCAACACTCATTAGGATTATGATAGTATTAAGCTTAGCAACAGGGGCAAAGGTTTCATGATAGTCAATACCATAAGACTGAGTGAAACCTTTTGCCACAAGTCTAGCTTTATACCTGTTGAGTGACCCATCAGCATTGTATTTAAGGGTGAAGATCCACTTACACCCCACATGGTGTTTCCCTTTAGGTAGAGGGGAAATATCCCAAGTGTTACTTTTAGTGAGAGCATTCATTTCATCCTTTAAAGCAGCCTTCCACTCAGGAACTTTTAAGGCATCATGGACATTTTTGGGAATTTGTATGGTGTCTAGACTGTTAGTAAAGCCCAGATATTGAGGAGATAGCTTATCATAGGATAAGAAGTTGTACAAAGGATGAGCTGTACAACTCCTTGTCCCTTTTCTTTTAGCAATAGGTAGTAGTTCCTCCATAGGAGACTCATTTCCTTAACCACTAGAGGTGTCAGAGTCCTGATAGTCAGTGCTATTTTGATCATCAGGACTTTGATCCCCTGAGGTTTGATCATTATCATCAGGGCTATCTTCCTCATAAGCTTCATTCTCTGGATTTTGAGAGATAGCCTTTCTTTTTCTGGTATATACAATGATATTAGGTTTAGGAGCATTTTGCTCCTCATCATTAATATTTTTAGGATGATCAGAATGAGTCTGGTTATGTTTTACTCCATTTGCACCAGTTGTTTCAGATTTCTCAAAAAACTCAGTAGGACAGGTATTCCAAGATTCACAGTGGTCTTGAAAAATCTCCCCTTGACCTTCATTATCATAGAAGGACTGTTCCTCTATAAATGTAACATCCATAGAGTTATAGTACTTTCTAGTACTTGGGCAGTAACACTTATATCCTTGTTGGGTGGATGAATACCCAACAAAAATACATCTGATGGATCTAGGATCAAGTTTCCCTCTGTTTTGAGGGTGTATGTGTACATAACATACACATCCAAAGACCTTAAAGTCAATGGTGCTTATAAAATGAGTGCCAGGATGAGCCTCCTTTAGCACTTAAATAGGAGTTTTAAACTTTAGAATCCTTGAAGGCATTCTGTTAATGAGGTAGGTAGCTGTTAAAACAGCCTCCCCCCATAGGAATTTGGGAACTTTCATGGTGAACATGATGCTCCTACCAACCTCCAATAGGTGCCTATTTTTTCTTTCAGCCACCCCATTTTGTTGGGGTGTATCAACACAAGTGCTAATATGGATGATCCCCTTTTCAGAGAAGAAAGAGGCAAGGCTCTTTTCAAAATACTCCTTTCCATTGTCAGTTTTGAGTACTTTAATTCTAGTACCAAACTGATTCTCAATCATGGTGTAGAAGTTTTTGAAGATGGAGCCTACTTCTGACTTTTCTTTTAGGAGAAAAAGCCAAGTAACCCTGCTATGGTCATCAATAAAGCTGACAAACCACCTCTTTCCAGTGATGGTCCTCTGTTTTGAGGGTCCCCATATGTCACTATGAAATAAGAAGAAGGAAGAGGAAGGAGCATACACACTTGCAGGGAAGTTAGTTCTAGTATGTTTAGAGAGTTGACAAATTTCACAATGTAGAGAATCAATATTTATTCCATTAAACATACTAGGATACAACTTTTTCAAGTACAAAAAATTTGCATGCCCTAGTCTATAGTGCAGAAGCATAATATTAGTACAAGATGAAGTACTTCTACAACTAATAGACAATCCTTTAGGGATATTATCAATGCAAAGTCTAGAGTAAGGAGTCTTGAATATGAAAAGTCCAGATCTAACTTCAACACTGCCAATCTCCTCCATTGAATTCAAATCCTGAAATTTACAACCATTAGTATGAAAAATCACAGAGCATTTAATGTCATTTATGAACCTACTAACAGATAATAAATTACACTGTAAGTTAGGGACATAAATGACATCTTTCAAAGTGATTTTTTCACTTAAAAGGATGTTTCCAGTTCCAGAAACTTGAGAGATGGAACCATCAACAATTTTAACATTATGAGGCTGAGTACATTTCAAAAGTTTCACAAACAACTCTGGGTTTCCAGTCATGTGGTTTGAGGCACCAGAGTCCACAATCCATATGTTTTTAAGAATTTGATCCCCTGAATAGGTATTAAAGCACACACCTGTATTAGCCATGGAGACATTGCCATGAGGAGCAGCAGTCTGTGCATTTTGAGCACATAGGAGCCTTTTAATGGCTTCAATCTGTTCCATGCTAAAAACATCATCAGACTTTTGTTCCTCAATATTAGCAAGTCTACCAGAGCTTTCAAATGTGTGATTAGGCCTAGAGGATCTCAAATTGGCTGGTTTTCCATGGATTTTCCAGCATGTATCCTTGGTGTGACCAGTCTTTTTACAATGATCACAGACTGGTCTAACACCTTTGGACTTGTGATTAGCCCCAGCAGTGTTTTTAGTAAAAAGAGCACTGGATTCAGTAGATGAACCAGGATTAGACACCCCAGTGGAGGAAACAGGGTTAGACACCCCATTTAACATAAGTTTTCTTCTACTTTCCTCATGTTCAATGTCAGCAAACACACTATTGCTTGATGGAAGAGGTTTAGAGGTCAGTACTCTTCCTCTCACATCATCAAGAGATGAGTTCAGTCCCATCAAGAATTTGAAGATTCTTTTCTTTTCCTTAATGGCTTTATATGTCTTGGCATCACTACTAGACTGCCAAGATATATTTTCAAAGGCATCAAGTTGCTGCCAAGATCTTGACAGGAGGTTGAAATAGTCAGTAACTGGCATCTCCCCCTGTCTTAGATCATGTAGTTTAGATTCAATTTCATACTGCTCAGAGGTGTTATCTCTTTTTGAGTAGAGATCAGCAGCATTGCTCCAGATTTCCTCAGAGTATCATAGAGAAGAAAGTTCTCTGCAATGTTGGGAGTCATGGACCCCAGTAAGATGGACACCACATTGCTGTTTTCCACCCTCCATTTCTTTCTAGATGGATCCCCTTCTGCAGGAGCTTGGCTCTCACCAGTGAGGTATTCTTCCTTGCCCCTTCCAGTGATGTAAAATCTCACTGTTTTGGACCATTGGAGATAATTGTCACCATTAAGTTTGTGACTGGAAAGTGGCATCAAAGAGGGTTCAGAGTTCCAGGGGGCAGCATTAGAGACTGCTTCATCCCTTGAGTTAACTTCTGAAGATTGCTCAGTGGCCATATAGAAAGAGAGTGTAAGCAGACAAGAGTTTGAGATCTTAAGTCTTTGATACCATGTAGAAAATAGCACTTAGAGAAGAAAAAGATAGGAGGAAACTCTTGTTTTATTGCTTAGATACTTATCGGGTAGATAAGAGAAGGTTACAATATATAGAAGAGGCCTCCAACGGCTCTAAAAGTAAACCCAACGGCTATATGCACAGTAAAAGCAGTTTACTGTAGCTAGATAGAAAAAGCATTAAACAAGGCCAAAACATGGCTAACAAAAGTAGGACAGGCACTAAAAAGGTGCTTAACAAGTAAACCAAGTCTAACATTCAACAGTTAGGAACCAAAATAAACCTCACTCACATTTCTTAAAAACTGGAAAAGAAAATTGCAAAACCTTTTATTGGTGCTGGCGCTTTCTCAGTATTGTAGAACTCTGATTTGAAGTATCCATATGACGTGCCACTTTGCCATTTTTTGTTCCTGGTTTCGTTGCCTTCCATTTAATGGTATTGTCACTATTTTCATTCTCCTTGATAAATTACTATCACATGTAAAAGCTAAAGCCATTAAGAAGTGTAATACATATATACATACCCCTTAATGTGTGAGCTTCTCAATACGTGTATACGAGTAGACGCATAATCGCAAAGTAGCAACCATTATAATAGTTTTTGTTGTAGCAGAGCGGCCGCAATAGTTACGAATATATTTTACGGTGAATGACCCTTTTAGTCCCTTATGTTTCACGAAATCTGCATTTCTGTCTCCAATTTATTGTAGTTTTACTATCCCAATTTATTTAGATAAAAGTGCAATTTTTGTGAAACAAAAGGCACTAAAAGCGTCTTTGTCCCTAATCGCTGCACTGAAGTTTGATTCAATGATCTTGTGCTCTAGTGCCATGATTTTTTACTGTCTCACTTAAAAGCTTAAATTCTGTAATTTATATACTTATATATATATCTTAGACTCTACTTAGATGAAAATCATTTAGTTGCAATAATAAAGTGCAAAAGTTACGGACTTTATTTTATTTCTTGGATGGATATACTCCCATATGTTTTGTTGTACAAAATAGGTGAGCACATTCTTTTTCTGCAACAGTAAAAGCTTTCTTATTGTTTCAGGTATGGTGTTTCGCCATTAACTCCATTGAGGGGACTGTTGGTTCAAGCTCCTATCTTTGTCTGTTTTTTCCTTGCGGTAAGATTCTTTTGGGGTCTACGTCACCTGTTCAAGAAGATGGTCTTGGTTTTTCCTCTTTTCCTAATATATATATATATATATATATATATATATATATATATATATATATATTTATTTTTTTTTTTTTTTTTGTGTGTGTGTGTGTGTGTGTGTTACTGTTACACTGCATCTAATTCACCCTTATTCAGATCACGAGAATGGTGGATAAGGTTCCATCTTTCAGTGAGGGAGGTGCGTTATGGTTTACCGATTTAACGACCGCGGACAGCATGTATATTCTTCCTGTTTTAGCAGGTTTGACTTTCTGGATTACTGTGGAGGTAAGCTGATATTATTTATAGAAAACTGCATTATCTTCTGTACAGACTTTTAGCTGTGCCCCTAGGGGTGTAAACGAGTCGAGCGGTTTGCGATCAATTCAAGTTCGAATCAGATTTTTGCTCGAACAGTTCAGCTCGGTATGGTTTGAATCGAACTTGAACTTGTGAATGATAAATTAGTCAATGTTAAGCATTCTTATGCTCGACTCGTTTAGCTCGCGAGCATGCTCGAACAGAAAAATAAGCCCAAATATGACGTGTGACTTCGATGATGTACTTATTATTTTTATATTTTTGTAACGCATTTGTGAATTATAGTTGATATTTTATAGCTTAATGATGTGGTTTTGTACTTTTGTGTGAGAAACAATAATGCTTTTATCATATTAGTTTAAAATAAAATATATACTGTGACATTTATATTGGTTGACACTCTTTTAGGCATTCAAATTTGTTTTCTGACCTTTAATAAATCTTATTTATTCAGTTGAACGCACAAGAAGGAATGGAAGGAAATCCTGCTGCAAATGTTATAAAAAATGTGTCCAGGGGATTTGCGGTTTTGACAGTTCCGTTAACTGCGAGTTTTCCTCAGGTACATATTGTACTTCAATCTCGGTTCGTTTCCTTCTCCAATTGCATTATTCGTGGGGAAATTGAAAAAGAAAACTCATCTTAACCAACCTATGTGTCTGCCCTTCTGACATCCTTTTTATTTCAGAACTTCTTCGTGCTATGATTATCATCATATGTCTGGTAATTTCTAGGGCTAAGTACATCTGTCATTTTGGTATTTTAATCTAAATCGCAGTTTTACGATTATATCCCTTCTTTTAACATTCCAAAATTACCGGTCCTATGGATTATCTCCTTAATGTTTATCAACTCTTGTCGACTTTTGGTCCAAAAAGGAAAGAAATGTTGCGAAATAAAGGAGGCATCTATTGGAACAATAAACTCACAAGGTACAGTGGTTTTATGGTGGTCCAACTCCACCATGTCATAACTATTCAACCAATAGGAATGTTTTTAAAATAAGGGGGAATGAGGGAGAATGACAGAAATATTTCATCAATTCAGTAGAAGGACAGTCTTTTGAAACTTTTGCATAAAGGACAAAACTATTTATCCACTGTCGAAATTCACTTTTGTTCGAAATTCACTGTCGAAATTCACTAATTTTCAAAATTCATTGTCGAAAGTCACTGATTTTCGGGATTCACTGTCGAAATTCACTGATTTCGGGATTCACTGTTTGTCCTTCTCGCTATAAAAATTATGCAGATGTCCTTCTCCCTATAAATAATATGTAGTTGTCCTGTTACTTAAAAATATTCTAGATTGTGTCATTATCCCTAATTACCCATTAAAATAATGGCAAACATGTAAATTTTAGGAATAAATATTTTAAAGCATCTATTTTTCTAATTTCCTATCGGTCCTAGATCACTAGGATAAAATTTGCGCATAAGGTATGTTGCACGGATGTAGATACTGGGATGCGAGATTTTTGAAAAATATATACGATACGTGCATGGACTAGATATGCATATAAATATTAGAAGTATAGGGACCAAACTTAGATAATAAAGCTATGAGGATCGAATCATTAAAAAAAAATCATGAAAGAAAGCAATAGTGAATGGTTTTTTCTTCATTTTTTTTCCTTTGGTTTTTCTTTATTTTGGGTAGTTTTTTTTTTTTTTTTTTTTTTTTTTTATATTAATATCTTGATGGTTTGTCTCCAATTTTCAAAAAGTTTCTTCTTTTACTTATCCATGATATGCATCTGCATATTGAATCACATATCCCAAATCCAAAAAAATTGCAAATCTGCTCTAGTCAATTATTCTAAGTATCTTGTTGTGTATCTGTGTTGGATATGTATCGGATACGGGACACGCTACCAAACAAAGGAAATTTATTGTATATAGTTAACGTTATTATCTGATGGGTTTGTGCATATTTTAATTCTTGGTACTTTTATTTCTTCTTTTTTGAGGATTGTTGCTTGTTCTTAATGCATGTGTTATCTTGATAATCTAATCCGATATTAAGATTAACTACTGATATATAAAGTGTTACAAAATTGTGCAGGGGATATTCTTTTACTGGATTACCTCCAATATTTTCTCATTAGTTTTTGGGAGTGGTGAGTCCATTGAACTTTTACCTCCGTGATGTGAATTGCTGCTACCTTCTTCTCTAAATAATTGTCTAAATAATCCGTCCCTTAATATATGTCATTTTAAAATACCCGGAAAGCATTTATTAGTCAATTTTTTCTTTTCTGATTTAGCATCCATACAGCAACTTTCAAAACTTTACGATCATTGATTAATGATAGTCGAAGGGTATTTTAGACTTTATGAACTAATATCTGTAACATTCATAGGTGAAAAGTGAAAACCTCAAAAGCGACGGTTATTTAGAGATGAAGGCAGTAAAAAAATTGGGAATTTTTCATGTTCTGAGATTTAAATTCATTGCTACCATTTCTAATGTTTTTTTTTCTTCTTTTTCTCTCCTTTCTCAGTTATTAAAATACATTCAATAAAGAAGGCCTTGGGAATTCCGATTATGCCCGTGACGCCACCTACCCCTGGTGGAGAAAAGCCTTCATTATCATTCTTTCAAGCTATCAAAAAGTATGCAGATGCTCAAGTTCAAGCACAAAAGAAGCAACCTCCATCTTCTTCGTCATCAGCAAGCCAACAAGGCGGAACACGAAAACCGCAAGTTCTATCATCTTCGAAATCTGCAAGTCAAGCTGTACCATCATCTTCATCTATAATTAACCAGAAGATTAAGAGCTTGGAGAGAGATGTTAAAGGAAGAAAGAAGGGGAAAAAGAAAGGGAGAGTTTAATTAATCATGGTTTCGGTTAGACTCTAATTTCCCCTATTCCCTTGTATTATTAAGCGCGTGTTAAATGCGCAACAACTGATATACCACATGAGCACATTTGGGGCTACATTTGACTTTGTAGAGGACGAAAATGGACATTCGACCTCTTGTAAAGTCGAATGTTGAGTTTATATTTGACTTTCTAGCTAGACAGACATCAAAGGTCACTGTGGTATCCCGAAAGTAGATTTCATTATTTTTGGAGTATTCGAATTTCATAATCCACGGCCAACCCGGAGTGTTCGAAAGTTTGAGCCATGTTATCCTTATATCATCCATAGGTATATCATCCATAGGTATTTTTATACGACACTCAGTAGATGTTTTTTATCCCATTTTTTCCGGTTGATTGTATTGTTCTGTTAGTTTTATTAGTTTAGGATAATTTTCAGTGTGGACCTTTTAAGGACATCACGACTGGCTTACCAGTCAACTTGAGGGGCATTGAAAATCAACTTTCAAAAAGTCGATTAAGTTTTACAGAGGGGCATTGAATGGTGTTACTACCTGACTCTTCTACAACGTTTTGGAAATAAATGGTCAACATGTTATAGTGTTTTTTATTCTCTTTTTATTATTATTATGATAATATGTTGGGCATTTTTCGAGCCATGAAATATACTTTCAGGGCACCATAATAATGTTCAATTGTTCGAAATTAAATGTAATATTTGATTTTCCATAGGTAAGTAGGAAGACTTTGGCGATTCATAATGGGGTATCTATGTCCCATGACACAAAATATGAATAGTATACCCTGTAGTGACATAGCAGTTCTCCTAATCGACTACTTATCATCATAATGAACATTCAACTTTTAAACTAAAAAAAACGACTCACCAGATGCTTTTTTTCTTCTTTCTTTAGCTTAAAAATGAAGACTAAGACATGAGTTTCATGGAAAAGCCCTTTCTTTTTTCCGATTTGAAGCGATGACTTAAACCTCTTTCTTAGGAACAAAGAATGGACATAGAATCTACCGAGCACTCAAGATTCCACCCTTGGAAAACTTGATACCTTTACTAAGCCGTTACTACTAAAAAATATATATATATAAATGCTAGTCATCCATCTATCTCTCCCCCAATAGGGTCAGCTCCTTTACCTTTAACAGATCGGTTAAATAAAGCAAGTTCTACCGAGTCTACTACATGTATAATATGACCTTTATAGAATTAAACCTCACACGTGTTGTGATGCCATGGTATATGCTGTGTGAGAGCACTTGCATCAAATACTCTAAATTAATACTCTATTTTACAGCTTTAAATACATATATTTCTAATTTACAGAATCTCTATGAAATTAATCAGATTTTCTACTTTACATAATGCGGTAGATGTAAAGGAAAATTTACAAAATCTGTATACAGTAAAAAAAAATAGTGTGTGTGTTATTTTTCCATTTGAAATATCTAAAATACAGTTTTTGAAAGATTTACATTATCTGCTGCAAGTGGTCTAATACCCTTATGTTGGGTCTGAATGTCTGATTATCAGTCTGTTCTTACATAACCGGCTCCCTCCACTAGGGATGAATTTGGTTGGTTGAGTTCGGTTTAATTCTGGTTTTTTTTAGTAGTATAGTTTGGTTTGATTTCAAAAACTGATAAACTAAATCAAATCAAAACCCCTTGAAAATCATTGATTTGGTTGTATTCGATTAAGTTTTGGTTTTTATATGTTTGTTGACGACTCTTAATTTCAAGATTCAAAATCGAAATAAACATATAATTTGAACCCAAGACACCATTACTACTCATATGCTAAAACTTAAAAACATCATGCCATATCATATCTTATAATCATAAAACAAGCGTTATAGCGTTTATGACTCACGAATGTCGATTAATTCTTTCATTGTCGCACAAACATGAATACCGATCGATGTCCTTAAAATGCTTTTAGAAGAGAAATAAAAAGGATCAAATGAATAATAAATCTTATAGCGTTTGGGAAGGGTTCTTATACCCATGGCATGCCCATCATAAATACTTCTTTATCTTGGAACACTCGGTTCTGTCCGGTTGGTTTGATGATAGAATTAGAATAAAATAAAAAATCATTCCAAACCAATAACATTCCGCATGGTTCTAGTTTTTTATTGGTTTGATTTTTTATTTTTTATTTTATGATTGGATTGATAAAAGGATATTGTGGTGAGGTAAATACATGGTTTACCAATATAAACTTTAAATTAAAGTTTTATTCTAATTTAATCACTTTCACTAAAATTTCATCCTTCTAGATTACTTTCTGACGATCGACCTTTCTTATTCTAATAGGACAATATTTTTTTTTTTGTCTGTGTGGACAACTCATGCATTTTTAAAGGACTAAAATCCAAATGATTTTGTGCTGTAGTCAAATTTGCATGCTCATGAGACGATAATTATTCATTCAATTCAATAGAACATTAATTTCCTCAGATAACATCCTCCGCAGCTTCTCTCAAAAGATTGTCGGAGGCTTTGATAATGTAATAGCTTGTTAAGTAATTTGTTGTTACTGCTGAGGGCATTTTAGTCTTTTATGTTTACTGGACATGTGTCATTCTTTGTTGTTGCTAGATTCGGTTATATATTGTGTCTGTACCCCAAAATCTAATATAATGATAAGATATTATCTTCTACAAACTTCTCTCTTGGTATCAGAGCCTGGTATGCTGGAACACCGCCGCCGGAGAAGTGTTCCTCCTTCAAAATGACCACCGCTCCACCAACGAGCAGCCACCATGCTGCTGGCTCAGGGACTGAAAGCTCAGGAATACCAGCTTCCTCTCTCCCAAATACTGTGACAGCGAGCAACGTAGTCATTCCGACCGGTTGCTCAGGAATATCAGCTACTCCGGCCGTCAGCAATGTGGCCATTCCGATCTACATGCAATCTAGCTTATTCCCTACCACCGCTTTTTCGATGAGCTCTCCGAGATCTGATCTTCTTTCCACAGGTTTCCTCCCAACATATCCTACTATTCCTCCATTACCGTCATTTGGATCTACTGGAAACTCAACTCCACTGTCCTTACCGTTTAGCAGTAGCTTGAATCAACCGTGTAGCGTCAAACTCGACCGAAACAATTATCTCCTCTGGAAATCTGTGGTTCTTCCGGTTATCAGAGGTCACCAGTTAGAACACCATGTTTTGTCCGATGATCGGAGCTCCAGTGTCTCTCCTGCTAGTCTGTCTCCGCCTCTTTTTAGCCCGTTTCGGACTCAATAAGAGTGGAATCTTACCGATCAACTGCTGATTGGATGGTTGATGGGCACCATGACTGAACAGGTGCTGCATGAAATTGTTGGGTGTACCTCTGCTAGAGAAATCTGGCTAACCCTTGAAACGCTATTCAATAGCCAATCTGAATCCCGCATGCTGGAATACAAAAGTGCTCTTACTAGAGCTACAAAAGGAGGCAAATCCATGGCCGATTATCTTGCTCAGATGAAATCTTACTCGGACAATCTGGCAGCTGCAGGGTATCCTATATCACACTCAGAGCTCATACTGACCACCTTGGGAGGTTTGGAGAAAGAGTATGAAGCTTTTATTGTTAATCTGATAGCTAGAGTGGGTTCATTAACATGGCAAGAGGTACAGTCGCAGTTGATCATTCATGAAAGACTTTTGGCCCGGTTCAATCAGGGCAATACTGCTGACTTTGGTATGAATCTTATGAATCCCAGTGCTAATTATGCTCACTCTGTGGGTGGAAATAGTCCCAGAGGTGTCAGTCCAGGTCCTAGGCCCTCTAATTCCTCCCAAAATTCAGGTACCAGAGGTAGGAATAGAGGAAGGGGAGGCAGGAATACAAACTCTAACAACAGACCTGTGTGGAAAAAGTGGGCACACAGTGATAGCTTGTTGGCACAGGTTTGAGGAGGACTTTGTGCCTAGTACTAATTCTGGTGGTGGTAGACAAAATGCTGCTTTGATTGCTTCACCACAAACGGCTGTTGACTCCTCCTGGTACCTGGATAGTGGTGCTACCAACCACATAACGTCCGACATCATCAACTTGCATCTTGCTTCATATTACCCTGGCTCTGACACGACTGCAGTAGGAAATGGTGAGCTCCTAAACATTACTCACACTGGTAAATGTATTCTACCTACACACACCACTGATCCCTTAAATTTGAATCATGCCTTATATGTTCCATCTATGACTAAAAACCTTGTTAGTGTTTCTCAGTTGACTTTTGATTATCCTGTCATAATTGAGTTTGATGATAAATTATGTTATGTTAAGGACAAGGTCACAAGGAAGCTACTCCAAATATGAGCTCTTAAGCATGGCTTATATCAAATTCCTGTCACCAGAGATGTCACATCTGGAATTCCTTCCTACCAGTCTGTCAACCTGATCTCCCTTCACTCTAAGATTCCTCAAAGTACCAGTTTCAGTCAAGTTCAAAGTACTGCTCTTGTTGCTTCCTTTAATTTAGATAAAGACCTAAATGTCTGGCATAGGAGACTTGGTCATCCATCCAGACAAATTCTCAATTCTGTTATGAGTTTATGTAAAACTTCCTTTAATGACAATCTTGAATTTTGTGAAGCTTGCCAGTGTGGCAAAGCTCATTCTCTACCTTATCCTAAATCTGATTTTCATGCTGATTCTATGTTTGACTTGGTTTATACTGATGTGTGGGACCCTGCCCCAATTAAATCCAGTGCTGGTTTCTCTTATTATATATTGTTTGTTGATGACTTCTCTAGGTTTTCTTGGATATTTCCTATGAAACTAAAATCTGAGGCCTTGTCTGTGTTTGTTTGTTTTAAAACCTTTGTTGAGAATCAGTTTAAAACTACCATTAAGTGTGTTCAATCTGACTGGGGAGGAGAGTTTAGAACCTTTGAACCCTTCCTTAAGGAGCATAGCATCCATTTTAGACACCCCTATCCTTATTCTCATGGCCAGCAAGGTAGAGTGGAGAGAAAACACCGACATGTCACTGAGATGGGCCTGACACTCATTGCTCAGGCTTCCATGCCCTTAAAATTCTGGTGGGAAAGTTTCCAGCAAGCCACCATGATCATAAATGATCTTCCTACACCTGTTTTAGGAAATGTCTCACCCCATCAAACCTTATTTCACACTAAGCCAGACTACACCAAATACAAGGTCTTTGGATGTGCCTGTTTTCCCAATCTTAGACCTTACAAGTCACACAAGTTTAGTTACCATTCTATTAAATGTGTCAATCTAGGATTGAGCACAAAACACAAAGGGTATAGGTGTCTTGATCCCTCAGATAGGATTTATATCAGCAGGGATGTGGTTTTCAATGAGATGATCTTCCCTTTTCTAGAAGGATTCAACTTAGGCCCTCACAGATCTGTCCATGTTATGCCCCATGTTTCCACTATGCCTTTTCCAAACTTGGACATCTATGATATACCTAATCCTGTCCCTATGACACATGCTGAGACCATTGTGACACCAACCTTAGTCCTACCAATTCTGCTGCTAATCCTGATCTTAGCACATCCGGTCCCTTAGTGTCTCACACTTTTGACAATAGTCCCTTGATGTCTCACACTCATAACAGTACTCCTATACCTTCCCTGTCTGGTCATAATTCTCCAGACCCTGCCTCTCCTGAATCTGCTTCCACTTCCACCAACTTTCATCAATCCAGTCCTGAAACTGACAATTATGTTCAGCCATCTCCTGTATCCTCCTCTATGCCCTCCAGTCACCATATGCAAACTAGATCCAAAACTGGGATCTACAAACCTAAAGTCTATCAATCCTCTATAACCACCACCAATCTTCCCTCTCATCTTTCTGAACCTGTGAGAGTGTCTGAGGCATTGGGTATACCTGAATGGAAGAAAGCAATGGTTGAAGATTTTGAAGCTTTACAGAAGAACCACACTTGGGACTTGGTACCTCCTAGCACTACACAACATCTGGTTCCAAATAGATGGGTTTTTAAGTTAAAGTTGAAGCCAGATGGGAGTGTGTTAAAACACAAAGCTCGACTGGTTGCCAAAGGCTTTTGTCAAACTTATAGGGTGGACTTTACTGATACCTTCAGTCCTGTGGCAAAAGCCTCCACCATCAGGGTTGTCTTAACTATTGTTGTGTCCAAAAATTGGAATGTAAGGCAGATTGACATTAACAATGCGTTCTTGAACGGTCCTATCACTGAATCCATTTTTATGCCACAGCCAGAAGGGTTTGAAGACTCACAGCATCCACACTTTGTGTGTAAATTGAACAAAGCCTTGTATGGACTAAAACAGGCTCCTAGAGCCTGGTTTGGGGCCTTGAGACATCATATGCTACATTGGGGGTTTCAACATGTTGAAATAGTGTCCTAAACCCAATCGGGTTGGACCGGATCCGACCGGGTCGGATCATTTCTACTATTTCTTTATGTTTATACATATATTAAAATGGCTTTTATGTTGTCATATATATGTTCTTTTAAAGAACCAATTATGAATTGTTATATGATAACGTCCTTAGTATTAAACTGTGATAGAGAAACCATGATAGGCGATTATGGTTGATGAGATCTCTAATCACTTTAACAAGTTTGATACTTAAATGTCTCTAGCGATGTACTATTAAACAGGGCATTGATAGTATGAGCAAAGCTAGCACGTATTAGATGTCTTCATGCTTTTAGAGGCGGGGATAGATCTCGCTCATCAAAGTGTAGAGACACTTGGGTATGCGTGGGCGTGTATTAGAGAATGCGTCGTTAGATCGACCCACTTACACGGATAAGTGTCACACTATGTGACGGTTGTGTAATTATCCTTTTGACCGGAGTCTTCACGGCATCACGGTGTGGATTGTCATGCTTTGACACTATTGAGGTTTCCCCTAGCCACGGGGCGATCATGCGGTAGTGATTGGGTGTGATACTAAAGCATGCGGAGTATACATGATTGGTCGTCCGGGAATCGCGTATCCTATGATTGGGATCGAATATCCGAAATGGCCTTCTTATAAGGAATGTCGAACTCTCGTGAATCTTTGCAAAGTGGGAGTAAATGTGTTACTTCGAGAGAGCTTGATATCCAGATTATAAGATACGGTCGTTGATGTTTTGACACTCGACTAACGACCGTATGGATATTATTACAGCGATAGGATTGTAAGTTACACGGTAATCGCTTTCACATGAAAGGTAGTAGTCATTGCATTTGACACTTCCGATGATTGGGGTCACGGTGTGTTGCTGTGACGCTATCCCGTGATCGTTAGGCATGAAGGGCATTTTAAGTAATTTGTACTTTGTGTCTACGGCCAACATATTCGAAGCCTATCGGGTCACACACATAAGAACATCTAGCCGGATTAAAATGTGGTTATAGATGATAACCAAATAATGAAAGTTTATCTCGAGACTATAAAGGTTATAGTGGTAAATTAATATGGTGGTGTTTATTTATTATGAATAAATTAAATACAATATATTAATTATATTAATTAAAGAATATTCCTAAAGCCAATATTTGGCAATATGGGCGCCATACATTGAAGTGTATAAGATATAACTTGGATTGTCAAATTTAATTAATGATATTACCTATTATTAATATTAGATATTAATAAATAAAATAAACTAGATATATTGTGCATATATGCGTGTGTGGTGTGCATATGTGATGCGCATTACTAAGTGTAGTATGTATATATAATATATATAGAGATTTATGCATATAATATATATATGTGATATATACACACGTATAGAAATTGATTTATGGTAATAAAATAAAGATAGTCAATAGGGGTGTATATAGTCCAATCTCCAGGTCGGTTTTTTACGATTTTACAGGAATCGAATCAGAATTCTGGTTTTGATATTTTACAATCGAATCGAATTGGTAATTTTTCTCGAATTGGACTGAACCAATACAGTCCGGTTCGGTTCAGTTTCGGTTTTCAGACTTTATTTTATTTACCATAAAATTTTGATTTTTTTCTTCTAAAAATAAGACAAATACCATTATTGGCACCATAAGATAAATGGGGGTGGTCGTTGTAACACAATTTCAAAGGCCGCTTTCAAATTTTCACGATCAAAGGATGAAGAATATTAGAAGAACCAAGAACGGCCGGTGAGCTCAAACGGCGGTTATCGGCGGTGAGAAGCATTTTAGGTTTAGGTTTAGGTAGAAACAGTAGAAAGTATAAGGTTTAGAAATTTAGGGTTGTGTGGGGGGGGTTTATAGTAGGAGCTAGTGAACAAATTAAATTTTATATATATATATATATATATATATATATATATATATATATATATATATATATATATATATATATATATATATATATATATAGAGGAGTGATTTTAACCCAATTACCCAATTGACCCGCTCTAGACCCGACCCAAACCCGTATAATATGAAGAAAAAAAACCCTACCATATTTATAGGAAATAAATTCGACCACAATTAAAATAACAAAAATAATTACAAAAAAAACCTACCATAATTACCTATCCAAAATTTGATTGAGGCTTTTTTAAAAGGGAAGAAAATCATCTTCATTCCTAGACATTTCTTTTGTGAGTGGAGGTTCCAAAGCACTTGCAGTATGATTTTTTTTTTTCTGTAATTTTCTCAATTTCCACTTTTACATTTAACATGTTTATTCTAAGATCATCATAGGAGGTGTGAATACACAAGGTATGCGAAATATATTTGCAATTTGATTTCCTTCGAACTTTGATGTTGGATTATTGAATTCATGGTTTTCGTTTCTCTCTTAGGCATTTGTTTTTCATGTTTTTCTTTTGTCGATTTTAAGCAACATTTCGCATTTTCGTCGTTGGTGACAGATGAACGTGAGAAGCTCGAGAAAAGTACACTCCGTGTTGAATAAAATCTAGGAAACATTTGGTTGACGGTATGATTCATGTTTAAATTCAATTTATTTTCTACGTTGAATTGAATGTTTTAAATGTCTTTCAATCGATGTGATTTTCATTTAAAATTCAAATCAAATGCAACTACAAATCACAAATTTAAGTGTCAGTCTTCGTATTTTACAACTTTTTTCCATTTCTTCATTTTGAAAAGAAAAAAAAAACGTTCTACCCGACCTATGGTGTAGAAATACGATTGGTTTGTACTCTGGATTTTTTTGTTTTCTTTTAACTATGTTTTTTTATGGGATTGAATTATGTTTTGTTTTGAATATTTTCTTCAGCAGATATTTCTTGACCAAATTGACAAACCCGTCACCCATAAGAAGGAATTGTCTGGTGAGATCTCACTTTCTTTTATTTTATCGACTTATTAAGTTCTTTCAATTTTTGTTTATTATTTTTTGTTTTGAACTACATTCTTTCTTTCATATTTGTTGTGTTTTGAATGTTTTTGACATTATATTGATAACCAATTTGACAAATCTGTAGGCCATTCAATAGATGTTGCTTTAAATTTAGAAGTAATGTCTCATGAAATATTCAAAAAAAATATTAATTTAATTTTACCAATTAATGTAAAATATTGTAACATTAAAGTAGATTTTGAAACATATTTATACTCAAACATGTCAATTAACACGAAATATTCAGACATTAAATTCACCCCCTACAAATTAGACAACTCAAGTAATGCTAAATATTATTACATTCAATTTCATTTTTAAAAATAATTATATTCGAAATTTGCTAATTAATACAAATATTTTTACATTTATGTCATCTCTGGAAAATTAGCCGCCTTATTTAATTTCAAATGTTCGAACTTTTAATTATTTTTTTAACATTTCACCTATTTTTATTTATAATTTTTTTTTATTAATTTTGACCCATTTTCTTTTTGCGTGTTTATGTCATTTAATGAAAAATATTATCACATTAAATACATCCCTATAAATTAGTCACCATAATTATGCCAAATATTCTTTCATATTGAATGTTCAAAAATAACTAATTCGCCACCGTAATTAATACCAAATATTCTTACATATTAAATTCATCTTATTTCCCTATCTCATTTCAAAAATAACTAAATTCAAAAAAAATACCAAAATTATAAGGAATATATTTGGCTCACGTTTTTCTAATTTTCAAAAAAAACCTACCATAATTATAAAATTTGCCTACCGTAATTAGAAAAACCATTTATAATTTGATTCTCCTAATAAAAATAGAGAATAATTTCGGCCCTAAAAAAATATTATCACATTAAATACATCCCTATAAATTAGTCACCATAATTATGCCAAATATTCTTTCATATTGAATGTTCAAAAATAACTAATTCGCCTCCGTAATTAATACCAAATATTCTTACATATTAAATTCATCTTATTTCCCTATCTCATTTCAAAAATAACTAAATTCAAAAAACATACCAAAATTATAGGGAATATATTTGGCTCACGTTTTTCTAATTTTCAAAAAAAACCTACCATAATTATAAAATTTGCTTACCGTAATTAGAAAAACCATTTATAATTTGATTCTCCTAATAAAAATAGAGAATAATTTCGGCCCTAATTATAAAAATTATTTAAAATTTGATTCTACTAATAAAAATAGGGAATAAATTCGGCTCAAATTCTTCTAATTTTAAAAAAAAAACATACAATGATTACAAAATTCACCTACCCTAATTAGAAAAATATTTAAAATTTTATTCTCCTAATAAAATACGGAATAAATTTGGGCCTAATTAGAAAAATCATTTAAAATTTGATTCTCCTAGGAATAAATTCGGATCACATTAATGCTAAATATTTTTACATTAAATTTTGTTTTTAAAAATAATTATATTCAAATTCTCTAATTAATACAAATATTCTTACATTTATGTCAGCTCCGGCAAATGAGCTAATTGTAATATTTAAAAAATTATAAATTTAATTTTACCAATTAATGAAAAATATTCTAATATTAAATTACATTTTGAAAAAATATATAAACACAAATATTCCATTTAATGCGACGCGTGGAGACATTAAGTACATCCTTAAAAAATAATAATAAATATTTTCACATTAAATACATTTCTATAAATTATTCTTCCCAATCAATATATTATATATAGATTTATGTCATTTAATGCGATATATCAGCTTAAATTATAATGTTTCAAAATTGATAAATTCGATTTTACCAATCAATGCATAATATTCTTCGACTAAATAATACAACGTAATCGAAGATGCTAAGGGTGTTTTATTATACTTATTGAGGTACTTTTTGATCTATCGTTTTTATATTCAAACCTCCTGCTGAGATAAGATGATTCAAGAGTGCAGCTGATTTGCCATTTTTATTTATTTTTTAATATTAATTTTATTCATTTTTTGTTTTGTGGTTATATATAATTTAATGAGAAATATTTTATACAGCTCTATAAAATAGCCTTCCAAATTAATGTCAAATATTCTTAAATTTATGGCATTTAAAGCAAAATATTTTTGCATTAAATTATAATATTTAAAAATGATAAATTTGATTTTATCAATTAATGCAAAATATTCTGAGATCAAATTTCATTTTGAAAAATATCTAATCTCAAATATGTAATTTAATGAACCACCTCAATTAATGACAAATATTCTTAACATTAAATTATGGTTTTAAAATTAATTATATTTAAAATTACCAATTAATACAAAATATTCTTACATTAATGTCATACCTACAAATTATATGCCCTATTATAGTACGTTTTGAAAAATAACTAATATCAACGATGTTAATTAATAAGAGATATTATTAGATTAGGTCATCCCCTACAAATTATTTTTTAGGAACCTTACAAATTAGCTACCTCATTTAATTTAAAATATATTCACATCAAATTATATTTAAAAAAAATTATATTCAAGGTTGCCAATTAATTCAAAATATTCTTACATTAAAGTCATTCCCTGCAAATTAGCCACTCCGGTTAATGTCAAATATTCATACAATCAATTATATTTTCAAAAATAACTTAATTCAAATGTTTGCGGTGTAGTGTGAATGTTTTTAGATTAAATAATTATGTCATTCAATGTGAATTATTCTTACATTAAATTATATTTTTTTTAAAAACAATTTAAATATGCCAAAAGAAAATAATCCTCTAAAACTATTTAAAATTATTTATAATTATATAGAACATAAATAAATTCAAATATGTTAAAAAAAATCATTATGTACAAGTAAGAGTCCTCCATTGATACAAAATATTCAGAAATTAAATCATATTTTGAAAAATAACTAAATTCAAATATGTCAATTAATACGATATATTTTTAGATTAGATCATCCACAAGGAATTAGTCACCTCATTTAATGCTTAGGTAGGTAAGGTATGTAGGAAACGTGTCTGAATAAGGTGGGGTGGGGTGTAAGGAATGGTATGATGGGGAGGTGGGTAGGGTATGATATGGTGGTAGGTAAGGTATGGTAGGGTGGGGTGGTGGGTAAGGTAGGGTGGGATGGTGGTGGGTAAGGTAGGGTAGGGTAAGGTAAGGGGTGGTAGTGGGTAAAGTATGGTAGGGGAGGTAGGGTGAAGTGGTGGGTAAAGTAGCGTTGGTAGGGTAAGGTAGGGTAGAGTAGGGTAAGGTAGGTTGGGGTAGTGGGTACGGTAGGGTAGTGTGGTGGGCAAGATATGGTAGAGTCAAATGGTGGGTAGGGTAGGGTAAGGGTCGGAAGGGTTTGGTACGGTATGATGAAGTGGTGTGTAAGGTAGGGTGAGTAGGGTAGAGTAGAGTAGGATAGGGTAGGATAGGGTTGGGTAGAGTAGAGTAGGATAGGGTATGATAAGGTTGGGTGGTGGGCAGGGTAGGGTAGGGTTGGGTGGTGGGTATGGTACGATAGGGTTATAGGTAGGGTCGGGTAGATAAGGGTGGGGTGGTGGGTAAGGTAGGTTGGTATGATGGGTAAGGTAGGGTAGGGAAGAAGTGGGTGATGGTGGAGTAGAGTAGGTAATGAGTTAGGTAGGTAGGATGTCGAGGTTAATATATGGTGATGTAGGGTAGGGTAGGATAGGGTGGTGGGTAGGGTATGATAGCGTTGGGTGGGGCGGGAAGAGAGGTAGGGTGCAATGGGGTATGGCATAGGACTACCCACCCCTTCGCCTTTATCCTACCTCATAGGTGTCCGTGCAATGCACGGGTTATTGACTAGTATATATATATATATATATATATATATATATATATATATAAAATTAAAAATAAAGTATAACCGGTTCGGTTCGGGTCATACCGGTTTTTATGGATAAAACCGAAAACTGAATTGAATTTCCGGTTCGGTTTTTCTTCAATGAAAAAACCGATTGGAAAACCGCGGTTCATCATTTTCCGGTCCGGTTTAATCCGGTTCAGTCGGTCAGTCCAGTTTTCCAATTTCGTTGTACACCCCTAATAGTCAATATAAGATATTGACAATATCTTGGAAATATTCAATATAAGATATTGACAATATCCTAGATTTATTTGATATAAGATATTATAATAAATGAGATAAATCAATCAATTATATTTTCCTTATTTTATTGGGAAATGTTTTCTTCTCCTCCACACCTAGATGGGGCGCCCCCTACACTATAAATAAGAGGTGGGTGTCAAGCTCTTTTGTACATCACAATTGCAAGAGCTCATAGTTCTTGTGTAAAATATAGAGCATCCTATGGAGAGTTGGAGAGAGGGGAAAAAGGCCGGTCTAGCAACCGGAGTTTTCCAATAGCAATCCATGATGGGATTCCGGCGGGGTGTTCGTGTGGACTAGCGGTAGAGGCCGAACACTTGGGCGGCTCTATGCTTGAAACTACTCTCCTTGACGCGGTCAAAGCGTCGATCTTTTAGATCAACCAAGGTAACCACCGTCTACTACTTGTTTGTTTATTGCTTAAACGAAGTCGATCTTGGGTCGATAGGAAATAAATTTTTGAATTCCGCTGCGTTCCCGCGTAGATTTCCTAACACAACAGTCCAGGACTGATAATTCTTTATTTATATTACAAACTGCTTCTGATCTTCTATATGTACTAATATATGTTGATGATATATTAGTAACAGGAAATTCTTCAATACTGATGCAGAAGTTCATTACCCTTCTTGACTCCAGATTTGCCTTGAAGGATTTGGGGCCCATTGCTCATTTTCTAGGGATGCAAGCACATAGGACACTCTTTGGAATGCTACTTGTCTCAAGAAAGACTATGCAAAGACAAATTGTTGAAAAAAATTAAACATGGAGAATATCAAGTCCAGCTCCTTGCCTATCACTGTTGGAGAGCATCTCAGTCCAACTCAAGGGATTCCCATGGATAATCCTACCCTTTGTAGGAGTGCTATTGGGGGTCTCCAATTTTTTACATCCACAAGTCCTGATATTACTTTTTCTGTCAATTATTTGAGTCAGTTCATGCAAAGACCAACCTTGGATCATTGGCAAGCCCTAAAGAAACTCTTAAGATATGTCAAAGGCACTTTACATTACTGCCTCTTTATCCCTGTTGGAAGTGATATGAGTATTCAGGGGTTTTATGATGCTGACTAGGCATGTTTTCCATCTGTTAGGAAGTCTGTAATAGGATACTGTGTGTACATAGGCTCATCTTTGGTCTCATGGTGTTCTAAGAAACAGTCTGTGGTAGCTAGGTCCAACACTGAGTCTGAATACATGTCCTTAGCCAACTTATCAGCAGAAATAGCCTGGCTAAGACAGCTCTTGACTGAACTCAAGATTCGAAGTTCTTCACCTCCTGTTGCCTGGTGTGATAGCCTTGGAGCAGCTTCACTTGCCCAGAACCCTGTCTATCATGCCCGTACTAAACACATTGAAGTGGATGTGCATTTTATTCGAGACAAAGTGATCAACAAAGAACTTCAAGTGAATTATATTCCATCAGCATCTCAAATAGCAGATTTGTTTACTAAAGCTTTGCCTACATCTTAGTTTACTAATTTCAGGAGCAAACTTAATGTGATTCCTACCACATTTAGTTTGAGGGGAGGTGTTAAGTAATTTGTTGTTACTGCTGAGGGCATTTTAGTCTTTTATGTTTACTGGACATGTGTCCTTCTTTATTGTTGCTAGATTCGGTTATATATTGTGTATGTACCCCAAAATCTAATATAATGATAAGATATTATCTTTTACAAACTTCTCTCTTAGCTGAAACCTTAGTCATTCACCAAGCTATGGTCTTTTCAATCACATGGGGCTACTTCGATGTCATATTCGAAGGCGATTCACAGACGGTCCATACAGGGCCGGCCCTGGAAACTTTTCGGCCTTCGGCGAATCGTCGAATTAGGCCTTTTAGTTCGAAAGTTTTTTTTTTTTGAAAAAACATATTTACAAAATATTACTTTAATATCGCGTTTTTAACATTCGCAGATACAAAATTCAATTCGTTGATAGACTCAAAACATACCTATAAAATAGTAAAATTAATCATCTCTTTTGTATAATATTTAGGTCGGTCTTTTAGTTCGAAGTATATATATATATATATTGGAGGTGCTAATATATCATGGTTCAAAAGATGTTTAAATGAGTTAATGAATTAGCTAGAATAATAAATACAAAATAAAAAACGGTGTGAGTAGTAATTATGTGGTGGCAATAGAAACCACATATATATTGGAGGGTTCTAATATATCAGGGTTCAAAATGCTCAAAGTTGTTTAAGGGAATCAATAAATTAATTTGGAATTGCCGGGATAAAAAAAGACCCAAAGTGATTTAAAGAAGTCAAAAAGAAAAAATCTGCTATTGCCGGGACAAAAAAAAGGCCCAAAGTGTTTTTAATGAGTCAAAAAAAAATTCCTACCATTGCCGAGACTTGAACTCAGGTCTCTTAAAGAAATGTCAAACATCTAAACCAATTGGAGTACAATAGATAACTGAAAAATCTTTAAACATATAATATTTATTGTTGTTATTTATCGTTCATTTGCAAAACAAGTATTTTTGGGCCCCCGGGATGGTTGGGCCTTAAGCCCACGCTTCCTTTGCTTCCTATATGGGCCGGCCCTGGGTCCATAAAAAGCTTCTGTCGCATGAGGAAGATTTATCTCACTTAGGCTCTATTATCGATGATTGTAAAGTTCTTATTCCTGCTTTTGTCAATTTTTGTTCCTCCTTTGTCAATAGAGAGGACAACATTCCAGCCCATCTTCTGGCAAATCAAGACTTATCTCTTGTCGGTCTCAAATAATGGGGCACGAGGCCGCTTTACAATGTAATTTTAGCATGCTCTGCTGATTTGAATCAATAAAAAAATTCATTTTTCCCTAAAAAAAATCATTAGAACATTAATTTTCGGCAGATTGCATGTCTTTAACCTTTAAACATAAGAATAATTATGCCGTGGCTTTTATTGAGACCGATTAATTTCATTCCCCGTAATAGTGGTCTTATAGGAAATTAGTTTTCCCAAGGAAATATGCTAATATATATATAATTGGTTATTTAAAAGGAGTTTTAATCCGATTAAAACTCGGCTTTGATGGACGGCCGAGATTAAAGCTAAACCCTGCGTCATTCGGATTTCGCGCTTCTCTCCACCTATAAAAGCGATGCTTTTTATTCCATCATAAAGCGTATGAAAAAACCAACACATAATCTGGTTGTAGGTAAAGAGAGGATATCGGAATCCTCATCAAGCGGCTACAACAACGGAGCGTGTTTCGAATAACAATGGATGTGAGAAACGATCATGATGATTTCTTCCGTTTTAAGGTACTCTGAATCTAATGTTTATTTTACATGTGGTATCAAAGCCAACCTATAATCTTTGTTATTCGTTCTGTTAATCGATCAACAACATTCGTTATTTGAACAATTATGTCTATAGATCGAATCAAGTAGTTAGACGGCATATATTAAGTCGGTATGCCCTTTAGGTCGACTGTTCCGTTAATGCCGTGCCTGCTGTTATTCAGCTGCATTATCATATTCCATACGGATTCAGGATTAAACCTTATTTTTTTTAAATTTTTTTTTTTTAAGTGGTGGCCACTACAGATATTCAATTAACTGCTTCTGTTTGCATTGCTTTATGATATACTTCATCTATGAAAAAAAAAAAAAAAAAAAACAATACAAACTGTACAACTTGCTAGTCTACGGCAGTTAGGTTTTAATTTATTATTTATTATTTATTATTTATTTATCTAAGCCCAATAAGTATATGAATAAATAAATAAAGAGAAAGTGACAGTATCTAGGTTGCTTTGAAAGGATGATATTGTCACGGCCGACAATTTAGGTTTATTGATGATTCGATCCAGTATATGTAATTAATTACGTATACAACTACGATGCATATATTTACTGTTACGTACTAACTCATCTTTATTGCTATTGTATCGAATCAATATTTTATCATTAAATGTATTATTAAATTAGCTCTTTTTCATTAGTATGCATGATTATTATCCTATTAATGCTATTATGTGTACTTTGAGTGGACGGTTAAATCATACATTATGTGCCGAATTAATGAGTGATATACACAGTGTGGCTACTTTAAAATAAATAAATTCCGTTGCACAGTTTTGATACTTTTGGCGTCTTTGATAGATTTAAAAGCACTGAAATTATAATACACTGCTTATTTGTTTGATCAATTACAATCAAATCTTCCATTTATGTTACAATATCATTATTTGTTATCTGTTATATGTATGTGTTAAACGTACATATGTATTGTTGGGAAGATAATAATAATAATCAAACAGTTTGTATCACATAATATAATGATTTATCACATTAAGTGAGTGATATGTGCTATTTATCATGTGCTATTTACATGTATAAATTTTTGATAGGAAGATTATTTTAATATGATCACAACATATATTTAGTGATTTATCACATTTAATTGTGATAAATAGTGTCATATCTAATGTTTTTACACATTATGATTCATCACATTTATGATAAGTGTCTTTCGTATGCTATTTGCAACATTTGTAACAGTATGATTTATGTTACTAGATACTACTACATCTTTTAGTGACAATAAAGGCCCCAGGCTACAAGTTAACAAATGCATCATATGTAATGCACGGTTATAATGTAGCCCATAAATGAATTACTCTTTCTTATAATAATGGAAATTCTTTTGTGTCTTTTATGTTGATGTATGTACATTACTGTAGACACACCTTGAAAAATGTCTATCCCTTTAATTATTTTAATTTTCACTATGGTGAGTTCAATATTTTGTGATAAGCATAGATTAATTATGATATAAGATGCAATGAGTCAAATGAGAGAAATATGGGCAAAATGACAAAATATTGTGAAGGTGATAATATTTTGTTCATATAAAAGTTCTGACATATCATAAAGTTGGCCTTTAAATTATTGAATTATTGTAAAAATTATAAATATGTCTTATAGATGTGTCAAGTTTAGAGTAATGCCACAACAGCTCAAATTCTTGACATATAAAGAATATTCACATTATGTTTAGTGATTAGATCGTGACATATTTATTTTGTAAGTTAAATAAGGCAATAGACATGTATACATGAACCATATTTAACTATTATATTGCATATGTTTATGTCAACATAATGTTTAATTGACCTTTTATGATTGTCAATACTTGAATATCAATGGTGTCTAATGTTGGGTATAGCCACAACAGTCTAATATAATGATGCATGAATGTTTTGATCACATTATATGAGGTGATTGAAAATTTTATTGATATTCAGTTGAATTGACAAATTGTTCAAATTAAGGGATATGTTAGATTAACGAATACATTGGTTTTTTTTTTAATTTATTTTTTATTTTTTTTACCCTAGTTAGTTGGTATTAGCAACTTCTATATTGTATTATGTTGTTAGCCTTTAAGTGTAGCCCTTTTATAAAATTTACCCCCGATACTCCTGTTGTTGAAACTCATCTTACCATAACAACAGAAAGAATTATGGAGTGTATATTATGAAGGTCAAGGATATCCACAGATACCTTGTTCGTCTTCTTTACTAAAATATCACTCAATTATGTGTGAGTATCACGACATTATGTATAGAATTTATGGTGACTACCCACAGGAGCGCCTTATTTTCTAGTGTATACTCTACTCTTATGTAAGTGTTGTTTAAATTAGCCTCATTAAATATTTAGTATCTCAATTCAGCCACATGAAGTACCCAACTTCTTGAAATAATACATATAGATACTTGTGGACCTTTTAATGCACCCACCTTTGGAGGAGAAAAGTATCTTATCACCCTTATCGATGATTATTCACGTTATTGTTATCTATACTTGTTGCATGACAAATCTCAATTTGTGGACACTTTACAAATGTTCATAACTGAAGTCGAGAGGCAACAAGATAGAAAGGTGAAAATAATAAGGTTGGATAGAGGTGGTGAATTTTATGGAAGGTATGATGAAACAGGACAACATCCTGGACCCTTTGCATAAATTCTCCAAAAGCTGGAATTATTGCTCAATGCACAACGTCTAGATCTCTATGGTGGAATGGTGTAGCAGAAAGGCAGAATCATACGTATATGGAAATGATTAGATCTATGATAAGTCATGCTGATGCCTATATCATTGTGGATGGATGCCTTACACACAAATGTTTACATTTCAAATAGGATTCCATGTAAGGCAGTTCCAATGACACCTTTTGAACTGTGGAAAGGGTGGAAACCTAATTTGAAGCATCTCCAAATATGGGGATGTCCAGCTGAGGCTAGAATTTACAATCCACAAGTAAAGAAATTGGATTTAGAAACATTAGTGGTTACTTCAAGGTTACCAAAAAAAAAATTTATTCCAAAGGATATAAGTTTTTTTGTCCTAACCATATTACGAGAATTGTTGAAACCGGTAATGCTATATTCTATGAGAATGGCGAAATCAGTGGGAGTGATTAAATTCATGGTCATAAAGGAAATAAGGGTACCCGTCCCTTTTAACCCTATTCCGAAAAGTATAGGGAATCTTCCAATTGTTGAATCGTTGAACAATGAAGAAAATCCAATAAATGATCAACAACTCCATGACGAGAACATCGCCAATGATAATATTGATATAGCACCTCAGGAACCAGCATTAAGAAGATCTCAAAGACAAAAGAGATCTGCTATTCCTGATGATTATATGCTTTATCAAATCGAATATGAAGGGACAAGTAAAGATACGGTTTCATTTTCACAAGCCATTAAGGATGTTAATTCTAGTAAGTGGATTGATGCCATGAAAGATGAATTGAAATTTATGAATGAAAATCAAGTATGGGAAGTCGTTCAATTACCTTCAGGACACAAACCAGTTGGTTGTAAGTGGGTCTTCAAGACTAAGCACGATTGTAATGGTAATATTGAACGATATAAAGCCCGGCTTGTTGCCAAAGGTTTCAATCAGAAAGAAGGCGTTGATTATAACAAGACTTTTTCCCTTGTGTCCAGGAAAGACTCTTTTAGAATTATCATGGCACTTGTAGCTCATTATGATCTCGAGTCACACCAGATGGATGTGAAAACAACCTTTCTGAATGGAGACTTGGAAGCAGAAGTCTACATGCGTCAACATGAAGGCTTCATTGTTGAAGGTTAGGAAGACATGGTCTGCAAGCTTAAAAAATCAATATATGGACTGAAACAAGTTCCGAGGCGGTGGTACTTAAGGTTTCATGAAACCATTATTGTTTTCGGTTTCAATGAGAACACATTTGACCCTTGCATATACCTCAAGCTCAGTGGGAGTGAGTTCATGTTTTTGATTATGTATGTTGATGATATAATATTTGCCAGCACTGATCTTGGTGTACTATATGAAACCTTAATGTTTTAGGATTGTCTCAAACAACCTATATTGATAAAGTTCTGGAAAGATTTGGCATGATGACATGTTCTTCCAGTATTGTTCCAATATTGTTCCGCAGAATGAATTGGAACGTAAAGAAATGGAAAACATCCTTATGCTTCTCTTGTATTTACAGTATGCATAGGTTCATACAAGACCTAACATTAGTCATGTTGTTGGCATGATGGGTAGATTTCAAAGAAATCCAGGCACGTCTCACTGGAAAGCTAATATGAAAGTTCTGAGATACTTAAAGGAACTGGAATTACATGCTCACATACTGAAAATCAGGACACCCACAGGTGACTGGTTATTCAGACTCGAATTTTGGAGGATAAACTGACACCCGACTTTGTACTCTTGGCTACATGTATCTTCTAAATGGAGGTGCCGTATCACGGAAAAGCCAAAAGTCAGAGTTGACTTACTCATCCACCATGAATGTAGAGTACGTGGCATGTTATGAGGCTGCAATCTAAGGGACATGGATCCTCTAAGCATGACATGATATCTAAGGGACCAAAACACATGGACCTTAAATATCTATCACTGAAGCAAGATGTTAGAAGAAATTTGTTTGTCATTTAACACATATTGATAAATCTTATGGTTGCAGACATATTTACGAAATGACTACCACCAAGACATAACAGATAGACACTGAAAGCATATGTCTTGAGGATAGCTCCCAATTATCGTGTTCTGCCAATTATTTTGTACTTATGTTTGACATTTGTTGAGCTCCTAATGTTAATCTTCTACATCATTATTGTTTTCTGTTTTCCATTGTGTACACACTTTATGAATGGAATTACTAAAACAGAAATTGTCTCTTGCAAAGACATAAAGGGACCGTTTATGTAATCTCCGCTAATGGTCTAATTAAGACGGTTGTCAATATTGTGGTACATAGAAGGGAGCATGTTGCAGAATGATGTGTAACCGCCATGACTTCCATTGACAGCTATATTAATGATGACACTTACGCTAACCGACTAAAGGAAATGTTTAGCATATAACGCGCGTCTTATGATCCTTACAAGGAAAACACTGATGAAATGTTCCTGTCGACCAAGTGGGAGAATGTAAGAATAATTATGTCGTTGCTTTTATTGAAGCGATTAATTTCCTTCCCGTAATAAATGGTGCTTATAGAAATTAGTTTTCCCAGGAAATATGCTAATAATATATATATATATATATATATATATATATATATATATATATATATATATATATATATATATATATATATAATTTAGTTATTTAAAAGGAGTTTTAATCCGATTAAAACTCGGCTTTGATGGACGGCCGAGATTAAAGCTAAACCCTAGGTCATTCGGATTTCGGCACTCTCTCCACCTATAAAAGCAATGCTTTATTCCATCATAAATCATATGAAAGAAACCAACACATAACAATTGTAGGCAAAGAGAGGGATATCGGAATCCTCATCAAGGCGGCTACAACAACGGAGCAGAAGTCGAATAACAATGAATGTAGGGAAACGATCCTGATGATTTCTTCTGCTTTAAGGTACTCTGAATCTAATGTTTATTTTACATGATACGTAGTAAGTACAGTACATGCAAAAAAATTGAAGTCAACATAAGAAAATAAATGCCAACAAATTGAGGTCAAATAATGACATAGGAATGTGACCAGTTAACATGAGTTAATGCATAGTGGTTAGATTAAGTGATAAACTGATACACTTAATTTGCATTGTTTTTTCTTTCCCAACTAATTTTTATTAGGTTATTATATTGTGGCTATAATGTAATTAAATTTGGACGGAGATAGTATCATGTAGGAGTATTATCTTTATATATCCCACCACTTCAGCCCTAAACTGTATTTTTAGTGGTTCTTGTATAAGTTAAGAAAATTCATGGATTTAACTTTCACTAGTACAATAATTGTAAAAGAAAGAGATGTAGATTGATAGTATTATGAGTAAGATAGAAATAAACTAATAAATAATTATTATTATTATATGTAAATAACATTGTTAGAAAAAAAAAAGTTATATACAATGAGTATAATTATTTTGGTATCCGCGGACCAAGTGTAGGAGTACCCATTATGCTTATAGGTCCCCAGGAGGTCAACGTAAACGCATCCCCATCTTCAACCACAAAATGAGGCAATAATTAATTCGATTTCTTTGAAAGTCGAATATAAATTCAACTTACTATTTTATAGATCTCAAATACCTATTTTTATATGTAAATTTGAAATTGTTTATGAAAGATTCGTTGTGGCACTTTTAAGTTCTACTATATATAAGAAATATATCAATTAAAAAAAAACCTACTACGTTGAAAGATTTTTTTTTTTTTTTATTGAGAAAGAAAGAAAAATATTTTAATTCATTACAACTGAGTCACTTCAGATTTAGGCAGTCAGACTATATGATCACCGCGCGTCTGTGAATCGGACTTATAATAAAATTCCTTTCAAGTTCATTTTTTGTACCCATTCCAAATAAAATTATACAAATTTCCTTAATTTTGTCTCAAAACATATTGTGAGAACTAATTACAAATATAAATACATAAACAAATATTCACACACACTTATACGTGTCCTACCTACAAATATGACATGTCATGAAAATCAGGTATGACAAAAGAATATATATATATATATATATATATATATATATCCGACGGTGACATTTATTTCCCCAACTTGTATATAAATATGTTTTTTTCTAGAAACTACCAACTTGTAAAATAGTTCAATAATTTTCATATATCATATATATAGTATACTTATTAAATCTTCTAGGCAAGGGACTACCAGATTGGTGACGTCAGCCCAAGTAGCATGAGACAGTGAAACGACGTCGTATGGTATCCCCATTGGATACAGATTTTTTAGGCGGTCAGTGGTTTGATGTCATGGTTCCACTATCTGCCTCTTTTTCTTGGTTGCTGCACCACCGTCTCTATGGTTATGGCTATAAATATGTACCACCGTAAGTGGAGAAGATTTTCTTCAATTGTTCGCGTTTCTGTCGGTGAGTTCTTCATCTGTTTCTTCGCCATTTCTCAGTTCCCCCTTCTCCGTTTGTAATTTATGGTAGATAATTAATGTGGTCTGTGCAGCTTCCTGGTATTGCGTTTGATGTTGCATTGATCGTCATTTTCCACAGGTAATCTGTTAATCGTTTTACGCTTTTTGTTCAGGTGCGTTTTGAGGTCACGATATATATTTTTTTAGCATTTCTTTGGAAAATTAGTCACTGTATTTTTCCTTTGTTTTTTAATTCCTTCAATCCTTTATGCATTGAGATGTTGAATTTCATTTTGTTCTTCTTCTTCGTGATCTTGCATGCATGCTTCTTTAAGTGTGTTCTTTGAGTTATCCTCATGGTGCATGTTTGATTACAATCTTTTTTTGGTTTATACGTTTTTTGGGTGAGATGGATTTCTTGGTGGATGGCCTTTTTTGCTTTCGTCTTCCAGTGGTTTCCAGCTTTTGTTGTTGCTTTTCTTAATTTTTTATCGGCTTAATTAGAAATGTTTGTTTTTTTGGCCTCAAGGGTTGGTTTTTTTGGCATGTTTTGTTGTAGCAGCAACTTGTTCATAGATGATGTAGCTTTAGTATGTTATTTCCTTGCTATTTGGAAGCTCTGCAACTTTATTTCTATTCTTGGCTGCGTTTTGTATGGTAGAGTACAATTGCATGTCATTGTTGCTACGGTAATTGCATTCTTTGATATGTATGTTAATGAGTGTGGTTACTGGTATTGCTCTGTTTTTGTTCGATTTACTCTTTGAGATGGTTTCTTCCTTATCTGCGTTCAATGTTGTCATGTCGGACTTGAAAGGTGTTGTCTTTGCTTTTTGTTATTGGGAATAGATGTTGCTTTCCGTTCAAGTCATTCAGTCATTTTGTCTGGTTTGTGCAATAACTAGAATCAGTGCAATGGTTAGGAGATGTAATTGCAAGTATACTACAAAATGTTTTCCCGGTATTATTCTTTGTACTACAGGAAGTTTGGATTGACAAGTTAGGAGATTTGTGGTGACATAATTAAACCATGCCAGCTTTGTTGCTATGTTCTATGGTCCTTTGTTTTTATGTTTCAGACTAGATCTCCAGACTATGTGTGCTTCATTTGTACACCAAGATCTGTGGTTAATTTCTACAAATGAGCAGAAATTTGTATTTGTCCTTTTGGTACATAACCAAGCTGGCTATTCTGCAGAAAAGTAGTTTGTTAATGTCATTGTAGGATTTTTTCCAATGGTAACCCAAAAACCAACTTAGGTTCAACATATTTGGCTATCATATAAGCAAGTTTGATATTAACATGTGTAGGAGGCTGTAGGAATTGAGAAGCATTATAGACATTGTGCACAATGTTTGTTGTTGTAAATGTGAAGTGTTGCCAGCCCCAAATTCCCAAGAGAATTTTTGGTTCATGCTTAGCAATGTGTCGAAATTTGTATTTAAGCTTTTGGTGCATAGGCAACCTGCCTATTTAACATCTGGTTTTTTGGATTCAGTTTGATTTTTGCCATGTCCTTTGGTTATCATCATGACAGATAGTACTTCAATGCGTGATTGCTCTGTCATTATTTTCTCTCCATTTGGATGTGTTTTTGCTAGCACATGATGATTCGTAATTATCATACTTTTTCTAGATAAACTGTCTTATTTTAATTTCTTAGTTACAAAGTTATTATGTTACACCATATTCCCATATTTTTGGCTGCGTTTCTTACTTTGGACGTTGTATGTGTCTTTGTTTTGGTTGTTGACTTGTTAGCACTGATGTGTGCATTAAGTTGCCTTCATGTGTTTTGATTCTGCAGTTGATCGTTGATTGGTTTCTCAAGTTTCTGTTCCACTCATTATTGGTGCAGGTACATTTTCTCCATTTCTTTTTTTACATATACTTGGTAGGTAAGTTATTGCATATATTTTGTACGTTATAGTTACCGTTCATTGCCTTGTAGTTACCGTGGATAAGTTAGGTCTAAGATACGAATCATAGTGGCGTTACGTAGTAGCTCAATGGATGACCTAAGCCGAACAAAGAGAAACGAGACAAGGAGAAATGCTTACGCATCTATGGATGCTGATAAGAAAAGCGAGTTTTTGAAGCAACGACGTACGCATTACGCGTTGAAGAATAGACTTGCATCAAGCTCTGCAGTAAACACTGAAGTTGGTTCAACTTCAGCCTGTGACCAAGGATTGTCCTGGGTACTTGATAATGCAAATCCCTCTTCAACTGCAAATATAGGATTGCTGAATTCACCTGCTCATGACCTAAATATTTCAGCTCAAACAGATTCTGCCCATACTATAACTCATCGTGGTAATGCAATATGCCGAGTGGCTCATGTACCAATTTTATCCTTCTAATAGACTTGCGCCAAGCTTTCTTTCTACTAGATTACCACAACTGTTGCATATACCACAAGTTGAATTGTCCACCATTTTCTTACCAAGTGCTCCAGATTGTAGCTATTGTCATGCCAAACGTTTCAACCATGAGTCCGTAGGCTTTTGTTGCTCTGAAGGTGAGATAAGTATTGCAGCCCCATCAATGCCACCTGCTCTTGCCCGATTGTTTACAAACTCAGACATACAGTCCTCAACTTTTAGGAAATATGTTAGGAGCTATAATAATAACTTAGCTTTTACCACATTCGCAGCAAAAAAAGATAATGAACTCATGAAAAATAAGCAAGGTATATACACATTCAAGGTCCAAGGCAAAATACACCACTACCTTGCTTGCTTCAATGGAAAGAACGAAACCCCTATTGGTGTGCAGTTTTATTTATACGACCCACAATCGAACTCAAGAGCGCCTTGTCGCTTCTTCACGATTTTCTAGAGATGTCATGACCATATTGATGCATGTACTTGCTTTGAAAATCCATACGTGCACGTTTTCTGCGCCAAGTCGAGATTTAGGATGTGTGCATGATTACAAATTATGCCTCGTTAATAATCCTAAACTCGATCAGTGTTTATAACGAACCTACCTGTGATGATGTGTCTCGATTGTTTCTATGGATGAGGAAGATGGCTCCAACCCGGATGCCATATCCAAATATATTCGAAAGATACAATCCCTTACAGAATATGCCACAACTATGGATGCTATGATCCATTGCAATACCCTTTAATATTTCCACTAGGTCAAGTTGGATGGCATTGTAATATAGAAAAACTTCCCCCAAATATTCGTAAAAGAGGTTATAGATGCCGTGATTATTTGGATAGTACGAATGTATTCCCAACTGAACCTAATCAACTCCTGTGCCAAGAAAAACTAGGTACTCTTTGCTTCTCTATGCTTCAATCAACCTTTACAGTAAACAAGCTCTGACTCAACTCCTTTTTTTGACTTGACATTTGAGAACGGTGTTCGGAAGCGCAACAACTTTGCTTCGTGCCGTCAATATTACTGCTATAAGTTGCAAATACGGGACAACGATAGTTCTATGCTTTTGCACACTGGCAGGTTACTCCAGCAATTCATAGTAGACATGTTTGTCAAAGTTGAGACTTCTAGGCTAGAATATATCTATAAACAACAAAAGGAGATTCGCACTGAGTGTTTGCAAGGGATACTTGATAGTATCGCTGGTGGAAACAACTCCAGTTCTGCAATTGGTCGGAAAGTAGTTCTTCCTCTTTCTTTCGTAGGTGGTCCACGTGACATGAAGAAAAGATACATGGATGCAATGTGTTTAGTGCAGAATTTTGGGAAGCCAGATTTCTTTCTAACCATGACTTGCAATTCAGTTTGGCCTGAAATTAGTAGCAATTTGCTGCCAGATGAACTGCCTCAGAATAGGCCTGATTTGCTTGCACGAGTTTTCAAAGCAAAGCTAGAAATGCTAAAAAAAGAACTCCTAAAAAACCATGTATTTGGTGTACCCGTAGCGTGTGTCTACTCAATAGAGTTCCAAAAACGAGGCTTGCCCCACGCACATTTGCTATTGATTATGGATAGAGATTCTAAGCCTTTAAATCCCGAAGCATATGATCGATTTATCAGTGCCGAGTTACCTCATCCTTCACTTAATCCACGTTTACATGACCTTGTTCTTAAGCACATGGTTCATGGCCCGTGCGGATTACTTAATCCTGACTGCCCCTGTATGCGTGAGAAGAAATGCAAAAACAAGTATCCCAAGGATTTTCTTCAATACACTACACACGGAAGCAATAGTTATCCAGCATTCTGGTAGCGCCGCGACACACGGCATATCTTGCGAATCGAGAGGCCATATGATTGACAACCGTTGGATTGTACCTTACAATCCGTATTTGTTAGAAAATCATTGCCATATTAACATGGAAATCTGCTCAACTATCAAACTCGTGAAGTATATTTACAAATACATCTACAAAGGCCCCGACAAAATCTCTTTCCAAATGGCCACACCTAATGTTGATGATGAGGTAAAAGATTACCAAGAAGGAGGTGGGTTGGTCCACGAAGCGGCTTAAGCGTATATATGCATTTGACTTATTTGAAATGCGACTGCGAGCTTGTTGTTTTACTGACTACATTTACCCAATAATTACCTTGTCTCATTTGGGACCGATCAAGACTTGAATAACATCGCCAACAACGACTTCCTAAGCAAAACAATGTTGATGCAGTTCTTTGATATGAACCGAACCAATGACCGCGCTGCAAATTTGCAAACTTTATACAAGGATTTTCCTAAATATTTCGTTTGGAATTCCAGCAAACGAATTTGGTCTGAGCGGAAAAGAGGTAAAGTAGTAGGACGCATCGTATCAGCTGATCCAAGAGAAGGTGAAAGATATTACCTACGTTTGCTACTAAATCACGTGCCAGTCCTGGTCGCGTCTGCGAAGACCTTCTCACAATGCATGGTTATTTACATTGCACATTTAGAGCAGCTGCTTTGGCAAGAAACTTGCTAACCACAGATGTTGACTTAGATATGTGCTTAGATGAGGCAATACTTTACCAAATGCCTACACAACTTCGACACCTCTTTGCTTCTATTCTTGTATCTGCGCGCCCTTCCGATCCAATTAGTCTATGGCGTAAATCTGATTCTCTATCTCAAGATTATGCAAGAACACATTCATCATTGTCGTTACATTCTTCCCAAATTCATGCAAAAGCTCTTCATGACTTATACTGTCTTATTACATGAAATGGGAAAGCGACTATCGATTACGGCCTCAATCCGAACCAAATGCAATATCATGCACAAGTAATGTTTCTAAGGAAATGGATTACGAAATGAGTATCGGGCAGTAGATGAGAATGATTTGTTGAATGTGCACAACCTAAACGAAGCACAACGTCGCGCTTACGACAGTATAATGGAAAAAATCCTACTGAACGAACCTTGCGCGTTTTTCATTGATGGACCAGGTGGTACAGGCAAGATTTACTTGTACAGAGCGATTTTGGCCACCCTAAGATCCCAACAATACATCGCACTAGCCACAGCTACTTCTGGGGTAGCAGCATGTGCGTTGCCAGGAGGCAGGACAGCGCATTCACGTTTCAAACTCCCGTTTCACGATGAAAACAATCAAATCGCCAGTGTTAGTAAACAATCCACCACAGCGAAGTTACTGAGGGAGAGTAAGGTCATAATTTGGGATGAGGCTCCAATGGCACATAGACAATCTGTCGAGTCATTCTCAGAAATGCTCAAAGACATTACCGAAGCTAACCAACCATTTGGTGACAAAGTTGTTGTATTCGGGGGCGATTTCAGGCAAGTATTACCAGTGGTGACAAATGCTACAAAACAGCAACAACTTGATGCAAGCTTGTTTAGTTCACCTTTGTGGCCCTCATTTACTAAGCTAAATTTGACTGAAAATATACGAGCTAGAGCTGATCCTTATTTCACAGATTTCTTGCTTCGGATTGGTAATGGCACTAAGCCTGAAGACGAAGATGGAAACATTACCTTGCCAGAACATTTGGTCATCCCTTTTAGCAACAAAGACGCATCATTGCAACAATTGATAGGTTTCGTGTATCCAGATATGAATATTTTCGCTACCAATCACAAACTAGCTATGTCCCGAGCTTTGCTTGCACCTACAAATGATTGCGTAGATGACATAAACGAAACTATGTTGCATAACATGCCTGGTGTCGCTACTAAGTACATAAGCAATGACATTGCAATTCATCCCCAACACCGAGGAGATTACGATGATTTCTTGAATTCGTTACATCCAAGTAGTCTCCCACCACACGAGCTCATATTGAAACCAAATTCACCTATCATGTTACTAAGAAACCTAAATCCAGTTGAAGGACTTTGTAACGGAACTAGGTTGGTTTGCAAACAACTTGAACAACACACCATCGTTGCTGAAATTGCAACTGGTCCACACATAGGCAATCTTACTATTCTCCACAAAATTCCTCTTCAATCCTCAAATGAAGACAAATGTGCAATACCATTTAAACGTTACCAATTCCCCATTCGCTTGTGTTTTGCAATGACGATCAACAAAGCTCAAGGCCAAACACTAGATCGTGTCGGTGTGTATCTACGTGAGCCAGTTTTCTCACACGGACAACTTTATGTTGCATTATCAAGAGCAAAAATCCAACTTCGACCAAAGTACTCATTGCACCCCGACATTCACAGACAACACAAATAGCACTCTAACTCGAAATGTTGTCTACCGTGAAATACACGAGAGAGTACAAAATAACGAAGAGCTTCATGCACAGTAGGTAACAATGTTGTTCTATCTACCTGAGCTGAACAAAAGTAATGCCACGATGTTTCCTAGGTGCCAAAGCATTTACTTAGTGAAATTCCTTTTTTCCTTAGACTCGTTTCTTTTTACGTAATTAGATTTTTGCCTAGATTATGCTACTTAACTCTTCCTTTCCCTATGTTTTTTATTACTTATTCCCACAAACATGGTTCACAGATATCACCATCATGGCTAAGCAAATATGGATAAACGATGTCACTGGCAAATCTGACGATTGGAGAGTCAAAATCTGAGTTCTTTGAAAAAAGCAATGTCTACACGAATGAAACCAAAAAAGGCTTGAAAATTAATGTTATTGGATTCCAAGGTATATGACAAACATTTAACCAGTTATTATTTCCCTTAGACTTTGATATAATTTAACAATTTCTTCATTTTATGTATGTAAATAACCAAAATAGGGTAACAAGGTAGAGGGTGTAATCTGGAATAACAACATCGACATCTTGCAAGGCAACTTACTCCCATACTCAACCTATGTGATTGGTGGAGCAATTGTTCAACCAATCAAACATGGTTTTCAATACGCAACACCAGGGATAACAACGCAGTGGGTTTTATCGAGAGCAACCTTTATACGTCATGTATCAAAGGAAAGTGAAAAAATCCCGTACCCACCAGTGCAACAAACGGCATTCAAAGATAGTCACTCACTTGCAAACACAGGAGCAATGATAGGTAAACTACATTTCATATTTACCTATTAAAAATTCAAGTAACTTACATTGTATTTTAGAGTTACCACTCATCTTCGATTCGACTTATCATATACATGTCTGCGATTACCAACAAATTCAACCAATATCTTTATATGTGGTTTTCCCAACCTTGAATCATTTTTGGATTCACTACTACTGTTTATTGAGTATATGAAATATATACCTGTATTTATTAACAATTTCAACTAACGTACTTTAATGTGGTTTTTACACCTTCAATGAATTCTTGGTTTAGATGTAGCTGCTTATTTCTCCTCGTTTCTAACTCATTCTGCAAAATTCAATCAAATTGTTTATCAATAATAAATTCACAACAGAAAAGGTTACCCTGATTCTGGCTATCTGACGTCCTTTATTTCTGCTTACGGTATGTCGGTTGCTACTACACGACGCTTCAGTATCATCATCTCCTCGGTAATAATCCCTGGGGCAAGAGATTCAATTAATCGAGATTCCGAAGATAAAATTTCACCATTACCATCAATAGGTTTAGGCTCATATGAAATAAGTATCTTTCAAACCAAATAACTATTTCGTTTCTGTATATTCTTTCCAGCAACGTAACGCTGTCATAAACCGGTTATTACTAAAGATATATACTTTTTCCCTTTCCTGCATATTTGTTAATAATAATGCCTGCAATTAAAGGTAATCACATGTATAACAAAATTGTTTTGCACTCACCAATAATGTAGACCAAATTTAAAATTTATTAAGACTTAGAAAACCTACATTACACCCTAAATTGTCCACAGCCATTTCCCTCTTCTAAACAAGTTCATCATTACACCCAATCCTAAATACGTCCGAACTAAATAGGTTTATTACAATACTCACTCTATATTTACACAGTACAACTTTTCCGCACTTTCCTCTTTAGTCCATTGCGCCATTTCTTAGGTTGTCCCATGAATCTATACTTTCAGTATCTGTGTTGCCTGCACTTGCTGTACCTCCTTGCGCATTCACTCGAAGCACATCCACCATCACATACTTTTTCTTCCACATCTCTGCAATTCTCTCTTGCTCCTTGCCATAGATTTTCTGCTCCTTAACTTCTTCCCTTGATTTATGCAAACTTTTCTGAATTCTGTCCCTTTGCTTAGCAATACTTTTCACTACATGGTCTGGATATGAACCAACCTTGATAATTTCTTCTGCCCTTATTGAAGAATCATCATCCTTGGTTGGTATCGGCGGAGCATAAACTTCGTATTGCTCCTCCGCAACCTCATAAAGCAAAGCCGGATACGCTTTCTGGAAATCCATGCTTGGATTCAAAAAAATTTACAGACTAAGTCAAGAGCTACCTCTACAATACTTTTTCCAAAAAGTTAGAAACTTAAGCTTAGTTGTACTGCTTGTTTTATAGCCAGTTTTTGGTCATAGCAGATAACTTAAAAAAAAGGTTTTATCTACTCTGTTTAACTTTGTCTATACATTTAATATATCTGTCATAAAATTTCCCCACTGGTTAAACCTTTGCATTTATTTCATACTGGCTCCATTGGCTGTTGTGTTGTTGACCTTGGTATTTGCAAAATAAACCAAGTTGTCCATCATGAATAAATGCATATAATTACATTTCTTCTCTGTTGTCTTATGTCTGTCCACATATTTTCAATTCCTTTCAGATAAACCTAAACAATTTCCACTACATTTCCTATCCTTACCAAGAAACATAAATGTTTCTGAAAAAAAAAATCACCCCTGCCAAATTCAATTAAGAGTGTGATTTTATTTTTGTCTAGCACAATTACCTACTGTACCTTTGACAGTCACCACTCCAAATTCAATCAAGTTACCTAACCTAATCAAAACCACTTCAAAAAAACTGGAAAATGTATCTGTAGTAATCTTATTGGTATCCAATCACCAAACATTCACGAGTTATTTCTTGTTAACGGATTAGTTTTTTAGTCCTATAAATTCCTCCCTACTTGCTGGAAATTAAAAGAATACAAATTTGCAAGCATTTTAGTTCGTACATAGTATTTAGATTTACCATCACCCAACAAAAACATTTACGCTCCGAAATTTTATTTCGATTTTTGCTTACGTATTTTGTTTATAAAACAATAGCTAATCCAACACAGCCCACACATCATAGATTTTCATGTTACATTCCTCCTTGCTAGATATCGTCGCTGTAATCACCAACGTCAAGGAACCGAGGCTCATTGATGCGAAAGGGAAACTCACTCCGATACAAGAATGTACCATTGTCCAAAATGAGTAAGTAACCAACACAGACCCTTTATATAAAATCAACTTAACCTATAAAAATAACATATAAAAAACAATATATGCAGATGAAACCTCTCATGCTTTCTGTGGGAGACTTTGTGGAACACCAAGGATCAAAGTTCTTTGGTCGCAAAGAATAACATGCCAATTATACTATGCAAAGGGCTCAGAGCTACTTCGTTCTCAGGTACATATGATTAACTACTAACATCCAAACTACATACCTAATAACAGAAACAAGTTAAAAGCAATAGATGTAACTATCATGCAGGCTTGTCTCTCTCCACAATTCCGTTTTCATTTGTCAGCATAGAGCCAAACATCCCAGAGGTAACAAGTCTACGAGCATGGTAAGCATTGTCCATTCTCATTTTCACTCTCCCCCTCCAGTTCATAGATACCTCCCTCATTTACATATTCAATTAAATCACTTTCATTTGTTTATCACTGTCTGTCTTTTTCCTACTTTTTCAAGCTCTGCAATTTTATTTCTATTTTTCTGCTGTGTTTTATATGATATACTGCAGCTCCATGTCATTGTTGCACCAATAAATGCATACTTTGATATGTAAATTTATGAGTGCGCTTACTTTACACACCAACATATGTAGCTCATTCCTACAAATGAGCAGAAACATGTATTTGCCGTTTTCGTACATAGGCAACCTGCCTATTCTGCACCATAGTAATTTGTTAATGCCATTGTAAAACTTTCTTCAATAGTAAACCAAAAACCAAATTAGCTTTAGCCTGTTTAACTATCGCATAAATAAATTTGATATTAACATGTATAGGAGCCTGAAGAAATTGTCCAGCATTACAAACATTGAATGTAATGTTTGGGATTGTAAATGCCAAGTACTGCAACGCCCAAATTTTCCAGAAATTTTTTGATTCATGCCTACAAATATGTCAAAATCTGTAATTAGCCTTTTGGTACATGAGCAACTTGCTTATTTAATCTCTGGCGTTTTGGCTTCACTTCAGGTTTCCTTATGTTATATGGTTATCATCACCACAGATAATTCTTCAATGCTTCATTGCTCAGTCATTATTTTTCCTTCATTTCGCAGTATTTTTGCTAGCACATGATGCATCCTAATTATCATACTCTTTGTAAATATATAGTGTTATCCTTATTTCTTAGCCACACAGTTATTATAATATACCATATTCTCCTACATTAACAGGCTGGACAGTCACCTTAACGAAGTAAGTAAAATTGCAAACATACCGCGCCGCAATTACTTGGAGACAACTGTGCAAAACAATGAAACACTTCGGTTAACACAGCTTTCGGACATAATTCCCGATTCTCAGGTAAAAAAAAAAAACCAAAACTTTCTGTACATAACTTCAGTTGTTGCTTCTTCTATTAAACTACTTAATCAATAATAACCTAAGGTAGAATACATGTTATTTATCTCACATCCTTCGCTTGCTACCTAGCTTTTATACTGCAATCAAACAACATTTCCTCACATTTAATGAAAACTTAGACTTCTACAAGGAATAATTAAATCAATACTCAGTACTTTAGCCAGCATTTTTCACATATCATCCCTAACTCATTTACTTTTGCTATCTTAACAGTACTAATTTGTGCTAACTTGAACAGGTTGCTCACTCAACAGTCACCATGACCATCAACGACTTCCACCAAAAACTGGCATACACAAAGTGCCCAAAATGCCACCAAACGCTAAAAGCAATTCCTCATGAGACTTTCACCTGCCATACCTGCAAAGAAAATCAGATCGCAACCGCTCAGTAAGTAATAACCATTAACATTGACATTCAAAAAACAAAATTTTTAATACACATATTATTCTTCTAATAGTAACTGTCTTGCAACAGCTGCAAAGTCATAGTAGAACTGACCGATGAATCTCGCACAATCACAGCAACTTTGTTCGACGAAAGCGCTGACAAATTGCTGAACCGCAAACCAGAAGAAATCCACACCATGGACAGCCAGGTAACATAACAAAAACTATCAAGTTTCTGCTCCATCACTTATATCAACACTGCCCAAAAAAACAATTCTGGTTCCATAGGCAATGGCTCAGCACCTACAAGAAATAAACAACAACCTGAAAGGCACCGAAATCATGGCTCAGATAAAAGCAAACCAGAAAAAGTTCACCGACAAAGTGACGCGTTACACAATCCAAGAATGGATCGAAAAGAAACCTGGTAAACTGCCAGCATCCAAAAGCAGCGAAACAGGTAAAAAAAAACTTATTAATCTGGCTCGCCTAATACACTACCATTCAATATCTACAACCACAACTGCTCTAATCCTCTAAATCCAATTACCTAGGTGAACCAAGTGCAGGCGAAAAGCACAAAGAAACTTCTACCAAAGAACCTACAACCGAAACAGAGGCATCACTACCCAGCCCAACAACCAACATGGAAAGCAACACAATAGGCACAAGCAAGACCACACACTCCACCGAAAGCAACTCAACATGTGACACAACCACCAGCCCCATGAAAAAACTTAAGCTCAAGTGCCCTGAAATAAACTAATCTACAATTACTAACTATTTTGCTGTAAGCCTCAACAACATAACTTCCTTCTAACAATCCAGGTTTTGACATGCTCGTAAACCTTGCAGGTAACAACCCCAGAAGAACAAAAAACCCAACTATTTTGCTATACCTATGTAACTATTTTGATGCAACTTTGTAACTACAAAACTCTTTCACAATGTGTATATCTATTCGCAAAAATAAGGACTGTACTATCGCTACTACAAACATGTACGTAACAAGCCACAAAAATACCAAAATAACAACATTCCCTACCCCATCAAATGACAACATATTAACACACTTTAGTAACACACATTTCTAACAAACACAACAAACCTAACCGAGGGCAAAAACGTGCATCGCACGTAATCGGAATCTAGTATACATCTTATATTCATTAAGTTGTTTCTTTGATGAACATGTCCATAAGTCCATTGTCATTGTCATTTATTATTTATTTTTTATTTAAAAATTGTGATGGTCATTTCACTTTCCCAAAAACTCTTTTATTTTTTCTCGCATGGAAATTTTTGGTGTCTTGACGTCATGAAACATGTAGGGTGGGTGTTTAATTCACAGACGATTAATAGAAAAAAAAATTACTACTACATACTATTAATAGTATTGTAACTTAATGAAACCATAAAATACTCGTCCAAGTTTATCAGGGAAGCATGATGCATGTCTCTTTATGTATACGTTATTATTATTTCTTCTTTATTCTTATTCAATAGATGTGTGTGTTGTTTACATAATTTCGATTAAAAAAATTAATTTGGTACATAAACTTGCATGGCTCAAGATTTTTAATGTATTTATAAAAAAAATATTCAATAGCTATATATATTGGGAGATAACGCATGCTTACCTTTTACGTCTATTATAAAGGATCAGCTGTCAGCGTGTAATTAAGAGAGTAGTTACTTACGTACTACTACTAGTAATTTATTATTTTTATTTTATTTATGGTCTTCGTCATTACTCAGTAGCTACTAGCACGACTACATGTTCTGTAGTCATCGTCTAACAATAAAATAGAAAATGATAGGTTTATATTTAATTAGGGATTTTCATTCGTACCGGAGCTGATCAACTGTGTACCACATTATCTGTCCATCACGGTAGAATCGAATTTGATACTCTTTTCATACGTTAAAGAACTATTAAGACCTAACTTCAGATTAGTCTTGTAAAAAAAATACGACCGACCGAGTTGGATTAGTTTGGTGGAAAAAAATAAAAACAAATCTTCATGACATGACCTAGTGGTCAATGATTGAGTGTCTTAAAATGACTGCTGGACCTGGAGTTGGAGTATGGATATTCGAATCCGTAAGATGCGACTTCTTTTAGTTGTTTGGTGCTATTAGATTAACTATTTGATTAATATTTCTACTCATCATCAATGACAGAGAGAGCGAAGACTCTCGTGGTTAGAGTTTGACCATTTTTTTAAAAATTACGTATTACATCCGTCTCAAAATATAAGTCCATTTAGCTTTTTGGTTTTATTCTGAAATATAAGTCTATTTCGAAAACCAATAAAACATTTATTACATTTTCTTCTTTTACCCCTCTTTCATTATATACTAAACATGTTTTTATTATTTTGTATTAATATCAATAAAATGTTATTATAGTATTTTAATCAAAATTAATGACACATAACAAATTTAACTAACTTTCATTATTTAATTTACAAGTATAAATAGCACCCACCAATAAACCAGAGCCTCACGCTCAAAGCAGAACAACTAGTTCACTACCTTAAACCTTTCGGTTGCAACTCACGGGGTTCAACTGCCTCCACAATTTTTTTTTTTTTTTTTTTGTGTGTGTGTGTGTGTGTGTTTGTGTCAATAATAGCTCAAGAATATTGAATCAATTGTTTTATATTTGGTCGTTTTTTTTTCCTCTCAAACATATCGAGAGATATTGTGATATAAAAAATGGCGGCAAAGCGATTTATAGTTGAGGTGGAACCGGCAAAGGAAGCTACAAATGGTAGGCCGTCGTTGGGACCGGTTTACAGGAGCTTGTTCGCTAAGGATGGTTTTCCGAAGCCGATTGAAGGGTTAGACAGCTGTTGGGATATTTTCCGGTATGATTTTCCACTTATTATTTTATTTGATTTTATAAATGCTTGAAAGTTGTTTATATTTGAAAGAAGTCGTGTTGAAATTGGATGCTACTCAGCTACTGAAGGACTGAAGATGTGGTTGCTTTATTTTCCGCAGTTGGATTTAAGGTTTTCTGTTGGCGAGTGCATGTTATTATGAGATTAATTAAATTTTTATATATCAACTAGTAGTTGGCTTTAAACATGTACTAATTTCTGCTGCGATGTCGGATGTCATCGCATTTGCACGTTTGAAGCAGGGGTGGATCAGTTATTTTCTTTAGAGTGAAGATCACCGGAATCTAAAACTACATTTTTATCCATTATTTATTTTTATCCATTATTTGTTTCAGCGGAGTCACTGAGCCTAAAAGTATATGGGAATACCTTTTCACAAAGCAAATATTCTGACCCAATTCGAGTCAGAAAACGATCATTATACTAATTCATTCGAGTCTGAATTTTGAATGTTTTCTATACCCAATAGCGGTTAGAAAGACTTTCTGAATGAAATTGAGTCAAGAAAACTTTTAATATTATATCTGAAATTCGGTCAAAAGTCAGAATCAACGAGTTTGCAAATTATTCTGATTTAATTCAAGTCATAATTTTGAATGTTTTCCATACCCAATACCGGTCAGAAAGACTTTCTAACTAAAATTGAGTCATGAATACTTTTAACATTCTGTCTGAAATTCGGTCTGAATCATCGAGTGTAAAAAAACATAAATTTGAAGGGTAAATGTGGAAAAAAAATGTTGTGTATTAAAACTTTTAGTTGTGTGATGTAGAATTATGTCTATTAGATGTGTTTTTACAGTTTTACAGTCTTGTACATTTGTCCTTGTACCTGATCTGTTCTTTTTACCTTGTTTTTAGCCTAATCTAGTGGTTATTCTGCTAGGAACAATAAAACTGCTTTTACTGTTCTTATAGCCGTTGCTTTTTCTTTTCTAGCCGTTGAGGCTTTCCTATTTATGTATTCTCTACCTTATCTTACCCGATAAGTGTTCTAAACAATAAACAAGAGTCTTCTCTTAATTCTCTCTCTATATACTCTTGTTTCTACATGGTATCAGAGCGTTAAGATCTCTATTTCTCCTGTCTGCTTTTCTACTCTTTCTAAATCATGGCAACTGAGCAATCTTCAGAAGTAAATTCAAGGGAAGAAGTTGTTTCTAATGCTGCTCCTTGGAATTCTGAACCCTCCTTAATGCCACTGTCTAGTCACAAGCTCAATGGTGACAACTACCTCCAATGGTCCAGGACAGTGAGATTCTACATCACTGGGAGAGGCAAGGAGGTGTATCTAACTGGAGAAAGTCAAGCTCCAGCACCAGGGGATCCATCCTCCAAGAAATGGAGAGTGGAAAACAGCAATGTGGTGTCCATTTTGCTGGGATCCATGACTCCTAATATTGCAGAGAATTTCTTTCTCTATGATACTGCTGAGGAAATATGGTCTGCTGCCTCTGATCTCTACTCAAAAAGAGATAATACTTCTGAACAATATGAAATCGAAGCAAAGCTGCAAGAGATAAGACAGGGGGAGATGTCAGTTACTGACTACTTCAACCTCCTGTCAAGATCTTGGCAGCAGCTTGATGTGTTTGAAAACCTCACTTGGGAATCCACTGTGGATGCCAAGACTTACAATACTCTGAAAGATCAAAGAAGGATCTTTAAATTCTTGATGGGACTGAATTCCTCTCTTGATGATGTGAGAGGAAGAGTCCTAAGCTCTAAACCTCTCCCTTCTATCAAAAGCATTTTTGCTGATGTGAAACATGAAGAAAGCAGAAGGAAACTGATGCTTAATGGAGAGTCTAAGTCTGTTTCATCCACTGAAACAAGTGCTCTATTCACTAAAAGCACCACGGGTGCAATCCAGAAACCCAAAGGCAACAGACCTGTGTGTGAGCATTGTAAAAGGCCTGGTCACACCAGGGACACCTGTTGGAAAATTCATGGAAAACCACCAAATTGGAAGGCCTCTAGGCCTAATCAAACCACTGAAAGTTCTGGCAAACTTGCCAATGTTGAGGAGAACAAGTCTGATGGTGTGTTTAGCAAGGAACAGATTGAAGCCCTAAAAAGGCTCCTTGCTGATCAAAACACACAGACTACCTCCTCTCAAGGCAGTGTTTCCATGGCTAATACAGGTGTGTGCCTAAATGTTTATTCTGGGAGTCAAATCCTTAAAAATATATGGATTGTTGACTCTGGTGCTTCAAATCACATGACTGGAAATCCAGAATTGTTTGTGAAACTCTTGAAATGTGTTCATCCTCACAATGTTAAAATTGCTGATGGATCCATTTCTCAAGTTTCTGGAACTGGGAACATCCTTTTAAGTGAGAAAATCACTTTAAAAGATGTCCTTTATGTTCCTAACTTGCAATGCAACTTGTTGTCAGTTAGTAAATTCATAAAAGACACCAAATGTTCTGTGATGTTTCATACTAATGGATGTAAGTTTCAGGATTTGAGTTCAATGGAGGAGATTGGCAGTGCTGATGAGAGAAATGGCCTTTTCATTTTCAAGACTTCTTATTCTGAGCTTTGTATGGATAATATCCCTAAGGGGCTGTCTATTAGTTGTAGAAGTACTGCTGTTTGTTCTGATATTATGCTTCTGCACTATAGATTAGGACATCCAAATTTCTTGTATTTGAAAAGATTGTATCCTAGTATGTTTAAAGAAATAAAAATTGATTCTCTTAAATGTGAAGTTTGTCAATTTTCCAAGCATACTAGATCTAACTTTCCTGCAAATGTGTATGTTCCCTCCAGTCCCTTCTCTCTGTTTCACAGTGACATATGGGGGCCCTCAAAACAAAAGACAACCACTGGTAAGAGGTGGTTTGTGAGTTTTATTGATGATCACACAAGAGTGACTTGGCTTTTTTTGATAAAAGAAAAGTCAGAAGTTGGCTCTATCTTCAAAAATTTCTATACCATGATCAAAACTCAGTTTAGTACTGAAATAAAAGTACTCAAAACTGACAATGGGAAGGAATATTTTGAAAGAAGCCTTGCTTCCTTCTTTGATGAAAAATGAATCATTCATGTTAGTACCTGTGTTGATACCCCTCAGCAGAATGGGGTGGCTGAACGGAAAAATAGACACCTATTGGAAGTAGCTGTTGGGGATCATGTTCACCATGAAAGTTCCAAAATTCTTGTGGGGTGAGGCTGTACTAACAGCCACTTACCTCATTAACAGAATGCCCTCAAGGATCTTGAAATTCAAAACCCCTGTGCAAGTCCTAAAAGAAACTTTTCCTGGCACCCACTTCATAAGTACCATAGACTTTAAAGTGTTTGGATGTGTATGTTTTGTACATATACATTCTCAAAACAGGGGTAAGCTTGATCCCAGGTCCATTAAATGTATCTTTGTTGGATATTCATCCTCCCAACAAGGATACAAATGTTTCTGTCCTAGTACTAAAAGGTACTATAATACCATGGATGTTACATTTATGGAAGATCAGGCCTTCTATGACACAGGAAGTCAGGGGGAGAAGTTTCAAGATTCCTATGAAACCTTTGTCCCTGTTGAAACTTCTCCCCCTGACTATCATGAAACCTTTGCCCCTGTTGCAAAGCTAAACACCATTAGAATCCTTATGAGTATTGCTGTAAACATGGATTGGTCCTTAACACAGTTGGACATAAAGAATGCCTTTCTTTATGGTGATCTAGATGAGGAAGTTTACATGCACCTTCCTCCTGGATTTGAATCCCTAGGGAACAAGGGAGAGGTGTGCAAACTGAAAAGATCCTTATATGGTCTTAAGCAATCTCCCAGAGCATGGTTTGGGAGATTCTCTAAGTTCATAAAAGGGAATGGTTTTCATCAGTGTCACACTGATCATACCTTGTTTATAAGAAGGAGTCATGGTAGAACTACTATCCTTGTGGTTTATGTGGATGATATCATCCTCACTGGTGATGATACTGATGAAATAAGCAAAATCAAAAAGATCCTTGCATCTGAGTTTGAAATAAAGGATCTTGGAAGTCCTAAGTTTTTTCTGGGAATGGAGATTGCCAGAAATGCATCTGGTATCTCAATGTCCCAAAGAAAATACACTCTGGATCTCTTGAATGAAACTGGTATGCTGGGGTGTAAACCAGCTAACACCCCTGTAGAACCTGGGCTGAACTTAAACAAAGAGGAGAATAGCCCTCTGGTTGATAAAGGGAGATACCAAAGGCTTGTTGGAAAGCTAATTTACCTATCTCACACTAGACCTGACATATGTTTTGTTGTAGGTCTAATCAGTCAATTCATGCACCAACCTACAGAGAGACATATGCAAATTGCAGAAAGGGTGCTGAGATATCTAAAGAAGGACCCTGGCCAAGGATTGAATTTCAAGAAGAATGAATCTAGAGAGATCCAAATCTTCACTGATGCAGATTATGCTGGAGGTGTCCCAGACATGAGATCCACCTCTGGATACTGCACTTACATTTGGGGGAATCTCACCACCTGGAGAAGCAAGAAACAACATGTTGTTTCAAGGAGTAGTGCTGAATCTGAACTCAGAGCTCTTGCACTGGGTGTCTGTGAAGGTCTATGGATAAAAAGGATGCTAAAAGAATTAGGGTTTGATGTTCCTAAGCCCATTCAACTCATGTGTGACAACACCTCTGCACTGTGTATCGCTGAGAATCCTACACATCATGATAAGACTAAACATGTTGAGGTTGACAGGCATTTCTTAAGGGAGAAAGTTGACAATGCTGACATTTCCTTATTCCATATCAAGACAAAGGACCAGGTGGCTGATCTTCTAACAAAGGCTGTCTCAAATCAAGTCTTTCAACATCTACACTTCAAGCTTGGCTGCATCAACATATACAACCAACCTTGAGGGGGAGTGTAGAATTATGTCTATTAGATGTGTTTTTACAGTTTTACAGTCTTGTACATTTGTCCTTGTACCTGATCTGTTCTTTTTACCTTGTTTTTAGCCTAATCTAGTGGTTATTCTGCTAGGAGCAGTAAAACTGCTTTTATTGTTCTTATAGCCGTTGAGGCTTTCCTATTTATGTATTCTCTACCTTATCTTACCCAATAAGTGTTCTAAGCAATAAACAAGAGTCTTCTCTTAATTCTCTCTCTATATACTCTTGTTTCTACAAAAAGACATTTCCAAGTATATTTTTTTAACAACAAAACTACATTGTTTTAATACTAATCTAGATCTCAGTGGGGTCACGTGACCCGTCCTTGAGCTACATAGATCTGCCCCTGGTTTGAAGCCTCTGGTTTTGTACATTTTCTTTTTCAAAAAAGTTGATTCTCTATAGCTTGGTGGTGGAGGATGTAAATCGAATATTATGCCTCGGTTTGTAAAGACCGACTTTACATTAGGTCTCCCACACCCCACCTCAAAGGCTGTCTGCCACACCCCTGCTCTTTAATTTTCTTTTTCTACCGGTTGACATGCATGCATTCACGAAAATCGTTAGCCACGACCCACGGTTGCAATGCTTCAGTACCAGTAGGATGACAGTAACTCCTTTATTGTAACGATGTAGTTTTGCAGTTAAGAAAATTTAAAATACTGTTTGCACCCTCGGGCTCGGTCGATCATCAATTTTGCTCTAGTGTCCTCACTGGGATAAATTTTGGATCCACCCTCTCAAAGACTGAATGAAGATGAAACCAATCAGCTTTTCTCGTGATTTCACAATATCTAAGAGTACTCTATAATGTTACAGCTTGTCAGTGGAGAAATATGCTAACACCCGAATGCTTGGAACGCGAGAGAGCGAGAATGGAAAGGTAATATTGTCAATCTTGCTCTAAGGATCTTTCAAATTGTATTGTCCTTTTTTGTTGCATTATTTTTGTCAGTTATGATTATTTGTTTTTTGTTTTGTATAGAAATTTATTTTGTCAGGGGGAGGGTAAAGGGTTATTTTCTCTGTAATTGGGGGATGGATCGGGAAGTGCAGTTATGTTTGCTAATGTTTTTGTTGGGTTTGTTGATTTACCTGTAGCCTGGCAAGTATGTGTGGCTGACTTACAAAGAAGTATATGACTTGGTGATTAAACTTGGGAATTCCATCCGCAGTATTGGCATTGAGAAGGTAAATTCATAAGTTGTCATTGATGAGCTTTATAACCCGTATTACTTTTGTATTGTATCTTTCAGCTACTCTGTAATTTTTTAAACCAGCTACTCTGAAATTGTTTTTGGGGTAGGCATCAAGAGACGGTATCTTCTGCAAATGAATCTTTTAGACATTAGGATATATATTTTCCACTATGGTGCACTCTTTTATTAGTTTACATGATTCGTTACTAACATGCACTTTGAGTTTGAGTTTAGTTTATTTTGTGTTGCAAAAATCGTACCCTTCTCAACTCAAGTGATCTGTTTTATAATTTATTATGAACACATGTTACTTTCCTTGTATATTTAGGTTCGTTTAATTTCATTCTATTTATTGTTGCTTGTTTATCTTAAAAAATGAAAACTCTTAACTTTTCAGTACAATATTGGACTTTTAAGAAGTTGGTGCGAGGGTCTTGTGTAATTTCCTGTTATTGCCCACTAATCAAGTGATGTGTATACTAGGGAGGTCGTTGCGGAATTTATGGTTCTAATTCCAAAGAATGGATCATCAGCATGGAGGTATTGTTGCATAATTTCCTTTTGCTTGTGATCGTGGTCGTTGTTGTGGTTGTTGTAGTCTACTCTTAGACATCTGATACCTCTTGTTCCTCGTTTAAATCTTTATTTAATACGTCAAAGAGGACTCATGGAAGAACATGTTCGTCTAGCTTTACCCAAGGTGGTTTTGGTGTCTTTATAGTCATTTTGTTGTCTACCTGAAGTCCGGTAATGCTCATCTATTATGGGTGTGTGTATTCATGTAATGTATATTGAACGTAATCAGAGCCTCTAATCTTTCTTGAGTCGTTATGATCGGGTTCGTTGCCAGTTTTTGTTTTGTATTATTTTTGTTGTTTTGAGGAGAGCAGTCAATTTCATCTGGTTATACAATTTAAAACTAATCATGCCAATACTCTTACCTTTTCTCTTGCTACTTATGACTATACTGTTCTACACTTTTGTTTTAAAACCTTATTCTCAAGGACTGACTTGCCGCATATGTGACCATAGGACTGACTGGCTTTGAAATGTAGTAATAATTTGATAGGAACTTGATAACCCCATCCAAGTCTTGACTTTTTTCACCATTGTATCAGTTTCGGCAATTCTCTTAAGGCACGATACTTTCAAGGGGTGTAATCGATCCCATTCAAGTAATACTCACTGGAGATTAACTCGGCTCAATTAACAAGCTCATGTTTGAAGCTCGTCGTTTTAAATTTTTGTGACCAGAATCATGGGTTAAGTAGTTAAGCAAGATTCGACTTGATTCATTTGGCTTGACCATTTCCACGTAAATAACCAGTAATTTATAAAAGTCACCAGAAAGCCTCAAAAAATGATTTGAAATGGTCAGTCTAACTGAACTGCCCAAAATTTCTTAAACTGGATGAGAAATACTGTATAAAAGGAAAAGCAAAGTAATTGATGATGGTTGGGGATGAATCTCAAGTTTCTCTCCCGTTGGAGTACTACGAGATTTACTTTATGTGCCATAATTACTATCTATCCTTGTCCTTTTATGTCCCTAGTTATTTTAACCCAACTTTATTTCTTTCAGTCAGTATTCCCTTCAAAGTGACATTATCTTTTTGACTACTAGACTAACATAATTTAATACATATAATTTACTATATGTTTCTTGGCCTAGGTATAAACAAATTTCTTGTACATGTATCATTATTTGTTAAGCTACTTTGTGCTTTAAAGTCTATTAGCTCGCGGACTAACTGATCCATGCATTCTCCGGTTCGAGATTGACTCGATCAATCATTTGAGCAGGTTGACTTGAGCACAAATAGATTTGAGTCAAGTCTAATACCTTATCGAGTCAAAGGTGAGTTGCTCACAGGTATCTAGTAACTAGCACTTGTTCATGTAGGTATTGGCTTAAAAAGTTGCTCAGTTCAGGTTGATAACATTGCCAATTATATCATTTTAAAGAGTCGTACTGCATTCCTTTCGATCGTCAAATAACACGACTGTCTGTTTCTTTTTCTTTTTCTTTATAAAGTTCAGTTTATAATCTATTTGTCTCTACTGTTTGTATGCATCCTTCATAAATAATTTGTCATTTGAAGGCTTCTTGGTTAAGACATACGATCCACTTTTAACACTTGTGAAATATTGCAGGCATGTAATGCTCATGGTCTTTATTGCGTACCATTGTATGACACCTTAGGTACTTACCAATCCTTTCGTTCAACTAAATATGAGCAAATTTTCATACTTGATACGGATATATGTATTAATGTTGACGTGGTTTCTTTTTGGTAAATAAATTTTGTTGCTAACAATAATTTTTCTCTGTGCTACAATTTCTTTTTAGTTATTTGGTGCTTGAGAACTTTTTTTTATATGTGTTAGGTGCTGGTGCTGTGGAGTTTATCATTTGTCATGCAGAAGTTACCATTGCCTTTGTTGAAGAGAAGAAGATTGGCGAGGTTTGTTGATTTTGTTCGTGCAGTAATTGTGTGATTTTCCATTTCATTATTTTTGTGTAGAAAGAGACTCCAAACATTATTAAGATTTGCGCCTATCTTACGTATTTGTTCCTATTGTCAGCTTTTTAATTTTGAAATTAAACTAGTGTTTGTTCTCTTATTACGCGAATTCATTGTAGTTGTTATTGATGTGACATAATAAAAATTGAGCATCTCCGTTTACTCTGTTTATTTGATTGGTTTCATAGTTTAATATTTTGTAGTAACTTTATAGAAACCAAAATAGGAAATATATCATATTGCATGGTATTTTTCTATTACCAAATTTGGATTTCTTTCATTGTTCTTGCTATTATTAATACATCCTATCATGTTAATGTGCCAGAGTGAAAACGCTTAACCAGTGGTACCATGTGTTGATCTTCTTTTCCTCTCATGCGGTTGTTATTACCATGGCCGCTCCTTCGGTAGATGCATTATATTTTCGTCCAATTGTACAAACTTTCTTGCTCCTGCAACATAATTTATAGTTAATTAACCTAATTTTGTAATGTGAGTTATGCAAATGTATCCCATTCATTGATGGCCAATTGCATTTCTGCCAATCAATATATTTCGTTGCTTCAAGTTACTGCTTCTGTGATGCTGGTTACTGATAGTGTAACTTAAGTGATAATATGAAAAATTGTAGAATTAAAACAATCCTCTTGATCGTGCTCTTAATTTTGTTTTTGGCTTGATTATGTAGTTCATCTTCACCTAGTTTTGTGCTCTTGATCTTTCAGTTATTCAAAGCCTTTCCTGGTGCTGGCAAATACTTGAAAAGTATGTCTCTGTAGATTTCTTTTCTTCTTGGGGGCCACCAAGCAAGTTACCCATTAATTATAAAGGACTTGGTTTATGCTTTTCCCTTTGTTTGCAGCAATTGTGAGTTTTGGGAAAGTTACCTCCGAACATAAAGAAGCAAGCGAAAAATATGGTGTGGCCATTTATTCTTGGGATGAATTCCTGTCACTGGTACACATTTCTTTTCCTTACTTTTCTTTTCTGGTGTTTGTAAGGCCTGTTTTATATTTATCTTCTTTAGCACAATCAGATTGAATATGCTTCAAGGAATAAGATGTTGCATAACAAATTTCAGACTATTTCTCTTGAAATGACCAAACCTTATGTACGTAGTGTCATTTCTCGTGGTTTTTTTTTTTTGTTGTATCTTTTCCTTTTTCTGTTTCTTTGGTTGTCTCTTCCTGTCAGGCCCGTCCCTGTGTAATTGGACGCTCTAGTCCAAAAAAACATCTAGGGCCCTTGCCCTGTGAAAAATTATAATATAACTATTTTTTGGGTACACTAGATGGAGGAGCGTAAAAAAAATATTGTCACAGAATTTGATTAGATTTTTTTTAAACTGAATTGGGTATGACTTTGGGCTTTATTGATTTTTTTAGCTTAAGTAAAAAAAGAAAAAGGACATAAAATACACTACTAACATATGAAGAGGGGGGGAGCTTAAATTACAACATTGAGGGGGGCCTATGCCGTGGCTTGGTGGGCCTGCCCCCAGAGACGACCATGCTTCCTGTTTTAGCTTTAGAACCTCCTACAATGTGAGAGTAGACTTGGCATAATCACTGCCAATAATATCTGCTTTCCTATTTGCAATCTCCTGTGAAGTAATCTTGTCGTGCAGAAATTTCTTGGGCGATTTGTTGTCCTAGACACGCTTTACTCATAATTTTCACAAGACCTACTCTGTGTTTTCTGTGCATACTTTAGTAAGGCTACTTAGCCATGTCGTGTGTAGTGGTACTATATATGTGGATATTATTTGGTAGTGGTAATCGTCGGTGTATCTTAGGGATAATCCCTTCTTTGTATGACAAAAATAGTGCCCATCTTTCAGTTTGGCATGCAGACCAGCCCCGAATGAAGCTACCGTAAATTGTTAGGTTTAATCTCGATTACCACGTTTGCAACATTTCTATATAGGCACTTGGTTGCTGGATAGCATCTCTGATGCCATTATCTGTCTAAATTGCATACTGGAAAACTCATCGTTCATAGCCCAAGTTGTGTGAACTTGCTTTAGCATAGCATGAAGCTACTGAAAAGGAGCTATCATGTTTTGCATTTTGTTGTTAGGGAAGCCTACACAGGCTTCTTTTGCGTAGTTAAATTATTCTGTCATCTTTAGAAATTTCAAGTGATATTTTTAGTGACACTTCTTATTGGTGCACAGGGTGATGGCAAGAATTTTGACATTCCATCTAAGAAGAAAAGTGACATCTGTACAATGATGTATACTAGTGGAACTACTGGAGATCCCAAAGGTGTCATGATCTCTAACAATAGCATTGTTACTCTCATAGCTGGAGTGCAGCGGCTGCTAGGCAGTGTAAAAGAATCGGTAATAATTAGTTATCTCGCCCTTCTTCTTCCGGATTGGTTTGCTTCCGGATATCCCTACCGGTCTGTGTATGAGAATGTGTGGGAAATTTTCTTATTCTTCTCCTGTGTATATTTGCAGTTGACTGCAGATGATGTGTACCTCTCCTACCTCCCGTTGGCACATATATTCGATCGTGTGCTTGAAGAATGTATTATTAGTCACGGGGGATCAATAGGATTTTGGCGTGGGGTAGGCTGATTACATCTATTTATTTGCTAGTAGAATAAAATTAAGATCCCTCTCCCTCTTAGTTATTTCATTATGTTATGCTTCAGGATGTTAAGTTGTTGGTCGAAGACATTGCAGAGCTAAAGCCCACCATCTTTGTTGCCGTTCCCCGTGTATTAGATAGAATATATTCAGGTACTTTGCATCATACTCAAACACAAAATTGCCAAGAATAATAAGACCATTCTTTTGAGTGCCATCTTAAACTCCGTAAAAGATCGTTTCTTGAGTACATATACAATTTGTAATTGTTGACCTTGCATTAATTTTGAGGATCTTTATATAGTGGGATTATAGCGTTTGCTTAGATGTTGAACATATGCCCAAAGAATGTCCAACCTGTCCAAAAGGGGTGATGCAGAAGGCTTATTGTTTCTCATTGTATTCCCTGCCTAAGTAATAATTCCCCCCCCCCCCCCCTCATCCCCACCCCACACACACAACAGAGAGAGAGAGAGAGAGAGAGAGAGAGAGAGAGAGAGAGAAGCTGTGGACGTCACAATTTTTTTGGGTACTAGTACTGTATAGTATGGTATACATTTTTTTACTTTGTTACTGACATATTTGATTGCTTTAAATATGTTTAAGGCTTGAAACAGAAGATAGCAGCTGGAGGCTTTATTAAACAGACTATGTTTAATTTTGCATATGGCTTGTAAGTTCTTATCTGTGTCCCTCATATTTCATTTGTTGTAGAGCTTATATAACCTTATTTGACAATGTATCAAGCGCGATAATATTGTCTTTAGTACTCTTGCCTCTACCCTCCCCCTCACACACACATCTACCTATTTTACACACTTGGCTTTTGACTTCCAAGAAAGTGTGTATAAAAAATTGATCTTGTCTTATATCATGCAGAAAGTTGAGAAATTTAAGGAATGGTTACAAGTATAATGAGGCATCTCCAATCGCTGACAAGCTTGTGTTCAGTAAGGTTTGGCTTATGGCTTTCTATCTTCCTTCAGCTTTCCAATATGGTTTGTATAAATATTTCTTGATTGCGTATTCTACTGCTTTCAGGTGAAACAAGGATTAGGGGGTAAGGTACGACTTATATTATCTGGAGCAGCCCCCCTTGCTTCTCATGTCGAAGAATTTTTACGAGTAGTATCTTGTTCTCATGTTCTTCAAGGATACGGTATATTTTCTTCATCCTCCTGTCCTTAGCTCCTTAACTTCATTATAAAACCTCCTGTATGTACAATACATAATGTCATAATGATTTCTATTTTTTGTTTTTGCATTCTAGCAAGTAGCACCGAGTTGTTTGCTTTAAAAAAGAAAAATGGCACCATATCTTTACACTATTGATTATGGTGGGATCCATATCAATCAATGGGTCCTACATCATGATCAATGGTGTTAAAGTGTGTTGTGTCGCTGCAGTTGTAGCCAGGTCGCAGCATCTTCCTTGCTTCGAGTCCTGACTTTTGGCATATCCATGCGTAATTCTACTGAATATTTACAATAATATTAAATGTTTATTTCTAATGTAGGTTTGACTGAAACCTGTGGTGGTACATTTGTTTCTTTACCACATGAAATGGACATGCTTGGCACAGTGGGGCCTCCAGTGCCAAATGTTGACGTATGTCTAGAGTCTGTCCCTGAAATGAATTATGATGCCCTCTCAAGATGTCCACGTGGAGAAGTATGCGTGAGGGGGGATACTTTATTTTCGGGTTATCACAAACGTGAAGATCTTACAAATGAAGTGCTGGTTGACGGATGGTGCCATACAGGTCATACTAGTTTTTTTTTTTTCTTTTTTTTCTTTTTTTTTTGTATATATATATTATTTTTGGTGATTGAATTCTGGTTGATATCAGGAAGTGTAATGGTCGTCAGATCCAATCCCTAAGGTTATGGTAGTGCTTTTTTTTCATCTGATCCATCGCTTTTCTTCGATCAGGGGATATTGGTGAATGGCAACCAAACGGAAGCTTGAAAATCATTGATCGCAGAAAGAACATTTTCAAGCTCTCACAAGGAGAGTATGTTGCAGTGGAGAACTTGGAGAACATTTATGGCCTTGTGTCAGCAATTGAATCGGTATGCATCCATAAACACTCTTGAAAACTGCAACATGCACGTTCTTCAAGGTTTAATTATCCAGAATTTATCCTTCATTTCAGATATGGATATACGGGAACAGCTTTGAGTCTTTTCTCGTTGGTGTTGTTAACCCAAGACAGCAAGCAGTGGAGCAGTGGGCTGAAGAAAATGGCATAACCGGAGACTTCAGTTCTCTATGTGCACATCCTAAAGTAAAGGAATACATACTAGGAGAACTCAATAGAATTGGAAAAGAAAAAAAGGTTTTTTTTCTCCTCTAAACTTCTTTGAGCAATGCTAAACCTTGTTGCTCGAATTCCTTCTCAAAATCTGCTTGATGTCTTTGCATTTTTATGAATCACGGTGATGTCCTTGTGCAGTTAAAAGGCTTTGAATTCATAAAAGCAGTGCACCTTGATCCAGTACCTTTTGACATGGATCGTGATCTCATAACACCGACATTTAAGAAAAAGAGGCCTCAGTTGCTCAAATACTACCAGGTACAAGTTGTATACCCTGCTCGCTTTTTTTCCCGCATAATCTGGTCAGAATTTCCTTAAAATGTGAAAAATATGACGACATCAAATATGATGAAGGAAATGCCACTGCCACCCGCAGTAGTGTTTTTTTTTTTTCACTCAAGAAATTAGGCGCCTAAAATAATAGGTGTTCTTCATGGCCACCAACAACATAGTTATTTTGATAATACATATATTGTTTACAGGATGTTATTAACAGCATGTACAAAGCTGCTGCCAAGTGAGTCCATTACATCAAGCGCATCGTCTTTTCCCCAATGCCACTCTGTATGGTTATTGGTTTGTACTATACAAATATTAGGATTTGTGTGTATTATATTATTATCATATTCTTCTTCTTTTTTCCGTTTTTAATTTAATTAATAGGCCAGTCAAGGTAATATTCTCATGCATGTTGATGTAAAGTTCTTTTTTTCTTCCAAATAATACAACTCTTGGCAGTCGGAATAATAATGATCATGTATAAATTAAAGCCCTGTATCTTAATTTAGAATTTCCACATGCAAATCGTTTGTATGCGTATGGTACTTTGAATAATTAATACCTACTTGTTAAGGCTTTTTAGTTTGAGTGGTTGATTTGTAGCACTTTGGTGCTTGTGTAAAGTTACTGTTTTGTTCCGTATATGTAAATCTGTAATTTAAAGACCAAAGCTAAAGAATAGTAAACAAAAATTTAAGTGAAAAAAACTAAAGTTAAATCCACCACACAAAACAAGGTTTGACTTACAAAAACCACACACCATAAAACAAGTAGATGGAAAATGCTCTGAGGCAGAGCAAACAAAAGACTACAACAATACAAACTACTGACAAGTAAACAACCTTTTTTTTTTTGTTCACTTATCCCACCTTCCATTCTATTCTATTTTATATATAAAAATAACTGAGATGAAGTTAAGAAGAAAGAGGATGAGCGCCTCTCTATGTTGTCTCTTCACTCTTTTCTTCCCCCTCGGCTTTTTTTTTCGCCTCAAACTTCACCTAAATAACTCTTTTCCCAAGGGCTATGGAGATCATGACCAGACATGTAAAAGAGAGTTTTCTATCATTTCCCTTAAATATATAGCCTTCGGAAATTACGTAAATCTTGTCACTATCATCATGTAGTTTCAAACCAATGTGTAGGTTGATACTGAGAAATCTGCAGGAGAAGCAGACTGAATGTACACGATCTCGATGCTTTTTCCGGCCTCCAAAGAGTTGATCCAAGAGGGGAATGTATAGCTCTTTCCAAACTTTGCTAAACCCCATATTGGCCCATAGAGTTTAGAGATGTAAAGGTTTAGCTTTTTCAGTGTCTTTGTTGATTTGTTTGTCAGAATTGCAGAGTATCTGTAGTATGTTCTTCCCTTCTCAACCCATGAAGCTGTCACTTTTTGCTCAATACCAATCTGTGATGAATAAATCCCTGCATTTACATATCCTCCAAAATCAGCATTCAGATACCGTAAAACTACGTAATTATCAATATCTGCCATTTAAAATATCAATTGTTAATTGTGCATAAAAATATAGGATAATGTATACCTGGTGGTGTTGTAACCTTTGGTGGTTGTTGAGCACTAGTGCTAGGAAGAGGAACATCCTCTGCACCAAAAAAATATTATGATTATAATCAGCAAAAATTGCACCTTTTTTTTTTTTTTAATTTTAAATTTCAAGTATATATATGAACAAATGGGTGGTGGGTTTGAGCAACAAAACTTATAATACCTGTAAGAAGCTGGCTGTATTTACCCCTTCCACCATGAAGCCTAGCCAAAACACCAAGCAATGGAGCATTGTTGTATGTAGCAGGCTCAGTTTGCTCATAATTGTCTCTCTGGTCAGCAAAATTATCATAGGGACCGGGCCCACCAACAAGCGCACCGGTAAGGGTGTTGGGATCGCTAGCCTTGCGGCTGAACCAAGATGCATAACCACCTCTACAAGTGACGAACGTTGGATCAACTTTGATGGAGACAATGGAAGAAGCCCTGTGATGAACTTGTTGAGGATAGTTGCTTCCATATCCCACCATGTAACTTGTGGCTCTTGGGTTATCTCCAAGAATGTAGTCCACCTTAATGATTCAAACAAATATAGCTTAGTTTAAGAAGATGGAACATCCTCATAGTAAGAATCAAACTCATGACCTTGTGAAAGGAATTAAGGGACCAACTTATGTTGTGCAAATCAAATGTGGTACATAATACGATAATACACTTACTTGAGATTGAGCAAAGGTAAGGAGTTCATTAGGAGCGACGTAGCCAGAAGAACACTTGAGATATTTGCCAGAAGAAGACAAATAATCGGAATAGACGGAGAGAAGGAAAGAGGCACTTGTAACAAACTGCATATTGTTCCAACTTTGTAGGTAAAGGAGACCTCCAGGTGTCCTCTGAATGTTCTGATTCCCTTTACCAAGGCATGAACACATGAATGATTCTGCTTTTTGCTGGTATTGTTGGAATACTGATGTGTATTTACCACCTTTTCCTTGCATCAGTATCTGCAACATGCATTCACAGGGGTAAGTAATCTACAAAGTGCATTTGTGAGGGTATAATATGTGTACTACTATTTCAGGCACCACAGTGTTTTTAGTCGATATTCGAGCTGAGAATCGACTTTTCGCTCGGTGATGGTTACAACCGACCAACAGAAAGTCGATTCCCAAAGGTAGAATCGATGTTAGTGTGGTGCCAAAGGAGGATGTCGTTTTAGTAAGAAAACATACTTTGGCGACGAGGGTCTGGACACCGGCATACTTAACATCCCAACTGAACTCAGTCATTGCCCAACCTGTACCACCTAGTGCATTCCCATTTGCACCTAAATAATTCAAATAGTACTGATTGTTTGTTGCCTTGTACATCCATACAGCTGCCCATAACAACTCATCCTGCAATTATAAAGTTTGCATAAAAATAAAAAAAAAGGTAAGCAGTCTACATTAATGTTTTCACTTATTTTAACATGAGAGAGTTACATGGATTGGCTTTGAGACTTAACCCTTACAACATCCTCTATCTCTCATTAAACACGTATTATCACGTGTACTAATCGCCTAGTCTTGTCGTCATGGAATGGTCGTTTAGCTTAACGTCACTAGTTTAGACTTTGTGTCTTATGCATTGTATATTTTAACAGAAAGAAATACACGATATCTCTCACACGAAGGGATCCGTAGTCACGAACACAGAGAAAACCGGAGCTAAGAGACAGACGAAGCATACCGCGTAGCCACTGACAGAACGGTAATATTTTTGAGCAACTTGAATGCTGCTGTCATATTTGCCCCTGTATTTGTCTGCAAATTCAAACAGCTGCAAAAAACAAACAAGCAAATTACTACTCATCATCTACAATAAATAAGGAAACAACAAGCAATATGATCCTAGGAGGCCTCAGCACTACCACCAAGGATTTAATAATTTGGGTTAACCATTTTAGTTTAAAAACGATGACTGTAACTAGTTTCCAGATTCAACATGACGCAAATACCATTATTGCTAAACCCAAATTCCGAGGAAGTGGATGTTTTTTAGAAATTGATTTGAAAACAATATAAAATGTCTATTTTAAAGATTAATTTTTAGTTAGAGCGCATATTAAAGTATCTCGATTGTAGCATGGCCAAGACTCCAAGTAAGGCATTTACATTTATCATGTAAAAATAGTTATTAGTATGAAATGCTTTACGACATATTGTGTATAGAATATTTGCATGCTTTGAAGACGTGCCCCCCAACCAAAAAGATAAAGGTGAAAAAGGGAAACTATCCTATGAATCGAATAAATTATTAGCCTTTTTTATTTAAAAAAGCTGGAAAAAAAAAAACAAAAAAAGAGAAGGAATTACTGCATGGGTGAAGTAATGAATGCTCTCGTCTACCTTCTTTTACCTACACCACCGACAACAATTCAACGAGCTGCCCTTACTTAAAGCTGGATACTCATTAATACTAGGCCCCCCATACTTTTCTCTCTCTTCAATTTTTTTTTGGTATTTCACCGTTAAAAGACTTTGTATTAGAACGGACTATAAAATAATTGTCACGTACATAAAAAAAAATAATAATAATAATAAAACAGTTTAATGTTTTTTTTTTTTTTTTGAGAACAACAGTTTTATGTTTTAATGTTATCTGAAAAATCCGTTATAATACCGAACTCATCAACATAAGTACATAACTACTACTTTTTGCTTTTCTTTATTTTTAATTTTAGCTTTTCTTTTAATAGGGAAATGCTAGTAGAATTCTACCTAAAAAATTAAATAGAGAGTTAAAAGAGAAAAATATATACTTGAGCGGCATGGTTGAGGAGCTGACGGGAGTAAGCCGGATTGTAGCGGCGGAAGACAATGGAGGCAGCCGCCATTGCTGCAGCTGTCTCTCCGGCAAGGTCCGACCCGGGATTGTTTGGATCTATTCTGTATGCATACCTTGAGGTCGTCATGTCCTCTGGCCTTTGCCAACAGTAATGGTCTGTGTTTCCGTCTCCAACCTTTTTCATACATTAAAACACTTTTTAATTAAACAAATCATAATTAAAACACTTTTAATCAACCAAACACATTTGTGTTAGTGGAGAAAGAACTACTAGTAGTACTATAAAATTGATTTTACCTATTTTAATGCCGTATTACTTGCTCCTAGAATACCGCTGAGAAGGGAATGGAAATTTATCTAACATTTTAGTCAACTAACAGTATACCTAACAATTTAGTCAACTAAGGTTTGAGGATTTCCAGATAATTTGAAATTTGAAAAAATCACCTTCACTTCTAATTTCATAATTCATTTTGTTATTATAACACTTACTTAATTTTGCTACTTAAAACAGTGTAAAAAAAAAATATTTGGGCAGTCCAAGTTAAAAGAGATAAAATCATGATAATCAGTCAACAGTATGGAATGATAAAAGCATTATGCATTATATTATTATCATAAGAAGTAAATTTAAATAATTATTACTGTTGAAAAAGAAAGAAAGAAAAAAAGAAAAAAAGTGGTAGGTACCTCTCCATAAAGGACATTAGGCTCAGGGTGAGCTTTAATGAAGTAATCAGTTCCCCACTTAACACTATTCATGGCATGTCCAAGCTCGCCGGCGACCGCCATCTGTTTGCCGTACTCTATTATGCTCCATGACAGCATCGTAATAGTAAACGCCATCGGCAACCCAAACTTCACATTGTCCCCTGCATCATAATATCCACCCACCAAATTCACCTGCAAATTCATACACACACACACAATTTATGAGGAAAGAAATTTTAATGGCGGAAATAAGAAATTCTAGGAAATCGATTTTAGTAGAGGAGCTTACCCCATTTTGCCTGCCATCATTGAGACCAGAATTGCCTCTCCAGTGGACTCTTTGATTTCTGGGTAAATATCCAGATCTCTGAGCTTCATAAAACAGAATGCCTTTAGTAAGTGCTTGACCATAATCATGACCACCCAATGCCAATAATGGAAGAAACTCAAGCACCAAAAACAGAATCCCAACAGAACAGAGTTTCAGTAACTTCTCCATTGCTTTTTCTGTATAGATCTAGTTTAATTTCTAGGGGAAGTGACAGTATGACTTCAAGTGTATGATAAAATGCCAATGTGGGTTTTTGTTTATCAGCTAAAAAAATCTGATAAACAACCCAAGAATATATGAAGGAAAAAAATGAGAGAGAAAGAGATAATGCAAAGGAGTGTGTGTGTGTGTGTGTGTGTGTATGAATGTGAGAAGAGGTGAGGCAGAGAGGTACGAGTATATATGGAAGATTGGAGGAAGGTGCAGTTTGTTAATGTAAAATGTAAAATGGAAAATGTAATCAATAAATGGATTTTTGGTAAAAACTGCACCGTTATTTTTAATGTTGTGTCATGCCTCATGAGTGATGTTTCTCTTTTTGGATGTTAAGCAATGCATAGGATGTACAACCCCATGTTACACATTTTCATAATATAAATAGGGGTACTATTGACACAATCTTTTTTTTTATTATGGGTACATATTTTTTGATTATTTTTTCTGATAAACAAAATGTCGATGAATCTTGTTGTTCTTATTAAAAATCACACCGACGTTCTTTATTTAAAAAAAATGAAAGTCAATAAGCGACTTATTGTTTTAAGTTGTGACATTCTTATAACGTAAATATCGGTGCCACTGACGTTCGTTTTTTAACACCGTTGATGTTTGTTTTTAATAGCAACAACAATGTCACTGACGTTTCGTTCACTAAAAACATTCGTAGTGCCGGGAGAAATATGGTGTCAGTAGTAAAAAGAGGTGTGTCAATTGAACCCCCTATAAATAATCGTTCGGTTGAAATGAGTGACACAGTTTACTTTCACATTATCGATTATTATTAGTTTACATTGTTATCAATGAGTTATACATCATTATCAATGATGTAAAAATAGATTGGGTTACTCGTTATGGCTGAATAGTTATGTTACTGGTATTAAAGTTCTCGCTGTTACAATAATTGTGTTACAACAATTCGACGATACTATAATTTTATACGATTGATTATATTAGTTATCATGTCTATGAATGACTCTAAATTATGATCAATGATGTAAATGGAGATAGTTTATACCGTTGATTATAATGGTGGTTTCTAATTAATTATATCCATAATAATTATTATGACATAATTGTTGTGACCATAGTATTTTCCTTCTCGTCATACTACTTCCATTTTAATTGCATAAACTATTTAAATATGATTAATTTCTTTTAAATTAGTATTTCAATTTACACATATTGTTATATGAGATATTAAAAATAAAATGTATATTGTTCTGTTAATCTACATGATTTTGATGAACTAGAAAAGAAAGAGAGAGTATTGTTTAAGTTTTATACTCTGGGGTTTTAAAATTGTTGTTTATAAATATATGTACATTATGTTTTTCATACATTGGAATTAATTATCATGATAAAACCATAGTAAAATGAGGAATAGTTATTATAGAACACGTATTCGAAAAGGATAAAAGTACATGGTAACTTTATCACTCTTCTATTTGTTATCGGCTATAAATAGCTATTGTATAATAATTATTTTTAGTAATTTACGACAATTTGATAACACAGTCGTTGTGGTTTTTATTTTATTTTTTCCCCTTCACAAACGATATTTTTATTAAAGAGTCAGACTAACACCGGAAATATAATCGAAAAGAACCGGACAACGCCATCACCCAGTGGACCAAACGATTAAAAAATCTATTAAACTAGACACATAGAACAACCACCGAAACAAAAACCAAACAAGAAGTTAAAAGTGTTTTTTTTTTTTTTTTTGAGGAAGAAGTTAAAAGTTGTTGTGGTTATATATTGAAATATTATTAATTTTCATTTAATGATTTGGCCAATAAATAGAAGTTGATATTGAGTGGGGGGCAAAAAAAAAAGAAAAAAAAAATAGAGTGGGAAAAGAACCAAAAGGAAGCAGTGGCATGTGCATCGTTTCAGCTCTTTTGCTGCTTTGTACGTACTAGCTAGTAGTAGTAACTAGGAAGAGTCTCCGTCCACATTTGAGTAATGAATTGAAGAGACCATACATTTTTTTTTTTTTCTCTTAAAAAACTCTCTTTCAATTGGTACTCTATATTTCATGTTTTTATCCCTAAACTATTGTAGTATTTTTTTTTTTGTTAAATATATATTTTTAAAGCATTATCGGTCAGGGATCAAAGCTATATAGGTGTTGTATTGTATCAGTGTGTTTTGTATTCATTAGAGAGGTCTTAATATGTAAAAGCAATAAGAAATTCATTGAGACTTTCATCAGCTTTGGCATTGAAAGTTAATTGAGTTTTTGAAATCACACTTTAACCACTCTTGTTGTCTTCTTTTTCTTCTTTTCCCCAACAAACGATGGCTTTCATGATAATTTTAATCAGTACAAAGTCAAATTAGCATACAATTTTACCAAAAGACTCCAACATCAGACTTGAAAGAGAAGACATTAGGTTCATGGGACAACTTTTTGCTTTCCCTTTCAATGTGCAAAATGGTACGACTACCAAAACTACGCCGAAGAGTTTTAATGTCCTTCATAATTGTTCTATATTCTAGTAGATAGGGCATCGTGCTGCAAAGCAGTAGAGGGATGAAAATTTTCAGATGTAGTCCTCTCCATAGAAGATGCTTGTATAAAATCATTATTCATCTTACAAGCAAAGGTAGCAGTATCAAAGAAAAACCAAAACACATTTTCAAAAATTATTTTAAACCTCGCCTTCCAAATTGACCAAAGAGCAAAACAAGTGAGAATAACTCTATCCTTAATCTTAGCAAAATTAGGAGTTGCAGTTACACTATCCCACCAAGCAATGAGAGTTGCCCCGTCTTTATAAAATGCCTCCCAATGCACGCCAACTACCTTCCAAACATTTTTGGCGAATGGGCAATGAATAAACAGATGATCAATAGTTTCAACTTCCTCACCACATCCTGCACAAAAGGATACATCCTTGCCAAACCGTCTATGCAACAACATTGAAACCGGAAGGATAATTTTCAGACATTTCCATAGTCAGGAGAGAAAGTGCCCAAATGAGTTTCCAGAATTTATCATTCAAAGAGTTGCTAGTCGAAACTCCAACGGGGTTTTTAAAGTTATGCAAAAAAATGATCATATGTAGTTTTTGAAACAAATTCCCCGTCATCAGAAAAAAACACAAAACTAGTTTTGTTGTTTTCATTCTTCGTGGTTTCAGTTTTTAGTTTCTAAACACTAATCAATTGAGATTGGTTTTTATTTGTTGATGAACTTGAGAGTTCATATAGTCATTTAATTCTTGATCAATTTTATTGAATTTCTTCATAAAAGTAATGTAAAAAAGAATATAACAAAATCTATCCGGCAACAAAAGGGGAGTGATTTTTTTTATTTGACGAAAGTAAGTGTGATAGAACAAAACTAGGTAGCATTTTATTCCTCTTAAATAAATTCATCATAACAAGCCTCCATGCACATACATAGATTAATGGTAAAAAAAACTCGGTGTGGTAATGACATTCACGCCTTTGAAATAGGGTATGGGAGTTCGATCCATCCACATGACCAAATTCTCTCATAAAAAAATCTGTACATACAAATCACATAGAAATAACTATCAAATTACATCAGCCACGAAACTTTAGAAACAAGACAGTCAAGGGTGGAGCCAGAATTTTAAAGTGGGGTGGCTAATGGATTATATCGAATTCGTCGGGTGGGCTGAATTAAGAATAATTTATAGATTAAACTGGACTACGCGTATTTTATAGGATATTTTTTTTTTCCGGGTGGGCTTAGCCCCCTTAGTCTAAAGGTGGCTCCGCCCTTGGAGACAGTGGATGTCCTTTGAGTTGGGTCAGAACCTTTTTTTTTTTTTTTTTTTGAAAGGAGAATCTTTTTTTAAAGAATCCATCATAATAAAGCTTGTGTTATTTATTAATATTTCATAAAACACCACAGACGCACAACTTAGTGGTAAAAGAGCAAATGTTGTAATGATAACCTTACATTTGAGCTGAATTATGAAGTACGATACCATATCTTGATTTTTCTCACCAAAACAAAAAAAAAACACAAACAACCTTTGTAAACCGAACTACTGAGATACATCACTCGCCTTTAAATCCTCCACAAACTCTAAATACAGAGCACCAAAGACTGTTTGAGTTGGTATCAACGTAACACTTATACACAATCGCTTTGCCACTAAAACCTGGATTGTCAACAGGATGGGAAAGTGGTAGTCAAAAAGCAAAGCAAAGTCCACTGTCTATATGACAACGAGCAGTTTTACGGGCATAATGGTTGTGTTACAATAAATAATACAACATATTTATGCATTATTGATTATAATGAATTTACGCATAATCAATAAATACTACATCATCATAATAACCATTAAAAATATATATCATTCGTTAAGGCATAACCGTTGTGCTACCTACGTAGCGTTTTTTCTATACCAACCAATAGAAACTTTATTCCCCTCCGCAATCTGCGCCCCCTCCTCACAAATTTGTTCAAGCCAAAAGAAAAGTACCATCTTACCATTTTTATTTTTTTTTTGAACTTAATGAAAAGTAACAACTGATTGACGAAAATGCTGGTGTTGATATATATATTTTTTCTGTTCTATACAGAGTTTGTCCCTTTTCAAAAAAAAAAAAAAAAAAAAAAAAAAACAGAGTTTGTCACTATTAGGGTATGACCTGGTGCTTAATATCTTGATCGACTATAATAGTACTAGCTACATTAGGATATCAAAGTTTGTTTGACAATGAAATTTCATACTATAATTAAATATTTAATAATACGTCAAATTGTCGGTGTAAAAATTACATTATTACTGTTAGTGAAATGACAGACAAGCAATATATTCTATATGGCTTCAATCATAATTTTGTCGATATGAATATGATAGTTCTCGCATTATTTATTTTAAAGAGTCAACACATACAAGCTTTAACTTCAACATGATCAGTGAAATATATAATAAAGTAATTTTTTAATTCAACTACATATCATGCAAACTATGCAATAGTAATACTTAAAACTTGAAAAAAAAAAAAAAAAACATGCTTAATTAAGAAGTGATTGCATTAACTCATCAAAGCCCTAAAGAAGCCACGAGTTTTCTGGCTGGGACGTGAGGCTCGAAACATGTAATGAGCGGTCTTTTTAAACAAAACAAAACAAAGAAAAAAAAAAACCTTTAAAGACGGCCAAGATCAACTAAACTATTGATGCATATATCTCGAGTTTGGGTGATCAGGGCCATCCTGTTTGGTTTCGGGTTTTGGTTCAGGCTCAATATTTTATTCACTCCACTATTTTGTTACCATTATTTTATTAATTCTATTATTTTATCATAATTTCTCTCATCAATCATTTCACCATCAACAAATAAAATAATATTAATCAATTCATTTTATTCACACACACTACACTATTTAACTATTATTTTATCAATATAATAATTCATTAATATTTCTCTCACCAATAATTTTTTCATCTACATAAATTTCAATACAAGATTTCAACTTTATAATCATTATGTCAATTTATTTTATTTTATTAAAATTTCTCTCATAAATCATTTCTTTATCTACACAAATTTTAATACAAAATTTCAACTTTATAAAAATTATTTCATTTTATTTATTTCACTTTCCCTCTCTTGAACTCATTCAAGCTCGAAACCAAACAGGTCTTAGGAATGGTGTTCAGCATTTTCATCAACAAGACAAAGGATTCAAAACATTGGTCATGGCTTTTTGATAAAGTAAAATTAGGTTTCATTAAAGTTTGAGACACTGGAATCTTGACTTGTTAGTGTGAGCATGATCACAACTTAAAATATTATTGTAAAATTATGTTTCCACGTCAGAAAAAAATAATGAATCATGTTTGAATTTTATGCGATATACTGTTGCTTCCTTTTATTCAGATTAATTGTATGCATTTGACATTAAAGAATACATATACTCCTTTTATATATAGTCCTTAAAAGTGTAAAATATTATTATGGGATCGCTAATGTAAATATGATTTGGAAAAGCGCAAAATTATGATTTCATACTTTGCTTGTTTTTATTTTTGTTAAAACAATCCACTGAGAGGTGTGAATCTGAAAACAGATCAACTTTAACGCGTAAAAGGGACAATCTTCCCGCGATTGACGGGTAATTAAAAGTAAACTCCTATTTATTCACGTTGACGGCAACTGTTTCCATATCCGTTTTCGGAAAAAAAACGATACGTGTATTACACAATATATCACAACATGCATTTTCCCCTATATATTTTAGGGGGAATGAGGGAGAAGGACAAAAATATTTCATCAATTGAATAGAAGGACAGTCTTTTGAAACTTTTGCATAAAGGACAAAACTATTTATTCATCATCGAAATTCACTTGTGTTAAATTCATTGCTTAAATTCATCAAAAATTCATTTGTCGAAATTCACTAATTTTCAAAATTCATCATTAAAAATTCACTAATTTTCGATTCACCGTCGAAATTCATCACAAAATTCCTCGATTTCGGGATTCACTTGGCGAGATTCACCGATTTTCTGGATTCACTGTCATTCTTCTCGCTATAAAATTATGCAATTGTCTTCTCCTATAAAAATATGTAGTTGTCTCATTCTTAAAAATATTCCAGATTGTGTCCTTATCCCTAATTTTCCAAATATTTTATTATAATTATAGTGTAAAACTCATCCATATAGCCATAGGTCCATGTTAAGCATATTATGACATGTCGTATAGCGAATGTATTATTAGCCGGGAAGTTATTAGATGCACCAGCCATATGCGAAGTGCATCTATGTGGCACGATATGAGTTTTTATAATTTCTAAATTAAATTCAAACTGGATGATTCATATTTATTTATCCGTCACTTTGGTGTAAACGAAGATACTGCACAATAACTTCTCTTATTACCCTCTTGTGTAGGCCAGTTAATTGTTTCCCTCTTAAGAAATTATGTGTAGTGTATTCACTACATCTTGCACTACATTTTTTTTTTCCTCGTACATTTCGTGCCCGGTGATATATATAAATTACTTTCTTTCTCTCTTTATAATGTAACATTTGTTTATTGATATTCATCTAATCATGGTAAATGATAAGAAAATGAATAGTAGAGACATAGTGAATATTTGTAATTGCAAAATCACAAACTTCTATCTTGTATTATTAATTGAGACATACAAAAATCCGGTAAACAGTTTAGACCGACGTCGAACCTTGGCCTAAAAAAGCTAACACGAATTGACAAGACTTTTAATTCTCATAATTGTATGAATGAGGGAATTATACTAACAATTTCGGGTTGCTTTCTTCGTGATTTGTTTGCTTTGTGCGCTAGCTTTTGTGTCTGTCTCGCTTTCATTTGTTCGCTAGCGTAGGAAATATCCCGACGATCTTTTAAATGTAGACATGGTTTGTTTGTTTGCTGCTCGCACTTTTGGGCTCCTCGCTTTTACGACGATATATTAATTCTTGCTTCTGCAGATATTGCTTAATAAAATGTTTGGTTTCTCAAAAAAAAAAAAACTAATTACGTATTATTATTGTTTTTTTTTTTTTTTTGTTAACCGTATTATTATTGTTTTTTTGTTTCCGTATTATTATTGTTAACATTCCAACGTGTTCGACAAATTATAAAAATAAAAATAAAAAAAACAAACAAACAAAAAGTGGGCTTTGTATGCACAGTACAGTTCATAGTCACGAGCTACGGCAGTACACACATCTATCTATCTGGCTTTTTACAATAATTTCCTCCGTACTTTCCATTTATATATTTTAGTGGTCTGATTTTTCGGCTTAGAAGATGGCGTATAACCGGGAACAAACCCGATTAATTGCTATAAAAAAATTAACTGTAGAAAATAATAGTCATTATTATATATGTTTATTCTATGTAGTAATTGTATCGGAAAAAAGTTTGGTTTTCATAAGAAGCAATGTATCCTCCTAATGATGAAGAACACAATCTACACTTATGTTGAGGACGGAACAGTGAGCAGCAGTTTTTTTTTTTTTAAAAGAATGGCAAATTATTAAATACAAAGGCTATATATTTTATGAAATCTATTTATTTATTTTTTAATTGGTTCTGATACATCATGTCATACGGGTACCTGGGCTACCAAGAGTGAAATGGCATGTGAAATTTTAAGACGGTGGGGCGATGAAGACAACATCGAAGTATTTATTTCCAACTAAAAGTTTGTTGTCTGATAAGTTTATGGTTTGCCAATAATGCCCCCATTGCTTCCATGACCAATTAACAAGTGAACAATAATTTCAATATGAAGCATATGACAGGATGTAATATGAGCTAGCTGTAATTGTTGAAGTATATATCAGTTGCAGCAACAGAGAAAGACACACCAAACTGAACTCTCCACTAGAAGCTCATTAGGGACTTTCATCGAACACTTAAGCACATAGTTAGTTCGGAGCGGTTACTCAATTAGAGTTAGTTGTAACTGCCTAGTAAGTTAATTAACAGCTGGAATCATTTATATATAGACTGAATTACATTCTGTAAACATTCAATTGAGTTTTACATTCATAATAAAATTCTGCAAATTTATTCCGACTTCTTCTTCTTCTATTCATGGTTTTCATGTTCTTGATCTATGAACTTTGAATGTTCATAGAATTTATCATGTATCGTCGAGCAATAGTCTCTTGAATCGCTTCCACATTGTTTTTCTTGTTTGCGATACTTTTTTCGGTTTCTTGAGGTATGGCGATGGATAATCATCAAGCTCCCGGATGTGCCGCCTCGAGATTCTTCATTGCATCCTGGAGAATGTCCAGCGTTTATTCTTGTTCAACCAATTCTTGATGAATTCAATTATCACAGTTGGAAGATAGCTGTTCTAAATGCATTGTCTTCGAAGAACAAGACTGGTTTTATTGATGGATCAATTCCTCAGCCAGCTGCTAATGATCCTCATTACAGATTGTGGCACCAGAATAACAGCATGGTCAAGGCTTGGCTTGGGAATTCTGTTTCTAAATCGATTGCTCAAAGTGTTATGTCTTATAAAACTGCTAAGGACATTTGGGATGACTTGGAAGTTAGATATGGGGGTGGAGATGCAGACAAATTGTCAGATTTGGTAGATGGAATTTAGAGTTTGAAGCAAGGTGATTCTTATGTTTCAGAATATTTTGCCAGACTCAAGATCTTGTGGGATCAACTATTGGCTCTCACTCCACCTCCTACCTGTGATTGTGGACAGCAGTGGTTCAGGGAGCATAATGAAAGAAATCATGTAATTCGATTTCTGAAATGACTCAATGACAATTTTGGTACAATGAAATCTCAAGTATTGATGATTTCTCCTTTCCTTCAGAAGGAATGTCTTTTCTATGGCTCTCAAACAAGAGAGACAACAACATTATAGTTCTGGGAATCATACTCTAATTCTTCCGGAATTCTTGGAAGCGCTTTGGTTAATAATGTGGATAAGAGTGCTTTGGTCGTTCGAGAATTATGACCGTAACTCCTGGTTTCGTGAAGAATTACAAGAATAACACTAAGAAACCTCGGTGTACTTATTGTGGCATGACAGGCCACACACAAAGGATGATGTTACAAGAAGCATGGATTCCTCCAAATTTTAGAGGAAGGGCGGAGGTAGATCTTATGCTAACAATGTTGCCACAGATGGTGGTTCTTGGACGATAGTGGTTCTTGGTCGATGGTGGTTCTTGGTCGATCAGGATCATCAAAGTCATCAAAATCGAGACCACGTAATCAGTTGCCCCAGATTTAAAGGCTCCTGTCACTCAAGAGCGATGATCGCAGATAATGAACATCTTAAGGAATGGAGCTTTGCGCGGGACAATCATGATAATTGGTTTCAATTTGCAATTCTGCTGCTCGTTTACTACTAAACTTTGGTAGTACTGAGACTCAGAGTTTGGCTAAAACTTATAATCTTTTTGATTGGATTATAGATTCTGGAGCTAGTGATCATGTTGTTTATGAAAAAATGTTGTTTAAATCCTGCAAGTCTGTAGATAACTTGTTTGTGTCTCTTCCTAATGGGAAAAGTGCCAGGATTACTCATATAGGTCAAGTCTTAATTAACAAAGATCTAATTCTTGATAATGTGTTGTGTGTACCTGAGTTTCACCATAATTTGATGTCTATAAGTCAGTTAATCAGGACTAGGGCTTATAATATCAAGTTTTTTATGAACTCTTGTGTCATACAGGATTTGATTACTCTAAAGAGGATTGGTTCAGCTGAATTAGTAAAAGGCTTATACATTTTAAGGGCTGACAGATCCTGTTACACTATTCCTTTTTCTAATGACAAGTTTGCTGGTGCATCTGAATTGTTATGGCACTATAGATTGGGACACCCCTCAGATCAAAGGCTTAAAGTCATCAAGCAAGATCATGCTCAAGTCAAACTTCCTGTAGAGCATATCTGTGATGTCTGTCCTTTAGCAAAACAGAAAAGAAATAGCTTTCCTATTAGCCATTCTGTTTGTAAATATTTGTTTGATATTGTTCATATGGATATTTGGGGGCCATACAGAACTGTTGGCATTCATGGTCATAGATTCTTTCTCACTATAGTAGATGATTTTAGTAGATTTTGTTGGATTTTTCTGTTGAAAAGCAAAAGTGAGGTTAGACCTCTTATGCAACAATTTTGTAATATGACTGCCACACAATTTAATAAGATCAAAAGTTGTAAGGATGAGATAATGGTTTAGAATTTCAATTGCCTCGAGTATTATGCCGCAAGGTATTTTACACCGACTTCATAGCTAAAACACCTCAAAGAAAATGGAGTGGTTGAGAGAAAACATCAACACATCCTTAATGTTGCTAAAGTCTTAAATTTCACCTGTCTACTCCGTGATATATTGGTCATACTTTGTCATTCATGTCGTTAATCTAATCAATATCATTCCATCACCATTGTTGCAAGATAAAACACCTTTTGAAATGTTACATAAAGTGAAACCTAATTTTGATTCGAAGGAAGGTGTTTGGTTGCTTGACTTTTCTTTGCAAATCTACACCATGACAATAATAAATTTGCCCTGTGGGGTATAAAGTCCGTGTTCATTGGTTATGCTCCTAATGTCAAAGGTTATTATCTTTTGAATCTCCATACAAAACAGATTTTTATAGCAAGGGATGTAGTGTTTCATGAAATGGTGTTTCCTTTTACCAGTACCCACAGATCAGCATGTTCCATGGAATGACACTGTTAATACTCAAAATGCAGTTGATGACACTTTATCTCAACATTTGCACACTGATCACTCAGTTTCACTCAAGGCGGATGTCCGATCAATTTTCCGATCATACTTCGATGCACACACAATCGAACCTGATCATTGGGATAGTATAGATTATGTGGAACATGTGCAAGATAGTCTTAATCTTGACAATCCACAAACTAGAAAATCAACAAGGATCAGAGGAGCTCCTTCATATCTGAAGGATTACAAATGCAATAATATTCACAACTTAAAATCTCCTCACACACTTGACAAAGTAGATACAATGAAAAACTTATATGTTTCTCATCAATCTTATATTTTCAGTTCTCAAGTCATGACAGAACCAAAGAGCTATAATGAAGCTGTGAAACATGAGGAATGGAGACAGGCCATGCAGAATGAGATAAGTGCATTGCAACAAACAAAGACATGGGAGGTGGTGCCATTACCACAAGGCAAGCAACCTATAGGCTGCAAATGGGTATACAGAATAAAAAGGAAATCAGATGGCACAATAGAAAGATTCAAGGCAAGATTAGTGGCTAAGGGCTACACACAACAATTAGGCCTGGACTACTTGGACACATTTTCTCCAGTAGCAAAACTGACAACAGTAAGGACATTATTAGCTATTTCAAAGAAATAAAAAACTGGAACCTCTGAAGAACTTGATGTCAACAATGCATTTTTGCATGGTGACCTAACCGAAGAAGTGTATATGCAAGTGCCTCAAGGTTTTGATGCTCAACCAGGAATGGTTTGTAGGCTCAAGAAGTCTTTATATGGCTTGAAACAAGCAAGTAGACAAAGGAATATCAAGCTATCCCAAGCTTTGCTTGAGAGGGGGGTTCGAGATAATCCAAACAAGACTACGCTTTGTTCATTAAAGGTTCGAGATAGCTCTTTCATTGCATAGTCTTGGTTTATGTGGATGATGTTCTTGTCACTAGTCCGCACTGAACCAAATTAAGGAACCGAAAGGATACTTAAATGACAGATTTGGCATCAAGGATTTGGGGATCTTAAATTTTTCTTAGATTAGAAGTGGCGAGATCCAAAGAAAGGAATTGTGCTCTCACAAAGAAAATACTGCTTAGAACTACTAAGAATATGGTTTTTCGAATGTAAGCCAAGTAGCACACCTATGGATACCTCCATCAAATTACACAACAAGGATTCTCAAACACTGATTCCAACAAATTATTACGAAGTTTAGTAGGAAAATTGCTCTATCTAGGCTTGACAAGACTGACATAACCTTTGCCACACAACACTTCGGTCAATTCTTGGACAAACCTACTGAATTGCAACTTCAAGCGACTCACAAACTTCAAATACCTAAAAGGATCACCAGACAGGCATCTTCTTTTTCTCGCCAAGGATAATCTAGAACTCAAATGTTATGTAGATGCAGATTGGGGAGGATGCAATGACACCAGAAGATCAGTCACAGGATTCTCAATATTCCTAGGGGATTCACTCATCAGTTGGAGAACTAAGAAACAGACAAGTAGAGCTGTTAACGAGCCGAGCCGAGCCGAGTATTGGCTGTTCGAACTCGAGCTCGTTAAGCTCGTTCGAGCTCGTTCGTTTGTTAAACGAACAAAAAATTCTCTTCGAGCTCGGCTCGTTTAAAACATGAACTGTTCGAGCTCGTTCGAGCTCGGCTCGTTAGACATATTTTTTGTCTTTTGGCTCGAATTCGGCTCGAATTCGGCTCGAATTCGGCTCGAGTTCGGTTCGTTAGACATATATTATAAGCATATAAGCATGTTCGCGAACATTATATAAGTATGTTCGCGAACAATAAGCATGTTCGCGAACATAATCGAACGTTCGCGAACCAAGCTCGAGCTCGGCTCGTTAAGCAAATGAGCCTACAATCATGTTCGAGCTCGGCTCGTTAAGCTAAACGAACAAACGATCACGAACACTAACGAGCCGAACACGAGCTTGTTCACGAGCGGCTCTGTTCGTTTAACAGCTCTAGTATAGAGCCATGGCAATGGCCTTCTGTGAACTTCAATGGCTTACCTATGTACTATCAGAATTCAATATCAAACAAGAAAAGCCAATCCCACTGCTTTGTCACAAAGAATAGTCTATATAAATAGTAGAGAAAATCCAAAGTGTTTCATGAGAGGACCAAGCATATAGAGATAGATCACATGTAGTGAGGATAGATATCAACAAGGACTCCTAAAGCCACCGCCTATCACCACAAATGCAACTAGCAGTTTATTCACAAAACCTTTGGACAAAAGCAGATTTCAAACTCTATTGAGCTCCTATCCTCCGGTCAACATTTATCACCCTAAAAGTTCGGTTTGAGAGGGGGTGTTGAAGTATATATCGATTCTTAAAAGAATGAAGAGAGAGAAAACACCAAACCGAACTCTCCACTGTGGCTCATTGGGGACTTTCATCGAACACTTAAGCACATAGTTAGTTAGAGCGGTTACTCAATTAGAGTTAGTTGTAAATCGCCTAGTAAGTTAATTAATGTATTTGGAATCATGTATATATAGACTGAATTACATTCTGTAAACATTCAAATGAGTTTTACATTCATAATAAAATTCTGCAAATTTATTCCGACTTCTTCTTCTTCTATTCATGGTTTTCATGTTCTTGATCTATGAACTTTGAATGTTCATAGAATTTATCAGTAATGATATTTTATCTTTATTGGAACCGACATTACAACTCCAACATTTTTTCACACATTGAATGCATTACATTTTTTTTTATCATATATATATATACACACACACACATACAAGCCCGTCTCTGAGAATGTGAATGGTTTTCGAAAAATGATCAAAATTTAAGGATTCGGTTTTAAAGTTGAGTGTTAGATGAATTTCGACACTAAATGGTTTTCGAAAAATGATCAAAATTTAAGGATTCGGTTTTTAAAGTTGAGTGTTAGATGAATTTCGACACTAAATTTCATTATTCAGTGCGAATATTCTTTGACTAACAATGAGTTTTGACAGTGAAAACTCACATGAGTCCATTGTTTTCTACTATTATTTACACCAATGTCTTCCTTCCGTTAAGTATCACACATTGAACACTTGTGTTGTTTCATCCATTATATTAATATGTGAACTTCCCACACCTTACAATCTTGGTTTTGGGGATGATATTCATCCTCTTATATGAGCTGTTCTCATTTTATATGATCGTAGTCATCCTTTATCATGTGCAGTGACTGAAAAAAAAAAAAAAAAAAATGGGGGTGTTAAAGGTGTTGGCTTCTTTGTTATAGGCTTAATATGCCTTGAGTGCCGTGTCGCAAAGACTCTTTATAGGCCCACACTTAATGGGCGTGTTAAAATGTCACACATTGACACTTATGATTGTTTCACACACAATATTAAAAGATAAACTGCCTCAATCTCACGACTTAGGTTTTGGAAGTGAGCCCGTCCTCTTGGGCCTAGATTTTCTACACCTACCATATGAAAAATTGTAGAAAAAGAATATACGTTATTATTCATGAACATGGAACAACCTTTTAGTGCTACTGTAAGTCTGTAACATAAAATTTTCTTTTATAATTGAAACAAAACGTACGCCACAGCCGTCTATTTAATGACCATGTTTGATGTAATTGCATGTTCCAATTATATAAAGTGAAAGCGCCACACTTAAAAAAAAAATAAAAAAAAGACGGGTTTGGGTCTTTGGGCCCTTTGGTGCGAAAGAGAGGTGTAATTTTTCCGGATCAAGAGCCAGTTGATTGTATGTAGCTCTGTCACTGGACGCATCTCGATCGAGATGATGATTTTGATACAATTAATCTGAATAAAGAGTTGATGAAAAAACAACATTAAAATATATATATATGGTCCATTAAATAAATAAACAATATTATATTTGTATAGAAGAAAAAGAGAAAGATTGGTAAGGTTGGGTACCAAACTCTGGCGTATAGACCCCATTATTAAATGTAGAGAACCCCCATACTTTGTTTGGAACTATTCACCGGTTATGAAAGTTCAGTTGGCTCAGTGAAAAATAAATTAACATTTACAATAAATTGTAAATACTTAGCGGGAAACTCCTTAACTAGAAGTTTTTGAGCTAAGACTATCCTTCAAAAAAAAAAAAAAATTAAATAAATAAAAGTCGAGTCACAACTGAACCTCTGTCCCCTCGCTATATTTTTATAGACAAATGTAAATTGATAATTATGTTTCATTGATTAAGTGTGCAAACGGATGTCAACAAGGACGAAGTCAAGATTATAAATAATTTGTTGGATTGAACTGGACTATATATATCTTCTAATATACTTTTTTTTTTATTCGGATAGACTTGATCTCCATAAAATTACGATATACCTCCGTTCTTGTGTGTCTCTACATATTTTTAATTTATTTTTTTATATTGAAAAACATTTATACAGTATATCGAATTCCCACAAAATAACTCAAATACAAAACTATGGATACAGAGGGCATTGATAATTTTGTTGCATCAAATTTTAGGGGAGATAATAAATATATAGGGGTAAAAAAAGAGAGGAAGATAATGATAATAAATTGATAGGGCACCAAGTGGCATTAAAAAGCAGACACCAAAATCCAACAGATATAACGTACTGCACTAACTGCTGTAGATCTTCGGGCCCAGGTTCTTTTTGGACCTGCACTGCATTATACACAATTTTTTTAAAATTGTTTTCATTTTTATTTTATTTTTGAGAAAGTTTTCAAATGTTAAATATACATGATATATTGATATATGTACCCAAAAAAATATATAATATTAAATTTTACTATTTGTATAATTGTATGTATGTTACTCATACGTCATATTGCACTATTCATGTAAGGTATTTTCATCATTCACGGGTTCCGTTTCTTGCAGGGCAAATACCGCCAATGGATGTTTTCAACATCTCCTTGCATCATAATTTTCATTTAGACTACTGTTGTATATGTTAAATTATTATTATTCGAGCCAAATAATTTAAGATATGAATTTTTTATGCTCTAATTTTTCAAGTAACGAAACATGAATTCTTTCAAACAATTGAAATCCATACGTGGAACGCGACTTTTTTTATTATTATTATCCACATATGCGATTATTTTTACTTGATATGTTTACGCACAAATAATTTCGAGATATAATAGAAATGTACATATGGACATAAACTAATAAAGAACGGGAATAGTATATACTCGCATTTTTAATTAAATATTTCTTAAAAAAAAGAAGAGAAAACTCGCATTTAATTAAATATTTCCACAATAAAAAATAAAATGAACCCCATATCATTGAATATAGGAGTCTTACCGATTGATAATTTTATATAATGAACTCTTAAATTCTCATCCATATTTACCACTTTGAATTATTTTTTTTCTTTTAACGACGGTTAGAGTAACGACACACTATTTTGTTACTAGTTATTTGTTATATGGTACATTCATCTCAAAATATAAATTCGTTTAGAGTTTTTTTACACAAATTAAGAAAATAGTCATGTGTCATTAATTTTGATTGTAAAAATCTAAAATAACCTTTGACCTCATTAATGTAATTGTTGTAAAGTATGTGAATGTATATTTAATTAGGGGTATAAAAAGAAAAAAATTAATAAACGCTCAATTGGTATTCTAAATGAATTTATATTGTTGAACAAATTTAAAAAGCTAAACTTACGTTTTCGGATGGAGGTAGTATAGAGTAAAATAAGCCAATATTAAAAAATGAGACAACTTGATTAAACAAGAATGTATAGTAAATATTGCGAACAAAAGATGTGAAACTTGGACCTCCTCATGTCTACAAAAAAAAATTCTGCACAAAGCCCCATTACTTGTACCTCGATCAAGCAAAGCCGTTAGTCATTGCGCACATACAATGAAGAGAAAATGGGAGATGGGATCCCCTTGACGAATCCCTCGGGTGGGGACGATCCGGAGGCCCGGACATCCGTTCACAAGAACCTGATAAGCTAAAGCCACTGAAGTAACACGTACAACTGCCCAATAACTGAATGAATGCCGCATGAAAACGCATCTGGTGAATGACACCAAAGATAGCTCCACTCAACCCGATCAAATGATTTTTCCATATCTAAATTGATAGCCGCATGGTTATGGCAACATTTCACTCCAGCTTTCAATGAATGGACAGCCTCAAAAGCAATAATCGCGTTATCCGTAATTAACCTGCCTAAAACAATTACGCACTCTGATTTCCGGAGATAACATCATTAATAACCAATCACACTTGAGAGAAGCTTATAGACAGAGTTGTACAAAGCAATAGGCCGAAGGTCAGTCACCCGAGTCGGCGATGCTACCTTAAGGATAAGATAAATATAAGTGGCATTCGTTGTGTTTGTCTTCCTTTCCCAAAGAAGATGAATGTGTTGCTACGGTTGACGAGTTCTTCGATGATGAAGTTTGAGACTGAAGCTTTTGAAGACTTAGTTCTTTTAGTTGTTTTTTTCTTAAACAATGATTGTTTCACGCTTGAACAATGTTGTCCTTCTTTTGGTTTAGCTTCTTTTGAGATCTTTTTGGGATTTGGACGTTGGATGATTAGTTCTCTTTATTGATTTAGTTTTTCACAAAAGATTGATTACCGTGTGTTCGATCTTTTGGTTTTCCCGAGTTTTTGAGTTGTTTTATCTTCCGCGTCGCTTTAGTTCGATGTATGACGTAAGGCTTATATATTATTATTAATTTATTTGATAATATATGCCGAGCGCTTTTCCGGATAAGGACTCGGTGTCCGGAGTCGGGCGTTCTGATTGGTATCAGAGCGAAAGGTTTTCCTTGCCTTGGTAGGACTTGATTTCTTCTTTAAGATAAGTGTTAGAACTTTAGTAACCCCTCTCTTTCTGTCGGGCTCGGATTCATCTCATTGCCCTGGAACCTTTGGAAAGCGCGCTGCAGTCCGGTGTATGATGATGCTTCAATTTATGTTTCTCATGTTGTCTCGTCCTCTTTAGCTGGAGCAATGGAACGTAGATATGTGGTGAGTGCTTATCTTGTGAGCAATGCGGAGACATCACACCCTGTGACATGGAGTCCCCCTCTTTTCGGTAGTAGGAAATGTAACACAAATGCCTCTGTGACGGCTGAGGGTACTGGTATTGGCTTGATTTTTAGAGATACTATTGGCTCGGTAATAGTTGCTTTCTCTTTCCACTTTGACCCAGGAATTAGTCCAGAAGTTATGGAAATGCGGGCGATTCTGCTGGCGTTGGATGAGGTTGTTCGTTTGGGTCTCCTTTTGGTTATTTTTTTAGAGTAATTGCTTGCAGTGTGTCCAATCACTTTCGCGTCCTTCTGGGATTTGACTGTGTTTGGCAGCCTTGCTCGAGATTGTTTTGCTCTTTTGCCTTCTTTTGCTTCTTTTGCCTTCTTTTGCTTCTTTTGGTTTCTCGTTTGTTAAGTGTTCTAGTAATGTGCCAGCGCACTTCCTAGCTAGACATGGCTTGGTAGAGTTGGGTCGTGTTTCTTGGGGCACCTTTCCCGCGTGATGTAATCTCCGCATCTTCTACAGATTTGGTTTAATAAAAGTTATTCTTTTCCTAATACATATACACACACACACACACACACACACGCACAATAATATATACTGCAGTAAGAGAACTTGCATCTGGTGCTCTAAAAGAATACTCTATTTTACCATTTTAATTACACAAATTTCTAGTTTACAGAATCTCTAATTAACCAAGATGAAATACATCAGATTCTCTACTTTAAATAATGCCATAAATATAAAGGAAAATTTACAGAATCTTGATGAATACGGTAGATGTAAATGAAAATTTACAGAATCTGTATTTTACATTAAAAAATAGAGTATTTGCTGCAGTGTTATTTTTTCATTTGAAATATCTAAAATACAGTTTTTGAAATATTAACAGTATCTACTGTAAGTGCTCTAAGGTATGGTAAACAAGATAAGTGCTCTAAGTTATGGTAAACAAGATTATGCATTATTATTATGAAGGTTCTAAAGGCACCACACTTTTCACTTTTGGCACTATTTTCTTGATTATTTCTTTTCCTTACATACACCACACACTTACTTCACACACCACATAAAATAAATATTACATAATTACATTTAAGTCCCTACTTTTACAACATATTAATTTCCTTCCTCTTTTTTCATTCTCAAACCCTAAAATGTATCTCCATCTCCCCCAACCGCCACCATCTACCCCAGCCTCCCTCCGTCATACCCACCGCCGGTTAGTCCATTTCCTTCAACCTCAACTTCAAAGTTCTTCGGGCAAAAAAAACGTCTGAGTGACAACAACTTTTAGCTACACACATCCCGTTTTTGCAGTCACCACCACCACCGGAGCACCACAGTCACCTTCTCTCTAATCACTTACAACCATGGAGTTTCAACAACTATCTGCATGGAAATCATCCATTCTCAAAATGAGGGGAAAAATGGCAAAATCAAACCACCCCGAAATCACCCTTTCAATTTCGCGTTTTGCAAGTGGGGTGGGAGGCAACCGCTGCGATTTTCAGATTTGGGGATGTGAGTTGCTCGAATTTCAGATTTGGGGAGGAGGAGGGGCTGTGATTTACAGGTGAGGGAGGAATGGATTGATTTTGCAGGAGTTGGTTGGCCAGATTCCACCACTGGAGCAGCAGGGGTGGGTGGTTTGGGAGGGATGCCAGAAAAACGGGGGTCGCCAGAAAAATTGGGGGAGGAGGCTTTAGTCGATGCAGGAAAGGGAAACATGATGTTTTGTTGGGATTCTGATTGATGAAAGGGAGGGAGGTGTTTATGGGTGGTGGAAGGTGAAAAGGTTGAAGGAGATGGCGTTGGAGATGAATGGTATCACTGGAAGGGATGAAGAAGATGGTGGTTGATTGACCCATTTTTGTTAGTAAATATGTGAATTATATATATATATATATATATATATATATATATATATATTAAATTGTGGTATAAGAAGTAATTGTGTTATTATTTTTGTGGTGTTTGAAGTAAAAAGATAATAAAAATATTGTTGTGGTGCCGGAAGTAATAAACCGGGGTGCCGGAAGAGAAATGGTACCAAAAGTAGAAAGTGTGGTGCTATTAGGGCATTCACATCATAAACCCTATTTTTTATCCGTAAAATAATATAAAATAATACATATCTCTATTTTACACTATCATAATTCAAAACACTCCACAAGAGCATCTCTATCCCTATATAGCGCTCCACAAATAGGGATACATTATTCACCGACCCTAAAAATAAATAGGAATAATGCTTCTGCTGTGGAGGTATTCGAGGAAAATTTCTACATTTTATATTTATTTTAAGGATAGAACGTATAGGGATTCTGATGCGAATACCTTAGGATCCATTATTATTATTATTATTATCCCTAGATGTTGGGCCATGTGGGCATAAGGGTATTGCCTCAAGTTGAAGACCGTGTAGAATATAGTAGAATGGACCAACAACGTGACTGAGTGCCACACCTCCCATGCATGCGAATAAAGAACAAAATTAAAGAAACAAAGCATGTCCGTTGAATTTCTACCACCACTCTATTATCTAACGGAATGATGAATTTCATTCTTCTTCCCCCCCTTAATTTATTCATGGATAAGTGACCATTTCATGTGCTTCTAACTACCGATTTTGTCATTTTTCATCACTTTGATCGCAACTTCTTTGTTTTGTTTAGTGTCTGTTTTAATTTGTGTGTCTTTCTTTATATTTTTTCCCATTCATTTTTCTAATAGCAATGGCGCCCATAAAGAGGTGACACAACTGACAAAGAAGGGAATGGAAGCTTTTGAATTTGTTTATAAACAAAAGCGCCGCTGTAATATTTCGATTTTCGAAAAATGACAGATGTGTCATTTTATAAAAAAAATATATTATATTCTTTACTTCTTATATTGGAGTTAAGTATTTTCTTTAATTTATATATATGGCCGAAAAATATGATTATTTTGATAAGGGAAAATAATAAGAAATTATTATCTTGGGATTATCTATTTAAGGAAAATAAATCCTATTAATTACCATAACAAAAAGAAATCAGAATTTCTTCCTACGCTCTAGAGAGAAACGGCGCATGAGAGCTATTAGTAATTTGAGAGAGTTTTCTTCCAGCCTAGGCGGATCTTGACCGCTTTGATTCTAGAGAGTCGTTGGAATCGTCGTGAAGAGGAGCATCGTTTCAAATCTTAAAAGTTTGGAGCTTTGTCAAGTATGTAATTTCGACCTAGATGTGTTCTTGGATGAGTTTTAGAGATCAAAACTCATAGTTTTAAATGAGTTTTGTTTCAATCGAGCGCAGGTGATCGAATCTAACTGCTTTTGGAATTGATCACATAGGTTTCCTGCAAGAAAGGTTCAAGTTTTGTTGTTTTTCTGAGAGTTTGAAGATTGGATTGCTTGCTATCAAGTAAGAGGATGTTCCTACGAATTAATTACGGTTTATGTTAAGGTTTGATATGATTTTATGCTAGAAATCATACTTTCATGTTGCCTAAGGATCTATAGTTGTTATGGTAGATAAAAGTTATGTTTTTATGCTATTTTCTAAGTATTATGATGTTGAACATGTTTGGGAACGATTAGGGATCATTTGGGGGTAGAATACTGAGTTTTTGGAGTTTACCGCGCTTGGTGCGGGCGCACTGGAAGAACAGAAAAGTCGTTTTACATTCAGAGGCCTGGTGCGGGCGCACCAAAGCCAGTGCAGGCGCACCAAATCCAGTGTGCGCCCGCACTGGACAGGCATGAAGTCGGATTTTTACATATAGAGGCTCAATGCGAGCGCATTGGATCCCGGTGTGGGCGCACTGACCCTGTTTTTTATGAATAAGTTGATTTAAGCTATGGTTTGAGTCTTAAATGTTGTCATTTGATCTTATAACATTAACTAACCATGAACAAGATTGAGCTTCTGATGCATTTAGTTTCGGCACCAGATGTACTCTTCAAAGGAGTTGAAGTTCTGGACCGTCGGAAGGGCATGAAAGGGCTTGTGCTTTGATGAACTAGAGTTCATCAATGTCTGTGTAATTGCTAGGTGATGCCAAATCCTAGGTGTCCAATCTAACCGGCAGTGTACCAGGTCAATTGTAGTCTAGTACGGTGGGTCATGGTCGAATCCACGGGGAATCAACTTGTGAGGTTAACCACTTAAAAGTTTATATTAATTCGATCAAGGTCACAATTTGCAAGATGGTAATAGAACGCATAAATAAATTCTCTCGTGATAACAAAGACAGTAAAATGATAAAAGAAACTAACCAAGACAATGTGTAACCTAGCCATCCTCTTGTAGTGTCATGGGAGTGATTTCCTACCTTCCTACCATTGGTGTTTATAAGTATGAAACGGTGCATTCCTAAGCAAGTAGTTTCCCCTCATACGAGTGTACAAAACTACTCTCTAACTCCTCCTTGGTTTAGGGGTCCTAAACCTAATGACTTGGTATGCTACGCACGTGAATGCAATGACACGTCAACTATCCCCGGATAAGAAATCGAATGGCCCAAAGGGTCGATTTTACCTTCCGATCTTCCTACCCTTTTCCCACGACTAACATCTTCTTTCGGTCTCTGTTAAACGTGTAGATGCTAACACTAGGCAATTACTCTAATGCAAGTAATCAATAAACACAAGTAGGAAAAGCTTCACAACAATCAAAACTAACAACACAAACAATCATTCCCAATCAACATAAGAGGATAAACTAGAACTACAACATAATCTTGTCTAGATAAGTCTAGCCACTCATGACTACAAATATCAACATCTCAAAGTTAACATTCATAACCATAAGAACAATTGAATGAAGATAAAGATTAAGGATTACCAATTCAAAAAGCAAGAATTCGAGTTGGTGTTCTTCATCCAACTTCAAAAGCTACAATGAAACTAACACTAGTGTGTTAAAATCCAATCAAGTAATAGAGCTAAACTAGAATCCTTAGCCTTCACAATCAAGTTCAAGAGCTAATTTCTACTAAAATTCGGCTATAAGAGCCTGGGGGTGGGTAAGTGCCTTCAAGGGGAAAAGTTGAAGAAGATGAAGTGTGTATGATATATTTTGTGATTGGAAGTATAAAAGGGACTAAAACTCTAATGACACTGCAAAATTGGCACAGGTCAACCCAACTGGCGTGCGTCATGTGCCTAATGCAGCATTGGCGACTTGGCGTAGGTCACTAAAGTTTGGTGCGTCAAGTCCGAACGTAGTGGTTGGCTGAATGACATCCACAATAAATGCTCAGCAGACATGTATAACTTCACTTGGCACGGGTCAATGTGACATGGCGCACACCATATGTATCTGAAATCTCCATGAGCCACTTTACTTTTCAATTGGCATGGATCGAACCCTCTAACATGTGTCGACGATCCTCATGGGTTGAAATCCTTGCCTCAATCAACAAAATCATCACTCAAAAATCCATTGGCACCAACAGGTCAAAAATCCACGCTCCCAACCGTGATATCTGTGCTGCAAAATAGACATAGATATACCACGCGTAAATCTGATAACAAAATAGGCTAATAACTAATAAAATAAAAGTAAAAGCATGGCTTTTCTGAAAATTCCTATGTACACAAAATAGTTCAAAGTATCATAAAATCTGGTCAAGTTGATGTCAAAATATCACTAATTGCATGAGAAAAATGGGAGAATCATCGGGAATTGTATCATTAAGTTGACATACATCACTAGGCCTTGTCCGTGTCTAGTGGTCTATGAGAGAGAGAAGTAGGGGTGAGGGAGCTTACTTGAAATACTTAAGTGGCTAGTTAACAATGAATAATAAATAAATATTTGCCTAGTAATAAGCTTAAACTTCATGTCACTTTTGGTTAGGCACATGTGAACATCGGTTATGTGACACGTCCGGATAGGTGGATAACTCTGTGACCTTCTAGAGGCCAAATGACAGGGGAGCTTCACCGGACCTGTATGCATACCGGGGAAACCTGGGACTAACAGTGCAAGCCACTATTGGTTGGCACCCTCTCGTGGTGGTCACACCTTGCATAGTGCCCTTGAGTGGTGAAGTAACCAAGATAAGTTAGGCTAGAAACGTATAGTCATGACATGTTGATGGAAAGGAAGTGAACCCTAGATCGAGTCGGTCTCACAAAGATAATTTATTAAGTATAAAACTCGAATTATAAACCTTAATTATTTTGTAGCTTCTACCTCTTATTGAGTACTTTGTACTTACCTCAAATGCATTGTTTTTTCTTTGTGTTTGGGGGAGAGAAGATGAACACGTAGATCTGGAATACGAGGGAGACTTTGATAACGACGTTTGAGGACGCCAACGTTGAAGCTTTTATTTTTTTGTCCTTTTTATTATACATTAGACATGTTGTTCTTTGGGAAACTTTGTAATTTCTTCTAGTTTTCTTTTGGAGGTTTCGTACGTTTTGGTTTTCGTTTGGTTTTCTTCAATGTAATAAATGTTACATTTCTATCTTTAGTTTGAGTTTCTATTCCCGGTTGTTTGGAAATTTTTATACCTGATTCTTTTGCTTCCGTTTTGCTTAACTCGATACGACGTAGTAGAGAGTGACGTATAATATGGGATTTATTTCATATTATATGTGCTGAAAGTTCCTTTTCCGGATAAAGACTCGGTGTCCGGGAACGGGACGTTACAGCCGTCTTCTTATTTGAAAAACAAAGTGGCCGTGCATTTATGAGCATAGAGACTTGTTTGTTACCCAAGCACAAAATGGATATTTATTCCGAAAATTGATGGAATGAAAATGTAACGGAATACAAATCGACAGGACACGTTGGTGGTGGGTAAGGTAGGGTATATGGTAAGGTAGTGTGTGGTAGGGTAAGTTAGGTAGGGTCGGGTTAGGCAGGGTCAAATAGGTGGTTGGTGAGAGAGGAACGGGTAGGGTGGGCGGTGGGGTAAGATTGGATATGGCCGGGTGGATGTCTCAATGAGGTATGGTATGATAAAGTATGTTGGGGTATGGCAAGGTGCAATGGGTTGGAGTAATTAAAGCGGGGTGGCTGGCGGGGTGGGTTAAGGTCAAAAGAGTGGTTGAGTAGATTGTCGTGGTAGTGTATAGAGGGTGGAGATGTGGGAAACGGTTAGGTTAGGTAAGGTAAGGTATAATGGTAGGGTGTGGTAGGGTTGGGTAGGTGGGATGGTAGGGTGGTATGGTAGTTTGGGGTGGTGGATATGGTAGGGTGGGTGACATAGAGACTAGGTTAGATAAGGTAACGTAAAATATGGTGGTAAAGTTACTAGGGTAGAGTATGATGGCCGACCCAACCCAATCCGAAATGTCATTACAACAATTGTTTATATCCATTCAATTCAATTATTCATCTTTCACTCCATACATTTTTGTTGGCCTTCTTTTGTTCATCCATTTATTTATTATAAAAAAAATCCTCAAAGACAACTCAACCCAATCAAAAACGTCATTGCAAAATATTCACTCCAGTTTTTTGACTTTGACTCCTTCATCTAGTTAATGTCAATTACAATGAGGATTTTCTCAAACTTGATTGCAAGAATAATCGACTCTACACTTGCTTCCTCGGCTTATTCTTTCCAATCTTCCGACTTCCAAAAATGTTCAAAAGATTGGTGATTTGACATTTGTGTCGTGATTTATCTGTATTCTAGTTGAAGTTCATGATGTTTGTTTTCTCAATCATTAATGTGTAATCAAAATTTAAAAGTACTGTCGGGAAATTGCAACAACTTATGCTTCAAGATGTAGAAGATCTATGATATTTATAATTTTGGTGTAACATAGTAATTATCCTTACGGAGTAGAACACTATCTTTTGATTCTCGTGTAAAATCAATTAATATGTAACTTATTAAGCGTAAGTTGGTAATGGATGTCGACACTACTCTTCTTTTTATTATATTTGTACTAGCCTTTTACCCGTGCATGATGCACGGAGACAGAGATTAGATTTAAAAGGATCTATACTATGTATATACAATTTTACGCACATAAAAAGATAATAATTTATTATGAATTTAGTGTTATGAAATAATTGATGTGAATGTCCATTAACTTACACCATAAATACCAAGAGGTTTTATTCAATTCTAGAATTCACTACCATTCATCATGTAAACCTAAGTTACAAATTCCAAAAGTTTTCTTGTCAATTATTATCATTCATTGTATCATTTGTACTTGGTTCATCTACCTTTGGTGTTGTATAAATACCTCATCCATATCTTTGGAATGTGGTGTAGAGAAGTTGAGATGAAGTAATAAGAAAGTCCATCCTTCCTTTTTCCTCTACATCTTTGTTGTTGTATCTTTGGTTTGTTTTCTATTATTTTATAACACGTTATCAGCACGAGACTCTACCATTTTTTGAGCTCATGGTTCTCCCGTAATTGATATGAAGCATTACCTCCCAAATTGTGACAACATCAACGTAGCAATTCTTCTTGATTAGGTGAAGGCATTCATTTTTGACAATTTTGGATGACCGGGGAGACTATACAACTACATAGCAAAATTTGTTGTAAGTTTTTTTTTTTTTTTTTCCACCGCAATTCATATTATCATATTTAGAATTATGACTTGATGCCAACTATTTGTTTACCATTTATTACTATGCTTGTTGAGAATAAACGAATGTATATATTTAAAATTGCTCAACCATTTGATCTAATAAGCCTTCTTGAATTCAATAATTTCATGTGATTATGTTGCAACAAAGATGCTTCCCATTAATATCGTGATTGGTTGTTGATATATGCTAATAAACTCTTGCTTCTAAATGTTCTTGTGCTATTGGTTAACTCCAATTCAAAGAAATGTGGCTTTCATTTTTTTGTTTTTGGTTTAATTAATACAATTAGTTATAGATGGTCGCTTTGAAAAGAAGTGATGAGAATGATTATTGCATTTAGACATAAAGCGCTTCTCTTGACACAAACTAAATGTTAGCATATTCCATGGAATTACCTGTTGTTGTGCATTATTTGAATTATAAGGACATTAGATACCTTTAAGATTATTGGAATTGTCATTGTGGTTTTATATTAGTACTATTGCTAATTTCCAATGAATGAAACCTTGTTATATGACCCTATGTAGAATATTATTACTACTGCTTCTTTCGAAATGTGCAGTACATAGATTTTGCCCAATGCATTGGCTATATGAATTGTTGCATATATGTGTTAATTGGTTTCATCACTCCTAGGATATCTAAAGGTGTTCTTCTTACAATATTATTCTGTTGAGTTATATGCATTTACTTGACTGAACACTACTATTTGAGAAGAAAACTTTGGAAGAGAATTCCTTTTATTTATTTATTATGCCTGAGTATTGGTAGAAAAAAGGAAGAGAATGCACACCTTTGTGCATGGACTCTCGGTGTAGTATATGGTACTCACATTGCAAAGAAAATAATTAGGAAATGAAATCCGTTTAGTTCGCTCAGTCGAGTTTCAAAAGGACAAGAATGAATGGATACCTTTGATTTGCTGGCATGATTTTGTATTTCATATTGAAATTATTTCCATGTGTAATAACATGTGTTTATATGTTATTTTGATTATTTATACTGCTAACATATTTATACATCATCGAGATATGAGTTTAAGATGCAGTATTGAGATTCTCATTACGGGATGTATTGTTGGCCATTTCGCTTAGTGCTTATACTTGTCTTTTACATCGCTTAGTAATAGTTGGTCATCATATGGTAATAGCCTCTTACACGGTGATCGATCATTTAAGAATCACATTCTACATGTTTGTATATTATATTGATAAATCATCTACGGCACTTGGACACAACAAATAATGTAAGAATTTGAGGTAAAATTTTATTCTTTATGATGATTATACAATTGTTTTTCCTATATGATATGCACGTAATATTGATGTTAGTGGACTTTGTAACATCAACACAATGAGAGCTCAAGTGAGTAAAATGTCCCAATCAATTGGTAAACATCCATTCCATGTAGTGAATGTGACTCCATTTTCAAAATTTGGGAACGATCGTGGCCGAAGCAGTGAATTTGAATTTGGCCCTAAAGATTAAAGCCAAACTTGAGATTGATTGTTGGCAATGACAAAATATGTCTCATCGATAGTGCGACAATGCACATTACAGAGAATGTCTCAAAATAAAAAAAAATAAAAATGGGAGAAGCAAATAATAATTGTTGCAAGTGCTATATTGATATAAGGCGTCGAAAAAGCCATTGATATTTAATCGCTTGAAATAAAGCACTATGCTCTCCTTTAGTCTCGAATATATTAGTTTAGAGATATCTATAAAAATTATGGTATCATATCGAGACTATGAGAAATAAAGAGTATTTACTCGTTATGAATATCATTTGTCGGTGAAATGAGTATAAACAATATGTTTGAAAATGATGAGATACATGTCAAATCCTAAAAGATAAAGTGACAAACACTATATGCATCATTTTGGAATTAAATTATGTAAGATGCATCATGCCACCAAATTAAAAATTTTAAGTCAGTATCATTCCATTCAATGAAGTGAACGTGGAAATATATTATTCGGAGATATCAATTACCGTTGTCATACCAAAATGAGACAACGGATGAAACGATATTGAAATGTCAAACTCCAGAAGAGATTATTCCCCCGCTTGATATATATTCATGAAGTTTGTTGATACCGCGCATAAGAGGATATCACATTAAAATGTAGAATCCGTCACGGGTTATTGCAAATATTCTGGATATCGATTGTATATATTGTCCAAGATTAGCGGGTGGAAAAATAAATACAATTAAATCAATTCTCGTGACAAACATTATAATATAAATGAACTTGAAGTTCATTTCGAATAGTCGTGATTGAGTCACGTAACACACATGATGTGGACAAAATTTATGAGATGAATTAAGAACTCTAAAAGAGTCATCAATTATGAATGTTCGTAATATAAAAATCACGAAAGACATGTCATAAAATAGCTATATAGCATATCAATATAAAACACAATAAGCATTGTCAATCTCATGTGGGGAGAAAAGAACATGAAGTTTTATTATATTATTTTATCGAAACCCCGAAGAATGTCAAAAATAATGTGAATGATTCAAGAAGAATCAAATGACATAATTACATCTTGATGTTGATATTTATATTAAACCCATGAAACGTATAAGTTGTTTTGTTTCCAAAAGATATTAATCTCATAGATATGAGATGATTAAATAACTTTATAATCATTAGAAACAAAAGTCAAATAGCACTTGATCATGAGATTGATTTAGCAAAAATCATTGTGTTAGAAAATATGTAAATCGTTTGAAGCGAATGACAGAGCATCAAGTTACAAATGCAAATTACTACATTTTTAACGAAGATCATTTCCCGGCATTAGGGGAGATAAGAGAACCCCATTTTAATATATAAGAATGCCGAAAATTTTATAAAGATCTTCTACGCATCATTCTAACTAAATTGTGTAAATAGTTTAACATGCAATATTTAGCAAGAACTCGCCGGATGCTTTTACTGGGTATAAAGAGTGACTATTTATAAATGCACCCAATCAAATATGATTGATAATATTATCTACACGAAAGTGTATAAGACCGATCGGTGTAAAAGATAAAATCCACGGAAAGTGAATTCACTATTGATATTAAGTCACTCATGAAATATCTCAAGAGATTTGTCTCAAAACGAAACCCCAAATAAATTCGCACGTGCATCCAATGATAAAATATTGGGGTTGCGGAACAACCGGATCCATGCATTGATAAGGATTCGGTTTATGCTAATATCGAATTAGCAATGTATTTCACGGGAGAAATTGGTAATATATTATCACAGATTAATTCGGCGACATATTTGCCTCATAATTTGCTAGTATAATCTGGATCCGTAACCCATGTCAATAATAGAGTCTTTGAAGCATATAGACTCGGGTAAAAATTAAATAAACAATAGAGGTGATCTTGATTAGAAATTTGGTTCAGAATAACCAATTATTGATTTTGATCAATTACATTCTCCCACTATGGATAACATCATGTTCCGCTACTTAATAAATCTGCAAAGAATTAAGGATTTTTATATGACGTTGTGACCGTATATTTATAGGTCACTTTAGACATATTTATATGAAAATGTATGATTGATTTTAAACATGAAAATCGCAAACTCGTATATATTCTTTGAGTTGCAAATGTCATTATATTGCTTAAAATATGGTTAAAGGTAAGAAAATCAATCAAGAAATTCCCTATGAATAAGGTATATATATAAATAGCTCATGCATAATGACATGAGTTGTGTGATATTACATCCCCTATTTTTATTTAGAAGATAATGTTGATTGTGTTGCAAGTGTTGCACAAATGAGTAGTGGGTATGATAATTTTTAGCCCTTACATTTAAATTGGACTCTAAAAGAGATATGACTTATAAAAGTACGCTATAAGTGACAATCCGACATGTTTGTTCACTAAGTTCATTCCAACATCTATTTTGGAGAATTATGTTTATAGTATTGGAATGCGTACATTTGAATGATCGTTGTCGTCGAGAGGAGCGACAACTTCAAAACAATCTTGATGCTTTGGTCTGTATGAACAATGATCGTACTCTTTTTCCTTTTAACTAAGTTTTTTTTTCCCACAGGGTTTCTTAGTTAAAGGTTTTTAACGAGGCGCGATTGCAAACACATAAAACGCATATGTCATGAACTACTTTCCTTGTCAGTTTTTTGTCCCACCGGTTTTTCTAGCAAAGTTAATAGTACATGACATATACGTTATGCAACTTAGATAGAGCATTCAAATCACTCTATATTCAATGATCTTTATCTACTATTACAACCGCAAGAAGATTGTTCATCTCAAATTCAATAATATTTACATAAGTGGGAGAGCACATGATCTTCAAAGAGAAGTGAAATCGATATGCGATGAATCAAGCCAAAGTGTTGACCCGGCAGATTCAATTACACTCAAATGATGAAGAATTGTAGCGATATATGGTGTTCGATTGATATTTCAAAGGACACAAGAGGAATTATACATCATACTTTTTTGAAGACGATCTACAAAATGAAAAGCGATGCCTGAGTTGTTCAAATTAAGTGATCAAATCGAATCGATTTATTCACGAAGCATAGTTTTCTACTACATTCAAGATAAGATTTCCATTTGCCGTTTGAAGCTCTCAAATATCGTTTTCATCATGGGGAGTAATACAAGCACGAATGAATATGTACTATTTTCCTTCACTTGGATTTTTTCCATAGGGTTTTTCCTTGTAAGGTTTTAACGAGGCATATTTTGTTTAATGGACATTCAAGGGAGTGTTATGAAATAATTGATGTGAATGTCCATTAACTTACACCATAAATACCAAGAGGTTTTATTCAATTCTAGAATTCACTACCATTCATCATGTAAACCTAAGTTACAAATTCCAAGAGTTTTCTTGTCAATTATTATCATTCATTGTATCATTTGTAGTTGGTTCATCTACCTTTGGTGTTGTATAAATACCTCATCCATATCTTTGGAATGTGGTGTAGAGAAGTTGAGATGAAGTAATAAGAAAGTCCATCCTTCATTTTTCCTCTACATCTTTGTTGTTGTATCTTTGGTTTGTTTTCTATTATTTTATAACATTTAGTTAATAGTAGCACTTGAAGTTAAATTTTTATAAAGCATCATATTATCTTCCCTCTACAAAGATCCAACTCAAACATAATTGGCACTTAGATGCAAGGGTTTATGTATATCGGGGACATGTGACCCCACTGAGATCGGAGATTTTTTGTAGTCTTATAATTAAAACGATTTAGTTTTGTTGTTAAAAATGTTATTTTAGACACCAATTACATTACTGAAACGAATTTCTGGATTCGCCTTTGATGAAATGTCACCCAATACAAAAAAAAAATAAAAGGAAAGATTTTAATAGCATCATTACATTTTTCAGCCTCGTCACTGCACCTCTTAAGTTTAGACGGACCTTGCAAAACATACACAATTAAGATTATTAATAGCAACCGCTCAAATCTAAAATAAAAAAACAACAACAACAACAACAACAACAACTAACTAACTAAATTGGAAGACTCCTTCAATGGAAGTCGTCTCGTAAAGTTGAGAAACGGAAAGGTAAGTGATGAATCATTCATCATCAAATGGCGCAACAATGTTTTTAAAATAAATCCAGCAAACAAAAATAATAAATAATGTACATGCACCTTTAAAATACAGTACAATATTCCAGCCATTAAATTTGAACAACCTAGGTTAGAGTTATATAGATTCAAGTTGAGTATATATTTTCAGTAGTAGTGACTATGCATAATAATCATAAAAATAAATAGGGGGTTCTAAAGGCACCCCCACTTTATTTCCTCCATGAAATGTGACAATTGTGAGAAATTAGTAATATCATCATAAATCGAAAGATTGGGGAAAAAGTTCTTCCTCATTTCTTCTATTACATGTTTAGAGGCAATGAAAATTTTCAAATGCTCCTCTCACCCTCTCTCTTCCCCCCTTTCCCTCCCAAAAAAAAACTCTCACAATCAGAATAAAAGAAGAAAGAAGTCTCATAACATCTGACCTGAAATAGTCATTAAGGAACTGATAAAAAAAATCAGGAATAATCCATAAGTGGATCGTTGAGGCCAACCTAATTCAATAATGCAAACCAGTCGCTACTGCAAATTTTGTGGTGACCTAACAGCCTGCATAAAATAAGTCTAATTTAATAGTAACCCTGATATTAGAAAAAAGATATATATCATCAGCAAAAATTAATGATTTATTAGGAGGTTTAATAAGAATAACTTGTGTTTTTCAATTTAAAGTGAAACCGGTGGTGAGATTGAAAAAGAAATCATATCGAGATTCTGAAAATTAAACCTTAACTGCTAGCAAAACAAATGGGTCGATCAGATTTTTTTTAGAAGATATTTTGTTTATAGGTTTGAGAAATTTTTTAGGAGATATGGAGTTATTTTTTTCTTTTACTTTTTTAATAAATATACTTTAATAATAATCATGCATTGGAGAAATATATATCATCAACAAAAATTAATAATTTATTAGGAGGTTTAATTTGAGAAATCTTAGGAGGTTTAATAAGAATATCTTTTCAATTTAAAGAGAAACTTATTTTGAAAAAGAATCTTAATTGCTAGTGAGACAAATTGGCCGATCACAATTTATTTAGAAGATTTATTGTTTATAAGTTTGAGAGATTCTAGAAGATATGGATATTTTATTGTTGTTGTTGTTGTTTTTTTTTTTTTTGTGTGATAGTGCTTTATTTTTTTCCCGTAAATGGAGCGGGTCAATTGATTAATCGGGTTAAATCATCCTTTCTAATAGATATAGATATAGATGATTTATGGACTAAACCCGAAACATAGTCCACACCAACCCGAACAAACAATTGAATCTTCTAGTCATTAGTGTAACATTTTAATAATAACTTACCCGATCAATACCATGTAAAAATCTAACTCAACTCTACTGGCCAATTAAAGTCTATTTGAGATGAAGACTAATAATGGGTCATTACATTACTATTTGTCCCCCGTGTATAATTCAAGTTTGCAAATAAAATAAAAGGGCCCAGACCATGCTGGGCCAGGTATTGATAGCAAGAATATTTCCATATTGGGCTCATAACCAAACCGACGCCAAAACTGCCGCGCATTTTAAGGACGGCCCAATGTATTTGTTGGCGCGAAAATCACAGCAACAATGAGATGAAGTGAAAGACGGAACCGAGTGGAAGGTCATCTTCACCACCGTGTAAATTTCGGAAATGGCGCCTCGTCGTTCTTCTAAACGGCGGCGTACCAGCAGCCAGAAGGAAACTGTAGAGAAGAACGATGATTATGGATCTCAACAGGAACAACAGGAGGACAAAACAGTGAATGATAAAGCAAAAAATGTGAATTTTGAATCATCGAGGAAGAAGAGTAAAAAGGAAAAATCGCCTGTAGTTGTCTTTGCTCATGGCGCCGGTGCTCCTTCTTCATCTGATTGGATGATTAGGTAGCTTCCTTTCATCGACATTTTTTCTTCTTTCACTTCTGTGTTTCCTTTTTGCTGTATTAAATGTAATTACATTTTTTTTTTGAACCAGTTTTAAATGTTAATTTTGAAAAACGGTGGATTAAGCTGTCGTCATATTATGGTTATTGCACTTAGACTTGTAAAATTCTGCCAATTTGGCATTGATTTGAGTGGTAAATCAAAATCATGGATTCATAAGTGCTTGTTCGAGTTTCACTCAGTGGATTTTGTTCATTTTTATGTAAATGCTGTCTACACAGTGGGTCTGTCACTCATTTGCCACACGTTTTTATCAGGCACAGATACATCCGCAGATCCGCTCTATATTTATGCATCACTCCACACTTTTTCACCATTGATCAAGATGATGTAGAACAATTTGATTAATATGGGTCCCACAGTGATATAGCGGCACCCACTTTAACACACCATCATATAGCGGCCGGCGGCTTTCATGCACCCTCTTGCTCTCTAAGCTCTTTGGTGTGAAAAAAAAAAAAATTACTCTCATATGTGAAATGGAAACTCCAGACAAATAAATATCAATGTTGTCTAAGTGTTTTGCAGATGGAAGAATATGTTGCACAAGGCATTAAATGCTGTTGCTGTCGTAACCTTCGATTACCCCTGTAAGCTTTTTCACGTTCAACATCAAAGGCCAATGTTTTAGTAGAACTAATATTTGTAAAGTCTTCTTTATCACAGGGAGTAATTGGCTTTAGATTTGACACTTGTTGACAGATATGTCTAGTGGAAAAAGAAAGGCTCCTCCAAAGGCAGAAAAATTGGTGGATTTCCATGTAGATTTTGTTAAAAAGACAATGACCAAGTATCCTGAGCACCCCTTAATTCTGGCTGGAAAGTCAATGGGTTCAAGGTACTTGTTTTAGCGTCTCAATGTAAAATTTAGTTTTGTGAACTGGACTTCCCTCTACCCTTTTCAGCATCCTATGAGCTTGAGGTTTTGTATTGTAATGTCTTGTTTTAAATATGTTTCTGAAGTGTTTTGCCATTATATTGCAACTTGTCTTGTTTTATAATATCGTTCCTCAACTATCTTGGATACTTTGTATACCAGCTAGGATGAATGAACAATGTCTACCAGTTAGATTGTCTTTACCAGTTCTCTGAATTTTTAACAGAAGTATCAGTACATCGTAGTGTCTATTTACTATTGGCATATGATTTCTGAGTTTCCTTGTCTTTTGGGAATTATGTAACAACTTAATAAAACATTTTCTAACCCCTTGATTTGTTTATGATATTGAGAATTTTTTCCATATGAATCAGGGAAAAAGGAAGGCAATTTGTGTCATTGGACATGAATATCAGTTAATGTGCTGTTTGACTTTTTGTCGATCTTTGTTGTGTGTAGGATCAGCTGTATGGTTTCTGTTCATGAAGACGTTGATGCTGAGGCTGTAATTTGTCTGGGATACCCTTTAAAGGTTGGTGATAATTTAGGTTTTAATTATTCTTGTTTTCCATCATCTCGAATGCATACATACAATGTCACTCAGCTGTCTTCACTTGTATTGCATATGCTCCAAACAAGTTCACATCGATAAACGTTGTGTGTCTATGTTTTTATATTACATATAATTGTCCCTTTGAACTTAAAGGCATATTTACTGGAAAGCAATTTTTTTTTTGCAGGGTATGAATGGTGCACTGCGAGATGATACGTTGCTACAACTCTCCGTTCCTGTCATGTTTGTGCAAGTAAACCATTCTTCCTCCACGCCTCTTAAGTTTCAAAATTCCTTCTTGTTGCCTTGCCTCTATATCTACAGTTTGTTTACTGGCTTTTTAAATTGTACCCTCAAAACCAGTGTCCAATCTTATGACTTAAATTGAATCATTGACATTATAATGCCTGTCATATATAAAACACTGCATAATGATTTTTATATAAAGGGTAGCAAAGACGGGCTTTGCCCGTTGGAAAAGCTGCAAGAAGTAAGGAAGAAAATGAAGAATAAAAGGAGTGAATTGCATGTGATTGAAGGCAGTGATCATTCGTTCAAGATTGGAAAGAAGCACCTGCAATCAACTGGTTCTACACAAGATGATGCTGATAATCTTGCTATCGAGTCTATTTCAACTTTTGTTTCTGCTATTTTGGATACAAGGTGATGTTTCTTTACACCTACTCATGTTGCATGAATCATAGCTGGAAGGCTTCTAATATTGTACTTTTTGTCGTAAAATCTCTCTCTCTCTATGTATGTATGTATGTATGTATGTATGTATGTATGTATGATTCTCTGTTTTGTTATCACTAAAAGAGAAGAGAACTATGTTCCACATTTTTCTTGATCGTTTCCAGTAACCAACAAGTAGGGCAATTTATTATCTGTGGTGTCCCCATTCTCTAAATTTCCAACTAAGTATAGTTCCTGTGAAGAATCTCTGTTTATGTACCTTTAATGATGGTTGGTTTGCTAAGGAATGTTCTTGGTAGTAACCTTGAAAAGAGAAGGAATAACTTTAGTCGAATCTTAAATATGATATCTTTTGTGATTTACATCTTTAAGAGGTAATTTGTGAGCAGTTCGAGTTTGGTTCAATATAGTTGTTATAAACACGGACAGAAAGCTTGCAGTTTTAGAGAGAAACAAACACAGATAGCAATGCAAACGTAAAAAATGGCGGAATTGATAAAAGCAGAAACAAGAAGAACACAGTGATTTAACGTGGTTTCCGGCGTTGTGCCGACTACTCCACGGACAGAAAATGAGATATTTTACTATGCACAGAATTATAAGGTTTTCACAAGTGTGTGAATAACATTTTGAAAAAGACACATTGCATTGATTACAACATTGGTATTTATAGACACAAGTCCCAAACCCTAACCGCCATAGATCTTTGTCGGAACTACCATAAATACCCCAGATGTGGACTTCAGTTCCAGCTGTTATCCACCAGATGAAACCCAGTTCGAAAACTGACTTCCCAGACTTGTAATCAGTTGTCCAGATGTAGAACTCAATTATACTCAAAGATAACTCAAGAGTCCGAAAACCGATCACGACTTTTAAGAAGAAACTTAGTTGCACTTCATCAAACCGACTTTCACGAATCGAATATACTTAATCGAATCGACCATCAATCTCAGTCTCAGTTTTCCCAGATTAGTTCCACCAAATATTTCTCAGTTTAGAGATCAAGTCACCAAAACTGACAAATCTCCACCTTGACTTGAACTCTCATTCAACGTCACTAGATTGCATAATCAGATGTACTTGTACAAGATGCATTCGTCAATGCCAGGATGTACAATACCAGACTTCTCCTTAGAATCCACTCAAGTTGATATGTCCTCAACTGAGTATCCAAAATTCGGATTATAAGCTTTGAATGTTAAGCAAGTCCAGACACAACTGAAACTTGCTTTGTTGAACTGGTTTAGTAAACATATTAGCAGGATTTTCTTTGGTGCTGATCTTCTTCACTACATCCCTCTTCTCATTTCTTAGAAAATGATACCTCACATCAATATGCTTGGTTCTCTCATGATGAACCTGATCCTTAGCTAGACAAATTGCGCTTAAACTGTCACAATAAATCTCAGCTTGATCCTGATGTAGCCCCAAATCACCGACTAGTCCTTCAACCAGACACCTCATTGGTTGCTTTGAAGAAGAGCCATATACTCGGCTTGATGAGTTGATAAAGCCATGTTGCTTGAAGAGTTGCTTTCGGTGACAACCGAATTCCCCGATGTGAAAACATAACCATCATAGATTTTCTATCATCCCACATCACTGCATAATCGACATCACAAGATCGTGTGATCGGTTTCAAGATATCACCTCCATAAATGAGACCAACATCAATTTGTACCTCTAGGTACACGAACATTCTTTTCACGACTTTTCCGGTGTTCCTTTCCAAGTTGAGCCATAAACCTGCGACAACATTGACTTGCTGAGCGGATCGAGGCCTGAGTGCACACCATGGCATACATCGATCGCCAACCGCACTAGCATAGGGAACTCTTGACATATACTCATTCTCCTCTACTTGATCGTGTGAAGCAAAAGCGATAAATGAACATTTGATGCCATAGGAGTATCTATTGGCTTAGCAAATGGATCGACGTGGCCTTTTCTAGTGCTAATACCGAGTCCTTAACCGACAAAGATGTATCGGGTCAAATCAGAATGCTAGTATGGTGAGTCGAGTATCGTATCCTCGAGGAACTTTGTAATTCTTCTAAGTGTGGTTAAACACCAAAGAGCTTTTATTAACTCGATCTAAACCGCAATTTTATAACACGTATCACTACTATTCTAGTCAACATAAAATAAATACGTAAATTAAAATTTTATTCTAATATAATATATATAGATATATAAATATATATAGATGTGCATAAGTTGCAAAGTATATATATATAGATATAAATATATAGATGCCAAATATATTATTAGAGAACTAGCCAAAGTTTATATAATTGATTTATACGATCTTTTCAAAGTGAATGGAATGTGCTTTCGATCTTTAGGTTCAATTGAGTAAATGAAACGGTGTACTCTCTAAGGTTAACAATTCGTCCTCACATTAGCGTATGAAATTGTCATATGTCCATTGTCATCGACCCAAATCCACAATCATTACGGTTTTTCCGAATGTAGGTCCCGAAGTGCGATTCTACCTTTGAATAAAAGGAGTCATTCCGTTCACAAACGGTCAATTTTATTTAAAAGTTCCGTTGTCAAGGCCGGACGATTCAACTTTCCGGTTTAAGTTTCAATTAATCGATGATTTTAACATTATTACGATCTTGAGTACAAATTTTAATAAGATTTATCTTTTTTAGGACAAATCGCCTTTGAATAGAAACGGATTCCGTTGTCACGTTTTCACTCGCCAATTTTACCCTCCGGTCTTTCTATTAACGAGTTCATAACTTAATTACGAGGCGTCAATTCATAATTAGATTATGAATTCTTTCAAGTCAAACTTTATCAATAGAAAAGATTCAATTAACTCAATTTTTATTCAATTTTACTTAGACAACATTCCTTTACCGAAAAGATCGAAATAAAACGATTACATAACTTTGGCTAGTTATTAGATTTAGCCTACTAACATTATCACGAAAAGATAAAAACAAACATAATAAACATAAATACTTTAGAAATTTTACCCGATTACATAACGATTGGATCGAGAAGATGTATTCGCCTGCGGATGCTACAACAACTTCAACAACATTGATCTTCCGATAATTTCTCGAGCATTATGACGATACTACTTTATTTATGGCATAAGGCCTATATATATACATACTACTACTACTAGAAAGAGGTAAAAGAAATATATTTGGTACCCCCATCATGCGTATCGCACGCCGCTTTTTATAAGCGCAATTTTTTCTTCTTGCGGATCGATCCGAGAAAGGGCCGGATCGATCCGGGAATAAAAAATATTATCCCGGATATTCTCTGCGGGGCCACATGCTTGGATAATCATTATGCCTCCTCGGATCGATCCGAGGTAAATCCGGATCGATCCGGATAGATTTTTTCCAATCTTAATCCGAAACTTGATAAAATCATAACTTGAGCTCTGGATCTCCAAATGACATAATTCAATATCGTTGGAAAGCTCTTGAGGAGATCTATAACTTCTATGAAGACTTCTTTTTCAGAAAATGCCTTTTTGCTTTAGGGCCATTTGTTCGTTGAAAATATAACTTGATATGGCGTCGCGAATCATTGGTCACTAACTTTAAATCTCGTGGCGACTTCCTTTATTCCTTCAAAAGATATGATTTTACTCCACAAAATGTCGCACTCTCTGGTGCGTGGTTTACCTAAGGTCTCAGTAAAATACCAAAAATACCCACGTGAATCGATACACGACACTCCGGTTATTAACCCGGTACAAAATTTATAACTTTTTATCATTTTTTACTAGATTTTTATAATATTTAGATTTATTCATAGCTATTAATATTTTATAAGATTATCTCATTATAATTACTTATATTTTATATAAAAATAGTCGATAACGTATATAAAACATCGTAATTTTTATCATATAAATGTTATACATCAACTACTCCCCACTTAAATTTTTTGATCGTCATAAAAGAAAATAAGCGGTAATATATAAAAATTACGATAAAAATAATATAAGTGGTAGATACAATTTTTAAATTAGTAAAATATCATTTCAATATTATAAACATATTAATTATATCTTTCTTAGAAATTAATAAGATAAAAGTGTAGATAACTTTGATAAATTATTTATCAACTATTATTCAAATGAAATTTCACAACATTTACTCAATAAATATAATTAAAATTCTAGAATTATTTTCCTATCTCAACTTATATGAAATATTTGGAATCAAAGACTAAGTCAAGTAATTGACAAGATGGCTAATACTTTTAGGATAGGACATTGGTTAATCGAAAAGATAGAAAAAGAAATCAAAAAGAGAAGAAGCGAGTAAATGCGTCTTTACACCTTCACGTTTGATCAAAAACATTCGATTAATAATATCTCCTTTTCCAACTATTTTGATTTTCTCTCTTCTTTTTCAATATTAAGAACTAAAAGCGTGAGTGTGTGTAGAAAATCAAATTTACTGAGCATTGCTTCATCAAGATTGATCGGAGTAATACTCTTTCGATCTAAAATTACGAGTCCGTTTCCTTAAACTCGTAATCATTCTTGAGATCTTATGATTCAAATTTTTATCGGGAGCTTTATACCATCGTAGTGATATAGGGCGTTTCTAGATAACACCCTACTCGCACTCAAATCATTGGCGACTACTACCGATATCTGTTGATCAAAGATAAGGAAGATCACAGTATTCGATTAATATGGTGCTTTTTTTTTTTTTTTTTTTTTTTTTCACCTCAACATACACCATCCTTAGCTTCGTGCTATCATCTCCTTTCATAAAATGCGTTACAAAACTTGTGGGATTTTTTGGAAATGTAGACCAAAATAAGCCAAGTGGTCGGTTATGATAAAAAATGGCTATTTAGGTGAGAGGTCTTGATCACTCTAATCAAGGTTGAGGTAATTTTTGTGGTGTCAAAAATCTCATCATTCTAATCCGATTCCATATTCATATTTCGTTTTACAAAGAAAATTATTCTAAAAATTCATTATAAATATAAGTATATTTGCTAAAATTTCATATGAAACTTACTTGATAATATTTATGTATAGTTACATATACTTAAAATCTTATAAAGATCTAAAATTGACATATATAATATACTTATAATATATCTAATTTACTTTACTTAATTAAAATCCATTCTTACCAATTTATATTGTTTTTATTCATACTAATTATATATTATCTAATTATTTTGTTCCAAGAAAAATTAAACTAAGTATTGAGCAATTAAGTATAAATTTATATAAGAAAATTTTAATTTTTATTTACTAACTTACTTCCACTCCCACTTATTTAAAAATGACATCGTCCCGATGTTCAATGAGTAAATAAAAAGTAGTTTGCAAATAAAATTAAAATTTTTTATGATTTTGATTATTATTTATTATTTTTAGCAACCATATATTATTTTGATTAAAGAAAATGACATATATATTAAACACTATTACAAACTATAAATAAAAGCAACAAACAACAAAAAACAATTAAACAACTAATTTAAACAACTACCATCTTAGCAACACAACTTCTAACTGATTATCAAACCGTAGATGAACATCCGGGAGTATCCACGGAAGTAATCCTAATCGAGAATCACGAGATGGAAAAATCTCGTCGATTAGCAAACTCGAGGCACGTGATTCGATTGGATACAAAGGTGAGAGATAACCAGGCAAATGGTAGCGGTTTTCCCCATTACGTCTTTCTACTTTGCAAAATTAATTGCGGTCTTAAAAATCAAAACTCCCAATCAATGTATGCTCCTCACAATCAGCGCGTACAACAAAGACATCTCATCATCCGTAACCCCATAAAAATCTCTAGTTGGATAGATCCGAGAATTAATGAAGCGTTTCAAAGCCCTTAAATGAGGGGATAAAGCCGTGAGTTGAAGAATCATAGTTATGATCAAACAACGGAAATCTGAATCGAAGGCTTCAGCGGTAATGGTTTACAACATTATACGCATCCCCAGTTTCCCAAAGAAACTCGAAGTGTGGGTTTCGATCAAAAGTACATGGTGGAATTTGATAGATTTGATTTATGATAAGCGGTGAAAATGAAATAACGATTCCCTAATCGTAATAAGTTGAGATGAGGCTACTGTCGTTATCTCGGTGAGAGGCGCGAAAGAAATCTCTAACTATCGAAATGTTGACTCGTCCTCCAGGAGTCCTTATCAACTTTTTCCACCCGCAACCTCGGATTAGATTACGTCCCCACCGATCAATTTTTTTCGGTGTTTAAGCCTTTCTCCATCGTGAATAGGAGAACGGACGAAATTTAGATGTCTCGGGACGTTATTATGAAAACAAGAGGCATGCCCTTCGGGACCACACCATCAGCGTGATGGCTCATAACTATTAACCGAGGAGAGGATCGGTTAGACATTTACGAAATAGAAATTAAAATAGAAGAAAGGAAAGAATGAGCAAAAGGTTGGTTGTTGCTCTTTCCTTTATAGAATACATCTATCAAGCAAAAGTAGAAAAGATCTACTTTCTGCGGCGTTTTGTACTTACCGGATCGATCCGAGAAGGGCGGATCGATCCGGCCTCTGAATCGATAATGTTGTCGTCGTCGGTATACTCACGTCCGGATCGATCCGTGAAAAGCCGGATCGATCCGGAACATTACTGTTCACGGACAGAGTCGATTTTTGCATGAAAAATGCCTAGTTTTTTTCTAGGTGACAAGTTTTCTTCCTATTTTTGGTTCACTTTCATTACGTTATAACGATAAATTTTTCTACACGATGCTTAATACCATAATATGCAATGAAAACATGAAAATCGTATAATATTCTACTATGATCAAAACAACTTAAAATGTAAAGAAAAAAAAGAAAAAGTGCATGATAAATAAAATTGTTTCAATGTCAAAAACCATAGAATGTTTTAAAAATTATCACTCCTCTTCATCACTCAGCTCGACGTGTCTTGAACTTGGCATAGCTTGAGAACGGGTCGATTCTTGGGATGGATCTTGAAAATAAGTTGACATCCGTACCGAGCTATCTAGTCCCATCGAGCTCATCTCTCTCGTGATATCAGAAAAAGTGCTTCCCCATCTCATCGTGGTATGGCCAAATGATCCAGATCCAGTCCATTCGATGTCGCATTTGCCATAGTACTGTCGAAAAAATCTCTACACCACTAGTTTGAAATCCAAAAGAATGTGGCATTTGTTGGAAGTCCGAGGGTGGTGGCATCGGTGGAATGAAATCGGGCAAGGTATAAGGTGGGTTTGGCATTCGGAATATCCATCTCGGCATAGGTAGGGTTTTGCAAGATATATTCATTTGATATAAACCTCGTATGCCTTGGCGTAAATCTTCGGACCATAATTTATTCCTTTCATAAAACAGCGACCATATTGGCATTAGCACGATGAAAATCATAGGCCATGGATTGAAACATGTCGTAAGTGATGGTATTGGGAAGATGAGTTTGAGTTTGACTGGATGAAGGAGGGACAGCAGTAGATGGAGTAGGCTGAGGTCGTTGACGGTTAGGGTCCAAAAAGTTTATTCTTCCTGCCGGCCTAAGTGGTAAACTAGGACCTATAAGTGTGTCATCCACCATCATCAAATTATCATTTGGGAGCTCAGGGACTCCTATCTGACGACACAAGGAAGAAATAAAACACGGAAAAGGCATGTGGATTGCTGAGTCTAGCGATCGAGGCAAAATCCTTGGCCGCCACACATCACTCTGCCTATATATCCACAGGTACATCATTAACTATAGCCCAAGCAATACACAAATCCTCTTTACCAAAAGATGTAAAATGCCGAGTCGGGTAAAGAGTGTGACTGATGAAACGTTTAATGGCTTTCATATCCCGGATACATTTCCCATGTGAAAACTCGTTTTCATGCCAGACGGCGATGGGATCTAACTCATTCAGGCTACCGCAACAATATGATCAAAATCTGTTTGGCTCATCCAAATTCCAAATCGTATAATAATCCTCATTCTCCGGTATATCAGAATACCATAAATAGCATTAATAATGTGAGGAGTAAACGGCCTTTATCCTAGTTCTCAGGTTGACAGAGGTTAACTCACCTTCATCCGTAGTAGCATTGTGAGTTGCTACCAAAGAATAAAATTCTGCTACTAAGGTGGTGTTAATTTCTCCCGACCTTAAATCAAGCTAATTCCATCCAATGTCGCCTTTCAAAAATTTCCTTCACCTCCTTCCCAAATCTTTAAAGTCTAAGCCCTCTCTATTGCAACTAAACACTTTGCCCAAATTTATTTTTCAATGCTTTCTTAGTCTGCAGCAGACAGTTCTTTCAAAACTAACGCCAATTCTTCTTCTTTATTAAAGGCCTAGTTTCTATAAGCTGGAATTTGGGTAGGGATATGCGGTTTGCGTTTTTACTAGCTTTGGATGATTCGGCCATTCTACGATAATGACACAATAACAAAACAACACAAAAAAACAAAAACAAAACAACACAAAACAACAATACAAATGTGAGTGACAAAACAGTTGAAAAATAAAAATTGCATAAAAAAGCGAAATTAAGAAAATAAGTGACTACAATGTTACCTTACAAAGCTTAAAGAGGTTGAAATTTGGCGGAAAAGATGGAAAGTCGCCGGAATGAAAGTTGAAGCTTTCCATGAAAATTACTTCAATGTAAATGCAAATTTGAAGAGAGGAGTGGAAAATGAGAAAAGTTTAAGAAGTGGTGTAGTTTAATGGTGATAGTGTGTGATGATTTGAAGGAAAAAAATTCAATTGGGGAGAGAAGGGAGGGCGGCTGTTTTTAGAAAAAAGAAGAAGAAGAAGAAAGAGGTCCCCGTCCTTTTTAGGTTTTTCAGTTCCGGATCGATCCGGGGTTAGGTCGGATCGATCCACCAAATTTTTTTTTTTTTTTTTTTTTTTTTTTTTTTTATTTTTATAAAAACTTTATAAAACTTTTAAGTAATTTCATAAAGATCCTATTTATAAAATTTTCAAAAGTTATATAAAAATTTTATAAGTACTACAAAATTCACGAGGTCCTAATTCCAATACTTCTAAATCTTCCAGGAGTTACGATGTAACGTTCTATCAACCTAACCTTAAGAAATGAGGCGTTCAAATTTTCTCTTTGATCTCCATCGGGATTTTAGGATAACCACCTAATCGTTCCTTCTAACAACATTCAAACACTCATCACAGGATTTGGTTGTGCTTTCCCTACATTTCCTTCATGCTCACTTTTTTCCACAACTTTCTACACCTTCTTAAAAACTTTGCCCTTCTCTTTATCGAACTTCTCGATTTTCCATTACATAGTTCTTTCATCGATCTCTTTCAACAATTGCTTGTTTTTCAAAAGCAAGCTTCTATCTTAAACGCGACATCTTTATCCAAGCCTAATTTTTAAAAGCAGTATAAAAATTTCTATTCTATCTAAAAAAGACATCCAGTTCTTTTACGTCTATCCGGTAAAAGCAAAACTACTTTAAACATAACTAAAACACAAAAAAAAAAAAATAGAGTAAAGATAGATAGCACCTGGTATTCGGCTGAGTTTAACTCCTCTGCTTTTCAGTTTCTCGATTTCTCTGCTTTTTACTTTGTCGGAGGATCAGTTAGTAGCATTATTTCTTCTTTTCGATCACGGTTCCTTCTCCTTCCACAAATAACTTTACTCTATGGCCATTGGCTATAAAAGTTGTATTTCCATCGATTAGTTCAACAACTCAGGATTTGTAAACTCTCGTTACTTTAAATGGACTGTCCATCTTGATTTAAGCTTTCCGGAAATAACTTTAAACGTGAATTGTACAAGAGCACTTTCGATCGCTACATGGAACTCACGACTATAGATTCTCTTATCGTGAAAGGATTTCGTGCGTTCTTGTAGATTCGGCGTTTTCATAAGAATCGAGACGGAATTCTTCTAGTTACATCAATTGAAGCAATCTATGATCACCGGCATGACCTTAGGATCGAAATTCAAAATTTAATAGCCCGAGAAGGCTCGGTGTTCTAACTCAACTGGGAGATGACAAGACTTACCAAAAACTAACTTATAGGAGAACAACCAATTGGTGTTTTAAAAGGCATTCTATATGCCCATAATGCATCGTCAGTTTAATCGCCCGATTTTTCGATTTGAATCCACTTGTCTTTTCTACAATTCTTTTGATCTCTCTATTAGACACCTCTGCGACCACCGGTTTGCGGATGATGAGGCGTTCTAACTTATGCGTTACACCATATTTTCAATTATCTTGGTAAATGGTCTATTACAAAAGTGCGAACCTCTATCACTAATGATAGCCCTCGGAATGCCATAACGTGTAAATATATTCTTTTTAGAAATCGTATGACAACTTTGGTATCATTAGTGGGAAGAGCTTCACTTTCTACCCATTTCAAAACATAATCTACCATTACTAGAATAAATCTTTTTCCAAAGATATAGGAAATGGTCCCATGAAATCTATACCCCAAACATCAAATAACTCACATTCTAAAATAGGTTGCATAGGCATTTCATGTTTTTAGATACATTTCCCATTTTTGACAAGATTCACAAGATTTGACATACTTATAAGCATCTCTATATAGCGTAGGCCAATAAAAACCACATTGTAAAACTTTAAAAGCGATTTTCCATCCTCCATGATGACCTCCCCGCCTCACGATCATGACAAAATGATAAAATACTTAAAATTTCATTATCCAGCACACACTTTACGATTATCCCATCCGAACATTTACGGAAAAGGTCCAGTTCTTCCCAAGAATAAAATTTTAAGTCATAAAAGAATTTCTTTTACTGTTTGCCAAGTCCAATGAGACGGAATATAATCACGAGTTAAGTAATTAATGATATCTCCAAACCAGGTGACATTTCCTTAGAAGGAATTCTATTCTTTAATAACTGCATGGTTGAAGGAGTATCTATTCTAAAAAGTTGTTCATCGTGAAATGAATCTTTAATTTCTATTCCACTTTTCTCCATCATTTTCCATTCTACTTAGATGATCTCGCTACTACATTCTCACTTCCCTTTTTATCTTTAATTTCAATATCAAACTCCTGAAGTAAGAGAATCCATCTAAGAAGAGCGTGGTTTCGCATCTTTCTTACTCAGCAAATACTTCAAAGCTGAATGGTCTGTATAAATTATTACCTTAGAACCAACAATATACGATCTAAACTTATCTAAGGCAAAAATTACAGCCAGCGAGTTCTTTTACAGTAGTTGTATAGTTCGGTTGAGTTTGCATTTAACGTATGAGATGCATAGTAAATAGCTTTGAGAATTTTGTTATATCTTTGACCTAAAAACTGCGCTCCTACCGCTAAATCACCGGTATCACACATAATTTCAAACGGTAAATTCCAATGGGTGCTATTAGCACCAGTGCGATAGTTAATTTCGCTTTTAAGGTCTGAAAAGCTTCCTTACATTTACTATCGAAGTTAAAAGGTACTTCCTTTTCAAGCAAATGACTTAGGGGCTTTGCTATCTTTGAAAAATCTGCAATAAATCTTCTATAAAATCCTGCATGTCCAAGAAATCCTCTCGAGTCCTTAGATTAACTCGGTGGTGGTAACTTTTCAATTACTTCAACCTTAGCTTTATCAACTTCAATTCTATTTCGAGAGATTCTATGGCCTAGAACAATTCCTTCGATACCATTAAATGACATTTCTCCCAATTTAAAACTAAATTGGTATCCTCACAAATAAGTTACAACACTCTTTTCTAAGTGCGATAAACATTTACCAAAAGAATCTCCGTAAACACTAAAGTCGTCCATAAAATTTCCAAGAATTTCTCAACCATATCGTAAAATATAGCCATCATGCATCTTTGAAACGCGTAGTGGAGCATTACATAAACCAAACGGCATTCTTTTATACGCAAAAGTTCCATAAGGACAAGTGAAAGTAGTCTTTTCCTATCTCCTGCTTTGCAATGAAAATCAGAAATATCTGAATAACCATCTAAGAAGCGATAATATTTATGACCACTTAACCGTTCCAACATTTGAACTATGAATGGAAGTGGATGATGATCTTTCTTAGTATGATCATTTAGTTTCCTAAAATCAATGCACATTCGATATCCTGTAATTTCTCTTGTTGGAATCCATTCATTTCTATCATTTTCTTTCACTTTGTGAAACCTCCTTTCTTTGGTACCACTTGAGTTGGACTTACCCATTCACTATCTCGATATGGGAAAAATTATTCCCATCTCTAATAAGCTTAATGACCTCTTTCTTAACAATTAATCGCAAATTTGGGTTGAGGCGGCGTTGCGGTTGAATACAAGGCTTAGCATCTTCCTTCGTAATTATCTTATGAACGCAAAATCTCGTGGCTAATACCTCGAATATCGACAATCGTCCATCCAAAAGCTTTCTTATGCTTTTTCAACATTCCAAGTAATTGATCTTCTTGTTGCTCGATTAAAGTGATGAAATAATAATTGGTAATAGATTATCGGTTTCAAGAAAAGCATATTTGATTTAAAGGTAATGGTTTCAAGTCCAGGTTCTTTGGCGGATCTTCTATTGACGATTTAAGAACCGGTCCTTCTAGTTCTAATTCCAAGTGCTTATGCCATGGTGGCTTAAAGGTAAAACTTTACTGTATCTAAAGAAAGAATTATCTCTTTCATTTCAATGTCTTCCTCATCTTCTTTATAGATAGACAAAGTTAAGCATTCTTCTAATCTGTCTTCAAAAGTTGGTAATCGATTATCATAGAGCGAATGAATATCTTCTATAAAAGAACATGATTCTGTTGATGCATGATTCATAGCTTTGAAAATATTGAAAGTAACTTCGTCTTCATTGACTCTTAAGATTAATTCTCCTTTACGAACATCGATTAAAGTTCTTCCTGTAGCTAGAAATGGGCGACCTAGAATGAGAGCGCGGAATAACCGTCTTCCATTTCCATAACTACAAAGTCTACTTGGAAAATAGAATTTGTCTACTTTAACCAATATGTCCTTTATAATTCCCTTAGGGTACTTAATCGATCTATCTGCCATTTGCGAGTCATTTCGATCTTAGTAAGCTTTCCTATGCCTAACTTTCTATAATCCTCATAAGACATGAGATTTATACTTGCTCTAGATCACATAAGACCTTCTTAAAAAAAATCCTCCAATTTCACACGGAATGGTAAAACTACCTGATCTTTCAGGTTTAGGTGGTAACTTATGTTGCAGTGCGGAACATTCTTCATTTAGGCATATATTCTCATATTCCTCTAATTTTTCTTGTTTGACAATTTCTTTCAGAAATTTTCCATAAGCGTGTATATTAATCAAAGCTTCGATAACGAGGATATTAACTTGAATATGACGAAAAGTGTCCAGAAACGAGCATACTTCTTATCGCTTTTGCCTTTTGATTTGATCTTTAGGAGGGTAAGGTAAAGATTCTAAATCTATGACCTTTGGCTCCTTTGTCGCTCTTTTCCTTTTCCTTAAACCTTTGAGTATTACTCGATCGCCATGTTTCGTGTTCTTGAATTCTTTCTTTTAAATTGTTCCTCGAATCCATCTCTACTTTGATTCCTTCATTTCTTCATGTTTTTCATCCTTGTTTTCATTTTCTTCCATTCTAATGTGTTCCTTAAATAAAGTCCTTAAATCTTTATCCATGGGATCTTTCGAATCTTAGGGATTTTTACCCAATTTTCCTTTTCATTTTCAGTTCGAACTTTTATTTCTTTTAAGTAATTGTCTATAATTTCTTCTTCCTCGTCAGTAAATTCAAGTTCATCTTTATCATTCTTAACATCTAAGTCATCTTCTACTTCATTATTCCCAAGGTTTTCAATTCCATTACTTCCACTTTGAGCTTCCTACTTCTCGTAACTACAACATTTACCTCTCTTGGGTTCCTTTCGGTGTTACTTGGTAATCCTCCTGAAGTCTGCTATTATTACGTTCACTGTCTACTCAAATGATCTTCCATATTCCTTAATGAGGCTTCTATCGTTCTCATCCTGGTATCATGTCCACTCATAGATGTTTTCATTGAACTCATGTCCTTAGTAGTTGTGCCAATAAAAGTCACCATCGTTTCTATATTTTTAGCTTGAGTGTATACTACACCCATCATATTTTCCATTAGTTTTTCCCATTTTTCAACTCCTTCCAGCAGTTGAGTTGAACTTTGAGTTCTTGGTATACTTTGAGTGGTATGTTGAGGATAGGATCTAGGTAATGATTGTAAATTCGATTAGATGTGTTTTCTTGATAAACTTGATTATTATTCAAGTTCCTATATGGAACCTGGATACGGCGATTGTCCTTGCTTGCTAGGGTTTTGAGACCATCGATAAGTAGGGTGATCTCTTCTAATAGCATTGAATGAGTTTGAATAAGCATTGTTTAAATTTCTATCTTTCTTTGAAGAAAACTCACCTCCTCTCTCGAGCATCCCAATCGGTTCTTCAATCCCTAGTGGTATTTTATCCTGATTTGAGTATTCGGTTGGTGCACTATTTTACGAACTTTGGTTCTTATTCATTGTAATCCATCAAATTTCCTACTCAAATTTTCTAAATGTGCTAGAACTTCCGTATTAGACGTACATTCTCCTGCAAAAGCTACTTTTACGGTGCTAGAACCGGTTTCCCACATTCTGTTATTTTTGGAAATCTTTTACTGGCATCGTAAACTAATTGAGCTTCACTCATCATTAAAGAACCACCACATGCATGGTCTACATCAAAGACGTGAATCTTTTCTTAATTTACGACGAAAAAGTTGAATTTGCATGTCTAAGGAATAACCATGGTCGGGACACGCTCTTAGTAATTTTTAAATCTTTCCCACGCATTCCCAGCGTTTCTTGAGATCCTTGTCTAAAATTAGCAACCTCGACTTTTAATTCCAAATTCCGTCCAGGGTGAAGTATTGTTTGAAATTCAGTTTGAATCTCCTCCCAACTTGTAAGTGAATGATGTGGAAGAGACATAAACCAATCTCGGGCTCGTCCTTTTAGAGAAAAAAAAACATAGTCATCCTTGTTAATTCTTGTGAGCACTTGACTTTTGGTCATATTGCAGATTCTTCAAAAGATAGAGATGATGATCACGGATCTTCATCATCTTCTCCTAGAATTGGGCTCTTGCGTCAATTAAACCAAAAGATGAGATTTAATCTCGAAATTATTCGCTCCTTCATTAGGTAAAAGTATGGGATTATTAGTCCGATTTCTTCTTATGGTTTGGTCACGAGATAGGCCTTGGGTTTCTTGGGTTGTTCACGATTATTCTGTTTCGATTCGATTATTTCTATTATTATTATTATTTTGATTATTAAGGTTAACGGGGTTTTGTCCATGCCTCCGAGCATGTTCCAAATTTTGTTCGGTGTTTCATCACCGATTTCACCATTATCGTATTTGTTTGAAGACGATTCGTCGGATTTCACGACTAGTATGACCACGTTTTCTCTACTACTCTTAACCGCTTTCGTAAGTGTTTATGTCAGGCTTATAAGGAGTGAGTGGGGCCTTACCATACGGTCATCAACTAACGAAATTAGAAAATAACACGAAATTGATAGTAGTAAAATTTGGTAACTTACCTATAAGGTAAGTCTTGATGAAAATAAAATTAGAAATGAGATAAGAAAAGTGTTGACTTATTCTCGAAATTTTGAGCTAATACAAGTAGTAACCATAGACACAAAAAAGAAATTAGCGTCGTTCCCGGCAACGGCGCCGAAAAGCCGACGTGGCCTTTTCTAGTGCTAATACCAGTCCTTAACCGATGCGATTGTATCGGGTCAAATCAGTAGTGCTAGTATGGTGAGTCGAGTATCGTATCCTCGAGGGAACTTTGTAATTCTTCTAAGTGTGGTTAAACACCAAAGAGCTTTTATTAACTCGATCTAAACCGCAATTTTATAACACGGATCACTACTATTCTTCTAGTCAACATAAAATAAATACGTAAATTAAAATTTTATTCTAATATAATATATATAGATATATAAATATATATAGATGTGCATAAGTTGCAAAGTATATATATATAGATATAAATATATAGATGCCAAATATATTATTAGAGAACTAGCCAAAGTTTATATAATTGATTTATACGATCTTTTCGATGAATGGAATGTGCTCGATCTTTAGGTTCAATTGAGTAAATGAAACGGTGTACTCTAAGGTTAACAATTCGTCCCTCACATTAGCGTATGAAATTGTCATATGTCCATTGTCATCGACCCAAATCCACAATCTATTACGGTTTTTACGAGCGAGGTCCCGAGTGCGATTCTACCTTTGAATAAAAGGAGTCATTCCGTTCGTCAAACGGTCAATTTTATTTAAAAGTTCCGGTTGTCAAGGCCGGGCGATTCAACTTTCGGTTTAAGTTTCAATTAATCGATGATTTTAACATTATTACGATCTTGAGTACAAATTTTAATAAGATTTATCTTTTAGGACAAATCGCTTTGAATAGAAACTGGATTCCGTTGTCACGCTTTCACTCGGCCAATTTTACCTCCGGTCTTTCTATTAACGAGTTCATAACTTAATTACGAGGCGTCAATTCATAATTAGATTATGAATTCTTTCAAGTCAAACTTTATCAATAGAAAAGATTCAATTAACTCAATTTTTATTCAATTTTACTTAGACAACATTCCTTTACGAAAAGATCGAAATAAAACGATTACATAACTTTGGCTAGTTATTAGATTTAGCCTACTAACATTATACTAAAAGATAAAAACAAACATAATAAACATAAATACTTTAGAAATTTTACCCGATTACAACGATTGGATCGAGAAGATGTATTAAATCTGGATGCTACAACAACTTCAACAACATTGATCTTCTGATAATTTCTCGAGCATTATGACGATACTACTTTATTTATGGCATAAGGCCTATATATATACATACTACTACTACTAGAAAGAGGTAAAAGAAATATATTTGGTACCCCCTCATGTGCCTGCAATGCTGCCCTTTTTATAGGCAATTTTTCCCTTGCCGGATCGATCCGAGAAAGGGCCGGATCGATCCGGGAATAAAAAATATTATCCCAGGATATTCTCTGCAGGGCCACATGTTGGATAATCATTATGCCTCCTCGGATCGATCCGAGGTAAATCCGGATCGATCCGGATAGATTTTTCAATCTTAATCCGAAACTTGATAAAATCATAACTTGAGCTCTGGATCTCCAAATGACATAATTCAATATGCGTTGGAAAGCTCTTGAGGAGATCTATAACTTCTATGAAGACTTCTTTTTCAGAAAATGCCTTTTTGCTGGGCCATTTGTTCGTTGAAAATATAACTTGATATGGCGTCACGAATCATTGGTCCACTTGAACTTTAAATCTCGTGGCACTTCCTTTATTCCTTCAAAAGATATGATTTTACTCCACAAAATGTCGTCACTCTGGGTCGTGGTTTACCTAAGGTCTGTAAAATACCAAAAATACCCACGTGAATCTGACACGACACTCCGGTTATTAACCCGGTACAAAATTTATAACTTTTTATCATTTTTTTACTAGATTTTTATAATATTTAGATTTATTCATAGCTATTAATATTTTATAAGATTATCTGTTATAATTACTTATATTTTATATAAAAATAGTCGATAACGTATATAAAACATCGTAATTTTTATCATATAAATGTTATACATCACTGACATGCCAAACTTTGACAAAATCTTCTGTATATAGCCTGCTTTGAGATAAAAGCAGATTTCTTGATTTCTATCTCTCGGATCTCCATCCCCAAAATTTTCTTGGTCGCACCCAAATCTTTCATTTCAAACTCAAAGCCTTTGAGAAGGTCTTTCGAGATCTTCAACATCGAGACATCTTCTTTGCAGCTATCAGCATGTCACCCACATATAACACAAGATAGATGTATGATCCATCTTCCAACTGACTGTTGTAAACACAACAATCATGAGGACTTCTGCTGTAACCCAACTGGATCATATAACTGTCAAACCTTTTATATCACTGTCCAGGAGCCTGTTTCAGTCCATACAGGGACTTCTTTAACTTACACACAAGATCTTCCTTACCAGGAACTTGGAAACCCTCTGGCTGAGTCATGTATATCTCTTTGTCTACCTCACCATGTATAAAAGCTGTCTTCACATCTAACTGCTCAAGTTCTAGGTCTTGCTGTGCCACTATTGCTAGTAACACTCTGATTGAAGTATTTCTGACTACTGGTGAGAATATCTCATTAAAATCCATCCATTCTTTCTGACTGAACCCTCTTGCAACCAAACGTGTCTTATACTTAACTCTTTTTGCCTCAGTTATCCCTTCATTCTTCTTGAAAATCCATTTGCAAGTAACAATTATCCTTTCAGCTGGATCTTTAACTAGACCCCAAGTCTGATTCTTCAGTAATGACTCCATTTCATCTCTCATGGCAGCAAGCCATTGAGATGCTTCAGAACATGTCACTGCTTCCATGTAAGTAGAAGGTTCAAAACCATCCACTTCTTCTGCAACTTGAAGTGCGTACCCAACCATAACATCAAACCCATACCTTCTAGGAGGTATCCCAACATTGGATCTTCTAGCTCTGCTAACAGCTATACTCTTCTGACCCACATTCTCAGTTTGACGCTCAACTGACATTTGCTCAGCTGACTTGCTTGGATTCGACTCGGTTCGAAGAACGGATCGGATGAAAACGACTTGGATCGATTGATTGTTGCATTCAAACCGACTCCACCCTATCGCCGCTTTTCTCGGTTTAAGATCGGTTTTGATTTGATTATCCTCCCATCGATGAATCGAGTATAGAATTTTCATCGAAATCAGATATCTCTGCTGAGAATGACTCTGTTTTCTGCTGATGACCAAATTATGTACCTCTTAACTCCATCGCCGTACCTCACAAACACTCCTTTCTTGGTCCTAAGTTCCAATTTCTCTTCACTGACATGATAGTAAACTGTGCTTCCAAATACCCTTAGAATTGAATAATCTGCAGGCTTGCCTGACCACATCTCAACTGGTGTTTTGAGACTGATCCCTGTGTGAGGACTCCTGTTGATTAAGTAGCAAGCTGTGGTAACAGCCTCTGCCCAAAATCTCCTTGACAAACCAGCATGCGAAAGCATACATCTTGCTCTCTCCAGAAGAGTTTGATTCATTCTTTCAGCTACACCATTTGTTGAAGTGTATTCCTGACTGTATGATGTCTGGCAATACCCTCATTTCTGCACAACTCATCAAACTCAGTCCATCAGAATTCCAGACAATTATCTGTACGAAGCCTCTTGATCTTCTTCCCTAACTGATTCTCAACTAGAGCCTTCCATTGCATGAAGCTCTTGAATGCCTCACTTTTGTGTTTCATCAGCACCACCCAAGTCATCCTTGAATAGTCATCAATAAATGACACAAAATATCTGTGACCACCCATGACTCCACCTTTGATGGCCCCCAACAATCAGAATGAATGTAATCAAGTGATGACTTTGTATTGTGTATCCATTTTGAGAACTTGCTCCTATGTAGCTTCCCAAACACACAATGTTCATAAAAGTCCAGATTCTTGACCTTACATCCCCCAAGAAGATCTTTATGAGAAAGAACCTGCATCCTTTTTCACCAATGTGACTGAGTCTCACGTGCTGATTTTGTAAGGTGTGGATCGATGAACCTCACCGGTGATGCCCTGGCCAGAGTAACCAAAGAACAATGACCTTTGTAGTATATACTGAGTCCCTTGCTTGACTCATTTGAGAACCTCAACTGAGTTTTTATGTATAGACACTCAAAGACACCACTTTCCCCTTAAAATCGAATCCTGTTTGTCAAAGAATCGAGAGATACCAAGTTTTTGGTCATTTGTGGAATATGTCTAACTTCACTCAGTTTACAGAATCTTCCATCCTCTGTCCTCAATTGAACTGAGCCAATCCCAACTACCTTGGCCTGTAAAGCTGACCTTACATCCTCTAAAGCAACTGTATCCTTCCCAACTATGAAGGACTGCACAAAGTTCTCATAGGAAGCTGGTAATGAAACCAACAAAATCAAAGGAGCATCTTCATCCTCAATCTTAACATCAATATTCCTGAGATCAAGAAATTTTGTGTTCAGCTGATCAAGATGATCTCTCAACTAAGCCCCCTCATGCATTCTCAGGCTGAACAACCTCTGCTTCAGCAGCAACTTGTTGGTCAATGACTTAGTCATATACAACTTTCAAGCTTTAACCATAACTTGGCAGCGGTGTCTTCCTCAGAAACTTCTGTGATAACATCATCAGACAAGCACAACATGATGGTTGAATGTGCTTTCTCCTCCAGGCTGGCATAATCTGCAGAATTGGCATCCCCTCTACCTGATAAAGGAGTCCACAATCCTTGTTGCTTTAACAAGGCCCACATCTTGATTTGCCATAAACTGAAACTGTTCCTCCTGTAAATTAATCAATCTTCACGTTCATTGCTGACATCATTCTAATTAAAGAACAACCCTTTGATCACAAAATCCTAGCACCGGTCACCGATCTTGGTGAAGATCAACTCTGTTCACCTGCAACTCCTGAATCTTGAACCTGACGCTCTGATACCAGTTTGTTATAAACACAGACAGAAAGCTTGCAGTTTTAGAAAGAAACAAACACAGATAGCAATGCAAACGTAAAAAATGGTGGAATTGATAAAAGCAGAAACAAGAAGAACACAGTGATTTAACGTGGTTTTCGGCGTTGTGCCGACTACTCCACGGACAGAAAATGAGATATTTTATTATGCACAGAATTACAAGGTTTTCACAAGTGTGTGAATAACACTTTGAAAAAGATACACATTGCATTGATTACAACATTGGTATTTATAGCCACAAGTCCCAAACCCTAACCGCCATAGATCTTTGTCGGAACTACCATAAATACCTGATGCAACATGATTTTCTATTTTATTTCATTTTTTCTACTTATGGTAATAAGTTAATAATTATTAGCAAATAAAATTAGAATCCGATTTGAATCGGATTTTAACACATGTCGTAATCAGTGCACCTTGATTTCCGCCTGCTTAATGTTTGCAATAAATTGTGATTTACTTATTTTTAGTAACTTTTATTTTTGCCAGCTATATAAGTCCGGCTTGTGGACTTAGTTTTGGAAGTTGAATTTTGATAATAAAAAATATATATTTCAGAGATTTTTCTCTATTTCTATGGTTTATTTCTCTTGCGTTAATCCTTGCGTTATTCTCTGATACACCTCCGGCGTCAATACCCCAGATGTGGACCCTTCACTCAAATGTTATCCACGAGATGAAACCCGATTCAAACGACTTCCCGACTTGTAATCGATTGCCCGGATGTAGAACTCAATTTATACTTAGCATAACTCAAGAGTCGAAACAGATTGCGACTTGAAAAAACTCGATTGCACTTCATCAAACTGATTTTCACAGAACTGAATATACTTAACTGAACTGACCATCAATTTCAGTCTCAGTTTTCCCAGATTAGTCCACCAGATATTTTTCAGTTTAGAGATCAAGTCACCAAAACTGACAATAGTTTTGAGATTTAATTGACTTGTTTTGAACGTTAAACGAGGGGCAAACAAGAAGGAACTTTGAATTGTAGATAGAAAAAAATCATTGCCAACATAACATTTTGGAAAAACCCCATTCCACACGATAAAAAACTTTTTTTTCACATCTAATTTTAATGCGAGGTGGTTGTGGCTCCCTTTCTTTCCCAACTTCATCGAGTGAAAAATCTCAAACGCAGCAATCACATTATGTGTAATGAGTCTACCTTTCACAAGGCCGATTGTAACGGGAAGATGACATGAGTTATATAGAAAGCGACTTATTAGTGAGTTGCATAAACTTTTTCTCTATCTAGATGACATGATTCATTGCCAATTTCAATCGATTTGCCAAAGTTATATAGAAAGCGACTTATTAGTGAGTTGCATAAACTTATTGGCAGGGCCGGTCCTGGCATTTTTTTGGGTTTAAGGCCAAGTTCTCGAATTGGGCATTTTAGTTGAAGTTGTTTTATGTTTGCAAAACATACTTAACGCGTTTTTAACATCCGTAAATACAAAATTCAATTTATTTCTATAGTTTTCCAAACAAAAAATTAATAAAACTTGTTTGTATGTCTAGTTTTTTTTCGGACCATGTAAATTTTTTTATTGGAACCTTTATCGATTGGAGTAAAAAAAATTTGGGCATTTATTAGAAAAAAAATAATTATATTAGATTAGATCGGATTGAATCTATATGGAATTTTTTTTTTTTTTAAACAAACATCTGGATTGGTGCCTTCAAAGTGATTGTTGACTTTAAGGCACTGCCTCTCCTGGCCACACATGAGGCCGGCCCTACTTATTGGACGAAAATCCGACAAATTCTTAGCGAAGATACACAAAATTATTTGAACGGTACATTTTAAAAATATAAAAATACCCCCTCAAGAAAGAAAATATAAACCAAACGTAGTAAACAATTTTCTTTTCTTTTTTATCCTTTTTTTTTTTAGGGAACAGTAAACCTACTTTTATTAGTATAAAATTCGGAGATGGTTTTGAATAAGTCAATCCATCTAAATAGCACGGAAAAGAATTAATGATAACTGTTAAAATATACATATAAATATTGCATCATGTGAATTGGTCATTTTTCTTTCTTTCTATATTTTCATGTAATAGAAGTATATATATATAAAAATAATAATATAAGTTAATGACTATATTATGACTTGATTCTATCTTTTTATTGTACACTAAAATTTCATACTATTTTGTGTGTTTTGTAACAAAAAAATCTGTGATTTCTGTATGTGGTGTTGGATTGCTTTGAATTGGTCAGTTTTCGAAGCTTCCTAGTATATTTTGGTTCTCATTTCCTTGACGTTTATGACTTATGTTCTTTTCAACACAATATTTTAGTTTTGATCAGGTCTTATTTTTAGGAATGACAAGTAGATGTATAATTAATTACATAATAATAATTATGTCCTCCTCCATTAACTTTTCCAGATAAGTCCCTATCATAATTCTTTGTAAACTCCATTTATAAGACATCATAAAAGACAATTAAGTAATTATATCCATTTATAGGACATCATAAAAGACAATTAAGTAATTATAGTATTCTTGTACTGTATAGTAGTAGTAGTCATTAGAGTATTTGCACAAAGAGTCGACCTTTCAATTAATCAATTACTATTCGTCAATGAAATATTATTTTTGCATATCTTTGCAATTTCCCTGCCCATATGTCCACGTTAAAATGCGCACAACAAAAATACATGACACATCTTACATCATTGATTATGATGTAGGATTTATTGATAGATAATTATGGTCTGATCCTAATCAATAGTGTAAGATGTGTTGTGATTGTTTTGTTATGTATAATTTAGAGATTATATATTTTACGGATGTGAGTATATATTCTTTTGCAAATGGTCTTTAGACTTTTAGTAGATCTAAATGAATTGGATAACGACAATGTTTGGAAATCGTCCGGGTTGGCGAACGAGTAATTGGATCATTTTGGGAGAATTTCAACTAGTAAACTGATGATTTTATTGATGAGTTTTGGTTTTGTCAATGAGACTGTATATGTGCCCAATGTGTATGGGGTCATACCAATTAACGTAGTTATGAAAGAAAAGACAATGGTTCTTTATAGAGTTAATGCACAAATCCCTAATTGTGGGGCATGTGATTGAGGGTTGTTGTGATGCTGTCGTGGAGCAGACATGATTCAATTAGGCTATATCGAGGGATGGAATCTATCGTGGGATCATGGTAATTAACGAAAAAATAATCGTGAGATCCTTGCACTAATGAATTATAACCGCCCTTTGAGTTTGGGGATAATCTGTTTTTGTTCATGAGCTACCAGAAGGAGCGGATCACCAGGTCCGTGATGTGAGACCATACACACACTGTGTCATGCCGGCTACTTGGAGCTGTGAGTAGTTTGTACTGAGCTGAAATGATGTTTGTTGATTCTAAACTTAGCCTAGCTAACGACATGTGCATAGAAGACCGGAATGAGGTCGATAAAGCCCCCGCTTGAAGCCTTTGGGTGAAAGGCCCAATAGTGGGATAAGTTTGAGTTGGCCCTTTTACTAATATGATCCGATTGAGGCCCAGTAAGCGCGACATGTATGACTTCCGGATCATACTATAATGTGAGATGATATATAATTTTACATATTTACCTTATCGTATGATAACTACCACTTAGGTTCTTATGTCAAACACAAGAATGATCCAAAGGGTTACTATTTTCATCAGCATCCTAAAATGGAGAAATTCTTGTGTGGTTACTCATCAATGTATTGCATCATTGAATGAGTGTCAAGTGTGTAAAAAAAGATTAATGTTTTTTATTTTTTTTTTATCGACATGCTTAACATCCATCCAACAGAAGTCGGTAGACACATTGAGTTATACTATCACTGTCTCAAAATATAAGGTTTTTTTAAGTTTTAGGTTTTGTCCCATAATTTATCATCTATTCACAAAATTGTGGTTGCTTTATAACAATGGACTTTTATCTGAGCAAAAAATCTACCTGAAAACCCCACATTGTAAACAAAGACCATTTCAACGCGGAAACGCACTTCTTTCATCAATCAAATCCACCACTTTTTTTTTTCCAACCCCATTTGTACCCTAGCCTCATACCTCCCCCACCCAACAACCCACCATAATTAAATTCCAAAAAAAGGCTTCTTTTAAATTCAAATGAATCACTCTTATGCTTCCTTCAAACTTCACTTTAGAGCAAACACCACTCCTCTACAACAACTATATTCACAAAAACTTAATTTTATTTCCCACATTTGCTTTCTCTTCTTGCTCCTTCAAAGCTCAAACAGCTTACATTAATAAATAAAAAATGGATTTATCTTCAAAATGGGATGTTGATATGCTGATGAATGAGCTAATACAAGGAATGGATCAAGCTGGACAGCTTAAACTTCACTTGGGTTCGGTTTCGGATTCTTCGGAATCGTTCCAAGTCCAAAACTTGCTTCTGCAGCGAGTCATGTATTCTTTTGAGAATGCTCTACTTATGCTTCAATGGACAAGTTTAGCTACACAATCTTTGCAGGTGGTGCCACTGGACTCCGGCGTTGTCGAGTCATCATCGGTTTCTATGAATAATGGTGGCAACAACACCCAAAGTGATAATTCCAAGCCGGTTTTCATGGACAATCAGAACCTCACTTCATCAAGTCCATCAAAGAAAAGGTAAATTCTGATAATGTTGTCACACAATGTAGTGTTGCATCTCATGTATCTTAATTTAGTGCAGCATAAACAAAACAACATGTATATATCCACATGTGTAATGAATCCTAATTTTGAATTTATAATTAATTATATACAGAAAGACAATGCAGACGTGGACAGAACAAGTGAAAGTGAGTGCAGAGCATGGACTTGAAGGCCCTGTTGATGATGGTTATAGTTGGAGAAAATATGGTCAGAAAGACATTTTGGGTGCTAAATTTCCCAGGTACCTACTTTTAATTAATTAATTATTAGGTCATAAAATTAATTATGTGTTCTACTACAGATAGATAGAGATGGTTTTCATCCATTTTAATGATTTGAATCTTTATTTGAAAAAAAAGATATTCCTTGTTGTTTTACGATATCTACTACTGCACTGCAAGCAAGTGGAGTGGTGTCACGTAACACAAACTAACTAACTGGAAGCTATTATTTATGTCGATCTACAGAAGCTATTACAGATGTACGTATCGTGCTCTTCAAAATTGCTGTGCAACCAAGCAAGTTCAAAGGTCTGATGAACTTCCCACTGTCTTTGACATCACTTACAGAGGATTTCACACTTGCAACAAATCCCCCGCTGCCGCTGCCGCTGCCGCCGCCGCTGCTAAATCATCACCACCAGAAAATATTTACAAGCCAAAACAAACAAATGTTAACATCAATCATCAAACAGCAAAGTTGCTTATGAATTTTCAAACAAACACAATGGAATCAAATTACAGAAATAACAAGGATGCTGATTTTTCCTTTTCGTTTCCCTCATCATGGACGACATGGGGATGGGGGGTTGGTGAAAATCCATTTGAACATAATTCAACAATAGCTGATCAGGAGTGTTTTTCGGGAAAAGATTCTGCATCTTTTTATGCTCCAATCATGCCCGAATCCAACTATTATTCAGCATCAGCATCATCATCCTGGAACGATAATCTCCAAAACGAGACAACCTTCTTACAACAATATGAATCTGAGCTGACCGACATTATCTCTTCAGATGCATCAGCTACCCCTACCACCTGCAGTTTACGATTTTCAGCTGACTCTGTGGAATTGGATCCTAAGTTCCTCTGCTGCGATATATCAGACTTCTTGTCTTGTCTTGATTCACCTAAACAGCTGTACACACAAGGACGGAACAAGTAATTTCTACTCGGTTACTTAGCTAATTAATGAACCACCATATATATTCAGATGGTCAGAGCCCGAATGGTTCGGTTCGAGTTACAATATTGATGTGTTAGATCGGATTATATAGGTGTTTAATTAATATACATCAAAATTTTAGTTAAGTGGCTTAACCTATACTTTAGTCTTGTGCATGGCACTGTATTAACGATTCTTGTATAATTGTCTTATTGATTAAAGAAAAGTGAGTATTTATATCCAATAAAGATTTTGATTCCCAAAATGGATTATGGTGTAGTATATGAACGTTAGCATGAGATAAGTGTTAGCATATATATTTATATATTATATAAGATATTTAGTATTTTGCCTTAAGGGCATTTTAGTCTTTTTAGTATTTGGCTATATAAGCGAGTAACCCTAAACCTAAGTTTTTCCCACTCTTTTTGCTAGCTAATGCAAGACTCCATCTTCTTCTTGATTTCTTGTTTATACCAATCTTAACATGGTATCAGAGATTCGATCTTATGCAAAGCTAAACTCAAACACAACGATCTCGGATCGCCGTTCGGGGTTCGGGGCGGAAGCCCTGAAATTTTTTTTTTGCTTCGCAAAGACAAGCTTTTTTCTGGTTTCGGTCTGATTTTCTACGCCGTTTGGTGAGTTTCCGCTGCTCAATTTCCGTGTTTTCGTATGGTTTGTGGTTGAATCGGCCCTTTTCGATTCATTCAATCTTGTTGTGACATTGTTGGGTTTGATTTCGTTTTAGTTTGTGTTGTGCATCTTGTTCAAATGGTCATGGTGATGATTCGTTGCGCATGCGATTAGTGTTCGTTTAGATGGTAAAACTATTCATATTGGAGTTATGTAATGAAAAATTTTACGAAGGAGTAAACAATTTGTGGGGTTATATCTGCAATCTTGTTGTGGCTCCTAAATCGGGAGATGACAAGTATGTTGAATTGATGGAGAAATGGGATACTTGTAATTCAAAAATCATTACTTGGATTAATAACTCTGTTGAGAATAGGATTGGTATGCAATTGGCCAAGTATGATCTTCTTAAAGAGGTTTAGGACTATTTGGAGAGGTTGTATGTGCGTTCAAATTTTGTTTGTCAATATCGGTTGGAAGTTGATATTCGTGCCATGTCGAAATGATAGAAGTATTCGTGAATTTTATTCAAATTATCGCTCTTTGGGATCAATTGGCTATGACTGAATCTGCTGAGTTGAGGGCATTTGCCCCTTATATTTCTCGTAGGGAGGAGCAACGCCTTGTTCAGTTGTTGATGGCTCTTCGACCAGAATATGAAAATTGTCGTGCGTCCATCTTGCATCGCACTCCTTTACCCTCCGTTGATTCTGTTCTTCATGAGTTGTTGGCTGAAGAAACTCGTCTCAAGACTCAAACTGAAAAGGGAGTTCACACTCCGTCTGCATCTGTTTTAGCAACCCCTCACAACAGAACAAGTCAAATGCTAAAGCAGTCGTGTGAATGTCATTCTTGTAAGCAACCAGGGGCATTGGAAAAATCGGTGTCCGTAATTATTAGCACGGCGAGAAAGCAAATGGTTTGAAGCAAGGTGATAGGTCACAACACCAACAACGTGGTGGACAACAACGGTCATACTCTACATGGGGCAAGGCGGCCCGTAATAGCTCTCATCGATGATGATCTCTTTGCGTTGGTCCATCCTTCGGGTGACTCGGTTGTGGATTCTTCATGAATCCTACTATGGACTCTCTTGGGAGCGCGCTTTGAGAGGTTTCTTGCTAGCCAGTCTCAAAGTCAGATTGCTCCTCAGTCTCAGCACTATGCCATGTCTACTCGTTCTGCCACAGGTTTGGCCCCATCGAATGGTTCAGGTAACAATTCACCTTTATGGGTTTTGGACTCTGGAGCCTCATATCACATGTCCCCTGATTCCTCTTCTTTTACATCTATGTCTTATGATTCTCTTTCTCCTAATATTATGACTGCTGATGGCACACCCTTGTCATTGACTGGCATTGGTACTATCCACACTTCACATTTCTCCATCCCTAATGTTTATTGTATTCCCCAACTTACTATGAGTCTTGTCTCGGTTGGTCAATTATGTGATTTTGGTTACTCTGTTCATTTTTCTTCCACCTCTTGTCATGTGCAGGATCCCAAATCCAAGAGGCTGATTGGGACAGGCCGTAGGCAGGGGGGACTATATATTTTGGATGAGCTGCAGATTCGGGTCATCACTGCCACTACCGTTGACCTATCTTCTTTTCATTTAACTTCTTCATCTTCTAAGTATTATTTGTGGCATTCTAGACTTGGTCATGTATCAGGCTCTCGCTTAAAATATATGAGCCATAGTGGTGTTTTGGGTGATTTGCATCCTCATGATATTTCAGATTGTAGTGGATGTAAACTTGGAAAATTTTCTGCCTTGCCTTTTAATCAAAGCCTATCTGAATCTCGTGCACCTTTTGATTTAGTTCATTCTGATGTTTGAGGTCCTGCTCCTGTCCCAACAAAAGGAGGGTCTAGATATTATGTTTCTTTTATTGATGATTATACTCGTTCTTTGTTGGGTGTCTCGATGAGGCGTCGTTCGATTTTATTGATATATATCTCGCTTTTCAAGCCTTATGTCAAAACTCAACATTCTACTCATTTGTTAAATGCTTTCGCTTACGACTTAGGTGGGGAATATACTAAGGAGACCTTTACGACATCTTTACCTCTCGATGGTACAAAGCATCGATCTTCATGCACCGATACCCCACAACAAAATGGTGTTCTTTGAGAAAAACATAGACACATCGTTGAAACTGCCCATTCTATGCTTTTATCAGCCAGTGTTCCAAACGACTTTTGGGGAGAAGCTGTTCTCACATCTGCTTACCTTATTAATAGGATCCCGACTGCTCATAATTCAGGCATTTCTCCTTATGCTAAGTTATTTGGCCTTACTCCTGATTACTCTCATTTGAGAGTTTTTGGTTCCACTTGTTTTGTCCTTCGTCCACATGTAGAACATACAAAATTATCTTCTCGTGTTGCTATATGTGTCTTTCTTGGGTATGGCATAGGACAAAAAGGTTATCGTTGTTACGATCCTTCTTCAAAGAAGTTGTATGTTTCTCGACATGTTTCCTTTCTTGAGCATATTCCCTTCTTTTCCCTTCCTGCTAGTTCCCACAATATGACTAAGTCTGATCTGGTTCATATTGATCCTTTCACCTCTGATCACTCATCTGATTCACCATCTTCCGCCATTGATGCATCACCATCTTCCTTACATTCTGCTTCTTCACCCTCTCATCATGAGCCTCATGAAGATGATACTTCACCCCCTGCTACAGCTACCCAACCACCCCTTGTGACGACGGATCCAGGTCAACCTCGTTACCCCAAGCGCACACGTAAGTCTACTCAGTTATCTGATTTTGCTTATTCTTGCTACTCTCAGTCTTTTGCTTCCTTTCTAGTTTCTATTGACACTTTTTCTGAGCCTACCTCTTATTCAGAGGCGGTTCGTTCTTCTGATTGGCGAAATGCTATGGCTGAGGAACTGTCTGCTTTAGACAGGAATGGTACTTGGGATCTAGTCTATCTTCCGGCTGGTAAGAAAACTATTGGTTCTCGATGGGTGTATAAAGTTAAAACTAAGTCAGATGGTTCTATTGAGCGGTACAAAGCTCGTTTGGTGGCTAAAGGGTTTGCTCAAGAGTATGGTATGGATTATGAGGAAACATTTGCTCCCGTTGCCAAGATGACATCTGTTCGGGTTCTTATTGCTGTCGCATCTATTCGTCAGTGGCATATCTCTCAGATGGATGTTAAAAATGCTTTTCTCAATGGGGATCTTAAGGAAGAAGTATATATGGTACCTCCACCTGGTGTTTCTCATGCTCCGGGGCAAGTTTGTAGGCTTAAGAAGGCTTTATATGGCCTCAAACAAGCCCCTCGTGCATGGTTTGAGAGATTTTCACATGTTGTCACTTCTCTTGGTTTTTCCTCTAGTCCTCATGATTCAGCATTATTTGTTAGATCGACCTCTGCAGGCCGTATTCTTCTTCTACTATATGTAGATGATATGATCATTACAGGTGATGATGTTGATGGTATTGTGAGTTTGAAAGCAACCTTATCTCGCTGTTTTGATATGAAGGACTTGGGCCCTTTACGTTACTTTTTAGGCATTGAGGTAGCCTCCTCACCATAAGGTTATCTCCTTTCTCAGTCCAAGTATGCTGCCGACATTATTCATCGTGCTCGACTTCATCGACACTCGTGTTCTTGATTCTCTCTTGAGTTGAGCGCTCGTTACACTCCTACCGATGGCCTTCCTCTCTCTCGATCCTACTTTATACCGTTCTATTGTTGGCGACCTTGTATATTTGATCGATCATCTCTCGCTCGACATCGCTTATCTTTGTTCACCTCGTTAGTCGGTTTGTCTCCTCACCCACCTCTGTATACATTGGAATTTCTTTGTTATGCGTATTCTTCGTTATTTACGAGGAACTCAGACGAGTCTTTTGTTTCCCTCGACTTCATCCTTGGAGCTTCGTGCTTTTTCTGATGCAGATTGGGCTGGTGACTCAACTGATCGAAAATCTACAACAGGGTTTTGCATATTTTTAGGAGATTCTCTCATTTCATGGAAGAGCAAGAAACAAGATGTTGTCTCACGCTCTTCCACCGAGGCAGAGTATCGTGCTATGGCTTCTACCACGTCTGAGATTATATGGTTACGTTGGTTGTTGGCGGACATGGGTGTTGCACTTTCTTCTCCCACACCGATGTATTGTGACAATAAAAGTGCTATCCAGATTGCACACAATACAGTTTTTCATGAGCGCACCAAGCATATTGAGATTGACTGTCATTTCACTCGACATCATCTTCAGCATGGCACTATTTCTTTGCCGTTTACTCCGTCTTGTATGCAGTTGGCTGACTTCTTCACAAAGTCTCATACTATCGGCGTCATAGATTTTTTTTTCATTGGCAAACTCTCGATGCTTCTTGCTTTGCACTATCATGAGTTTGAGGGGGGATGTTAGCATATATATTTATATATTATATAAGATATTTAGTATTTTGCCTTAAGGGCATTTTAGTCTTTTTAGTATTTGGCTATATAAGTCATTCTTGTAACCCTAAACCTAAGTTTTTCCCAATCTTTTTGCTAGCTAATGCAAGACTCCATCTTCTTCTTGATTTCTTGTTTCTTGGCTTCTTGTTTATACCAATCCTAACAATAAGAAGCCCTAAAATGTTTTTTTTTTTTTTTTTTTTTTTTATGCCCCCACAATATTTTAAGATGATTTGTTATATTCGTTGTGACTGCAGTACTTTTAAACATATAAATGGGCCATTTTATAAGCGCTTTGTATTCTAGCATATATATGTAATCATAAAAAGACCATAACAACTTGTTTCTCCCTACCTAAACATTACTAAATAAACGTAAAAATTCAGAAATAGTTGGCATAATTAATATTCCCAGAATGGGAAATTTTATAGTAGTGTTCCCAGATGTGATGTGTATATACATTAGTCTATACTTTAAAATTTCCATATACATTAGTCTATACTTTAAAATACCAAGGGTAGGCACAGGATATATAGTCAGAAAATGGGACATAGATAGGTCAGCCAAGTCGTGGCCTCTAGTCTAGGGAGCAAGTCATGAATGCAACCTGATTAACCCACAAGTTGCTTTTTTGAGCTACATTAACCCGACAATTACTCTAACCACATAATCATATATTAGTTTCATGTGAATTACTAGAAGAAAAAAAAACAGCATAAAAGCATGATCTTTAAAATAATACATAATTCTCTTTCTAATAAGAAGGCTTCTTTGCCTTTTAATCCTCAAAACCCGATCAAACATCAACTACCATTCGTTTCTACGAGGATCTACGAACAAACAACAATTTTTAACATTAATTTCTACATGGATCGAGATTCTAAACAAGATCAAAGCAAAAACTAGGAAAAGATCCAAACTAATAACTTGTAATTAAAAGAGATTAATTCTAGCTTCAAAAAATCTTCTCTAACTTGATCGGCTTCGAAATCATCATCGTGATCGGCATAATGAACACATAAACGAGTTGCTGGATCGACTCGTGGAAGCGACCTGACTTATCTTGCAGCAAAACAATTTTACAAATTAAGATTCTGATGTCGAGGACTTCATGGATCGTTTTTATATGCTTTTCAGAACCCCCTCAGTCGGTTCCCGCCCAAAAAAAAGAATATTTAAAAACTCAAAAGAAAAATCTAATTTCATAAAGACGGAAAAACTTCTTCTATAGAAAGAGGCGAGAGATTTTACGCATAACACGATACGGATACCGTAAAACTTGTCAATGTACAGGAATCCTCTCTGTCCTCTTGCTACAGTGGATGAGTGTGTGTTTTAGTGGAAAAATGTGTATTTGTCTTGTACTACTATGTGGTATACATTGCTTTGAATTGGTCTATCAGTTTTCGGAGCTTCCTAATAGTGTTTTGTCCTCACTCACTTCCTTGACATATATGACTTCTGTTCTTTTCATCAATATATTTTATTCATTTTGATCTGGTCTTATTTGTATATAGGAATGACAAGTAGTTATATTATATTTAATTACTTAATAATAATGTCCTTCTCCATTAACTTTTTCCAGATAAGTCCCTATCATAATTCTTTGTAAACTCCACCAAACCAATTAATGTATACAACATCATACAAAACAAAGATGCTTTTGTAGTATTCTTATACTGTAGTATATTATATTTCTTTAAAAGCTTTTTCACAGTTGCAAATTGTCTCAAGTCAACCCCTCAAGTAATTAACTATATGATTCATTCATTAATCACATATTATTTATGCATATCTTGCAATTCTAAACTTCTTATACACAACAAATACTCACACTTGAGATTTAAGTGGGAGTTTTTTTTTTTTTTTTTTAGAACATTTACGTCATTATATTTTAACAAATTCTTTATTTTACAAATTTAAACATATTTGTTACTTCTATTCTACATTTAAGTATGAAATGAATCAGAATGTCTAACATACCTATTGTGAATAATAGATAATACGTAGGAGTAGTATGTATTTTACACAATAGTTTACAATTTAGATATTTTTATTTAATAGATCCATCTTGTTTTACGGCAACTGACATAAATTTAAAAATTTAAAAATTTAAATAAAAAAAAAAAAAAAAAAAAAAAAGCCCCAAACGGTTACTACTTAATCGGTCTTTAAAACGCAACGAGGTTCTACCAAAATGGTTAACCTGAATCCTCAGCAACTCATTCAATTCCCACCAGGTGCAGGCTTGGGTTAAATCAGCCTTTTAAAACCGGAACATTCTTGTGTACGTAGTTACTCCTCAACACAGGATTATCTATGTAAATATCTCCAAAGAGTAGTGTTAGTGCTACACTAAAACGGCCACAACAAAATAACATTACATTTCTAAAGTATCGATCATAATGTTAAATGAATTGTTGGTGATGTAAAAAAATATTATAGGGTTAATACTTAAATGTGATCATTTTGGTATGACACCGTCATTTTAGATCCTAAAAAACCCCATTATAAACCAAAGACCAATTCAACACGTAAACACCTTTCTATATTCAATGCTTCAATCAACTTATCAACTTTTTTCCAACCCCATTTGTAATCTAATCATACCCCACAAAGTTTAAATTCAAAAAAGGGCTTCTTTTAAATTCAGATGCTTCTCCCTTCTATTTCCTTCAAACTTCATGACTCCCATCTCATAAATGAAACAGCAACTAAACTGATCACCCAAAAATAAATCAATTTTTTTTTCCCCTCCTTTCTTCTATTATTGGCAACTTGGAGAAACCACAGTAGAAGTGATATCTAGTTTATGCATTACAGCATACATAACTAAAAAAGAATGGATATTTCTGCTAAATGGGATGTTAATATGCTGATGAATGAGCTAATACAAGGAATGGATCAAGCTGCACAGCTTAAACTTCACTTGGGTTCGGTTTCGGATTCTTCGGAATCGTTCCGAGTCCAAGACTTGCTGCTGCAGAGAGTCATGTCTTCATTTGAGAATGCTCTACTTATGCTTCAATGGACAGGTTTAGCTACACAATCTTTGCCGGTGGTGCCACCTGACTCCGGCCCTTTCGAGTCATCATCGGTTTCTATGAATAATGGTGGTGGCACCACCCAGAGTGATCATTCCAAGCAGGCTTTCATGGACAATCAGAACCTCACATCAGCTTCATCAAAGAAAAGGTAAATTTTGTGAAAGATTGATTATTATTATTATTATTTTTTTTTTTTTTAAACCTGTAATTTTTTATATATATGAAGAAAAATTACAAGGTTTTTGTGCACACCCCATGCACACGCCAAAAAAAAATGGGTCATCAATGCACATACCTCAACTCCCTAAAAAAAAATAATCCGGAAAACCTAGTGTAGGAGAAACCGGGTGCTAGGGAAAGAGTACATTGGAACCAACCTCTAAGTAATCTAAAAAGAAAAAACAAGCAGCAACAAAAAGCTGCATAAAAGTATATATGAGCAAAAACTAAAGAGAGCGAAAACAAGATCTGCCAACTTCTGGAATCCATTGCTTTCTTCAGCCAACTTTGAAAGGTATATCTGCAAAAGAGAGAGCACCACAGCATCCATTCTGCAAAGAGTAAGCAAAAGGTTTTAGGGGATAGCTATCACCTGCTTTGCACTCTTCATGTGCAAATTTTGTGAAAGATTATCACATGACAATGTGTCACATAATGTAATTAATTTCCTAATTTGGAATTTATAATTATATACAGAAAGGCAATGCAGACGTGGACAGAACAAGTGAAAGTGAGTGCAGAGCATGGACTTGAAGGCCCTGCTGATGATGGTTATAGTTGGAGAAAATATGGTCAAAAAGACATTTTGGGTGCTAAATTTCCCAGGTACGTACTTACTTTTAATTATTATTATTATTACACATGACTTCAATAGAATTTTTTCTTATCAAACACTTTCCAATCGATCTACAGAAGCTATTACAGATGTACGTATCGTGCTCTTCGAAATTGCTGTGCAACCAAGCAAGTTCAAAGGTCTGATGAACTTCCCACTGTCTTTGACATCACTTACAGAGGATTTCACACTTGCAACAAATCCCCCGCTGCCGCTGCCGCCGCCGCTGCTAAATCATCGCCACCAGAAAATATTTACAAGCCAAAACAAACAAATGTTAACATCAATCATCAAACAGCAAAGTTGCTTATGAATTTTCAAACAAACACAATGGAATCAAATTACGTCAGTAACAAGGATGCTGATTTTTCCTTTTCATGCCCCTCATCATGGACATGGGCCGAAAATCAATTTGAACAAACTTCAACAATAGCTCACGAGTGTTTTTCGGCATCTTTTTATGCTCCAATCATGCCCGAATCCAACTATTATTCAGCATCAGCATCATCATCCTGGAACGATAATCTACAAAACGAGACAACCTTCTTACAACAATATGAATCCCAGCTAACAGACATTGTTTCATCAGACGCATCAGCTACCACCAGTTTACAATATTCAATCGAGACAACGGACTTAGATCCTAATTTCCCCTACGATATATCGGACTTCTTGTCTTGACCAACCAACTTGTGGCGGATCCAGAAATCCAGGACATTAATGGCACATTACAATCCTGAAAAGTCACCAGGGCTTTGACATTATTATTATTTTTTTTCTTTACTTTAACAGTAAAACAACATCGATTTTAGTATAAATATTTTATTTTTCTTGAAAATCAGCCGGGAGGCATGCGCCAGGACATCCTGCACTTATACATTTGTAGACCGATAATTGGCCAGCTTATACACAAATTTTAGTATGTCCCAGAAGCAAAATTGGTGTTTTATAACCAAAAGAAATCAATATTGTGTGATATAGAATGTGTTTCCACAACAACAAGAGTAATGTTATCTTCCCCACAAGTAATCATAAAATAATTTGCACTCGTAACTCAAATTATATCATGATCCATGTAAAAATAAAGCAGACAATAAAATCGTTTTATCAATTGAATGAATTTAACCTAACAAGATTATTACCATGTGAGAGCAAGAACTACATACTTTTAAAAAATCTGATTTTTTTTTTTTATAGCTAATTATTAAAGTCGTAGAAAGAACTCCGACTCTGCATTTCCTCTAAACATGCTTATAGCTTTCCGTTCCTTCTTCTTCTCCTTCACCACTTGAAGCCAATCTTTTATTTCCTTCAAATTTTCATCAATTTCTGCAGACTCTGTCACTTCTTGTTGGGCTTCTTCTTCTTCTTCTTCTTCTTCTTGGGCTGACCCTGATGCTTGTTCTTCTTCTTGGGCTTCATCTCCTCTTTCTGTTTGATCCGACGACGACGACGACGGTCCAGCAGCAGCGTCTTCATCATCTTGATTCATCAAGCTGCTGCTGCTGCTGCTGCTTCTGAGATAATCATTGATTACTTTTTCTTCGTTTGGGTGACCCCACATGAATAGATTACCAGAATTAGAATAAACCACCATTGCAGCCTCTGCATTGAAAAGCTTGCAGTATTCTGAAGCTTTATTGAAAAGCCCTTTACGCCGTTTTGTGAAAGTTGTATATAACTTTGCTCTGTCTTCTATCTTCTTTATTTCTATTTTTCTCCGCGGCATGACTTTATTTTTTGATGCTATATTCTTAACCCTGAAACAAATAATTAAAGTATGAGAAGAAAGAAATTTTAGTAATTTATAACAAGAAATATAGAGATACGAAGACTGAAGGAATTTGGGAAAGAGGTTGATTTACTTACTCTTGCTACTGGTAAAAGGTAGACTGGTGTTAATCTTGATTTGTATGGAAATTTTTGGATATACTTTGGCCACCCCGAAAGATCTTGCTTAAAGTAATTATTATTACTATTATTAATTAATTAACTTATAAAAGAAGGAGTAATATAGGTTATGGAAACTTGGGAGTTGGGAAAGTGGAGATTTATACAACTTCGTCCACAAACCCTTGCCCAATTAGACATTGGACTTACATTTTTTTTTTTTTTAAGGGGGTAGGGCCGTAGGGGGATGTTTGTTTTGTTTTAGTTTGATTTTATTTATTTTTAACGTTTTTTTGTTTGATTTTATTGATACCAGATAGTCTTTACGTGTGATTATGATGTCATAAGTATTTTTTTTTAGGCCAATTATTTAAAATGATTGATTTTCAACTTATTAGAGGTAATAGGACATTTTGAAATCTTATTTAGTTATAAGGACATTTTATTTTTAAGAAGAAAACTTTATTTAGTTATAAGGACATTCTAATTTGAAGTGGTTAAAGAGGAAGAAGGAAAAAAAAAAGGAAGGAAGAAATAAAAAATAAAAAATAATTCACCATAGCTATAAAGGTCATATATTTTGACCTAAAACTCGGATAATCATAATTTTTTCACTAAAATTCATATTTTTTTCGTCTTCTTTAGTCTAAAATCAAATTTGATATTTTTCCGAATAAATTTCATAAAATCAATTTTTTTCTTTATAAAAATCGATATGACGTATTGATCACCGTCATGCATTAACCACCTACCCGGATGCATTGGCCACCGGGATCCATTAACCACCCCGATGCATTGACCGCCGCTATTCATTGGCTACCATGATGTTTTGACCGCCACGATCCATTGACAACCTTGATCAATGACATCTCATTAGAGCGATTTATCGAATGACGCCTCATTGTAGCGATTTATCGATGATGACTTATCAGAGCGATCTATGCAGTGATGTCTTATTGTATCGAATTATGCACTGACATATTATTGTAACAATTTATGCATACCTTTGGTTGTAAAAATATGCCTTTAAACAAAAAAAAAACAAAAAAATACAGTTATTTTACAAAGTTATCGAAAATTTAAACCAACACTAATCAAATAAACCAACATCAATCAAATATTTAAAGATAACAAAGAAATAAAGTTACTTTACAAAGTTATCAAATGTGTGTATCAAGTTGTATATGCGGTGGCATCAATATCATTCATCGATTATCTAATTGTAAATACAATCATCAATGTCATCTGCGTCGCATCGACATCAATGTCATTGCATGTAAGTTGTCAATGCCATCAGTATAAGTCGCCAATGTCATTGCATAAGTCATCAATGTCCTCGCGTCGACATCAATGTCATCGCGTAAAACCTAACAATGCATCGATCGACTCTGCTCTTGTTTTGCATTTCTCCAAATGTGGAGCTTTTAATATGGATAAAGTACAAGTTTGGTGAAACAACAAAGACTCTTCACTATGACTCTTGTAATGGCCACACGTTGTTTGTGCCCTCTTGATAATTCGATTCATTGTGGAATCCCTCAATTCTTTAACACGATCTTGAATCATTTGACGATCTTGTTTAGCTTAATGTCCTGCGTCATTCATCAATGTCACTTGCGTCGGACATCAATGTCCCTACATCGATCATCAATGTCCTGCGTCAAAACATCAATGTCACTGCGTAAGTCATCAATGTCCTTGTATCGGATATCAATGTCCATTTGCGTAAGTCATCAATGTCATTTGCGTAAGTCATCAATGTCCCTGCATCAGACATCAATGTCACTGCATAAGTCATCAATGTCACTGCATAAGTCATCAATGTCACTCCATCAAGTAGCATGTAAATCAGAAAAATATTTCTTACTTCGGTAGTTCTTGATCGCTTACACTTCTTTGTCAAAATGCATATAAACACAAGGGAGACCGTAAGTAAACATCGAAAAGCTATTCACTTTTCAAACTTTATGAATGCAGGTACATGATTTACAAGTTTAAGAAGTCACATAATTCGGTTTACATCTCGGAAAATAAATCCTGGTCCAAAGAGGAAGAAAGAGGGCAGGTGGAGGAGGCAACAAAGTCATAATGGTAGGCAAGTTGAACATTCTTTTATAGGCCAATTATTTAGAAGGACTGATTTTCAACTTATTAGGGGTAATAGGACACTCCAAAATCTTATATCTAACACGTCCGTGTTTGCGACCACGAAGAGTCGATCTGGATATGAACCAACATGTGAACAATGTAGCATACATCGGATGGGTTACGGAGGTTTGTGCTTGTATAATTTTTGAATACATGATACTTGTGGTTGTTTTAAACATTTTATCAATTCACAATCGACAAAACAATTGATTTGTATGTATGTCGAGTATCCTCAAGAAAGTCATTGATAATTATGAGCTAGAAAGTATTACATTGGATTATCGGCGGGAGTGCCAAAGATGATGACGTTGTTGATTTTCTCACTAGTCCTGAACTCGATGATGATCTCGCCTTTGAAGCTAATGGCTCTGTTCCTGCTGTAAAAGAAGAGCGCCGTAACCTGCTGCATCTACTGAGAACATCCGGTAATAGACTTGAAATAAACAGAGGCAGAACCGAGTGGAAGAAAAAATAAATTAGAACGTCCTTATAACCGAATAAGTTTTTTGAGTGTCCTAAATAATCATTAAGGACTTATAACTAATAACCCTTTTTTTTTTTTGTTGAGAAACATAAGTAATTAAAACATGTCAATAAATCTTTTTTTCCCCTATAAAAAAACATATCAATAAAACCCCATTGTTTTAAAATTTAATGGAATCGGATTGAAACCGGTCCTCTAACCCTTCAATATTTGGTCCACTCAAAATTCAAAAAAAAAATAAAAAAAGTTCACGAATCTAGTTTTTTCCCACCTTGTATCCGAAATATTTGTTCTGATTAAAATTTGCTAATCTGGTTTTTTTTTTCTTTCCCGATCTTGTATCCAAAAATTGTGTAACTTGACAATCTGAATACCAAAATATTGTACAAGGTAAAGTAAACTAGACTATAATGTCTCATGGAGACCGGTGTTAAACTCACGTTATGGGAAAAAAAAAACACAAAAAAACAACCTATTAAAATAAAAATAAAAAAGAATACCAAAATATTCATGATCCCCAAATATTAAGAATCTCGTCGGGTGGATAGGACATGTTGAAAACAGACTTTTTAGCTTTTTCATGCACTTGATATTTATTTTTTTACATAAACACCACATCTATTATAATTAAAACGTCATTAAAAATCAATTAAATTTGACTTTGATTTATCATTACGAAATCAAACTCGAATAATATCAATTTCATAAACACATTGTTAAGATCAAGCGGTTACCGTTCTACTTAAACCAATTTGTGTTAATAATGTCGTTACTATATTTTTTTATACATTCAAGAGTGTATGTATAAAAATATATATTAGCATTACTTGCACCAATTGGTGTTAGTATATCGGTAACCGTTTTAGCTTAAAACACATTTTCCACAATCATTTTAAGGGATAAACACGTTAGGTTCGAATCACTTTATGGGATAAACATAATATGACACAAGATTAAAATCCGATAAATTTATTTATTTTTACCGTTGGGATAAACATAATTATGACACAACCAATTTTGATAAAATGATAATCGATCACCAAGCTTAATTTTGATCTTTAATAAAGAAAATACAACCAATTGAAATCACAAGAAATAGCAATATACTGGACTAATTAACTAATTAATATATATAATATATAGTAAAAGAATTGCTCACAATGGATTTTGGAATGTGCCTGCCAACATAGACCTAAACTAGACAATCCCTATTATTAAAACTGACAAAGTGAAATGATTAACCAACAAATAAAATTAAAATGACACTAGCTAGCTATAAGGTTTAACTACTAAACATTTGATTTAATAAGCTTAATCCACTGACTTTGAGGATTATTACCAAAATGTTGATCATCAGACTTAATACATTCCCTAGTAACCAATTTAGGAGAGTAATAAACATCATAATCCAAACACAAGAATGTCCCATCAACTTGTTTATTACCAATTTGAAATGTTGAGAATTGTGTCCAACTACTTCTTTCACTTGTGCAATCACTTGTAATTTGTATTGGAAGCCCATCTCCATTAGCCATTAAACATAGATTAGTGCCCACTAATCTTATTGATGTTTCTTCACCATCATGGGTCAATTTGGTTAATCCAATATAGTCTGTTGCATGAAACTCATTGTTGTGTAGTTGTAGAACTTTCCCACTTAAGGGATGATACATCACTAAATATGGTTTCTTCGCCTTTGAATTTGGATCTGTAAATCGTGTTACAATAATAGTTGAATCATAAAATTTCTTAAACGAAAAAAAGGGTTAATTAATTAATTAATGAAAGATCGAGTTTTTTTGATACCTAATTAACGTACCTTGAATGATGTTCTCGATGATCGGGAGCTTGGATTCGAACTCGGGACTTCTAATAATGGTAGCATTAGCATTAAACATACCATTAGGCTCTTCTAAATCTTGGATCCCATCCCTAATATAGTAAGCTCCTTGCAAACCCCACATAGCCCATTCAAGATCATTATCCGCCAAATACATTAAAAAACAAGTCAAATACAAATTATCTGATTCATCAGTTAAATACTGATTAATCCCCCATTCTGAAACCATTAATGGAGCTGGATTCTGACCTTTGAACAAGAACCCGATTTGATAATCGATTCGATTCGTTATATTTTCACACCTTTTGTTTATAGGTTGAGTCAACCATAAGTTGACTGGCACTTCACCTGCTTCAGAGACTGCATATCTATGGTATTCATAGAGGATTTTGTTTGTGAAGGTTAAATTGAATGGCTTTTGTTTTAAGCTGTCGAAATCTATGTCATAATTTAAACCTGAAAGAAGAACTAATACGTTTGGATTTTCTCTGTGAATTGTTTTGGCTCCTAACTCTACATAGTATCGCCATTGTTTCTCGTTTTCTCGTGGTCCTCGTATTTCGTTTCTTACGCTCATTCCTACAACCTGCGGCACCAAAATTATCGTAAATATCAAGAAAATAAGAAATCGGTCCGTGTATGGACCGTATTGCCTTCAGGTTATGTCTTTAAGGTCCTTCATGAAAATTTTCACGTTTTGAGGTCAAGTCGCCCTTTGAGTCCACTCCATGAAATTTTTCACTTTTTGAGTCCAAGCCATGTGAGAATTAACGAATGGTAAAATTTCTTTGAAAATGTGAAAATTTCCATCTTCTGAGTCCAGCCCGTGGAAATTTTCCACATTTGGAGTCCGAATTAAGGAAGGATGAAATCCCTTGAAAAGGTTGAAATTTCTACTTTTGAGTCCAACCTATTGAAATATCCAGCATTAGATTTATATCATTATCAATTTAACTCATTATGATCAACGTTGTATCACTCGTTGTAGCATAACCGTTGTGCCTCTATCATTACTCGTCTAAATATGTGGAAATTTTCCGGATCGGGAGGTGTTTCGTCATTTTTTAATTCTCACTTGTCTTTCCTTTCACAACGTGAAAAAATTTCATGGATGGACTCCAAAACGTGTAAAGTTAAAAAAAAAAAAGGACTTGAAAAAATTGCTATATCTAACACAACCTGAATAGGAACTTGAAAAAAATGTCATATTCGTAATCAAAACAGGAACTTGAAAAAAATGTCAAGTCAGGAAATAACTTTGAAAAACAATACGGGTCAGGGACGTGATTTTCTACTTTCTCGTCAATACCCTAACGAATGTAATTAATGCATGCGTTTGATGGTAAAAGTTTGGAGTGCTTACCATAGGAGTGTCCTTGTAAAGTGTAGACACAGTAATCAAGGTCTTTAACCACTGATTAGGATCAAAATACTTATCACCCCAAAACCCATTACCGTCATTAGCGTGGCAACAGTACAGCGGCTTACTAACTTGACAATCAAGCACCGTATAAACGCCGTGTGCGGCGAGTTCATCCACCACCGCCTTCTGGGCATCCACCAAGTTCATACTCAATAATTCCGGATTATGCTTAACAATCCCACCTAACGCCTTATACAATCCCCAATTAGTGAAGCTCTGGGCCACCGTGAGGGTAGAATTGTAAATGTACATGTCGGTGGCGTATGTTAAGCGTATGCAGTTAAAGCCCATAAGAGATATCCGCCGGGCGATGGTGGTGAGTGGCTGTTTGTCGAGGTGTTCCGGCAACATGGGTTGTAGGTGGCCGGCCCAGTTGGCACAGGCGAGTTTAACTCTCTGGTTTGTTGTATCGTCTATTATGAATCTTGATTTTGATGATAATGGGACTGCATTTGATGAAGAAATAATGGATGTGAATAGTAATATGAATATTAATATTGCTATTGTTGCAGTTCTTGATTTCATGGCCATGTTTTGTTTTTCTTTTCTTGCAGAAAGAAAGAAAGAAAGATGTGCATGGAAAAGTAAGAAAGAAATGGAGGGATATTTATAGTATAATTAGTGAAATGGAGAAGAAGATAAAGGTTAAGGGAGATATACATTGATCATGTAGATTGAGTTTTATTAGATTAGATTAGTAGAGAAGAGATTAAATTTGACTCAGTCGTATATGCAACTTCAATATATATAGGATTACTTTTACCGATCCATGGTATCTTTGTTTTGAAAATTTTAGGATGGATGATTGATGTAACGCCCCGCTCCCAGATACCGAACCCTTATCCGGAAGAGAACGTTCGGCGCGTATAACGTTAAATAAATCTAAAATTATACGCCGCCTCTACGTCGTCATATCAAAAATAAAGCAGCAACTGCGAAAAGACTGGGTATAAAACATAAATCTTCACTGAATAGAATACAAACCATCTAGGGTTAAAAAAAAAAAAAAAAAAAAGCTTACAACAACGATATAAAACTTACAACGTCGATCGCCAAAAAGAACGATACCAAACTAGTCTCACAAACTTGAAATAAAAGTACAATGAGCATAAGAGAATCTACAAAATAAACCGCATAACCTTTAAAGAAAAAGTGAAGGAAAACATCGAGTGACTTCAACGCCATCAAAACGTCATTGAACTCCTCGACGAGCTCAAGGCTAACTCGATCAACTGTTCGTCTTCTCACCCCAAACACATAGAAAAATATGCATTCGAGGTAAGTACAACGTGCTCGAAGAAAAAGAGAAGCTATGATAACAACTATAGTTTATAAAGAAAAGATAATTATTTAATTAGTTATTTAAGTGAGACCGACTCAATCTAGGGTTCACTTCATGCTAAATCAACATGTTGTGACTAATCTGTTTCTAGCTTAACCTATCTATGTTACAACCGCACTCAAGGGCACTACGCGCGCGATCCCCAAGCAGAGTCCTCTCAGTACTTAGGGTCTTTGACCTGAGTTCTTCCACCTTGGGAACACTCTTTTGCAACATATTAGTGGATCACACCAATACCCACGAAGTCTAGAAAGGTAGACTCCGATAGCACGCACACCTCAAAGAGAGTCCCTCCGTGCATTTAGGGTCTTTTGACTCTACGAAGTTCTTCCACCTTCAGAGGTAGCACATGCATCGCGATTTAGCCTGGTGCCTAGCCAAGAGAGAGAGGTTGTTTAATCTTTTACTAGTCAAGACGTTGTTTATTAGGTTATTAGCTAGCCAACCTAAGTATTTTCAAGTAATCTCCTCACATAGACTACTCTCTTCCTAGACCACTAGACACGGACAAGTCCTAGCACATACATACAGGCGTTGATGAATCCTAATTCATCAAAGCACAAGCCTATCATGCTCTTCCCGACGGATCCGAACTTCAACTCCCTTTAAGAGTACATTCGGTGTTTTAACTGAACGAATCAGAAGCTCAATTCAGGCTTGTCTACGTTTATACCATATTAACATATCATATATAAAGGTTTCATAAAGGCTGAACGACAACCAACCAAGAAAGAAGGACAAAACAAGCTAGACGCCCGTTTAAGACCCTGGACGCCCGTCTGAACCTTACTGGACGCCCGTCCACTATACCCAGACGCCCGTCCACCTAAAACAGTTTCAATCCTGAATGTAAAACAACACTTCAGGCGCCCGTCCGAGAGGCCAGGCGCTGCGTCTGAATGTACTCGAGCGACGCCCGTCCAGGTGAACCAGGCGCCCGTCCACCTGGGTTCGACCCAAACCCTAGAATCATCATCATGCGATTTCGGATCGTTTCCAAACCAAACATCGGCAAGAACAACACGAAAAAACACCGAAAACTACATCTAGACATACCATAGCACTTATGATCAATGCTCAACCCAATAACCCATCTTTCTAGCACCAAAACACTTTACAAAAACATCTAAACCTTATAAAAGACAATTGAGATCATAGGGGTAGTTCTCCTTACCTAAATGCAACCACCAACCGGATCAAAACTCGAGAGAAAAGCTGCTGCAACAACACAACCAAACCGAAGGCAAAACGCCATCCTCTACACGGCGATTCCAACTCTTGAATTTGCTCGGAAAAACGATCAACCCTTCCTTTGATGGTTGAAGAACTCTTCTAGTCTCTCCTTTTCTTTCTCATTTGCTTGCAGAGAGAGATGAGGGGAAACGTGAAAACTGATTTCTAATTAGGTTTAGGAGATTAGTGTTAGGTTAACCTTAAATACCCACTTCCAAAATAAACCCCTTTTACTAAAACACCCTTGCTTAACAAAAATCTGGTTTTTCTCTCTTATATAACAAAAATATATATATATATATACTTCAAATCGTTTAATTAAATAACCCGAAAAACTCCGAATTTGTTAAAAGACTCTTTTACCCCTTTTCTCAAAAGTCGGGATGTTACATTCTTCCCCTTAAAGAAGTTTCGTCCTCGAAACTTGCCGAACCAACACCACTCTCAACTTAGATACCGGTTCGTGCATTTCTAGTTCACTTTCAAAAACGCACCAATGTTATCTCCAACTGATTTGAACCTTAGTAATTTCATCGACAAGACTTCATGATTTCCACACAACTAATCTTGCACTTGGACTCCAAGCACCATTCTATCTTATTCACACCTTTCATCTACCTTATGCTCAACTCTACTAACCTAACTTCTTAAACTCCTCCTATAACACTTTGTCCCAAAAGTCATGCCAATCCTCTAGTTAACATGTAGTATTCTTCCGGGTTCTTTGTCCATTCATCACCCTTACGAAGTTTCCAGACTTACACAAAAGTTACTCCTGATCTATACATTCGCCTTACCCTCAAGAAACTAACTATTAACTTAAAGAACTTCAATTCCGCCTTGTTATCAATTCAAAGACTAAACCATCTATAACACATCCAAACCATAGACAAACTTCAATCTTTCCTAGTCTCCAAAAAGGTAACCATATAAACATCTTCTACCAACCTTATAAGGCTTTCCTATAGACAAGAAAACGACTTTCGACAAGTGAGTTTATCAAAGAACCATAATTTTATAGTCCAACGAGAATATTGGAGTTGTGAAAGAGTTTATTTTTAAACAACACATCTATAAGAAACAAAGTTTTAAACTTGTCCTCACTTTGATTCCGAAGGAAGGTAAGAATGGTTATGCAAATATTTTGAAAATTTGAAACTACTAAGGAGATAGCAAATAGGAAAATCTTGAGATGTATAACACAAAATGAAGACGGATTGAACTTGGTTCACATGCATATAATAAAACATTTGTTTAGATAATGCAAAATGGATGATATATAAAATTTGCCTATATGAGGGTACTTGTGATAAGTCACTAAAAACAAAAGTACTGACCGAGACATTTATCACAAATGAGGTCATTCTACAAAATCCAGATTGGAACATTTTCCTTTCTCTTGAAGTAAGTGGTATGATTGAATGCAAAAGAAAGACAAACTTGCTATTAAAGAGTTCAATAGAAAGGTCTAGAAGTGGAAGAAGTCTCAAATATTACTCAAATATGTACATATACATATAATAAATATATATAAAAATTTGAAGACGAATAATATTCTTTCGAAAGATTTCATGCTGAGAATCCAAGTAAATTGGTGAAATGTTGCGAAAGGGGTCATGAATGATGATAACGTGGAAAAGAAAGCAAAAGAATTCAGAAAATGCATAATCTATTTCTTTCAACAACCGTTGCAGTTAAAATATTATTTTTGAAAGAGGGAAAACATCTTCTCCAAAGGTTCAAAGATAAAGGTAAACCGGAGAAGTGCTTCGTGAAGAAATCATAAGTGACGACTGAGTAAAGAAAACACAAGAGTTTCGAATAGTGCATGTTTTTGTGTCGTTCAAAGATTCACACAATAAGGACTATTGTGATTTTGTTAAAAGGTTTTGAATTGAAGGGGAAAGTGTTCAAAGGATAAGGACAACCCTTTGTTCTTAAAACAAAAAATCAGAAAGTCATTTCTTCCAATTTGAAGAAAGAAGGTTTAGAATAAAACAAAACAACTTAACACCTGTAGTAAAAAAAATTTTTCTTTGTCGAGGAAAACTCTTAACAAAATAAGTTGCATGCTAAAATCCTTTATCAAACGTAGCTTTAAAAGACGTGCATGAGTTGTAAGGGAGGTTCAACTACTCGCTTATTCAAAGACAAAAATTTCATAGGGAGTAAAAGATGCAGTATCTTGAAAGTAATTATCGATAGAACTTTTGAACACATGTATATAATTTTTTTTTTAAAAGTAGCCTGGAGTTACTAAATAACACTTTGGTAAGGAATGGTTGTTCACGTATTCTTACCGGAAGACAAAGGATTATGTAATTAAAATGGATGTTTTGAGAAAGTTTGATCTTTCCACCTGTTTTAAAATGTATAAAATTCTAATAAAAGAGTTGAGTCTTTAAACAAAAGTTTTCTGCACCAAAACATCGTGTATGGGATGCATTGAAGGTAATCACTAGGATGTAAAAGTGTATTGACCCGAATTTGCTAAACATGATGCAATGAAAGGGTATGCAGCTGCTGCCGATTCAAATAGTTCAAAGGATGAGAAACTCATTTCCTTTAAATCAAGCATTTGACACTATGAAAACATCTTCATAAAAAAAAAACATCAAAGTATGCGCACACTTGAAAAATAAAACTTCACATGGAAGAACTCTTACCGAGTTCAAAAGTTTCAAACGGATGATCCAAATACCACATTGGTCACAAATAGTATGAAGGGGAAAAACATTTGAAATTAGAGGTAACTAAGTGTGAATCCAAATGATTATAAAAGTACCTCGTTAAAGAAAACATGGGATTGGAAAGTCACCATGTAAGTGTTTCTTGTCACAAAAGGGTATTAAATCTACAACACTTAATATCTACTCACTAAACTTCTTATTTTGGATAACAAGTAAGTTAGGGTCTTACGCTTCAAAGCCTTCCCAACACATACTACCCCACACCTAAACTTCCAAGGTGAAAGAATGTTGTATGGCCTTTCATGAACAAGTACTTAAAAGGGTTTTAAGAGTTTAAGTACATACATCAACCATGAAATGATTGACTTGCACAAAGTAACCCAAATTAATTTTGAACAAGATGTAAAAAGAAAAGTTGTAGGTATACAAGCTTTACATATGCTACACAAAATTCAGAATTTATGGAAAAGCATAAGTTGGTTAAAAATAATTATTTTCGTCAACTGCTGCAAGCTGTCAAAACTTTCAGAAATTTAAAATCTGCTTTACTTTGCAGATTGAACTCAAACTAGAAAGAATTAGCACTTGACTCCAAAACAAAAATTGCAGATCAGAAAGTTTTCTACAACATATCAAAAATCCAAGTCATTTGAAGATGTTTAGCTTATTCAAAACAGACTCATAATTAAGAGTACCGCTGCAGAATTTTCTGAACAGAGTACTCCTCCTTGTTAAACAATTTATGAACAATCCATATTGAAAACTAAGTTGATGCCAAAATAGAAAATGTAGATAAGGCAATTTCCTAAGTGACTGCAAATTTATAGAATTTTTGAAACATCAGAAGTAATATTAAAACACATATAGAAACGTGAACAAAGTTGTTTTACTCGTTTTGCATAACACCAAAATACATAATCAAGGCAATGATTGAATCAAAAGGTCGCAATAAGAAAACTTTAAATCCTCCAAGAAAAGAGCAAAAGGAGAAAAGTCTAGAAGCTCCAAAAGAAGAGAAGGGTTCTGCTAAAGATCCTAGAAGGAACACTAGAGGGCATCACATAAAGGATGTGAGCTTGGAACTCTAACTAACCTTTGCCTAGGAAGACTCTTCACCTGGTCCTAGTGAAACTTGACCAAGGTCTAAAGATTCTTAGTTTTACGATTTGCCACCAAGAACAAAAGAAGTCAGAAAGGTTCTAAAAGATCTAAGATACCTTATCTTAAAAACAAAAGTTTAGGTCGAAGAAGAAACTTCTATGAATTCTGCACTTAAAAGATCAAAGAAGTCGAAATGGTTACTAAGCGATCTAAAAGGTCTTATCTTAAGGAAGGGAAGCCTAGAAAAGCAAGGCAGCTTAGCTCGATACCAACCAGTAACGCCCGCTCCCGAGATACCGAGCCCTTATCCGGAAGAGAACGTTCGGCGCGTATAACGTTAAATAAATCTAAAATTATACGCCACGACCTCTACGTCGTCAGATCAAAAATAAAGCAACGGAAGCCCAAAAGACTCGGGTATAAAACATAAATGCTACTAGAATAGAATACAAACCATCTAGGGGTTAAAAAAAAAAGGGAAAAGCTTACAACAACGATATAAAACTTACAACGTACGATGCCTCAAAAGAACGATACCAAACTAGTCTCACAAACTTGAAATAAAAGTACAACAAGCTTATAAGAGAATCTACAAAATAAACCGTACAACCTTTAAAAGAAAAGTGAAGGAAAACATCAGAGTGACTTCAACGCCATCAAAACGTCATTGAACTCCTCGACGAGCTCAAGGCTAACTCGATCAACTGTTTCGTCTTCTCACCCCCAAACACATAGAAAAATATGCATTCGAGGTAAGTACAACGTACTCAGTAAGAAAGAGAAGCTATGATAACAACTATAGTTTATAAAGAAAAGATAATTATTTAATTAGTTATTTAAGTGAGACCGACTCAATCTAGGGTTCACTTCATGCTCATCAACATGTTGTGACTAACTGTTTCTAGCTTAACCTATCTATGTTACAACCGCATTCAAGGGCACTACGCGATCCCCTCAAAGAGAGTCCTCTCATACTTAGGGTCTTTGACCTCTGAGTTCTTCCACCTTGGGAACACTCTTTTGCAACATATTAGTGGATCACACCAATACCCACGAAGTCTAGAAAGGTAGACTCGATAGCACGCACACCTCAAAGAGAGTCCCTCCGTGCCAGGGGGTCTTTTGACCTCACGAAGTTCTTCCACCTTCAGAGGTAGCAGCACATGCATCGCGATTTAGCCTGGTGCCTAGCCAAGAGAGACAAGGTTGTTTAATCTTTTACTAGTCAAGACGTTGTTTATTAGGTTATTAGCTAGCCAACCTAAGTATTTTCAAGTAATCTCCTCACATAGACTACTCTCTTCCTAGACCACTAGACACGGACAAGTCCTAGCACATACACAGGCACGTTGATGAATCCTAATTCATCAAAGCACAAGCCTATCATGCTCTTCCGACGGATCCGAACTTCAACTCCTTTAAGAGTACATTCGGTGTTTTAAGCGAACGAATCGAAGCTCAATTCAGGCTTGTCTACGTTTATACCATATTAACATATCATATATAAAGGTTTCATAAAGGTGAACGACAACCAACCAAGAAAGAAGGACAAAACAAGCTAGACGCCCGCTTTAAGACCCTGGGCGCCCGTCAACCTTACCGGGCGCCCGTCCCACTATACCTGACGCCCGTCCACCTAAAAGCGATTTCAATCTCGAATGTAAAACAACACTTCAGGCGCCCGTCCCGCAGAGGCCAGGCGCGCTGCGTCTGAAATGTACTCGAGCAGACGCCCGTCCAGAGTGAACCAGGCGCCCGTCCCACCTGGTTCGACCCAAACCCTGAATCATCATCATGCGATTTCCGGATCGTTTCCAAACCAAACATCAAGCAAGAACAACACGAAAAACACCAAAACTACATCTAGACATACCATAGCACTTATGATCAATGCTCAACCCAATAACCCATCTTTCTAGCACCAAAACACTTTACAAAAACATCTAAACCTTATAAAAGACAATTGAGATCATAGGGGTAGTTCTCCTTACCTAAATGCAGCCACCAACCGTATCAAAACTTAGAGAAAAGTCACGCAACACAACCAAACCGAAGGCAAAACGCCGTCCTCTACACGCGATTTATTCCAACTCTTGAATTTGCTCGGAAAAACGATCAACCCTTCCTTTGATGGTTGAAGAACTCTTCTAGTCTCTCCTTTTCTTTCTCATTTGCGCAGAGATGATGGGGAAACGTGAAAACTGATTTCTAATTAGGTTTAGGAGATTAGTGTTAGGTTAACCTTAAATACCCACTTCCAAAATAAACCCCTTTTTACTAAAACACCCTTGCTTAACAAAAATCTGGTTTTTTCTCTCTTATATAACAAAATATATATATATATAAATATACTTCAAATCGTTTAATTAAATAACCCGAAAAACCTGAATTTGTTAAAAGACTCTTTTACCCTTTTCTGAAAAGTCGGGATGTTACAATTGACTAACAAAATCACGTTTTTTTCATTTACATTAGTATTTAGTATCAAGTAAAAACAATCAGGTGAAGATGATTTTGATTTAGTAGAGGGGATATTTATTTAAAGGGCTAGGAGTAGAGCGACGACAAAATAAGATATGAAAATGGGAAAAAGAAAAAAAAAAATAATGGTTGAGGAAGAAAAAATGCGCTACATTCTACACATGTATTCACTACATTTGGTTTTAGCGAATACGTAATGAATACGCGCTGCCGTTCTTCTCAACCACTATCTTTTTTTCTTGTCCTTTTTCCTCATTTTAGATCAAAAACAGTCCTTTACAACCTTTAACCTTTTATTTATTTGTTTTTTTTTTTTTTTTGAGGGAAATCAAGTTATTTTTCAACTTCCGACACTTCACACTTGTTGAATTGGTAATTTGAAAATTACTTTTCCTTTGTAACATTGAATTACTAACATAACATTTTGTCCGTTTTAAGATTATATCAAGTACCTTCACAAAAAATAAAAAATAAAAAAATTAAAGAAATGGTGAGAAAGAAATGAAGTCATGATGTTCAACATTTGATAAGTTGTATCTTTGAAGTATTGCTATTATAGGTAGAACGTATGTATCATTTCTTTGGTACACATTTCACACAATCATTTGTGATTATTATAACTCCTTCAGTTTGAAACATGGATTATTAAATCTCCATATTTCATAATCAATTATCAGTGTTTAAGAAAATGTCTGGCACCAGAATCTCTACATAGATCCGTGAAATACAATATATCTTTAACTACTTTTTACGCACAAAATACAAGATCTCCATATAAATTATGAGTTTGTAACCATTTCACAAAACTACATAAAATGAAGAAAAATAGAGATTATGTAAACAGACTAACGTAAATGCTGTTGTGAGCAATACATATTACATAGGTAGCCCAAAAGAAAGATTATTTCTGTCTAGTCTTTCTTTAGGAGTCGCCTAAGCAAAAATTAAGGACAAGGTTCCAACGAAGCTTGTTCCTCCCAAATACCATTTAAGTTAGACTGCCACAATCTTCCAACCCCATCACTACCAACAGTTGCTAGTGTCGTCCCACTCACATCCCATTCCATCTCCCAAACCTACACAAACACACCCCACTGTTTACAAGAATCTCATTTTTCAATCCCTTCATGTTATATGAAATCAGTTAGATGTAAATACAGAGGTTATTATAGGTATGATGATACCTCCCCATTGTGGCCTGAAAGCAAAGCAACTCTCTCAACTCGAAGCCTGCCTTCATGATTAGGGGTCGATCCAACATGCCATATCGAAATTCCCTTTAGAGTTGCAACTGCTATAGCTTCGTATGGCCTGACAAGAATTGCCAAAATTCGTTTGTCTGCCTTTCGATCATCCGTAAGTACCGTGTATTAAACAACTCAATGTTCAAAAAGAGGTCCAAGTATGTCGGTCTATGCTATCGTATGTCTTCTTCAAAACCTCATTGCCCCAATTTATTGAGAAACAAAACACTATTAAGGATGTAGGGTATAGCTATCGTGTTATTTCATTAACCGAAAATTACAGAAAGTGTTCTATAAAACTGAAACTATTCCACTTGTTAACTGAACTCATTATTCAATGCCACACAGGCCCGTGCATGCGCATGTTAAGCATCATAGAAAGTTTCAAGCTTGTTTTACCTTCCAATATTTGGTGACCAAGCAACTGCAAGAACTTCATCACCCTTCTCTTCTGGCAAAGCTAATTCAGCAACCGGAAGCCATCTTTGGTGATCTTGATCGAACTCCCACACCTACAGGATTCTATAGCATGAGTATATTGTAAACGTTAATGTCTAAAATTATTCGCCATCACAACAACTTAAGCTTTTAGAAGAAATGATTTTAACAAGGTAACAAAGTAGAAGATCATGGGTTCAAACCTCTCCATCACATGTTGGGCTTCTTAAACTGAATTTTCAAATAAGTCGATGACTAAGACCTAAGATAATTTCCTTTTCGCAATCAACCATACATCCTTACTCACGTTTTCCAACAGAATGTCAACGTTTACGATTTAGTTTTTGACAATTATTTCCAGCATCATCCCTAAACGAGTCATGAAAGAAACGGGATTACCTTGGGGGAATTAAGTTGTGGAATATCTGAATTAAAACCCAGTACAAAGCTTGCATGTGCATAATCACGTCTTTGCACATCCCAAGAAATGGATGCAGAAAAGCATGATGGCCTGGCAAATTTAGATGTAGATTCAATAACATTCTGAAATTCAGCCTGCAAGGAAAATATGGTTTCAGTTTAAGCAGGTGTAGTAGTGACTACAAATCCGATGTTCATTTCAGAAAAAAATTGAGGAAGGCCGTGATGGAATCCTCGATTGTATCTCTATTCATTGTGCTTGTTTGGGGAAAAAATTAAAACACTGAGGCGTGATAATATCATATTTTTATCATAATAATCAAATATTACAAACAGCGTTCAATGATGTTATGGAGTTCAGCTGCTTGCAGAGGTTTGGCAGCCCCATTCATCTAGTATCGATAATAAAGCAGTAATATACAAATCCTTGTAATGCTAACATTTGTATACATGACATTATCAAGGTAAAGAGGAAAATACAAATTACAAAGAAACAGGAGAAACTGGGTAAAGGAAATGATGGTTAAAACTGCCACATTTCTACAGGGGTAAGTTAAAGAAGTAAAGACAACCCCTTATCCTGATTCTTCAATAAATTATAAAACAATTTCAGGTAAAAATGTAAATAAATTAGGAAACCATCACCTGAAGTTGCCAATTCCCCAAATCAAAAGGATCTAGGAGTTCAAAGACTTTCACTTGGCCATTGGAAAATGCAGCAACCTGGAAAAAGGGGAATTTTGTCTTTAGAGGATCGTCAACTACATACAATGCAATGTCGTTGAATTTTGTATGGAGAGAATTTTGTGCATAGACTTCTCAAGAAAATAAGAACACAGAGGACACTAGAGGAATCAACTTTCAAGGCCACGTAAGTGGGAATATCTCTTACTAACAATTGACTCAACGTGCAAGTCTAGAGCTGCTTTGTAGAAATTAGCACAAGGTAATTGATCGATAATAACTCCTAGATTATGAGCTAAAAACATTTTTAACATTCATGTATTAAAGTGGAGCGACGTCTCTTCTAAACAATGACTAAACAAAGTGTCTCGCTTCGAGACTCTCATACCAAGATGAGGCGGTTTCTGAGTTGCACACAATTAAGTCAATACAGGAGATCGTTGCAACTCAGATAAGAATTTCCAGAACACAATCGTGAAGAACATAATGAATGTGCATTGCATGGGTCGTATCTTTTATGATTGATCTACTAAGACAGGTTTGTAAATCATATGCAGAAGCCAATACATTATTTGCAAGCTAATGAAAACCAAAGATGAAATGCCATTTCTACACATCATTTCATAATCATCAAATAACATATAAGTTGGCTGTAATTTACAAACATAAAAAAGCTTACCAATTTTAGACTCAGTGACACTCCAAACCGGACATCAAGGACTTTACTAGTGATCCCGTCAAACCTTTTGCAGATCTTCCACTTGAGAGTATCATTATCTAAAGAAGCATAACATGTCACAAAAAGTAACGCAGTTTCAAGAAAAAAACTGGTTCCCGAGCACTTCTCATTTTCTTTTGAGACTATTACATGGAGGGAATCATAGAGGCAATACAACTGTTTATATTTCCTTCTTATTCTTCTGGTTTCCAAATTCCAATTATAATGTGGTCAAAGAACCAATAAGATACACATTTCATTTGCAACGTACTAAATCTTACCCATGGTGATATACCCTGAGACCTTGGGGGTAAAGTTATACTTAGAACTAGGTGTTAACGATCAAACACGATTTCAAAAATGGCCTGTCAAAGCTATATGTAACAATAATATAAATAGGATCAGTTTGCATGTAAATGCTGTTTCCAACTAGTTCAAGTACTATCTGTATTGGATAAGTCATTTCCTTCAAAGGCTGATCGAATTTTTCATTTTTACGGACAAACAAAACAGGAAATGTGTTATCAGTGATTGATACAGATCATAGGCACAAATAACCGGAATAAAATCAATAAAAGGTAATCAATACACCAAAAAATGAACTGAAAAGCCAATCACTATAATACTTAAATACAAAATACATACTGCAAAAGAAGGCTTGTTGAATACCTTCCACAACTTCCTCCCACAATAACAAAGTACCGTCAGAACATAAGCAAGCTACCGAATCTCCGTATTCTGGAGGAACCCAAACTATTTTCAGAATGCTAGTCTCCGAAACCTTAAAATATATAGCAGAAACAAGTAAACTTTAGACTAAAAACAACAATAATAATAAAGCGTCCCTTTTTCCCATACACACAATCTCTCCAACATTTATCATTGCAAAGAAATTCTCCATATACTGCAGCTTAAAGATTAAATTGACAATGGCCAATCCACAGTAAAGGTTGGACTTCCTAATAATCCAACAAAAAGCTAACAGCAGAAACAATTAATTAATTCAATAAAAAAATAATAATAATAATAATACATCTAAAAAACTATTAACTACCCGAATTTCGTATAAATAAAATATTAAAGAGATCATAAGAGGCACGAAATTTGCAAATTTATTACCTTGAATCGAGAAGTAGAATGGAAGGTGGAAGCATCAGGGTTAATTAAGTCGTAAATGGAGACATTTCCATCAGTAAAACCAGCTGCCATTCTTTGGCCACTATAATTCCAAGCCGAGCATGTCGTCCCTTTATCTAATGTCGCTACTACTTTGTTGTCCATCCTATACTCTGTTTCGCGAATTCCAAACTACAAGCTACGGTTGGTTGCTGTTTGTTGCTGCTAATGGCCCTCAAAAACCCTAACCGGTTTGGCGCAGCTCACTGTGTTTTAGGTTGGCGCCACAATTTGTTTGATTTCTTTAGGAGTAGTGATACATACACTACTTATTTCACCATAACATCCTATACAACACAATCCAACACCATTTATTTTACTGGGACCATCACAATAAATAATTCATCATTTTAATCCATGGAAATAAACCATGTAGTGAAAAGTGCACTACACATTTGTGTAGTGCACGTACTATTTCCCTTTCTTTAGGTAGGTAAAGGACCATTTCTCGATTTGTGCATGTCAACCTTGCGCAGGAGCCATGTTAATTTTTTCTGTATCGTTTCAATTTTATCGGATTTGAGATGTTCGGACATGACATATGGAGTCTTTATTATAATCGTTGATCGTTGGATCCGTGTCACGTGCAGAAATAGAAAAACCAATTTTTTGTCTTATATACTCCTTGTATCAGAATTTTCCATGAGATTAGTTCTTTGTTCGACATAGTTTGAGTTCAAATAATACTTGAATACTAAAGAGAAATGTTTATATCGGAATTTTCGATGAGATTTGTTCTTTGTTTGACATAGTTTGAGTTCAAATAATACTCGAATACTAAGGAGAAATATTTGTGTCACAACAAAATGTGCAAAACAATATACCACAACAACATCTTTCACCATTGATTTGTTTAGGACCCATTTAAATCAATAAGTCTCACATCATAATCAATGATCCAAAAATATGTTGTGCACTTTGTTGTGGCCTTATTGCTGTGGCATTATCACTGCTAAATACTAAATGAGGTAGTTTCAAGCATTCTAAAGTTCAATTTGTTAACTTGTAAATATGCTCGAACTAAAAATATTGTTTTTTAATGAAACAAAAACATACGTTAATGAATGTCTAATTTATCCCATTTTAGAGAACATAGATCTTCCAAAGATAGCTTTTCTCTTTAGAAAAGTTGTACTCACAATATGTGGAGCGTTAATCCACTATTGTGGTGGTTATAAATAGCTATTGTATTGTTCTTTTCAATTGTAATAAAAAAAAAAAATGAAAGAGAAACATACAAAAGCTTTATGCAAATCAACCGTTTCATGGGAAAAAATTATGAGAAAAATGTATTGTGGACCGGTGTAATGAAACATAAGTTTATAGACAAAAGGTTCACAAAATGAGAGTCGGGATCCTCTTAAGTATTATTAGCCTTAAAAGTGATCAGAACGGATGAGTTTCTGAAACGATCAAGCAAGCTTAGGCTCTTCCGTAAATGCCAAAGAATCAAAATAACATATTTATACCAAAGAATCAGACCAAAAATTCAATAAAATGCAGGCTACACCATATTGTTCTTCAAGGATGAAATCTTTGGTGAAAGAAGCAACAAAAACGCCAGAATCGAGACGAACAAAACAATCGGAAAACAAATCTCAACGGGTCATTGACTTCTTCTGATGCAATACTAGTTGGAAGTGGAGGAGGACATGGCCACAGCATCTGCAAGATCATTAATGAAATTAGGGTTGCAATTCGGTGCAGGAACATGGCCCCAGTTTACGATCCCAGATTCAAGGGCTAGTTCCCTGTATTCCATATCTATTTCCCTCTACTGTCTCTCTGTGTTCACTTCCAAAGCTGCAATCATACGAGCATTGCAACATCAAATACCAAAGCTAGATCCTTAGAGAATATTTAACAAGTGAAAAAAAAAAAGGGGGGGGGGGGTGGGTTACGGTTTACGGTTTACGGTACAACTGTTGTAGCAAGTGTCTTGGATTCCAAGACTTGACATCCAATGAAAGTGTCTTGGACTGGGCAAAAGCTGTAACAAATTTTTTTTTTTTTTTTTTTGAGGTTCCTATAGTAAAGCAAAAGAGTAAATATACCTATATACCTGGTTAGCCAAAGTATGGTCATTTTTTACTTCTCTAGCTTTGAGCTCTTGCATTATAAATAATATGCACTCCTCCATTTGAGCTTTATAGGGATCGCCCGCATCCTCTACATAACTGATTGGCACACCATGAGCACTGAAAAATATCTTGACCTAGAAATATGATGCTCAGCAACAATTTCAACATGAAAAAGCAAGACTCATCTAATCGCAAGTCAACAGTTTCAGACTGGAGAAGTATCTGTCCACATCACCAAGGCTCCAGCATCTTTAAAGGATCCCAGCATGATAAACTTGCAGATATCTGAGCTCAGCAGATTCACGACATGACTCGTACTGACAGTACCAAGCCAAGCACCCCTGTTGATATCAATTAACTTCTGAACCAATGACATGTGGAGGAAGCCTGCCAGCTTTTATAAGGTTTTCAACACTCGATGAGACTTTTGGATCTCCACATAGAATTGATATCGCTTTTCTTAAACTCAGGTGGTTTTTATCAGTTGAATCAGGGAAAATGCCCTGGTTGGACATTTTTTCTAGTATATTGAAAGCCTCAATCAGGCTTGTGTTAGAAATAAATATATCAATTAATGCTACATAAATATATGCATCTGGAAGCATTTTTCTCTCTTCCATCCTTGCCAAATATAACTGAGCATCATGTGCCATACTGCATTTACAAAGCCCATTAATCAGAGCCATAAAAGTAACTCTGTTTGGCAAACAACCTTTCTCCTCCATTTCTTGAAACAACTTTACAGCATCCTCCGGTCTGTTGCAATTACAAAACCCATCTATCAAAGTGGTGTAAGTTACAACACTAGGCTCCCCTCCTCCCTCATCCATCATTGACAGCCACAAATAAGCCTGATCCACATTGCCTCCTTTACACCACGCATCAATGAGCAAGTTGTGCGTAACAACTGATGGAACCAGCCCCTTAACCAGCATCTCGTTTAAGAGATCACGTGCCTCAGACAACCTTTCTGCCTTACAAAGTCCGTTTATTACAGTGTTATATGCAACAACATCAGGGCAATAACCACGTTTACAGAGGTCTCTAAATAGCTGCAGAGCATGATCAAGTTTTTTCATCTTTACAAAACCATCAATAGCAGCAGAATATGCAACTATATTAGGAAGGAATCCCACTTGAGTCATTTCATCAAGGAAGTCGCGAGCCTCGGCTGGTTTACCCTGCTCACACAGTTTTTCAACAAGCACAGTGTAGTTTTTTATCCAAGGCTCATACCCATTTGCACGCATATCCTTTACAAAATGCATGGCTCCTGGAACATCCATTCGCCTGCATAGGCATCGAAATATTGAGTTATGGGTGAAATGAGTTGGCTGGAGACCCGACTCCTTCATCTCATTCACGAGTTTGTAACACTCCTCCAATCTATCAGCATCGCTCAGAGAATTGATAATACAATTATATAGAAGCACACTTCGTTTACAAGAAGCACAATCCATATCATGAAAGAGTTGTAAGGCCACATCTAACTTCTGAGATCGGCATAGACCCTCAGTAACTGTTTCAAATGATGTAGTGTCCGGTTGGACAAGTATTTCTAGCGATAACAGCAAGTCTTTAACAATGTTAAAACTCTGCTCATCCCTCATCATGGCTCTTAAAAGATGAAAAGCCTTTTCAACAGATCCATTAGCAGTAAGACATTTTAACACAGCATTATACAGTAGCAGAGTAGATTCCTTTTCCAAATTTGGTGGGCTTTCCTTGATCAACTGGTTCATCTCTCTCTCGGAGACAAATGGTAAAAGCTGACAAAGTATTTTAATGTCAGGTCTTATACCCAAGTCCTTCATTTGTGAGAACAAGTTTAAAGCTTTTGCAACTTCTCCTTTTGAACACAGGCCTCCAATGAGTGCATCAAAAATGGAAATGTCGGGAATGACCCCTTGCTTCTCCATTTTGTAATATAGTTGTAAAGCGCAGTTTACCTGTCCTTCCCTAGTAAATCCATGAATCAAAACATAAAATGTTTTTTCATTCAAGCTAATATTGAGGTCCTCCATCCTCTCAACCAATTCAAACGCCCTTTCCACCTCACCCATTTTACTTATTGACACCACCAACATGGACAAAACATAAGCATCAACCATACCCTTGTTGAGCATTTCATCAAACAATGCTAGGGCCTGCTCAAACTTCCCACCATTGCAGTAACACTGTAGAACTGGAGTCAAAGAATATTTATCAATTTTCCAACCAAAACCACGCATCTCATTTAGTCTCATTTCAAGCAAATCAACATCACCAGATTTCGAAATGACCCCTAAGAGGCAACTGTAGACATAACTATTCAAAGAACAAAGATTCCATCTTTTCACTTCATCAAACAACATATTTGCTTCTTGTGTCAACCCTCGGCTGCCTAAAAACTTAAGAAACTGACCCAATGCCCCTGGTGTCATGTAACATCTTGAATTCAACATATCAGAAGCTAAAGCATTCAGTGATGCATTTTGTCGAGCACTACATAGAATTGAAGCCATCGCATTGAAAGTATAACAATTGTGGCTATACCCAGGTTGAGTTGAAGCCCATTTAAAGAACGTGAGAGCTCTTTTCCAGCTTTTGAATCCTTTCAAAACAGTTTCAACAACTTCCGTACTGAGATTTGGCCTCAACTGCTTTAGTTCCAAACTTTCGGGGTCAAACGATTGCATGGTGAAGATGGAAATGAGATTTTTAGCAAAATCCGAATTTTCCTGCGTGCAAATCAGTCTAGAAAACGGAGAGGAGATTCTAAAGACATCATTACCAATTATGTTGAGGAAATATCTTGCTCTGTATAAAGCCATCCTCGGTAAAAATGCAAATTATTGGCTTTCAAGTTTCAACTGACTAGTTTTTGAAAAATATTACTGGAAATGCCGAAGAAGAGGCACGAAACACAATTCCTCCGAAAACAGCCTTCCATCTCCTTTCTCTCAATAAAGAGAAAATCTCCGTCAAGGTTCAGCTCTCTGTTCTGAGCCGCCCCCAATGTCCACCGTCACAACACACCGGCCACCAGGTGTATGATGATGTATGCTTAAAAAACGAAACCGTTTCAAGCAAAAAAGATGTGTGTATGTCTGTATCATCAAAGCATGGAGAAAACTAAGAAGCACCTTGCTGTGGAGGCAGATGTCTCGCAGTCTCGCTATCTTTGCACTGATCAAGAGACTGCTCGGAAATGCACAGAAAGAAAGCAAACATGTTACACAACCAAAAATAGCAATTGATATCTACATATCTGAGAAACAAATATCGGGGCAACATTATCACGCATGCCAGGTTTACCAAATTCAAGATACGCCTCATGAAGCAATTTGAATCTGACATAATCACACTTCAATACTTACAAAAACGTCATAATTAGGGGAGGATCCAGGAAAATAGTTCAGTGGAGTCACAAAAATACAGTACAAAGCAGACAAACTAGAACTGTTTCGAGCAAAAAAAAAATTACAGTAAATGATCTGAGCACAAAATTACATTACATAGCCAAAAAAATTCAACTTATCCGGACACAAATTTGTTTCTAATATATAAAATTAGTACTTGGTAGTTTATCACTTTATGTAGTCAATGAGGTATTGTTACCTCTCGGAGCTTCCTGCTTGCCTATACTGGACAACTGAGCAGGCAGTTCACGCCTTCAACTTGAATCTTGAAGACAGAGAGAGAAGAGGAGGGTGTTGTAATGTAGAGGGAGCCGCCGCTGGTGGTGGAGCACCATTCCTTTTGCCGGACGATTAGGAGAAGCGGGAGGAGAATGGAAAGTGGAGAGAGTGGAGGCCTTGGAGGGAGAAGAGGGTGCCGTTTAGATGGAAACGAAATTATCACTCTCCAAATACACTCCCAAATTAGACTCCACCAACACTTTTCACCATCGAATAGGCCCTTTCAACGGTGAAATTTCAGATTTTAGAGGTTTGCGGAAGGAAAAGGCGTCAGGGGTTGATGAAACGTCCAGGTCGGGTTCAATCGGGTTATGCAGGTAATTAGGGTTCAAATTGTAATTTTCTGTTAGGAAACTTAACCGTACATCACCGGTGAACCCGCCTATATATCAACAAAACGATGTCGTATTGGTCTAACTTAAAAAAAAAGTCACGAAAGTGTGGGGAAGCATTGACTTGAAATTAGATGACGTCGACATTATTCGGGCTCGACCCGTCGTGTTTGTTGATTAAAATAATATTATTTAAAATTTTAATATCCGACACATGCTGGATACTCATGACACGATGCTAACATTCCCCGACACTCATTAACACAATTTTAATTAATTTTTTTACCTTGATTTTAGTTTTATTTCGTTAGAGCGTTAAAATACATGATTTTAACATTAATTATAGTTTTACAAGTAATAATATTTAACTTAATTTGTTTTTCTTAATAAACAATCATCTTTTACAAGTATAACAATCTATCTCTAAACAATAAAACTTATGGATTGAGACAAGTATAACAATCTATCTGTAACGCAACGTTCCCGGACACCGAGTCTTTATCCGTAAAAGGAACGTTCGACACGTATAATATAAAATAAATTACATATTATACGTAAGTCTCTACTACGTCGTATCGAGTTAAAGCAAAACGGAAGCAAAATACTCGGGTATAATTTTTTTCCATCAAAAAAGAATAGAAACTCAATATCTAAAGATAGAAAATGTAACATTTATTACATTGAAAAACCAAACGAAACTTAAACTATACGAAAACATCCAAACGTATACTAAAAAGGAAATTACACGGTTCCCAAAGAAACAACCAGTCTAGTATATAATAATAAAGAACAGAAAAGTAAATGTTTCAACGTCGGCGTCCTCAAACGTCGTCATCAAAGTCTTCCTCGAACTCTGAATCTACATATTCATCTTCTCTCCCCAAAGCACAAAAAAAAATGCATTTGAGATAAGTGTAATGTACTCAATAAGAGGTAGAAACTACAAATTAATTAAGGTTTATTAACAAGTTTTTTATTTGGCCGACTCAACTTCATGTCCATCAACATGTCATGACTATACATTTCTAGCTTGACTTATCTTGGTTACGTCAGCATTCAAGGGCACCACGCATGGCGTTTATCAGCCTGAAGATATACTTGCTAACTAACGGTGGATAGCACCTGATAGCTCCGGGGGTCTCCCGGGTATGCGTATACGCTCGATGAATTTCCTCAACTACCATTCAGCCTTTTGAGCCAGTAGCGTTGTTCACCTTTATGAGCGTACCACATCGCCGATATGAATCGGTGCCTGACCAAGAATATGTGACGTTTTATCTTTTACTACCACGAATGTAATTTTATTGTGTATTAACTAGCCACCTAAGTGTTTTCAAGGAAAATCTCACATTATCAACTATACTCTCTCACTTAGACAGCTAGACATCACATCCTATCAAGTACACAGACATTGATGAACTCTAGTTCATCAAAACACAAGCCTACCATGCCCTTCCGACTGTCCCGAACTTCAAATCCCTTGAAGAGTACATTCGGTGCCAGAACTAAACGCATCAGAAACTCAATCAAGGCTTGTTCATGTTTAATTAATGTTATTAGATCATGAAACAACATTTAAGACTCACACCATAGCTTAAAACAACCTTTTCCCAAAATAGGGGCAATATGTGCACATTCCAGGTAATGTGTGCACATTGGGCAACAAAAAGCATTCTGCCCAGTCAATGTGTGCACATTCCAGGGAATGTGCGCACACTCCAGGGCCTGTACAACTAAAACAGCATTCTGCCTCAGCAATGTATGCACATTGCTAGCCAATATGCGCACATTGAGCGCAAAAAACTCCTTAAACACGTTTTTCTGCACTTTTGCGATCTCTACTCAAATCCAAGCATGTTCAACATCAAAATACTCAGAAAAATAGCAGGAAACATGACTTTTATAAACCATAACAGCTTTTGATCCTTAAGCAACATGTAGGTATGATTTCTAGCATAAAATCATATCAAACCTTAACATAAACCCTAATTAACCGTAATTAATTCATGGGAATATCCTCTTACTTGATAGCAGGCAATCCAACTTCCAAACTCGGAGAAAACTGCATCAAACTCGAGACTTTCTCACCAAAAACCCGAGCGATCAATCCCAATTCATATTAGGTTCGATCACACGTATCAAAAACATTTATTCTATGAATTTATTAGGTTTAACCCACAAAACTCATCCAAGAACACCGTTAGGGCGAAAAACATACCTTAGGAAAAACTCCAACTTTTTGTTGTTGAAACGACGCCCTCTTCACAACGATTCCGATTCTCTACTCTGATCTGAAACGGTTACGAAACGCCTTAGAAACTAAAAGAAAAGCTCTCAGCCCTAATTCTGCCCTCACACAGCGTTCTCTCTAGCGTAGGAAGAAATTTCTGTTTTTTTTCTTTATGGGAACTCATGGGATTTATTTTCCTTAAATAGAAAATCCCAAAAATAATAATTTCTTATTATTTTCCTTAATAATAAAAAATCAGATTTTTCACCAAATTATATATATATATCGGCCATATATATATAAATACACATAAAATCCACAAAAAAGTAAAGGATATAATATTTCGTTTTAGCAAAATGACACGTCTGCCTTTTCCCGAAAATCGAAATATTACAATCTATCTTTACACGATTTTACATCGATTATGCATTCAGTGTTATCGCAATCGGCTCCCAATATACAAAATTCATTTCTTCCTATCAAAAGTGACACTTAATCGAAGGAGGACCTGGAAATCTTGTTAGTAATCTTTTATTTGACTCAAAAATGAACACTCTAAGAATTAATTCAGCACACTAGAAAATTCATATCAATACTTGTTCTTAATTTTCATTCAAATCCTCCTCAAAAAAAAAAAAAAAATCATTCAAATGCTTAGGAATTTATGGAAGAAAAGAAAAGAGAGATTCAACTCGAGTGATAAGTTGCACCTCTTGTTATTGATGAATTAGTTTTAGTTTAATTAAAATTCATGTTCTAAAGTTGATTAAATTCAACTCGGCAAAATTGCTTGTAACGTCCCGAATTTTCAGAAAGGGTAAAATAGTAATTGGGTATGTGTACTATGACTTAATTATTATTTAACCTATTTATTTAATTAAAAAGGATTTAATTAAAAAGAATTCTTTTTAATTGATTTTAATTATATGCGTGCCGGGCGTTCTTTTCCGGATAAGGACTCGGTATCCGGGACAGGGGCGTCACAGTTGGTATCAGAGCGGCAAGTAACACCGCTGCATAGGACTTAAACTCTTAAGACGTGGTCTATTTCTGTTTAGCAACTTAAGATGAGAACCTTGCAGTTAGATCTTTTAAGTGTAGACCCTCTTAAGTTAGTCCGTTAAGCAATGAACCCTTTAAGGATAAAGTCCCTAAACCAAACCATGTCACATAGGACTAGGTGAAACCCCTTTAAGTAAAATTTTGGGATCGGAGTCTTATGCCTACACCTTCAAGTTGAGGTTCTCTTTGTTGAATTTTTCTTACACTTCCTATCGTGATCTTTCCACTTTCATTTACACATCAATATCAAAGTATACTTTTGACTTGGCCAACCATTGTTGAGTACGACATCTGATTCGACTATACAAATCTTACAGTTTCTCCTCTCACTTTTACTTGCTTTGTTGCTTATCAAAATTCTTTGACCCTTCTTTGCTCAATATGAGTTCCACACGAAATCCATATACAATTATATCTTTTCCAAGTGCTTGTTATTCAATTCAACCACCGGTGCTAAAGGTTTCTTGATTTAATACATGGTTTTCATCATCCTTGGAGTTAACATTATCCAACATGGGAGATTGCTTTTGTTCCTGTGTTTGCCTTTCATGTACAACTGTTTCCCTTGCTCCAAAAATTCTGAAAATTTTCATAATGGTAGATCACTGTTTTGTCTACAATTTCTCTTTCTACTTCAACTCGATTATCAGTGTGGATTGTTCAGAAAATCCATGTTGATGCGGGACACTCTGTCCAGAAAAATCTGCAGCAGCACTTTCACTTCTTCTTCTGTTTTGAACAGGTTAAATGCCTTCAATTGACCTGAATTTTTGATATGTTTCAGATAACACCTGTATCTATAACTTTCCTCTTGGAATCAAGTCCAAATTCCTTTTCGTTTGATCACAAACTGCAATCTGAGTCAGGGTTTAATTATCTGGAAATTCTGACAGCTTCTGCACTCGAAAACAATAATTGTTTTTAACCAACTTCTTGACATTCAAAAATTCCAAAATTTTTCCGACACCTGGGAAACTCCAGTACCTATATCTTTCCTCTTTTGATCGTGCTCAAATTCTTTTTTCTTTTGGCCTGCACAAGTCGATAACGACAGATCCGGAGTAAATATCAACTCCAACCGCCTAAAAGGACCCTTCACCTCCTGACTTAAGGATAAGGTTAAGAGTGTGATAGGTTATGACTGTTGTGTTCTAGAAGTTGATCCCTGGAGTTGATCTCCTCCTGAGTTAAGTCTTTTAGAAGGATGTTTATGAGGCTAACATTATCGTTTCTTTTGCAGGTATAAACAAGCACCAAGACGTTACCTTCCCGTGTGCCACGGTTGAAGTCCAAATCATTTTATGCCTTCCTTCAATCATGCATTTTCTAGTAAATTGCTTCCCATTTGATTCCTTACTCGAGATTCTTGAATTCAGCAACCACTCACCATCATGTGCAATGAGTTACCTCAGAAGCATATCTCTTTAAGTCTTTCTTTTGAACAATTTCACACCTTTTTACTTTAAATTAGTGAAGCAAGTCCTACCTGACTTCGCATTGTTGCACTTCTACCCTTACTTTCAAATCTATAATTGATTAAACTTTATAATGACAGAACATTATTCTTACTTGTGTTCATTCTCAGCTTCCCTTCAAAGGATAGTGTTGATATTGTAAGCTTTTCATCGAATGTTGCCTACTCTTTCAAGGTATGCATCTAACCTTTTTAACAGTCAGGTCTGTAAAACCTACTATGACATACATTTTCAATTACGTACCCTTAACCTTATGACAATTTATGCTAAACCAGTTTCAAGTAGAAGGTAGTCTTTGCCAAGATGCCTTCCGAACCTCTATCCAAACAACTTTTGAAATCCAAACATCTTTCTAATTTCAATTCAGATTAATGTACCGTGTACCTTTTCAGCTTTAAATCTCTTTCAGGACATTCAGAGCCATAAACCAACAGACACACCTTTTTGACATTCCCTCTTTTATTTTGATGTTGTACTAAATGCAGCCTGTGTTACCTTCGGTCGTTTATTAGTTGTTTAAGTTACCCGAGTCAGTCTTTTTGTCTTCTGCTTGTTCTCTGATGTTTGACTACGTAAGGCTTACGTATATAATTAGATTAAATTTTAATTATATGCGTGCCGGGCGTTCTTTTCCGGATAAGGACTCGGTATCCGGGACAGGGGCATCACATTGCTCCTTTATTCTTCCCCTCTTCTTTTGAAAGGGAAAGAAATTTTATTATAACAAGAGATCAGCCGAGGCAGCTAGAGAAATATGTGCAGGAGGAAAGGTTCACTAGCACTTAGAACCATCTAAAAGTAATCATTCATTAGCTAATAAGTGGGCATGATACTCTTCTTCCTCTTGATCCAAGTGAATGGGATATATGAGAAGCAAGGAGAAATGTTAGGGCAGTCGTCAATGATATTTCTAATAGCAGATATGTCTTCAAGGTTATCCGTAAGCCGTTTATGAACTATGAAAGAGTCTCCCTAAAAAATGATGTCAAAGAGAATCCAACTAATGGCCATGGTCATAACATGGTACATGGACAATGCCTCTCCGAAAGTTGGATCTAAACACCTCACCAAGCGATGAGAAGAAAAAAAATAAAAAATTGTGCCCTTGTTCCTTGCAAGCCCTCCGATTGCAAGATAATCATCTTTAAGGGCATTGTCCACATTACATTTAAGCAAATGCGGAGGGGGAGTGACCCAACTAGATGAAACCACTCCCTGGCTTGTGTCAATCGGATTGCACAAGTTGTTATACAAATCCACTGTCTCAGAGTCAACTTGATCCATAATCTGACGAACATATATAGTTTTTGAATCATAAATCCAAGAACACCTTATTTACATCTTTATAACAGTAAATCCATCATCGGTTTTGAGCTGAAAAGTGAAGAAATCCAAAATGGAGCTAATGCAAAATTGTAATTTGGGAGTCAACGCCCAAACATTTAACCCATTACAAGTCGACTTGACATATTTTATTTTCAAAGATCTCATGCTTGAATATCAATATGCTTTTAGATTATGATAATCCAAGACAGCTTAAATTTGACCTGAGCTACCTTATACTACTAATAAATGTTTAAATATTGCCATTATCTTCTTACCTCTTATTGTATGCCAAGTAATTATTACAGACTTTATTTATTCAGGGAGTTTGTCTATGTGACTGACCATGTAAATCATCATTACTCAATCATTAAACTCAGGGCCGGCCCTAGAGTGAGGCCAAGGAGACCGTCGTGTTAAGCCAACGGTGTCGGGAGGGCCCAACAGTACAAGTTTCGTTAAAAGAAAAAAAATTATGTGTATATTCAATCTGATCCAACCTAATATAATATGTTAATTTTTCATTTGATAAAGGCCCAATTTATTTACACCAATCGATAAAGGTCCAAAAAAAATTTACTTGGCCCAAAAAAAATTCGATATACAAACAAGTTTAATTAATTTTTTATATTTACGGATTGTAAAAACGCGATAAGTGTTGGAAAAAATGTAGTACTTAGGATTCGACAGAGAATTAGAAACTCCAATGCACGTAATAACGTTGTCTTTTAAAGGATGTTTCGTCCCACACGATTTGTCACTAAGGGATCAAATGAAAATCTCTTTCAGGATACAATGGAGATGTTTGTGAATTGTTTGAATCAATCCCGATGACACTCAAAGTTTTTCTGATGATGCTGTCATACTTATGAATTTTCGTTTGCATATTATCCCTTTTATAGGCGCAAAGACTGCATAAACGAATGGAGTGTCTTTCTCTACGAAAAAGCGGTCGGGTTGTCATTGTTTTCATCGTATGGAAGCATGCAACCCTTACACAAAAGGGTAAGTACATATCAGCTCGGAAATGCATGTGTCTGAAAAATCTGAAAATACATATCCCTTCATGAACTGATGCATGCAGTAATTCGTACCCCGTTTTGTTGCGATAACATTAATTCGTACGGCAACTCGTATGCAAACGATAACCAAAATATTTATTTATGAAAAAATATCTAACAATAAGTATGTTTAAAAAAAAAACTTCAACTAAAAGATCCAATTCGGGGACTTGACCTTTAAACCCAAAAAAAACGAGGGCCGGCCCTGATTAAACTTATATGTGGTTTTTTACGGCAACAGACACGAGTGAAAAGGGGTGAGGGCCTGTGCACTAATGTGATCCGAAAAATAATGCAATTTTACTGTTAAAAAATATTAAAAAAAACACAATTGACGTATTGCTCGATTATTGAATTTGTTCCGGTGTCCCAGTGAAATAACTTTCTTGCTCTGGGTGGTTTTAAGGATGCAGTTATACAAAACTACACACAATTAAGAGAATAGTATTTCATTCAAACAAAGAAATAAAAGGAAGTTCTTTTAGGAGGAATTTATCACAAGTATTGGACAACAAATTGATTTACCTTTATAAATTGGTAAACATATAATTAGTTACCTAAAAATATCCACTGATCTCTAGATCATTTATGATTTAAGAAATCGACAATGAATGATCCATTATAAGATTTTAAATAATTTGAGCAAACCTTTATATATACTTAGCATTTTTTTAATTTTTTTTGTAACATAGTTAATTTACACCTAAAATGCGTGATATATGTATATGACTCTGCTGGTTGATTAAACTTTACTATTTTTGAGCATATTAAAACTTTATTATTATTTTCTCTTTCGAAACGAAATTACCATAATTAGTGAAAAAACACCTACATTTGTATCTTTCGCTTGCATAAAAATAAAATAAAATTTATAATAGTATTTTTGTTTAGGAAATTACAAAACTAGGAGAATGATGGTTATAAAACATGCATTATATTCAGGGCCGGCCTTATAGTGAGGGTAGAGAGAGATCTGGCCTTGCTTCAACAATACTTGAATCGAATACTTGCACGATGATAATGTTTCGTTAAAAGAAAAAAAATCGTGTAGATTCAATCCAATCCAACCTAATATAATATGTTTTTTATTTTATTTTATAAAGGCCCCAATTTTTTTACTCCCTTCATGAACTGATTCAACCCCGTTTCGTTGTGATAACATTATTTCGTTCGGCAACTCATATGCAATGATTATAAAAAATATTTATGAAAAAAATATCTAACAAAAGGTCCCAATAAAAAAAAATTTAATTGACCAAAAAGAGTACTTTGTAGGTATGTTTTAAGACTATCAATAAATTGAATTTTGTATTTACGGATGTTAAAAACGCGATAGATATGTTTTTCAGAACAAAAAAAAAACAACTTCAACTAAAATGCCAAATTCAAAGACTTTACCTTAAGCCCAAGATATCTCAGGACCGGCCCTGATTATATTGTTTTGTTTTTATTCTCTCACATGAAAGTGATAAAAGATGTGTATAAAAAAACAGTGATAATACAACCTTAAATCTTCCATAAATTAAACCAGTATTCTTTAATTAAGTGGAAGGAAAAACCGCCGTGAACCGATTGGACGCTGTGCGCCTCGCCGGTGACCGGAGAGAATAACCGCCAAAGACCGGATCCTCTAGAATCGTCGGAAGAACAGCAGAGGTGAGCTTATCACAGATTCGTCCCGCCATGTAGGAACCATTACCATCTTTACATTTCTCCACACCGCTACCTTGGTGCTGCTGCTGCTGCTGCTTCGGCTTGAAAAGAGAACGGAAAAGTTTCTGAAACGACCGGGAAATCTTCGACGACGTTGACTTTCTGGAACGATCAGGAGGCTGATTCGCCGGCGCCGGAGGCATCATCAGGCGGGAATCAGATAAGTGAGGCATGGAAAGGGTTTTAGAATGGATGGATGAGTAAAGGCGGCGTTCGATTTCGTTGAGCTCAAAAGAATCATAGAGAGAGCTTTCGCAGTCCCATATTTTTTTAGATTCTTTCTGCTTTCGCTCTCTTTGCCTCTCCATTTTTTTTTTTCTCCGGCTTTAGTCGGTAGCTTAGTTAGATCATGATAAAACGTATATAAATATCATTCTCTTCCATTATTTCATAAATGAATTAAATATTGTGTTTGAGTTATGTTAATCTATTATTCAATCTCGATCCGAGTTCAAACGAGTTATGTCTCTCTATGTATTTCAACTTCCGTTTCTAGGTTAAAAGTGAGAAATGAGAGCTCCGTTTGTTTTCGTTAGGGTTTTTTTCGGAATTTTTTTATATCACTTCACTCATCATATATTACAATTCTCTTACCAATCATTTTTTCAGCTACGGATAAAAATATATTAAATTATCTCTCATCATTTCACTTTATCAACTTTATAATATTTTTACCATTATTTTATTTATTATACTACTTTATTTCACCAATCAAATCATAATCTACACAAATTTCAAAAAACATCTTAATTTTCTAATCATTACTTCAATTAGTTTATCTAAAACAACCCCAAAAAAAACTTCAACCCAAAACAAACGGAGTCGAGTAGTTTTTTTTTATCTTAAGGAAACAAGAAAATTTTGTTTAACCATATCTGTGGTTAAAATATCGTTCGGGGCCTGTTAGGGGTGAGCTTGGATTGGTTTGGGTGGGTTTGAGTTGGTTTTGAAAGACTCGGGTCGGTTTGGGGCGCCATAATTCGTTCTCCAAACCAAATCAAAACGAAGTCAATCCCAATGATTTGGTTTGAATTGGTTTCGGTTTGGATTGAGTTGGTTTCGGTGTTTTCAAGCCTAATCTTTAAAAAAAATTATGACAAAACCAACCATTTTTACATAAATTCTAAATAGCTACATCAAAACTAAAATAAATTACAAACCAATATGATTAAAAAAAAACTTAAAACAACTAACAAATAACAACACATTATAATATAACCCAGCTGCAATCAATCCTCCATAGTTGCATACTTATATATATGCATTTACTGATTTACATATTTAAATCAAAAGTGCAAAAGATTGAATGTTGACACAACAAAATGATCAAAATATCATGAGTATCTTCCAACCAAAACAACATAGCAAAATGATAAAAAAAAAAAGAGGTTATATTGGGTCAGTTGGGTAATGGTATAATATATATAATTAATGTATAAAAATTTTGGTTTGGTTTGGTTTATAATTAATGCAATTCGGTTTGGTTCCAAACCAAACCAATTCATTTGGTTTGTTATTGGTTTGGTTTATTCGGATTGGTTTGGATCGGTTTGGATCGGTTTACAGTTTGGATTGGTTTACTGATTATTTTGCTCAGCCCTAGTCGTTAGGCCGCTGAATAATATTGTAATACCCCAAGTTCTAATTCACCGTTTACGTCACTTACAAACTAAAGTAATGTCACCAATAATTCGTTTAACATTAAATTGACCAAAGCTTGAAATACATCATGTGGACCTAAACCCCGGATGCCATGGTGTTTTTGCGCCATGGCTATAATGGATGTTGTGGCGCTTGAATAAGAATGTCATTTCCTCTCATTTCTGACAACTTCCAGCAGTCGTCGGGCAAAAACAGTAAGTATATGCCAAATTGGTTAGTTTCTTTGCATAGGGTTATAATAAGGGACATCCGGTTTGTTTCGGATCAGAAGGTTGAAGCCCTCAACATTGGGGGACATAATTAACGTGGTGTAATACTCATGAACCGCAACATAAGATATGTGATATAATGACAAAATGAGTATGATTATGTCAATGTTGATCTCATGTATGCTATACACTTTGATTGTTAGGTGTTTCGGGTAGTATTAGTTTTTTAAGTTTATGTCATGTCTTATATTGCTATTGTTACTTATACAATTTCATAATTGTGAAAGAGAACTCAGAACTTTACCTTGATATCGGTAAGTGGATTAGTTCTTTTTTATGCTATGTTATTTTTTATGAGCTTTATAACCCACTTCTTACTTTAACGTCTTACATATGATTAACTTTAGTAACAAAATGAGAATAAGGATAAGAGTGACCATTGCTCTTACCAGGGGAGGATCCAGAAATTTTATTGAGCGGAGTCCGTAATAATTTGTCAAAGTAAACTCGAAATATTACGGGGTCAGAAATATTTTTCTATAGATAAAATGTAGAGTTATTAATTGTTTTAACGGGGTCCGTGGACCAGGGACGGACCCAATGTACAAAAGGGGGTGCACGGCCCCCACTCAACTTTTTGTGCGAAGTTACTAAAATACATCTCTAATAGTATTAAAGATCATGTATGTATATTATTTCAGACAAATTTTAGTGTAATTTCTTATTTATCTCAACTGGTTAGAAGAATTACTAATATATTTGAGGTCACTTGTTCAAAACCCAGCTATTTCATCTTTTTTAACATTTTTTTAATTTGGCCCTCATTGGAAAAAATTCATGGGTCTGTCACTGCCGTGGACCCCATTATATACAAGGTACATCCGCCAGTGCTCTTACCTCTCTCATTTTAGTAGACTTCCCTTGGAGTCATGACATCTTCAATAACTACCTCAGCGTTCACGAATTGAGAGTCATCTTCATAATCCGTAATGAAGAAGTTGCGGATATCTATAAATACTAGTATGTTATAGTTGTAATAATATACTCCCTCCGTCCCATTTTGTTTGAGTCATTTTTAAACTCTAAATATTTAAGGGAACATCATTTATTAACTTGTCTAGTCATTAAAAATATAACTACTTTACAATTATGTCCTTCTTTTATTCTCTTTAAACTTTTTAATAAATATAGTTATGTGGGTATTTTGGGAATTTAAGAAGAAATATTTAGTCTAAATTTAGTTATGATATTTATATTGGGACATCCATAAATAGAATAAGTCTCAAACAACGTGGGACGGAGGGAGTAGTAAGGTTGCTTTGTAACCAAAGAATATCATAGTAGAAGTTGTAATTTTTATGTTGAAGTATGAAACCTTTTAGCAGTAATGGTGATGCAATGTTGTAAGCTTAAGGATGCTTTGATTATGTAATAATTATGTATTGAGATCATAGGAAGCAACATTTACTCCTTTAGCATTCCTCATTGTAATTCGAGAATTTTTTTTACAGCTGAGTCTCCGAAAATTTATTCGTGTTTTTAGATCGGTTCGTTAAACAAGTATGTATGAGTCACAAGTATTTCTATTCGTTAACAACCTTACTAACACCATTGCATTTGAAGATTATATTAAAATTTTAATTTGTCGCAGAGAGAATATTCACACAGATTAAGAAAAGTGATTAATGTGTATGAAAAAGATGGTAAAATAATAAAATTATCTTTCATTCATTATGTATGGAAAATTGTACCAAAAATTTGGTTATTAAAATGAGGGGTAAATGCGGGAAAAAATAATAAATGTTGTATGTGATATACCCTAACTGGATTGGTGCCCTATTCATCTAGAGTGAGTCTATTTTCATTTTTCATAGTCCAATAAACAGATCTTGGGCCTCCATCCCCTTAGTCCGCAATTCATAAACCGGTTCCTACCCGCCGTTCGTAAGCCGGGTCTTGTTCGCTATCCATAAGCCGGATCCTGTCCGCTGGCCGTAAGCCGGACCCCTCCACTCCGTGTGATTTCTATGAGTCTGACCTACAAACGAGTCCGCTGTCCGCCATACTTATTCAGACAGCTGGCCGGTCCACCTGTATTATGTATATGATGATCTCTAATTATATCATTTTAATTGTCTTGTAATGAACAGTAAACCGACTTAGTCCAACCGACTTAGTCCTAGCCTATATATATGGGATCACATTGTAATAGAAAGAGGCCAAAAACTAATATACACAAAGCTACTCTGTCAATTCGTCGAATCACTTTGTGTTTACTCTCATAAGCATCATTTCGACCGCCTAGTTCTTCATATCCGCCACCTTCTCTCCGGAGAAATCATACATATACAGCCGTATATCCTCGATATAAATCTGTTACCGCAAATCTGGTATTCAACGCAATATCAATATAGATGATGTAAAATAGTAGATAAATGATAACAAAACAAATTCTGAAAAACGACAGTTAAAAAAACATAGTGAGGACTGTTTTTTTTTTTTTTTTTTTTTTTTTTTTTTGAGTGGGTGAGGACTGTTTTTTAAGAAAAAAAAACCATTATTAAAATCAATTAATTCATTCATAATTAAGTTTATTCATTTTTTCCTTTCATGGCGGCTTAATTTTGGAAGAAAACGCGGAATCGTCAAGCGTGTGCGTTGGGTCGTTTTGAATTTTTCCTTTTATTTTAAGAGAAAAGTGCGTGGGTTGTTAAGGGGTCATGAGGATTAGGTTGTAAACTTGTAATACACATCGTCCCAAAATTTAATTACATTTCACACCGTTTAAGAAAGTAGTTAAGTACCGTTACTTTTAATAATAAAAGTCAAAATATCCTTTGACCATATTAATGAAATAATTGTATAGTACTCCTTGCGTTTCTATTTAACTGTCGTAATTGTCAAAAACACACAAATTAAATAAAGTAATTAATATTTTGATTTAACATCAAAATGCCAATAACGTCCTTGAATAAAATTAATGCAATTGTATTTTCAATCTCTCACCCCTTAATAAATAATGGTAGATCTAGAAAAACACAATAAATAATTATTTGAAAATGTAACTATGACAGATAAAAAGAAAATTTTGATATTGACAACTGCGACAGTTAAATAACAACAGATGAAGCAGTGAAAAATGGGTGAATGAATAGCAAATTAAGGGTAGAAGGATTGAAAAATGTAATAAATATTTTATTGGTATTCTAAAAGGTTTATACTCCCTCCGTTTTTATATATATGTCGCAGAGAGAAGATTCACACAAATTAAGAAAGTAGTTAATATGTCTCAAGTATAGTGTTGGAAATGTATTCTTTATATTGGAGATGTAAATACTTTGTTGATAAATGTGTTTTTAGTATTGAAAATGTATTTTATTTATTGGAGATATAAATATTTTATTGGTAAAGGAGGAAAATGTAATAAATGATGCATTAGAAATGTACAATGACAGATAAATAAAAAAAAAAGTAAATTGTGAAATGTGACAGATAAAAAAACGGAGGGAGTATTATGAGACCAAATCGAAAAAAAAAAAAAAAAAAAAAAAAAAAAAAAAAAAAACCTTAAAAGACTCACATTTTGAGACGGATTTATATTATGAGACCAAATCAAAAAAGAAAAAAATTAAAGGACTTACGTTTTGGGACCGGGTTTTGGGACCGGATGGAAAGTAGTATATTATTTCTCTTTTTTTTTTTTTTTTTCCATTAATCTTCTTCATTCCATTGACTATATTGATGATATATATATACAACAATATAATCATTGACTCCTACAAAACATACCTACTATGGAGGCAGCTAAAATTTTCTAAAAGTCAATCAACAGTTTCATTGCTGAAAAACTTGAATTTGTTAGCATCAAGAACCAGCTTTCTAATAGAAGAGAATGAGCCCAAGCATCCAACGCCCGTAAACACGACCATGATAGACATGTTGATCCAATATGTGAGAGAAGTTTTAGAAGGTTTGAATGTCAGATTGTAGAGAAGCATTGGGAGGACAAAATCAAGAGGGATGAATCCAATGGCTCCTACTACTGCATTTATATCACCAAAGAATGGCAACATTGCTGCAAAGAACCCACAGATTAACATGTATAGACTCCGAAGAACTATCCGCGGGATTAGGTTTCTTGTGGAGTAGATCCCTTTGCTTACATCTGATGAATTCTTCTCCATGATTTCATAGGCCACTTGCGAGTACACCTGTGTGGTTGTAATACATCGCGAAAGAGTTAATGCATTGGTCCTCAATGATCCCTATACATTGATTCTAATAAAACATACGCGTTTTAAGGTTGTAATGTAATAACTCACTGTAGGAATCGTTATACGTACAAGAAAGTAAACTAAAAATGTAAAGAGGCTCCACAGGAATTAAAGGGCTTTACCAGACCGATGGCAAGGAGTTGGAGGAGAATAAACACAACTGAAAGGCCTAGTACCCATGTTGGAGCCAATTGCGGTCCGACATCTGGCATCAAGTTCTTGATAACGTTTGAATTAGACTTGTTCCCAAATGCCCAGTATCCAGAAACCGCAGCAGAGTAAAATGTCACGACAATCACAGCGTAACAAAGGACAAGACCTTTGAACATCTTTCCTGTGGCTGGCGGTGCTAGAGTTGCCTGTTGTAAGGGAGGCCGTGAGGATGGTCAGGTCAGATCGAATTATCATCAAAAGAAGCTCGATTCGAAATAAATTTACATTTTATTGACTAGTGGTTATCATTTAATGGAGCAGGACAGTCCATAGTTCTTAGGTCTTTATTAAGTTAGTTAAACTGATCTTGTAGACAAATGTTCACTCATTTGAACACCATCAATGATCTTGCCACAACCAGATTGACACTACAAATGCCACAACATAACGTGAAAGCTGATGTGGCAGTGCCGCAGTGGTAGATATATCAGTCTCACCGCCACATCAGATGTAGAGGCATTGTTCTTCTTACTTTGCTAGGAACTAAATGAATGGCTAGTAAGTTATGCCAATAAGTTCACATGGAACAATCCCAAATTTAACAATATTGAAGGCGAGTATAAAGGAAAGGTGGATCGAGGTTACTTGTATTTCTGGTAGTATGCCATTTCCATAGATAGCAGCTATGATGGCTATGGATGTGAAGGCGCTCATAACCCTCGAGAAGTCAGTACTTTCTAAAGAATAGTCCCTTGCAGGTGCATTCTTGGAGTTACCTGCATCGTTCTAAAAACTTCGATCACTGATGCGGATAAAACATGGAAAAGGTGTTACCTGGGTGATTTCTGAGATATTTTGAAGATTTTGATAAAGGCACAAATGAAAGGAATTATATGCCAATATCAGCTTATTTTTATGGTCAAAGGCAAACACCCACTTTGCTGGTTTAACTTAGTTCCTTAACGTTTGACTGTGTAGCCACTCAATCAAGTAATATTTTACCGGCAAGAAGAAGAATATGCACAAGCGTATGATACCAGTTTAAGGAGAAATACAGGATTCAACCCGAACAAATATCAGAAGAAACTAAGAGAAAGGTAAAGAATGAGATGTAATGTGAGATACAGTTACAAATATATAGCTTGCATTTCTCATATATATATATATATTAGCTTGCCTTGTAATTGTCCTTATAAAAATTATGCCTAATTGGACAATCGAGATTAAAGTATATCTACCTGCATGAATGCACGCACCAACTACCAGAAAAGTGTAGCCCAGGCTAAGAAGGAGCGACAATGAGTTGATGTGTCTGAGAGAGTGGAAACTCGGAAACTGGGAGAGAAACATCATCACAACAGTAACCATTGCTATGAATTCATACAATTTCATCGTCCCATTTGGAGAAAGATTCGAGTACATGATCTTGCAAAAATAATTGGAAAAGTACGGTGTCAAAAATCTGGTCGCGATCACAAGAAAGAATAAGTTGCTCATCTATACATTTTAATTAATCAGGATTCTTGCAAAAAAACAAGAAGACAATGATTAGTCCACACGTGTTAACTCGAAGAGTAATATACTGAACCACCAAAACCTATAGTGAAATTTGCCGGTAACAGTTCAGATTCAACTTCAGTACATAGGAACAGAATACCAATGCTGAAGCTCCTTTCCAAAACTAGTGTCTTTATATTGTCCAATCATTTTTCAGTAAAAATTTACAGAGAAGCTTTGTTTATCAAGGGAATGATAAAAGAAGACAAATTGAGACCAAACTATACATCATGAATCTACCAGCATAAGCATATGCTATATACTAATAAGTTCAGGAAAGAGTTAATATTTTATTCACTACTGGAGTTTGCATGTCAAGGCAGTAGTTTAGGCCATTCTAAAGGAAGAAACAGAGAATTTTCTACTGATGGGCACACTCTTGGGCAAATTTGAATTGCAAAGTCTGTTAATACAAGTCAATACGCCCGAAAGATGAGTCAGTTTGGATATGAATTGATTCGTCTTTATTATGACTAAATGAATAAACTTTGGTTGGTTGATATGTTGTTTGGATTGTATTATGTTTCGTGCCGGATAAGATATATGTGATGTATTGTGAGAAAAAAAAGAGTGAAAAAGAGCAAATTGCTTTATTCAGAATAAATTAACTTGTTTTATTCGATACATGTTGAACAAGGAATAAATCCAGTCCAAACAGCTACAATTAAAACTCATTGGCTCTAATACTTAATTTGGATTTTAAATTTGTCTTCACTGGAGCTGTTTTTAAATTCATTGATCGTCTTTCAATAGACGAAAACAGGTAGGAAAATCACAGATTCTTTTTTTGGAGCTTTCTCCTTTAACACACCACAACAAACAAAGATACAGTCGATCGATATACCTGCAAGCATTCTCCTGCCAGCAGAATTGTTCCTATGCAAATGCCAGTATTTATTGCCGTTTGGATGAATATTACAAAGTAAAACATCCACCCAGATCCTACAAATCAGGAGGAAAAAAAAATTCAAGCTTTTCTATGTAGTATGTACAAAGAATCCCAATAAATTGGATCAATGGCGCTGATTATCAAAGAACACTGACTACATAATCGAAAACCAGAACCAATGACCAAAATCCATAAACACACTTTGTTCGAGAACTAAAATCTTGGCATGAATGATTTCTTAGTTTAAAGAACTAAGAACACCTCCAAGGGATTACACCAATTTTTAAACCATCCCACAAAGACAACGTAATTTCTAAACCAAATATCGTCTACCATCTCCAGCAATTTTGCACCAAAAAAACACATTCATCTATTAATAACCTGATGAATTAATAGCTCCAGCTTCGAAAACGTTGGATGGACCGGATAATTTAGAAAGAATGATTAATTAGTTTAAAGAATTAAACCAGGAGCAAATGTAGCATAAACCACGTGACCTGACAGGGTAAGTAAAGTCAACCACAATGAAGAGGAAATTCCTCAAAAAATTAATTAAGCCAACAGAAAAAACACAGCCACAAATGTCAACGCCAAACACCAACCATCATCCAGAGGTTATTAAGCTAATTATCATATGATGATGACGTACCTAAGACATCAGCAGCAAGTTCACGGAACCTAATATGGCGACGACCAGACTTCTCGCAATAATCAAGCACCATAGACATGAGATAGTAAGAATAGAAGGTCACCAAACCCATCACCGTTAAACACAAGAACCCCATACCCCATCCAAGTCCCCTGAATGCGTAGGGTAAAGTCAGCACCGTAGGCCCAACTATTGCGGTTGTTAGATGAAATCCGGCATGCCACCATTCCCCTAAACACACAACCCATTCCGAAATTCAGTGAATTTTTTTTCTTAATTTAATCTGCAGTAAATTGATACGTTAATTGTAGGAGTGGAATGAATTAATCAATTAATTACCTTTGGATTCCAACACGAAATATGCACCGGCGTCGTCTTCACGAGCGGGAAGCAATTCCGACGGCGAAGCTCCTGTTTCCGTAATATGTGGAGGCATTATCGTAATTCTGTGGGTTCAGGAGCTTTTTGTGTAGCTTAATTGTGAGTGATTAGCAGCAAGAAGGAAGCGGTTGGCTTTGGGATTTTGAACAAGAAATGGGAAGTGGGTGGTGTCTTGAGGAAGCCTTAAATAGACAACAACAACAAAGCTATAGAACACATTTATCATATTAATATTTTAATAGAACACATTTTTTTACTACTATAACTCATGTTATCATTTTTTTTTATAAAAAAAATATGATAGTGAATGTGTATAGAATCACTTCACTTCTCATACTATGTATCATCACAATGTGTTTAATTGAGCTATAAGAGAAAATATGTCATACAACATCCTCTTCACACCGCGAAATACTAAGCCATAAATTCTCTTGAAAAAAAATGTCATAGATTCTAGTAGTAGTATATAATTATTGTTTGAGAATCATTAATTAAATATTCATAAAATAAAATAATGATAATCGATTGATTAATAATAAATTATGGGTAAATTTAAAAAAATGCAATAATAAATGTTTTAATGATAACGTAAAATTAGTTATTTTTTGCACTAACAAAAAAAAATGTTGAATTCGTCTATTTTGAGACAGATGTATTTTAAATCGGTAATTTTAATACTACATAAGTCATGGATGATAAGATATGCAGGTTATTATTTCATAGTTTTTAAATATGGGTTTATTTAAAAAAGGGGAAAGGAAAGAGAGAAATCGGGATATTGGAAATATAAATTGGATGATAAAGGACAAATTCACTGTTCATAACTCCAAATCTACCACTATTTGCTGCAGTCGAACTAACTTCAAATTCAATGTTTTACTATTTCACTGTATATGTGTTTTTTTTTATTACAAAAATGACATCGAAAATAACGTTGAAAAAATATTAATTGAGATGTCTAAATAAAGAGAACGTAAAAATGAAAAATGTAATGAAAGAATTACCATCATTCGACAATCGGATCTAAAAATATATAGGGGATTCTATGGGCATCCCGTTTTTACTACTGGCACCCTATTACTCACGGCATCATAAAAAATTACTTCGACGCCACGAATTTTTTTAATGAACCCAATTTCAGTGTCACTGACATTGGTTTTCAATAATTTGACTATAATTAATGTTTTACATGTAAAGTAATTAAAAGGTGTTTAAATGATAACAAATTGAGGATAAGTGGAAATAAAAACAACTAATAAAGGTTTAATTGATATCCTAATAGGTTTTATATTATGCCCTAAAGATTTCGTATTTCTTACTTTTAGGAGATAGAAAGAATATATTCAAAAAAAAAAAAAGGAGATAGAAAGAAAGTAATATCACAAAAATTAAATTATGTGCCACTTTTGTTTGTTGGTTTATAGTCAGCTTAATATACTCATTATCATCCTCTCCTACGTATTATGTTCAATTTTCATTTTGAATAATACTACTATTACAACATTATGACATGATAACTTTTACATACTGATATGTCGATGAGATTGTTCCTAAATATATGTCCTACTACCGTATCATAACATTACCCTTTCTTTCTTTTCTTTTTTTCCATCCCTATAAAAAGAGATAATCATCATTTGTGAAAGCTAATATGGTAATACATTATGTTGGTGATTATATCACCAATGTGATTTAGTGTAATTGGATTTAGTTTGAGGTTTGGTAACCTTGAAACAATCGATATGAGTTAGGAGATGCGCAGCACGCTTATAATTGATATTTACAAGCTTACGGAAGTGTTAGATCAAGTGTTGAACCAAAAACTGGATACTGCTGCGTATCCGTACGGATAGATTGAACTATCCGTACGGATGAAGCCTGTTAAGTTGAAATCGGATACTGTAATCTATCCGTACGGATAGGGTATTTTATCCGTACGGATGAGTTACAGGACCAAAACTGAATTTTTGGTTTTCAGCAGTTTTTTGGTGTCCCTTCGGTTTTAACTGATGTTCATTCGGTATGAAGACATTTCTTAACTGTTTTTGAAGGGTTATGTTGTGTTTTTCATGTAGAATAACACATGATATAAGTACATAACACTTGAAAAGATTTTTTGAAAAAAAAGAAGAGAGATCAACACTTGAATTAGATTTTATTCATTTTCTTTGAATACTATCTTGAAACCTCAAGTTCTACACACAAATAAACAAAACTCTTATAGCTATCTTTCTATCTTATTGCCAAAGATCGAAAGGGACGTAGTTTTATCCCGTGATTATATTCGTGTAAATTCCCGGAGGCAATCTAAGGGAACGAATAATTTTCGCAGGAAAGAGCCGCTAACTCGACTCTGCGTTTTATATCAAGCTATCTCTTTTATTGTTTTGATACCATTGTTCTGGTCTACTCAAACTCCCCAACAATCTGCGAAAATTATTGTTGTTCAATGTCGAGTATCAAGGAGATGACTTCTAATTTCAGCAAGTTGGAACAATTCAATGGTGAGGATTTCCGAAGGTGGCAAAAGAAAATGCATTTCCTTTTGACTGCATTGAAGGTTGTGTACGTGTTGTCCCCACTCAGCCGACCCCACTCAGCTGACCATTGCCCCAGATGTAGAACTCAGCTGTACCCAAAACCTCAGCAGACCTTCAGCAGGCTGCTGACACCAGAAGAAACTCAGCAGACTTCCCAGCTGACTTTCACAGACTTGGATACACTTATCAGCTGACCATCACTCTGCTGATAACCAGATTAGTTCCACCAGATGTAGAATATAAGTCATTTTGCTGACAAATCTCCACCTTGACTTGAATTCTCATTCACAGTCAACCAAATTGCATAAACAGATGTACTTGTACCAGATGCATTCATCAATGCCAGATGTACTGTACCAGATTACTGTTGAAATAATGTCATAAACCCAATCGGGTTAGACCGGATCCGACCGGGTCGGATCATTTCTACTATTTCTTTATGTTTATACATATATTAAATGGCTTTTCTGTTGTCATATATTTGTTCTTTTAAAGAACCAATTATGAATTGTTATATGATGACGTCCTTAGTATTAGACTATGATAGAGAAACCATTATAGGCGATTATGGTTGATGAGATCTCTAATCACTTTAATAAGTTTGATACTTAAATGTCTCTAGGCTGATGTACTATTAAACAGGGCATTGATAGTACAAACAGGCTAGCATGTATTAGATGTCTTCTGTCTTTAAGTGCAGAGATAGATCTCGTCTATCGAAGTGTAGAGACACTTGGACTGTATGTGGACGTGTATTAGAGAATGCGTACGTTAGACTGACCCACTTACAGTGTTAAGTGTCACACTATGTGACGGTTGTGTAGTTATCCTTAGGACCGGAGTCTATATGGCATCACGGTGTGGATTGTCATGATTTGACACTATTGAGGTTTCCCCTAGCCATGTGGCGATCATACGGTAATGATTGGGTGTGATACTGAAGCATGCGGAGTATACATGTTTGGTCGTCCGGAATCGCGTACCCTAATAGTAGGGGTGAATATCTGAAAATGCCTTCTTATAAGGAATGTCTTGCTCTTGTGAATCTTTGCAAAGTGGAAGTAAATGAGTTGCTTCGAGAGAGCATGATATCCAGATTATAAGATACGGTCGTTGATGCTTGACACTCGACGTACAACCGTATGGATATTATTACAGCGATATGATTCTATTTACATGGTAACTGTTTCACATGAAAGGTAATAGTCATTGCATTTGACTCTTCCGATGATTGGAGGTCACGGTGTGTTGCTAGACGTTATCCCGTGATCGTTAGGTATGAAGGGCATTTTCGTAATTTGCACTTTGTGTCTATGACCACATATTCGGAAGCCTATCGGGTAGAGCTGTTAAACGAACAGAGCCGCTCATGAACAAGCTCGTGTTCGGCTCGTTAGTGTTCGTGATCGTTTGTTCGTTTAGCTTAACGAGCCGAGCTCGAACATGATTGTAGGCTCGTTTGCTTAACGAGCCGAGCTCGATCTTGGTTCGCGAACGTTCGATTATGTTCGCGAACATGCTTATTATGTTCGCGAACATACTTATATAATGTTCGCGAACATGCTTATATGCTTATAATATATGTCTAACGAACCGAACTCGAGCCGAACTCGAGCCGAATTCGAGCCAAAAGACAAAAAATATGTCTAACGAGCCGAGCTCGAACGAGCTCGAACAGTTCATGTTTTAAACGAGCCTAGCTTGAACAGAATTTTTTGTTCGTTTAACAAACGAACGAGCTCGAACGAGCTCATGAGCTTAACGAGCTCGAGTTCGAACAGCCAATACTCGGCTCGGCTCGGCTCGTTAACAGCTCTACTATCGGGTCACACGCATATGAACATCTAGCCGGATTAAAATGCGGTTGTAGTTGATAACCAAATAAGAAATGTTTATCTCAAGACTATAAAGGTAATAGTGGTAATTAATATGGTGATATTTATTTATTATGAATAAATATAATACAAAATATTAATTATGTTGATTAATTAAATATGCATATTGATACATATATTTTGAAATATGTATATATATGATGTACATGTATTTTGCAAATTAATTAATCATAGTATTATATTAATTGAAGAATATTCCGGATGCCAATTAATTTGTATAAGGGTGCAGATTTACAAGTGTATAGGATACATTTTGATTGTGCAATTTAATTAATAAGATTACCATAATATTAATATTAGATATTAATTGATTTTGAAAAAATAGATTTATGGTAATAAGATAAATATAGTCAATATAAGATATTGACAATATATTGAAAATATTTAATATAAGATATTGAATATTAATGAGATAAATCAATCAAATGTATTTTTCTTATTTTATTAGGAAAATATTTTCTTTCTCCCCAATCTACTGGGAAGTTAATCCCAATCAGTTTGGGATAGCAAAAGGGCGCATGTTACTCCTATAAATTTTGTACATCACAATTCCAAGAGCTAATAGTTCATGATAAAAATATAGAGCTTCTTAGAGAAAGTTTTGAGAGAGAAAAAAAGCCGGTATAGCAACCGAGTTTTTCTTGTAGCAATCCATGATGGGATTCCGGCGGGCTGTTCGTGTGGACTGGCGGTAGAGGCCGAACGCTTGGGCGGCTCCGTGTATCGCTACTCTTCTTAGACGGTCAAAGCGTCGATCTTTTAGATCAACCAAGGTTACCACCATCTACTAGCTTATTTGTTTATTGCTTAAACGAAGTCGATCATGGTTAAAATGAAATAAAATTTTGAATTCTGCTGCGTTCTCGCGTAGATTTCCTAACAATTACTCCACAGAATCCACTCAGCAGACCTGCTCTCAGCTGAGCTTCCAGATTTCCAGATTATAAGCTTTGGATATTCATCAAGTCCAGACACAACTGAAACTTGCTATGCTTAACCTGTTTAGTGAACATATCAGCAAGGTTCTCCTTGGTGTTGATCTTCTTCACTACAACCCTCTTCTCATTCCTTAGAAAATGATACCTCATATCAATATGCTTGGTTGATGAACCTGATCCTTAGCTAGACAAATTGCACTCAAACTATCAAAATAAATCTCTGCTTGATCCTGATGTAGCCCCAAATCACTGCCTAGCCCTTTCAACCAGATACCATCCCTGGCTGCTTTAGTAAGAGCCATATAGTCTGCCTCAGTAGTTGATAAAGCCACTGTTGGCTGAAGAGTTTCTTTCCAGCTGAAAACTAAATTCCCCAATGTGAAAACATAACCAGTCATTGATTTCCTACTGTCCACATCACCTGCATAATCAGCATCACAGTATCATGTGATCATACCTTGAGTATCATATCCATAAATGAGACCAACATCAACTGTACCCCTGAGGTACCTGAACATTCTTTTCATAGCTTTCCAGTGTTCCTTTCAGATGAGCCATGAACCTGCTGACAACACTGACTGCCTGAGCCAAATCAGGCCTAGTGCACACCATGGCATACATCATACTACCCACTGCACTTGCATAAGGAACTTTTGACATATACTCCTTCTCATCTACTGATTGTGAAGCATAAACAGACAAATGAGCATAGGATGCCATAGGAGTATCCATTGGTTTTGTAGCAGACATACAAAATTTGGCCAATATCTTCTGTATATAACTCTGCTGAGACAAGAACAACTTTTTTTGACTCCTATCTCTCCAGATCTCCATCCCTAAAATCTTTTTGGCAGCATCCAAATCTTTCATTTCAAACTCAGCACTGAGAAGGTTCTTCATATTTTGAACATCAGACTTCTTTTCAGAAGCTATCAACATATCATCCACATACAGGACAAGATAGATATATGATCCATCTCTCAGCTGACTGTGATACACACAACAGTCATATGGACTTCTGTTATAACCCAACTGGATCATGTAAGTGTCAAACCTTTTATACCACTACCTAGGAGTCTGCTTCAGTCCATACAAGGACCTCTTTAACTTGCACACAAAATCTTCCTTGCCAGGAACTTGAAATCCCTCTGGCCGAGTCATGTATATCTCATTATCTACCTCACCATGTAGAAATAATGTCTTCACATCTAACTACTCAAGTTCAAGATCCTGCTGTGCCACCATTGCTAGTAACACTCTGATTGAAGTGTGTCTGACCACTGGTGAGAATATCTCATCAAAGTCTACCCCTTTTTTATGACTGAACCCGCTTGCAACCAAACGTGCCTTATACTTGACCCCTTCTGCCTCAGTCACTCATTCCTTATTTTTGAAGATCCACTTGCAAGTGACAACTCTCCTATCAGCTAGATGTTTAACTAGATCCCAAATCTGATTCTTTAATAATGACTCCATTTCATCTCCCATGGCACTTGAGTTTGGATTGAAATTATCATTCAAGAGCTCCGTCCCCGAATCGAAGAAAGAGGATTTAATGCTCGTCAGAGGGTTGTCCTCTCCCGGCCCAGAGCAAGCCATTGAGATGCTTCAGAACATGTCACTACTTCCCTATAAGTAGAAGGTTCTAAACCATCCATTTCTTCGGCAACTTGAAGTGCATATCCAACCATATCATCAAAACCATACCTCTTGGGAGGTACCCCAACATTTGATCTTCTAGCCTTGCTGACAGCTATACTCTGTTGACTAATGTTCCGTGTTTGATGCTCTGCTGATCCTTGTTCAGCAGACTGGCTTGGATCAGATTCTGGTTCAACAACCAGATCAGATTAGTGCTGACTTGGATCAGATGATTGTTGCATATCAGCTGACTCCACTTGAAGCTCCACCTGTTTCTCAGCCCTCTCAGATTCAGCCATGGTTTCAGATTCAGCAGATAGTAAACCGTGCTTCCAAAAACCCTTAGAACTGAGTAGTCAGCAGGCTTGCCTGACCACATCTCAAATGGTGTCTTGAAATTAATCCCTGTGTGAGGACTCCTGTTGATTAAGTAGCATGTTGTGGTTACAGCCTCTTCCCAAAATCTTCTTGATAAACCAGCATTAGAGAGCATACATATTGCCCTCTCCAGAAGAGTTTGATTCATGCTTTCAGCTACACCATTCTGCTGAGGTGTATTCCCGACTGTATGATGTCTGGCAATACCTTCATCCTTACATAATGTATCAAACTCTGACTAGCAGAATTCCACACCATTATCTGTTATGAGACTTTTGATTTTCTTGTTTGTCTGATTTTCCACTAGAGCCTTCCACTCCTTGAAACAGTTGAATGCCTCACTTTTGTGTTTCATCATCACCACCCAAGTCATTTTTAAATAGTCATCTATGAATGAGACAAAATATCTGTGACCACCCAATGATTCCACCTTTGATGGACCCAGTAATCGGAATGGATATAATCCAGTGATGCCTTTGCACTGTGTATGTCTACTGAGAACTTGCTTCCATGTAGCTTCCCAAACACACAGTGCTCACAAAAGTCCAGATTATTGACCTTATATCCCACAAGAAAACCAGCTGAAGAAAGGACTTGCATTCCTCTTTCACCCATGTGACCAAGTCTCATGTACCACAACTGAGTCTGCTGTGAATGATGAACTGTTGAGGATGCCACAACAGCACAGCCAGATACAGTAGAGCCTTGTAATATATACAAGGTTCCTTTTTTGATACCTTTGAGGACCACAACTGAATTTTTGTAGACATTCAGCTCTCCACCTTCTCCTTTGAAATTGAACACCTTGCTGTCCAACAGACTAAGAGATACCAATTCTTGGTCATCTGTGGAACATGTCTAACATCTTTCAGTGTGCAGAATCTACCATCATTTGTCTTCAACTTGATTGAGCCAATTCCCACTATCTTGCAGACCTTGATGTTTGCCATAGAAATATGACCAACATCTGCTCATAAGTACAAAACCACTCCATGTGGGGACAAATATGATATGATGATCCAGAATCTAAGATCCAAACATCAGCATGATGTGTTGAATCCCCAACAACTAGAACCAGATCCTCATCAGAATGCCAGAATTGCTCTCTTGCTGCCTTTTCTTCTTTGGACAATTGGACTTCCAATGCCCCTGCTCTTTACAGTAATTACAGACATCTGTAGACTTAGGACCTTTGGAACTACCCTTCTTGGATTTCTTCTTCCTAGACTGCTGTCCATATCCTTTCCCACTGCTGTTGACTACTAGTCCAGCCGCCGGACTGTCTGTCCCCGGTGCCATGTGTCTCAGCTCCCTGGCATGCATGGATGCCCTTATATCCTCTAAAGCCACTGTATCATTCCCAATTATGAAGGACTGCACAAAGTTTTCATATGAACTTGGTAACGACACCAACAGGATTAGGGCTGCATCTTCATCTTCAATTTTAACATCAATATTCCTGAGATCAAGTAATATTGTGTTCATCTGATCCAGATGTTCCCTCAGCAAACCTCCTTCATGCATCCTCAGACTAAGCAGTCTCTGCTTCAGCAGCAACTTGTTGGTTAATGACTTAGTCATATACATGCTTTCAAGCTTTGCCTACAACTTGGCAGCTTTGTCTTCTTCAGCAACTTCAGTGATAACATCATCGGATAAGCACAACATGATGGCTGAATGTGCTTTCTCTTCCAGACTGGCAGAATTTGCTGAACCGGCATCTCCTTTACCAGATAAAGGAGTCTATAATCCTTGTTGTTTTAACAAGGCCCACATCTTGATTTGCCACACACTAAAGCTGTTTCTTCCTATAAATTTGTCGATTTTTACGTTAACTGCAGACATCTTTCTTGCCAAAGATCATAACTTTTATCACAGATTCCTAGCACCGGTGATGGTCTTGGTGAAGATAAAGGTTGTCTATACAGATGATTCTCTCAGAACCTACTATGTGATACCAGTTTGTTATAACATGATAGAGAGAATCCAGATACAATAAGACAAACACAGAAGCAATCTAACATAAGCAATCACACAGAGGAACAGAAAACAAGAAGAACACAAGATTTAACGTGATTTCCGGCTTTGTGCCCACTACTCCACGGACAGAAATAGTTATTTTATAATGCACCGAAATTCAAACAGATTACACACTTTACAATGATCATTACAGTTGGTATTTATAGGCACAAATCCCTAAACCCTAACCGCCAAGAATCTTTGTCGGATTGCCATAAATGGCCAGATGTTGGATCACTCTGATGACCCCACTTAGCTGACTATTGCCCAGATGTAGAACTCGGTCAGATCAAAAACCTCAAAGAGACCTTCATCAGTCAGCGACACTGAAAGAAACTCAAAGAGACTTCTCACCGGTGACTTTCACAGACTTGGATACACTTATCAGCTGACCATCACTCTGCTGATAACCAGATTAGTTCCACTAGATGTAGAGTTTTTAAGTCACTTTGCTGACAGACTTTGTGACTAAGTTTATTATGTCTTTATCATGTTTGTTAATTAGTAACAATATATTTCACCAAATTTATTTATCATAATGATTTACTAACTAAGTAATTTTGTATCTATATTGCAATATTGTTTATGTGGGCATTACAATATACTAAAACATGATGAAGAGCAAACTGCAATGCTAGAAAAAGATGCAATGCCAGAAAAAGAGATTGCAGTTTTTTAGAAAATGTATTTTCAGGTCAATGTTGCACCCTTATTTCATGTCAGGTCGGGTTAGACCTGATATTTTTTTAAGTCCTCCGTTGAAATTTCCCCTCGCCCCGTTGAAATTTTCTGCGGCTCGTTGAAATATCCCCTCCCACCCATTGAAATCTCCATGCTTTATATTATTATTTTTTTAAGTTTGTTAGCCCTGTTGCATTCCCCCATGCCCCGTTGCATTTTTCCACGGGTCCGTTGCAATTTGCACGGGCTCTTTCTATACAATTGAACGGGGGATTTAAAGAAAAATGTCAGGTCTGATCCGACCTGACATGAAATAAATGGTGCTACATTGACCTGAAAATACATTTTCTCGCGGTTTTTTATCGTTTGATATAATAACTTTCCACGTTGATTAGGACTTTGTCTCCTTAATTGGAGTGTTTGTTCTTTAACGTGGATTTTAGCCCTCCTTAAAGGTTTTTTTTCCCTCTCCTTTATGGAGTTAAGTCAATTATCATTGATTTAGGGTGTTCTATTGGCACTCCGGATTTATTTCCGGCACCGCAATCGCTTCCGTCACTCTTAAAATTATTTTGGACACCATGATTATTTTCTTCAAAATTATTTGTGAATCATTCGCGCCCGAGCCAATTAATCTATTAAAAATATTTCATTTTTCCTCTAAAACAATTTCATTTTCACATATTGACTTTATTTGTTCGTAGAAAGTCTCCTTTTTCATGTGTCAAAAATCACTCAGTATATTTCACATCCTGAATTTTTCAGGCCGAATAATTCATTGATTTTTTTCGGGAACGAAAGATACACACCATTTCTTGACTCAAGCAGGGCTCGAACCCTGATCACTGTCGGGTTATCAACTAATGCTTAACCACTAGGCCGATACCTTGAATAATTCATTAATTTATCGAAATATACCATCATTCTCCTTGGGTTATACTGCCTCTGTCCCAAAATATATGTCCGTTTAGGTTTTTGGTTTTGTCGCATAATATAAATTCATTTGGAATACCAATGAAACATATATTATATTTTTCTCCGTTTACCCCTCTTTTGTTTTATATTTACCAACTTTTCACTATTTTATAACTATTCATTAATGACAACCAAATGATACTTTAGACTTTTGTCATCAAAATTAATGTTTCATAACTAATTTACCGATTGTTAGTACACCAATTTGTCTAATTGTATGAATATTTGAAGCACTCGGTCGAGATTCATATAAATGAAATCTGTTGAACGTCTCATACCAGATTTGGCTCATAAAAAACAGCACCATTATATACCAAATTGTTCCTTAACTTCCATATACACCAAAGAGAAGTCAGGGCCAATAGTAAATCCAGGGCAATAATTGGTATTGCCAGAGCGATTGTATAATAAGACAAAAACAAATTACACACAAAATGTCTTGGCAATACCAATAAAAGCCCTGGCAATAACTTGTCAGCTTAAAACTATGAGTAAGACAAATCAATTAAGCAAGACCTAAACAACCACTTATCATGCCAAACCCGAGCTGCCAACCAACCAGCGAAATAAGATCCACGCCAGAAAGCGATAAAGAATTACATGCATTTACAATACTACCCCAAACCCTTCCCACTAGGGCTGAGCAAATTAACCAGTAAATCAATCCAAACCGTAAACCGATCCAAACCAATCTGAATTAACCAAACCAATAATAAACCAAATGAATTGGTTTGGTTTGGAACCAAACCGAATTGCATTAGGTTGGTTTCGGATATTTTTATTTACACCCAATCCAATCCAAACCAAACCAAATTTTTTTATACATTAATTATATTTATTATACCCATTACCCAACCAACCCAATTTCCTTTGATCATTCTCCTACTCAGTCATGCAAGTTGGACCTGTCATTTTTTGCTCATTGAAAAATTGAACATTGATCTAATTCTATTTCATCATTGTTTTTCATGGAGCCATGGAGGTTGTAGGTTGTAGGTTTTGTTGGCTGTTGTTGGAGTTGGAGTTGGATTGGATGCTTATTTTTGCTGTGGTTTGCTATGCTGTTTTGGTTGGAATATGCTCATGGTATTTTGATCATTTTGTTGTGTCAACATTCAACATTTTTCTCTTTTGATGTGAATATGTAAATCCACTGGCGGATCCAGCATACCCAACGGGGGGGTCACGTGACCCCACTCAATTTCTAAATTAAAAAAAATAAAAATTTTAGTATTAAAGCTATGTAGTTTTGTTGTTAAAAAGTGTCATTTATCGATAAAAATTGATGTTTTATACTTCGGTGACCCCACTGGAATTTTTTTTGTATAAAAGATGTAGTTTTAGATTCCGGTGACACCACTAAAATATATTCCTGGATCCGCTACTGTGTAAATCAGTAAATACATGTATGTAAGTATGCAACTATGGAAGATTGATTGTAGCTGAATTATATTGTAATGTATTGTTACTTGTTAGTTGTTTTAATTTTTTATTTTTTTTCATTTTGGTTTGTAATTTATTTTAGTTTAGATGTAGTTATTTAGAGTTTATGTAAAAAATGTTGGTTTTGTCATATTTTTTTTTAAAGATTATGCTTGTTAAACCGAAACCAACTCAATCCAAACCGAAATCAATTCGAACCAAAATATTGGGATTGACTTCGTTTTGGTTTGGTTTGTGGAACGAATTATGGCGCCCCAAACCGATCCGACCCAATCCCATCTAAACCAATCAAAGCTCAGCTCTACTTCCCACTAAAACCGCCTTCACCCATTTTGTTTAGTAGTTCAACTCAACCCTATAACGAGCATGTTTTACAGAATTTTAAAGTGTTTTTATTATCTATAATAATGTAAAAATATACGCGTTTTACAACGAAGATTTTGTCACTGCAAATATTGAAATTTTTTACCCTATAACTAGTATTATTGTCTTCCTTTCATAAGAGCAACCGTAGTAAGGGGAAAGTAACCCCTTCTTATTTTTATTGTGTCAGAAAATAGCTTTTTTCTATCTTTAAAGTGAAATAATGGTACACAAATAGCTGATCATCTCCTCCACAGCATCCCTCTCCCCTTCCATTTGTGGCTGTTGGAAGAGATGGGCGTCCACATTTTTTCATCATCACCACCTCATCTTTTCTTCTCTCCCCACCGATGACCTTCTTCTTTCCTCTCTATCACCACCATTTATTGACAAAATTTATTAAAATCTATCTTCTCTTTCTTCGCCTTCTTCCCCAAATTTGCTGTGTTAATAAATCTTGAGGCAACGGGATGACATATATGGGAAAAAAATTATTTCCTGTGTGCAGCTATGAGAATGCTCTTTTTCTTCATGGGAGATCAGAAATACTATAAAATCGGTTTCAATTTTTCCAAAGAACTGCCCAAATTCCCCATGGAGTTTATGATTTTCTGGGATGTGAAAATTTTGGTGTGAAAATTTTAGTTTCCTGGATTGTATGTTTTCCAGATCTAAATTTTTTAATCTTTTGTGTTTGATTTGGTGAGAGACTTGGATATTGGGACCATCAGATCTGATTATTTAATTTTCTGTGTTTGATTTTCTGAGAGACTTTGATATTGGAACCATTATCTGCGACTCCATGGATTCAATTCAAATATGGATTATCTAGGCTTTTACAACGGTACTCAGCAGATAGAATTTCAATTTTTTTTATGAAAACTTCTTTTATTTTTGTGGAGTATAGTTTTCTTTCTTTCTAGTAAGTTGGCATTTCAATGGTGGCTGCGGTGGAAATTATTTTGGACTGGAAAAGATGATGATACCCTATGTCTGCTAATTTTGTGGAGTATCTGTTTGTGAGAATTTGATTTTTATGGTGTTTGGTTTTTTCTTTATGGATTTTAGGAGTGATTTAAGCTGGGTTATTTATAAAATTTTCTGTCAAAATGGATTTGATTCTGGTATTTTTTGAGTTAGCTGGAGGGAAGGAAATATTGGTGTGGATTCCAGCGGTGGTCCGGCGGTGGCCCGGTGGGGGTGGAGGTGGCGGTGGATGAAAGGCAAAAGAGATAATGGAGGAGTTGTAAAGTTACCATTACCACATCTTATCACTAAATCCATTCTACAAATTCTTCCTAAAATCTTCTCCCAATCCTAATTTGCCATGTGTCAATAAAACGTCAGAATTAGTGGCAAACTAGAGCTGACCATTACGGGTGCTCTAATAGCTGGAATTGGAAGCCATGTGCCAGACTTCTGTATTTGAATTTTTGTTAATATATGCTAAAGTGGACATTTTTATTTCCTTTCTTAGATTTTCAGTAGACTTAAGAAAACATCCCTCTTTATTTTTATTTTTTTTGAATTGATCCCTCTTTTGTTTTAAACAGTGTTTTGGATAGTGGCACGATGTGACTTAAAACGACATGTCCTTTTTCCTTTTTCACGAAAATCAATCTGAATCACACGGGTGTCATCGGGTCAGGACCCGACCTGTAAACCTCCTACCCGAACCCGTCTCGATAAGATTCGTGATTCCATTTTTCTTCCCGAGTCCGTACCCGATAAGCGACGGGTCCCGATAATCGGGATACCCGAATATTCCGGATCCCGTCAGGTCGGGAATGAATGTCCCGAACATACGATCTTAAAAAATATTCATGTTAATATAGATAAAATGACAACAATTACTTGATCAAAACAATAGTTCAAAATGTGGGCCGGAGAAATGAGTTAAGGCGACAAAGTCGACAGCCGGTGGAGGCAGCTAGTTTTTGTGAGAAAGAACACTCTAAAATATTAGATAACAGAAGAGAGGTGCAGAAAAAGTGAGAAACAACGAAGCAGAGAATGTAGTAAGTTTATGTTTTTAGTATTTAGGGTTGTAAGTATTCATATTGGGATGAAATATATATATTCAGGTCGGGATAGGAAACCCGACGGGATTGAGTTTTATACATGATCCATTTCCCGTATTTTTCAGGTCGGGAAATTTTCAGGACCGGGATTTTTCGGGACGGGTCAGGATTATCGAGAAATCCATGACAAATGGAGTTATGTTTTTGCGATTAGCGGCAGTCTGAAAAGTCTCAGAAATAATAATGTGAAGCATTCGCAATGGAAAACACAAACGTAAGAACAATGAGTTTTTACGCGTACATGACAAAACACATGTGCTATGCATTACAGATGCAGAGCATAGATTTGATGAATAAACCTATTAATGTACTACTGGAATACTTAAATAAACCAACAGCTTTTCTTGCTGATAAATTCCACAGGCACATACATACCTTGAAGATGTTTTTTTAACATAATCTAACTTACACTACACACAGAAAGCACTAATCTTTTTTTTTTTTTTTTTTTTTTGATGAAAACTAATCATGTCGATTCGGCCATGACAGCAGAAAATATTGCTCTCAAGGCATTGCTATTCCGTAGAAAAAGACACCTGAAGATTAACAGCTGATCACTCTAATGCTTCACAATTGTCTTGGGAACCTTCATACCAAATCCATGTTTTGCTTTCTCAACCCTGTACCAATTTAATCAAAATCAAATTATTAACCACCAGGAAGTACAGAAAAGATGCATATTGCCTTAACAACTCATACCCAAAATGTAAGAAGAAACTCCCTCCCTCCCTCCCTCCCTCCCTCCCTCCCTTTCAAAATTTTCTTTCTTTTTCCAATGGGATCAGAACCGTTGAAAAGGGCCCTGCTATCAATGCTCATTGCGGCTGTTTGTTAAAACTGAAGTCCGAAAGCAGAAGCTTAATGTACTAAGAATCTGAAATGCTAAATTTTATAACTATGATGTCGAACTCTGAATGCTGAAAATGATTAAAGTTATTTAAGTATATCGTGTAACGCAATAACGTACGTTGGGGCAAGTTTCCCGAGATCAAGTTCTTCACCAGTGTCTTCATCCACAACTCTTCCAGAAATGTCAATAAGATAGGACTTATGACTTGTGGATGGAAGACCTCTTGATGCAAGTAAATCTAAGTCCTTCTGGTGAAGCTCCCTTCCGTTAAGAAATACTCCGGTGTTCCCACCAGCACAGTTTTCAGGCATTGGGTAGTTTAACTCATCAATGTTTGGCTGCAAAACAAGGATTTTTTAACATCATGAGTTCCTAGTACCTAGGCAGATTTCTTTGGCATCCATTATGAGATATAATGTGATAATATATGCATGCACACTCACCAGAATGATGCCAAGGCAAGGATGGCCCATTACACCCCAAAATCCAGCACGAAAATCGTACCTGGTATCCAACCAAAAAGTAGCAGAAATAGCATTTCAATCACCTCAACATAACAAGGGAATTAAGCAGAAGCATGTAAACAATTCATAAAACAGTGATGGTCAGAAACTCCTTCCCAGCAGAAAAGAGCACAAGAACCTTCATGGAGACGCATTAAACATACCACAAACTCCACGTAAAAATGCCGGTGTAAAAAAGGAACATTCCTGTGGAATATTTAATAGGAAATTACAATTTCCCCCTGTGGACCTGTGGTTTGCCATATGAAGCAGTATAAACCCTGAGCGTGTTTATGAAATCCAAGGGTTGTATGCAATATAAAACCCAAAGGATGTAAACCATTATAAAAACGCTCAAGGGATAAACCTCTTCATATGGCAAACCACACGGGGCAAAATGTCTTTTCCCCTTTAAAAAAATTGTAATGAATCAGATTTCAGAATATGGTCTCACCAATAATCTCCTGGTTGAATAGGCCCAGCTAATTTTTCAGCTTTCTTGACCACGCGATCCGGAAGAAAATGACCATTTACAGAGACATTCGATCGTCGGTTTTCTGTAGTCTGTCTTGATTTGGAAAAATCTCCAAAGCTCTTTTTAAAGAGACCTAAGAAGAAAGAATCAGCCCCTTTATTGATCTTAGGTTGGTTGTTATCTGAAGAATACTGCCATACGCCATTACCCAAATTATCGTCATACGAGACATCCATCTCAGTTACCACTAATGCATCCTTTAGAGAGTTTTGTCTAGAAGTTTTTTCGTCTAGAAAAATCTTCCCTTGGTCAGATGAAGGTTTATCCAAATATTTATCACAGGGCGAATCTGGAAGATGTAAAGACGCTTCATCTTTTGAGATCAACTCAGAAGAGTGAATCAAATTTTTCCTCACAATCATGCCATCTGGGCTCGGTTCATCCTCGGAATCCCCAGATGAGAAAGAATGAGGAGCCTGTCCCATATCACCAACATCAGAATTCGACATCTCAGCTCTTAAACCTGTGTTGGATTCTACATTGCGATTTTCATACTCATCAGAGGTATCAGTAGCACTAGTATTCAAAGAATCATGAGAATGTGTAGCACGGTTAGTTGCAGAACTGTCAACAAATACTTCATCAGTTTCTGCAGGAACAGATAGAACAACACCTTTCTTTTCAAACTCAAACAGAAGTACAGAAGAACAAGCCTCGCACTTTATTTTGGTCTGTTTTTCTTGAGTTGGTAAGAATTTCCTCGACATTTTCAGCACCTGAGAGCAATTACAACATGTTATAAAAGGAGCACCACCAGCTATAGGATGAAAGACACGCCGATCCCTTTTGGTAACTGTCGGCATTTTCAAACGCCAACGACCAAATCCACTGGATTCCACACCAAGGTCACTTGAACTTCTTGTTAGAGGAGGGTGTCTATCATGAGGGTGCAAGGGCGGTAAATTGGATTCCTCAGAAACGAAACCTTGATAACCATATGCAGCCGGATTGGCATAGTTATTTCGGTCATTTTGACTAGTAGGAGGTTGGGATTTACGTGGAACGTAGAGATTATTGTTTACAGGATGCATACAAGAGCATGTAGGCTTTGGATGAAAAGTTTCGTGTGGTTCTGGCATGAAAAGGTCTCGATTGAAATCCATGTATTGAGCCGGAAAATGCTCATAGCACGGTTTGCGTGAGTACTTATTGGGTAACTGATAGGGGGTTCTTCTAAGCATATGAGGGTGGTAGGCATCACCAAATCCACTATATTCTTGCGTGTGGTGGTTCCTATTAGGATAAGAATCTACAAAAGTTGACCCATTTCTATCCATGTAAGACGTATACCCGTAACTCAGAGGCATATGGGAATGCCCTGAAATAGGCTGATCATTCAGAAGTGGCTGTTTGCTCGCACCATTAAGTATAGTCGTTCCTGGTTGCTTAACGGCGTCATTTCTATCATAAGTTTTTGTAGAAGCCAGAGGCATCCTCCGATCATGGAACCTCGTCTCCTTAGGCACATCAGCCACATTACAAGATCTTGTCAATTGATCAGTCAATTCATCCAACTTCTTCAATAGCTCGGCACGATCATTCTCCAAAATTTCAACTCTGGCAAGCCTATCCAACTGATCCTCGTACTTTGCTTGCTCTGTATAGCTACCATAAGAACCTACACCAAGATTTGAAGGTCCTTCATCAGGATAGGAGAAGTTAACAACCCCTCTCTTCCCTGCAACACCATTTGCACTACTCAAAGATGGCACTAAGCGGTTTCTATCAACAAACCTAGAATTTACACTTGGTCTTGACCTATTAGACCCATCTGGAGGCATAAATTCTTGAGGTTCACTCTGAAACCTTGAATCAGCATATGCAGCCCTATTGACATTATAACTAGAAGTATCACGGTCTTGAACCCAATTGCTATTTTGAACATCTGGAGAATGTCTATATCTATTATAAGTTGACCCGAATTTTCTGTTTTGGTCAGGCCTAAAGCCTGTTCTTTTTGCCAGTTTTGCTGCCATATCAAGATCAGTAGCAGCGCCCCTGCTATCGGGTAACAGGGGAATGTTGCTATTTAACGTACCATTTTCATCAACACTTTTATCCAGTGCTTCTCCAGTTCCACTTCCCTCCTTTACCTTCTCTTCCCTGAAATCATCAACTAAAGCAGCTGCATTGTCATCAACTTTATCAAGAACCCCACCACCCTTCTCCTCATCAGACACATTCAAATCTCCATTATCCACAAGCCCATTCTTCTTAGCTGCATCATCAAAATAACAAAAAATAAAGCTTCACTCTTTCAAATAAAATAAAAATACAAACTTACATATTGAAAGGAAAATGATACATCATATCATTCTAGACTTCTAGTGCCTTTACTTAATTGATGCCTTGGTCTTTTACTTCTCAAATTTTTGGCCTTTAAACAATTTACCCTTTCAGTTTGGGAATGTTCACAATACAAGGAGTTTGACACATTAACTATGCATTCACACATCTTTACTCAAAATGAAGCACTTGAATGATTTGTAAAATTTGGCGAATTGTCGATTCCACATTCAAGCTCAAATTGACAGACTCACAAATTTGATAAAAATTGGTATAATTCTTGCATACAAGCTCCGACCTGCCTTATGTGCCTTAGCTAAAAACATGATCATAATTGATATGAAATTTGTGGAAAACGTCAACACTGAAACACACCCATGAGCTTGAAATTGAGTTAAACCTACAAAATTTCAACCATGGTTTCGATTTCTGAGTGAAATTAACAGCAAGATACATGTGACTTGGCTAAAAACATAACCATGATTGATATGAAAATAGCGGAAAATGGCACTACTCAAAATGGAACACACCCATGAGCTTAAAATTGAGTTATACCTACAAAATTTCAGCCATCATTTCGATTTTGGCTTAAAATTAACAGCAAAAAACAAGTGAAACGCAGCAGAAAGAGTTTAATACCTCGCAGAACAGTCCCACAACCGCCACATTGGTATACAGAAAACTCAGATGGCTCTTGAAGAAGATTCTCACACTTGGGACACCGAACCAGCCGGACTTTAGAAGATTCAGACATTTTTCATTTTCTTTCTATAAAGCTTCAATCTTTAAGAAATTCTTTCCGAATTTCAACAAACCCACAAAATTTCAGGCCCAATTTACACTAAAAAATCAGAAAACAGACCCCAAAAAATGAATACTCTAGTGCAATCAATGTGGTTCGAAGAAAAAAGCAAACGAAATAGTACAAAGGCTAAAACCAGATTTAGATACAACTAAAGAGGAAAAAAACAAAGGTTGCAAGTGGTAGAGGAAGGTGCTGGGTTAATATGACAAGGAACAATCGTTTGACTTAACAGGAAACAGTAGGGTACCACTGTTTGAAACGGATTGAAGAGAGAACTCCACACAACGGGACAAAGCAAAATACTATAAAGACTTGAGGCTGATTTTTTCCTAAACCAGTACTCCTGTCTTCCGTCTAGCAGACGTAGCAGAGGAGCAGTGATGATGTTTATAGATGGAGAAAGGGAGAGAAAATAAAGCTGGGAAAAGGAGATTGTGGGATTCCCGATGAAGGCAATTGTTTGGATTTGGAGGGAAGAGAATATTGGCACTACACACTTCCCCACACTTTTCTCTTTTCCTCTTTAACTTTGCCTTCAGAAAAGTTTTCGTTAGTACAGTATAAATTGACTAAGAAAACAAGAACCAGAATTCGTTAATGACGACGGGGTATAAACAGCTCGTTAATTAAAGATCGACTGTTTTCAAGGGGTTAATCTTACACACATTAAGGTTGACATGTTCCTTTACAGGGTATTGGGCAGGGATGTTCTCTCAATAAGAAAGAAAATGAAACAAAACAAAGTGAAAACGTATGACATCCTCAATTATGCCTATGAGTGATAATTGATTCTCAGTTTGATCTTGAAGACTGTGATGAAAATTGAGCGAATCATTTTCAAATATTAGTCGAAGGAAACCTAAATCAATATTATATAATGTTGTATGATAAATAGCAAGTCTCTCAACTACAAGAATGTCATAACTTCTATCAATCCATAAAGAAAACGGGTTGATAATATTTGAATGAGAGTCTCGTAGGAGACCATCCAATATTGTTTTATCATCTCATGGTTTTCTTAGTTTAAGATTTGTAACAATATAGTCAATGCAATACATAAGATCGTGTATGCCATAATTTTTACCAATGAGTTATTATAACAAAGGTTTTTGAACATGACCGATACATTACACAATTCTGATCAAATGGTTAATTCAATTGATTAATTATAGAGGCATTATCTGCTACAATATTTGAATGAATATCGCAACAATTGATTCAACGCAAGTAGAAATGAATGGACAATTCAATCACATATAAATAAATATACTTTTTGGATATTTGTTTATAAGGACTAGTTTGAACACTTAATAGGCATTTAGGACACCCTTAAATCTTATTTGTTTATAAGGACATATTTTATCTTAGTTTCCTAAATTGCCCTTCTATACTCTAGTTAATTATCGGGGGTGGTCAAAAATGAAAAGACGACGATTCAGGTTCTCCGTTGCATCGTAGCATCAATGGCCGATCCCGACCGCCGGACTGAGACGACTGCCCCTTCAAAGGCCGATTATCTGCAGCTGGAATGATAGTGATCAGTCGAAAAAGCTGTGTATACACAGAATTTGGAAAGGTGAATGGTAATTCATTTTAGTTTACATAGCTCCCTGTTGATGAACAACAATAAAGTTCACTCTAATGAAACAATCATAGTGTTTTACTTCGATCGATACAGAAACACAAATCTTCTATAATCTAGAAAAATCGAAGAAATCGAAGAAGAAGAAGACGAGTCCCAAAAATCAATATGATCGTTTACATCCCATTATTATTTGCAGGCATTTGTGTTTTTTGTAAATCTGAATTGTGGGTTAAAACAGGTGGCCAACATGCTCAGAGGATGTTGAAGATGATGAAACAGCGGTTCTAGCAAGAAGAGGCAGAGGAGCACATACAAAAGTAAAGTTTCTGCATCATAATGCTAACAAAAAAAAGTATGCAAAACAAAGTGACACGGTCTAATCAAGTATCTATGACAGAAGCAGCAAAATTGGACACTTTTGTTCTTGAAGAATGCTTTCCAGTGACCTGAGGTATTAGGAAATATTGGTGGAATTGACTCTGTCACTGCATTTATGAATTAGGAAATGGAATTGACTCAATCCATCATCAATCCATGAACTGCGGTTCTATGAGGAACATACAGTTGGAGTTGTTAAAATCGGACTCATTGTTCGGATCATCGCTTTTGCGGTGAATTTGTCAACGCTTTAGTTTCGTATTTATGGATATACAACATGGAAAGTGTTTGACAAGAATATTGTAATTGTATTGAACTTCAGGAAGCTATAGCGGTCGGGCGATCATTTGCATCTGTGAAAGGTTACAATCTTGATGGTAACAAGGAAACAGTCGCGATCGGAGTCATGAATGTAGCTGGTCATTCAGTTCTTGTTATGTAACTACAGAGCTCGTTTTTGCGTCAAATATTAATGTTGCATCGGCGCGAAAACCGTGGTTTCAAACATCGTTATGGCGTTGGCGGTATTCATAGCATTAGAATTGCTTACAAGGCTTTTGTATTGCACCCGGTTGCTATCCTTGCTTCGATCATTTTTTCACTTTGCTGAACTTATTGATTTCGAAAAGGCCTGCAACATATGGAAGGTTGATAAGTGGGATTTTCTTGCTTACGTTGGAGCATTCTTTGGTGTTCTGTTTTCATATGTAGAGATTGGACTTTGGAAAGTCAGAATTGGTATTGCATGAATGGATGCCAAGTACTTGGATGGATGGGTGATCTTTGTAGAGTATGCAAAGCCAAGAAGTCCTATCTCTTCATGGATGATCTCAGAAACAAGTTGTTTGGTATTCTCGATCATCACTTGATTGGATAAATGTTTCTTCATGTTTTCCATTTTTGTATAGCTAGCCAGCCTTCCAAAGGTTGTTTTTATATGTTGTCAGTGGATGATGATGCCTATATATATATATATATTTGCAGAATCTTAATTTGAACTTAATGGGAGTCCCTCTAGTTATGGTCTTAGGGAAAATCCCAAAAAAACTTTTAAGGCTGTTGATGCAATTGCAAGCTTTCCTTATTGCAACAGAATCTTAAAGAACGGTCAAGCTTTAGGTGGACACAAAAGGTCACATTTTCTTGGTGGCGGTCCTAAAGAAACTAGAATCCGTGCTTCGGTTTCGAAGACAGAAGAACAACCTGAATTGCTTAATCTTAATCTTCCTGCTCCCTTTGAAGATGAAGTTGAGAACTATTTGTCTCTAGGTAAGATTCTTTACGAGTCGAATGGCGTATGATTCCGGGGTGAATTGACAACCAGCTATGGAGGCTTAGTAGTGTACAGGAATCGCCCGGTTAATCCGTTTGGATGATATATCCAAATGTTGGAGTTGATTTGATCCTCCAAGAATGCAATTACAAGGCTCGGATTTTTGCAGGTTTTATCATAGAATGCAACAAAACCATTATTTGATTAAAACATTTAGTGTTCCAAATTTCAATTCAGCATGTTAGTTAAGTCTTTTTCTTGATGTCACCAGGATATATTGCTTCTTCTCTTCTGATTTATTCATATGATGAAGATCGAGGATCTTGAATCATGGATTTTTTTATTTTTTAATCATCTTCAACATTTACTTTATTATATTGTACTGTTATCTTAAAAAATAAAAATACTATTGTGAGAATACCAAATATATATATATATGCTTATTTGACATATATACACAATTACAGAATTGATGCACTGACATTGATGTCACTGCATATACAATTTGATACACAAATTTGATAACTTTATAAATAAGTGTAGTGTCATTCACATTAGGAGTGTAATCGAGCCGAGTTGATACTTCTTAGGGCTCGACTCGACTAAAGTTTGGGCCCGATCGAGCCATAAAAAAGGCAAGATCGAACCCGACTCGCTAAATGCTTGATATAGCTCGACTCGTACAAGTGCAAAAAGATGGAAATGAAGTAAATAGAGGCAAGTACAAAAAGATGGAAATGAAGTAAATAGAGGCAAAAGGTAAATGGATCCTGAGGGAAAAGTCTAAGAGAAAAAAACCCACAAAAACAGAGAGCTTGACCTACATTTTCTTTTGAATTCTAAAGCAAAACGACCATAGTTATGGCTCAAGAAAAGAATCATGTATTTTTTTCACCCTAATTTTCTATAAAGTATTATGCTTATTTCAACGACTCACATCATCAGCCCACCAAAGATTATGGTGTTATTTCAGGTCATACTGTGAAGCGTATTATCAATAAGTATTGGGTGTTATTGTGTGTGTGAATGCTGATGTCACTGCATAAAATATTGTTGTCATTGGGTGTCACTGCATAAAATGTTTGTGTCATTGCATAGGGTGTCACTCCATAAAATGTTGGTGTCATTGGTGTCACTGCATAAGGAGTCACTTCATAAAATGATATATCAAAATAAAGAGGACGAACAAATATGAATTATGGTGAAATAAATATGTTGATCGAAGTTTTATATCAAAAGATATAATCTTGATTATTTTCATAGAATTTATTTATTTTTTATAATATATAACAAGATCGAGCTAGACTCGTCTAATAGTGGTCAATGCATCACGGTTGTTAATGCAACGCGGTGTCACTTCATCGCGGTGTCTCTGCATCGGGGGTGGTCACTGCATCGCGGTGTCTCTGCATCGGGGTGGCCACTGCATCGCTGTGGTCAATGGATCGGGGGTGGTCAAAGCATCGCGGTAGTCAATGCATCGCGATGGTCACTGCATCGAAGATGGTCACTACATCGTGGTGGTGAATGCATCACGGTGGTGAATGCATTGGGGTGGTCACTGCATTGTGGTGTCTCTGCATCGCGATGTCTTTGCATCGGGGGTGGCCACTGCATCGCAATAGTTAATGGATCTAGGGTGGTCAATGTATCGCGGTGTTACTTCATCGAGGCATCTCTGCATCGCGGTGTATCCGCATAGGGGGTGGTCACTGCATCGTGGTGTCTCTGCATCGGGGGTGGTCACTGCATCACGGTGTCTCTGCATCATGGTGGTCACTGCATCACTGTGTCTCTGCATCGGAGATGGTCAATGCATCGCAATGTCTCTGCATCGGGAGTGGCCACTGCATCACGGTGGTCAATGGATCTGGGGTGGTCAATGCATCGCGGTGTCACTTCATCGGCGCGCTACATCATCGGGTGTCAGCATCATCGCAGTGTCACTTCATCGAGGTGTCTATGCACCGCGGTGTCTCTGCATCGGGGGTGGTCACTTCATCGTGTTGTCTCTGCATCGGGGGTGGTCACTGCATCATGGTGTCTCTGCATCGTGGTGTCTCTGCATCAGGGGTGGTCATTGCATTACGTTGTCTCTACATCGCGATGTGGCATCGGAGGTCACTGCATCGCAGTGTCTCGACTTGTCTCGTAAGGTCGATTATTTTCTTAGAATTCATTTAATTTTTAATAAAATATAACAAGATCGAGCTCGACTTGTTAATAGTGGTCAATGTATTGCAGTGTCACTCCATCGCGGTTGTTAGTGCATCACGGTGTCACTTAATCGCGGTGTCTCTGCATCGGGGGTGGTCACTGCATCCGGTGTCTCTGAATCGGGGGTGGTCACTGCATCGCAGTGTCTTTGCATCGGGGGTGGTCAATGCATCGCGCTGTCTCTGCAATGCGTTGTCACTTCATCGCGGTGTCTCTACATCGTGGTGTCTCTGCATCGCGGTGTCTCTTAATCGCGATGTCTCTGCATCGTCAAATGTTATAACATCGCGATGTCTCTGCATTACGATGTCTCTCCATTGTCAAATGTTATAACATCGCGGTGTCTCTGCACGTCAAATGTTATAACATCGCGATGTCTCTGCATCACGGTGTCTCTACATCGGGGGTGTCTCTGCATCGGGGGTGGTCACTGCATCGTGGTGTCACTTCATCGCGGTGTCACTGTATTTGGGGTGGTCACTGTATCGCAGTGGTTGTTGCATCAGGGTGGTCACTTCATCGAGGTGTCTCTGCATCGCGGTGTCTCTGCATCGGGGGTGGTCACTGCATCGCGGTGTCTCTACATCGGGGGTGTCCACTGCATCTCGGTGGCCAATGGATCTGGGGTGGTCAATGCATCGCGGTGTCACTTCATCGCGGTATCACTTCATCACGTTGTCTCTGCATCGCTTTGTTTCTGCATCGTCAAATTTCATAACATCGCGGTGTATCTGTAATGCGGTGTCACTTCATCACGGTGTCACTTTATCGCGATGTCTCTACATTAAGGTGTCTATACATCACGGTGTCACTTCATCGCGGTGTCTCTGCAATGTGGTGTCTCTAAATCACGTTGTCACTAAATCGCGGTGTCTCTGCATCGGGGTGGTCATTGCATCACGGTGTCTCTGCATCGGGGGTAGTCATTGCATTGGGGTGTCTCTGCATCGAGGGTGGCCACTACATCGCGGTGGTCAATAGATCTGAGGTATTCAATGCACCGCGTGTCACTTCATCGGCGCTCTGCGCATCACGGCGTCTCGCGATCGTGGGTGTCACTACATCGCGGTGGTCAATGCATCGGGGTAGTCAATGGACCTGGGGTGGTCAATGTGTCGCGGTGTCACTTCATCGAGGTGTCTCTGCATCGGGGGTGGTCACTGCATCGCGGTGTCTCTGCATCGGGGGTGGTCACTGCATCGCGGTGTCTCTGCATCGGGAGTGGTCACTGCATCGCGGTTGTCAGTGCATCGCAGTGTCACTTCATCGATGTGTCTCTGCATCGCGGCGTCTCTGCATCGCGATGTCATTTCATTGTCGTGTCTCTTCATCTCGGTGTCACTTCATCGCGGTGTTTCTACAATACGGTGGTCAGTGCATTGCGGTGTCACTTCATCGAGGTGGTCAATGCATTGCGGTGGTCAATGCATCAGGGGTGGTCGCTGCATCGGTGGTTGTTGCATCGGGGTGGTAACTGCATCGCTGTTGTGAATACATAGCGGTGGTCAATACGGTGTCTCTACATCGCGGTGTCACTTCATCGAGGTGGTCACTTCATCGCGGTGGTCACCGGGTAAAAAAAAAAATCACAACCCTAGTGTCCAGAAGGAAAAAAAAAAAAAAAAAACCATGTTTTATCATCCTGAAAAAAAGAAAAGAAAAAAAACAAACAAAAAAAAAGAAAAAATCAATACGTATTGCATTGATCCTGAATAACAAATATAACAAAACAAAGCAGCGCCGCCGGCTTTTTTTTTTTTTTTTTTTTTAATTAATTGAGGGTAGATTGGTCTATGTATTAATTTTGTGTCCTTATAACCAAATAAGATTCCTTAGTGTCTATTTAACAATTAAGTCAAATGTGTCATTTTTGGATAATTTACCCCTATACTTTTTTAACTAAGATTTTTGTCAGTAAGTTTTTTCTTAATAATGTTTCAATAAAACATATCATATCCGTTGTGTTGTAAATATTAAATATGTGGATGCACACTGAAATAGTAGTAATTCATATGTGTATTATACTAACTTGTAGCTAGTTACTTATAAATTGCTAAGTCAAACATGACTAAACAACTTTACATGAAGAGGTAGCTGACAAGCATACACGAGTAAATAACTTATGATAAAACAAACAATTGACAAACAAACACAACTAAACAACTTTCAACTGACCGCATGGCTAGCAAACAATTAACTTATGATAAAACAAACAACTGACAAACAAACACGACTAAACAACTTCTAACTGACCACACATTTGCCAAACAAACACGGCTAAACACCTTCTGAGTTCTGATGAACCAGAACGGCTGACACACAAAAACAACAAAGAAACTCATGATTAAAAAAATATAAAAAAAATGCAAACATACACAAATGCATAAATGATCGCATTTTTTACGACAGTGAAAAAAAAAACGACAAACCAAAAAGCAATACAAAAATATGGTTTATAAGGATTACGTAGATTCTTTTTTATATATATATTTTTAGGGTAAAACGAAAGATACACGTGGACTCTTTTTCGCATTAAACGGGAGGCGAACCTTGATTACAAGTTACGATATAGTGTTCACCACTAGACCCGATACCCTATTGGTGATTATGTAATGTTCGTTTGTACGTGAGAAACATTTATTTATGCTAATTTAGTTAATACTCCATCTGTTTCAAAATAACTAAGTTGCCAAAAAAATTGAGTTAATACTTTAATTTTAATGCTAAAATCACTAAAAAAAACCTTTAATATATATAATTAATGCAATATTGTATTCTTTAATAAATAAGGGTAAATGTAAGAAAAACACGATAAATTTATATTGGAAGTTTAATTGTCTCAATTATTTTGGAACAAATCTTTTTAACAACAATTATTTCGGAGTACATTTTAATTTAGATTTGTTTGAAAATAAAATGTCTTTCAAACCAAATTCATAAAAGTTTTTTTTTTTCAAGCAAATGGAACAACGAGAATACTTGTACCTGCATTCCTTTTTTTTTTTAATTTACGAAATTGATAATTTATTATTTACTGATAAATAAAAAATAAAAAGATATGACACCACTTTCTCTTTGACGAATCTAATAAAGAGAAAGCTGTGCGAAAAACGATAAAGAGAAAAGCTGAATTGAAAATGGGCAAGAAAAAAAGAAAAAAATAAAGAAAAAAATAAAACAAACAAGTGGGAGTATCCTATGACGTCCTTTTTTTTCAACATTTTAAAACATGTTTTAGAATACTTTATTATTTTTGTTAACACAATAGAATACTTTATTATTTTTAAAAACATTTCAAAACCAATAATGAATTTCTCTGATGATATTTTTTGAATTCGAAATTATCTAGCTCACTGATTTCAAAAATATAAATAAATTATCTAGCTCACTCTCATGTGATTGTCAATGGATCTTGTTTTTCTATTGTCTTGAATTATTTTGTATTTGAGTAATTGTATTTGAATAATGTTTAATGTGAGCTAGCAAAGATCCTTTAAGTATGAGCGTCAAGTGCTCTCTCAAGTGTCATTGCTTTTAGACATTTTTAGCAAAAATACATAGTTTTGAAAAGAAAAAAAATCTACTACTAGATCATATTCACGTTTAAAAAAAATTCATATTCACGTTGTGAGCGTGTGGTTCTATCATTGACACTTGAGAGAGCATTTGACTCTCACTGTAATGACCCGTATTTTTTTAAAGGGTATTTTTGTAATTTAATAAAATAATAATGATGATGATAGAATATATGTATTTTATTTTTATATGGTAAATAGTGTGGAATTTATGAATGTCATTTATTGCTACCGTTACAATTACTATGAGTTACATTTTGGGAAAATTAATTGTTTTCAATTAAAGGGGGAAAGGGAAGAGGTCTCGTGTGTGTGTGTGTGTGTAAAAGTGAGAAAATTAGAATTAATACACACTATTGGACTTAAAGCATACACACTATTGGACTCTAGAGTTTAGTTATTCCTTTGAGTGTGTGTGAGGAAAATAAAATAACAAGAGCTCCAATACTGAAGAAGAGTATACAAAATAGATTAAGCTTAGAGAAACGCAACGGTCGTCTCTGTTAAAATGAGAATTAGAGATATTACGTTTCGATAAATGGATTGGCAGCTCGGATTAGAGGTAAAGAAGAGTGTATCAATTGGATGTTTTCATCATGTTTTAGTTTATTTCATATGCATATTTTCTTTCTCATTATTTGTATTTGGCACTAGAATTGCTTAACTTTTGACAACTAGGGCAAATGTATTGTTTATTAAACTATACTTTACATCACTATTTGAGTCTTATTTGCTTCTATGAAGTACTTTGCAGACTTGAAGAAATAGTATGGAGTTTTATGAATACTATTTATTTTATTTTATATTAGTCTTTTTATTTTAGCAAAAGAAAACAAAATGATTATTTAAAAGGTTAAGATTTCTTGAATCTTGTTAACTTTTGCTTTCTCAAAGTATATATACGAAGTTTTGGAAAATTGAACTAGATGAAGGTATACTGCTACTTTTTAAAATATATATATATATTTTTTATGTCATTTACTAAGTTATGTAATGTTAGTATATATGTCATGATGACGATATATATTTCTTGATATATATAATAAAAGAATTAAGCAAAATAGAGGATATGTACGATTTCATACGAGTTTTATAAGACATCAAGTAAATAAGAAATAAAAAATGTGACGGTTCATAGTTAAGAATGTAATTATACATAGCAGTGAATCCTCGAGGGTCCCCGGCACTAATTTACCTACTCACGGGCTATAATAGTGAGAAAAGGGCGGAGCCGCGCAATTTCCCCGTTCACGGGCAATAATAGTGAACATCCGGTCTGCTACATATTTTAGTTTCTCTTCTCATGGCTATAATAATGAGACGTAATACTTATGAACCGTTACATGTCAGTTTATTACGGGCCTCTCTAAGTAGGCTAAATATTATGAGTATAAGTAAATCATTATAATACGCTTACATTAGTTTTGATTAGTCAAAGCATATCATTTATTCATTTATTTTAGCACTTAAATTTAGTAGCTCGTAACTTATGTTAATTATTATAAATAATATCATGTTTTCATACTAACTCAAAAATGAACTTTGGCGTGTCTGCCCAGTGACTGTCTTGGTTCCATTTTGATGCATTTTTCCTTACGGGGCATTCATGCTCACTCTCCTATACTACATGCTTTCCAGATAAGATGCGTGGACAGATAGTTGTTCAGGCAATGGGTTTAAGGCAACTACTCAATAGTAAGCAGTGAGTGAACTCGAAGGGGCAATTTCTCAATGGATCTGGTAATGTTTTTTTTAAATGTAATAGTAAGGTACTATGTGGAATAGAATATTTGTGTTTGTAATCGACATTTTGGTGTCAGTAAAGTTATTACATGGAATTATTTAATTATATTGAAGATTATTTTTATTGTGATCTTAGTCTCGAGTTGTGATGTTTTAGCTTCCGCATTTAGTGTTGGATATGTCTTTTGGTTAGAAAGGCTTCGTGTTTCGAGATTTATTCTCGAGGCATGGCCGAGCGGCCTGAATTCCGAAAATACTCGGGTTTTGGAACCGGGTCGTTACACTCACACCTGAGAGGATCCTTGCTCGTTCAATGTATTAAATGCTATTTTTTTTGTTTTAATATTAAATGCTATTTTTAAAAGTATTAAGTAAATTGCGATGTAAATATATATCGCCCTATATTGTTTATAAACATTATAGATTCAAAAAATCGTAACAGTAAATACTGCCTCATAAATTGATTTGTCTTTAATCTCTTAAAACATTGTTGGGTTAGACGTTGTTTGGATTGTATTAAGCTATGGCATTGCATAAAATATGTGGTGTGCAATGTTAGAAATAAAAGTACTAAAATAAATTATTGAGATAAATTAGCGTCACTGAGATGAAACTTGTTGTTTTGTTCTCTATAGATAAATTAGCGTAGACATTGCATAAAATTGTTACTTGTGTTTGTTTAGCAATGTTGTTTTTTTTTAGAGTTTTTTTAACATCACATCACCAATAATTTTTTACAATTATCCCACCAATCAAATCTTTAACTACAAATAAAAAAATATTAAATCATCTCTCATCATTCCACTTTATCAATTTTATTACCTTTTTTATCATTATTTTATTCATTATTCTACTTTATTTCACCAATCATTTTATAATCTACACAAATTATTATTCCACTTTATTTTACCCCATCAACATACTAATCATTACTTCAATCACTTTATCTAAAAAAACCACCCAAAACAAACGGAGCCAAAATTATGTTGTTTTGTTATATAGATAAATTATGGTAAGCATTGCATAAAATAGGTGGTGTGCAATGTTAGAAATAAAATTACTAAAATATAGTATTACGTTATTGAGATGAAACTTGTTGTTTTGTTCTGTAGATAAATTAGGGTGAGTGTTGTTGGATGTAATATCGTCGGATCAATCATAGATTGACCCGATTACGCAACAGAATGCATCAGATCTAGATCTAAACGAAACAAAGAACATAAATTAAAAATCTAAACCTACAAGGGGGTTTAGGAGCCTACCTTTTTATGGTGCTTAACGCCAAGAACGATAGATCTCCAAGAACACGTATTTTGAGCAGCCACAGCCTTCCACCGTGTGTCTCCCAACAACACTAGGTGGATGGTGTTTCCCGCCGCCGGACCTCCTTCATATGCTACCGGAATAATCCTGAAGATTATTCCAATTTGAAACCCGAAGAAAATAGCCGAAAATTCCAAGCTATATTTCTTCCAATATGGCGTGTATAAAAGTGTGTCAAAAGGCATGGGAGAACTCTCTTTATATATGAGAAAGAATCATTCTCTCCAAGGATTTAATAATTAAGAGATAATTATTACATTAATCCTTTTTCCAAATAAAAGATAAATAAAATAATTATCCCAAACAAATTAGGATAAATCATATTATTATCTAATATTCCATGAATTATCATTTAACAAATAAAAGATAAATCACATATTAAATAATTATCCAAGAAAACGAATTTCCTAATAATTAAATAATATCAAATGGCGCCACCTTTTTCTCAAAAAGGTTCACACGCATTTTTCATATTTGACCAATTAGGTCAAAAGGTCAACACATTAATTTGGTAAGTCGCATAAAAATGTCTTTTCTGCTTATTTAATTATTTAGTCCAACTAAACAATTAATCACATATCAATTAAATAGTTCAATCCAACTATTTAATTGTAATTGAATCTGTAAACGACGAAAACCTATATATCTTATATTAGGAAACACGTCGGGGCCAGTGGACCCATATTCGATTAAATTCTGAATAAATCGAATAAAAATTATTCATCGATTGAATAATTATATCCAACCTATTAATTCCGGGATTACACCACCATAAACCCGCTCGAACTCTATCGAATATAGATAACTTACACTCAATTTATGAGTCTAAAGTGTCCACCGATATGATCATTACATACGGATAAATCCTCCATAGATCGCTCACTTCGATTCGGGATATTTCCGTAAACCCTTCTCGAAACATATTATCCTTATTTACCATTAACCCCAGTGATCAATTAGTTCATAACCAATATAATATGAACTCGGCCGATCGATCGCTTTTAGGGTTAACAAATAAGAGAATCTGTCTGTCTACTTCCGAGGAATGAATGGATTACATATACGTGATAGCACGACTACTCACTCATCCCGAATAGAGCCAACGAAAGTGTTGGACCACATACACGCTGAAGTGATCTTTACTAACACATCAAACTCTACCCAAGTCTAAGCGATCATTGTGATCACCTCGAGATTGAGATTAATCCATATATGATCATCTTGTGATTCGATAAGACTTCTCGAATACGGAATTATATCGAGAACTCAAATCAAATCGGTCCAAATTTCTATATGATTATCATCATATATAAATCCCATTAGTACTTCTATTACCGATAAACCGGATAAGATCACACACCTAAAGTGTTCTGGTGCATCATTAGCAAATTAATCTTGAGACCCGTGCACTCAGATTAATAAACGCTACTGAACTAAGTTAATTTTAAGTATATTTCACAAACTCAATCCTCGTGTGTATAGCCATACACCGAAAGTTATGTGATTACATAATCAATATACTTAAGGTTTTCTCAGAAGTGTATTAATATTGGCAATAAATGCGAATAAATAAGATGAAATAAATTACATCATTTATTTAAATAAAACAATTACAAATTGTCTTTCGGGCATAAAACCTAACAATCTCCTACTTGCACGAAAGGCAAGTGGATTAATTGTTTTAGAGCACACCATATATCTATATTACAGCAATACAACTCCCACTTGCTCTAAAGCAAATAAGTCATGTCCCTAATACCAATAGTTTCCAAGTGCCGGTTGAAGACTTCTAACGGCAATGTCTTCAGTGAAAGGATCAAGCGGGGTTGTCGTGAGGCGATTTTCTTGACGGAAATGTCACCTCTTTGGACTATCTCTCTGATTAAATGGTATTTTCGCTCGATATGCTTCGACTTGCGGTGACTACGGGGTTCCTTTGAATTAGATACTGCCCTATTGTTGTCACAATAGAGAGCGATTGGATCGTTGTGATTTGGAGAGACCCCTAAACCACTCAGGAACTTCTTGAGCCAAACTGCTTCCTTAGCTGCCTCAAAGGCCGCTATGTATTCAGCTTCCATAGTAGAATCAACCGTGCTGGATTGCTTGACGCTTCTCCAAATGACTGCACCACCACCAATGGTAAACACTGAGCCTGAGGTAGATTTGAAATCATCTCGATCTGCATGAAAGTCAGAGTCAGTGTACCCCTGTACATCCAGGTTTGCACCCGAATATACCAGCATATAATTCCTAGTCCTCTTCAAGTACTTTAAGAGGTTCTTTACTGCAATCCAATGCTCATTGCCTGGATTAGACTGATAACGACTGACGAGTCCAACGCCATAACAGATGTCAGGTCTAGTGCACAGCATAGCGTACATTAGACTACCTACAGCCGAAGCATAAGGCACTCTTTGCATAGCCTCTGTTTCCTCAGGAGTCTGAGGACTCTGAGTATTAGAGAGATGGATGCCGTGACGAGTTGGTAGGTAACCCTTCTTTGCGTCCGTCATGCTATATCTTGCCATCACCTTATCAATGTAAATGGCTTGTGAAAGAGCTAACATCTTGTTCTTGCGATCCCGTATTAATTGGATCCCGAGAACATAATTCGCCTCTCCCAAATCTTTCATTTGGAATTGGCTGGCCAACCAAATTTTAACGTCCGACAACATCCCCTTATCGTTTCCAATTAGGAGAATGTTATCTACGTACAACACTAGGAATGCAACCTTATCCTTAACGATTTTCTTGTATACACAAGGTTCATCAGGATTTTGTTCGAAATCATATGACTTAATGGTGTCATCAAATCTATGATTCCAAGACCGAGATGCTTGTTTCAACCCATAAATGGATCTCAGCAACTTGCACACTTTGTGCTCTTGGCCTTCCTCGATGTATCCTTCAGTTCTTTGCATATAGATTTCCTCGCCGAGAAAGCCGTTAAGAAACGCTGCCTTGACATTTATTTGCCGATTTCATAATCTAGGCATGCAAGGAATAGAAAGGAGGATCCGGATGGATTTGAGCATGGCCACAGGGGAGAAGGTCTCTTCGTAGTCTATACCTCTCTCTGTGTGTAGCCCTCGGCTACAAGCCGTGCTTTAAAGGTTTGCACCTTACCATCAACTCCTCGCTTCTCTTGTAGAGCCACTTGCTCCTATGGGTTTTACCCGCCGGGCAATCTACAAGTTTCCAGACAAAGTTAGAGTACATGGACTCTATCTCTTGATTCATCGCGTCAACCCATAGATCCTTGTCACGATCATCCATGGCCTTGCGAAAAGACACTGGATCATCTTCCACACCATCAGAGACGGCTACGTTCGCCTCTGATTGTCCATACCGATTTGGTGGCCGAACCACTCTCTCAGTACGTCTGGTGGATTAGGAGGAGGGGTGACTGTTGCATTCGTAGTATTGTCTATAGTGACACTAGGTGGCACTTGTGGTTTGACCTCGTCAGAAAGTAACTCCTCAAGTATGATTTTACTTTGAGGCTTGAAATCTGTCATATATTGATCCTCCAAAAACGTGGCATTAGTCGAAACTATCACCTTGTTATCTTCCGGATCGTAAAACAGACCTCCACGTGTTCCCTTAGGGTAACCCACAAATAGACATACCTTCGTATGCTTTTGTAGTTTACTAGTCTTATCTACCAGCACATGTGCAGGACATCCCCAAATGCGGAAGTGATTTAGGCCTTCCGGCCGTCCCCTCCACATTTCATAAGGTGTCTTTGTGACAGACTTTGACGGTACTACATTCAGTATGTATACCGCTGCTTCTAGAGCATATCCCCAAAAGGATATCGGTAGTGAGGCGTAGCTCATCATTGATCTGATCATGTCAATCAATGTTCTATTTCTCCTTTCAGCAACTCCATTTTGCTGAGGTGTCCTAGGCGCAGAACGTTGGGAACAGATCCCATGTTCAAGTAGGTAGTCGATGAACTCGATGATCTAAGTACTCTCCTCCGCGATCAGAGCGAAGGCATTTCAAGGACTTGCCTAACTGCCTTTCGGCTTCTGCTTGAAATTCCTTAAACTTACCAAAAGCCTCGGATTTTTTATGCAACAGATAAACATATCCGAACCTCGAGTAGTCGTCGATGAAAGTAACAAAATACTCGAATCTGCCTCTAGCTTGCACATTCATCGGACCACAAAGGTCTGAATGTACTAACTCTAGAGGTTCTTTGGCCCTATTCCCTTTTGACGAGAAGGGACGCTTAGTCATTTTTCCCTCCAGGCAAGATTCGCAGACGGGCAACGAGTCAACAGATAACTCTTTTAAGGAATCACCCTTAGCTAGTCGTTTGATTCTTTCCAAGGAAATGTGACCTAGCCTAAGGTGCCAAAGATATGTACTATCTTCTTTATGAAATTTTACGCTTTTAGCAGATTTTAGATGTGCTACTTTAAACATTTCATATTTAACAGGAGCTTGCGTGGGTTTAATGAAATACAATCCGTTTTCTAATACAAGATGAGTACACAAAGTAAAACCATTCTTTGAAATAGTAAACTCATTATTCATAAAAGAAACAGAGTACAACTGGTCTTTCAAAGCAGAATACGAAATCAAATTTCTATGAAAATTCGGAATGAAATAAACATTGTCTAAATGTAAAACTTTATTTCCAAAATGTAAAACCACGACTTTCCACTTGCTTTTCTTTGAAACTAACGCCCCGGTGCCGACTCTCATAACTTGAGCTCCTTCCTCTTGCTCCTCAAACGAACTACGGATCTGTAAAAAGGAACATACATGGTTAGTAGCTCCAGTATCCAGTATCCAATTTGATACATCTTTAGCTACATTAAAAGATTCCAAGACAAGTAATTCATGATTACCTTTCTTATCTTTCCCATTGCTAGCCTTAACCTTCCCATCATTTACATCTTTGAGATATACTGGGCAGTGACGACGCCAGTGCCCTATCTCATTGCAGTAATGACACTTGCCCTTGGGCTTGGATGGTGTACTCGGCTTAGCCTTCTTCTTCATAGGTTTAGGCGCCGGCGCAGTTTGTTTCTTATTCTTTTGTTTACCTTACTGGTTTGACTTAGACGCATTGGCTACGACCACATTGGCCTCAGCCTTCTTTTCTTGCTCTTGGGTTTTATCTTTCGTAGAAAGACCCTCATAGACTTGAAGTTCGTTGATCAACTCCGTCATGGAAAGGTGAGCCTTAGACATGACGTAGCTGGTCCTGAACGTTAGGAAATCAGATGTCAGAGATTTGAGAATCACTGACACTTGGGTAGCATCGTCTATAATCGCACCACGAGTTCTTTGCATCGATAAGAAAGTAACTAATCATGTTCATCACATGACCAATAACGATCGACCCGCCTCATCTTGGCATTGATAGCCTTCCTCACAGCCTCGTGTCTTGCTTGATCAGACGATTTGCCAAACATGGTGGTTAAATGCTGCAAGATTTCTCGTGCAGTATTAAAACCCTCAATTTTGCTCCGAATGACATCCGACACTGAGGCTAAGAAGATGCCTCTTGCCTTATTATTCGCCTCTGTCCTTTTTTTATGTTGATCGCAAATGCATTTAGGCGGATTTTGAGGGGGAAGAACAGGGCACTCCTCAGTCAAAACAAATTGTGCATTCTCAAATACGAGCACCACGTTTACGTTACTTTTCCTCTTAGTAAAATTGTCGCCATTTAGCTTATCATTCAGTAAAGTTTGAATTTGCGAAGACATGTTGCTGTAAATAATATGACAGAAATTTAATCAAATATACACTACTATATTTTGTATTTTAGGAATAATAAACTATATAAAGTCTATCCTACCATTCAAAGGATTTAACCTCACATAGTACTGTCCAAGAGTGTCGATATCAGCACTATGATGGTTAAACTGAGACAATCTCTCTCAATGATTAAGCTTCGAGAATCGAACATCTCACGGGAATCAGACATCCCGGACCTTTAATCATTGATTACCTTCCTTTTTCTAGCCTAGATATTTCGAAAATATTCACAAAGAGTGTGACCTACTATATCAGATCTCGAGTATGCCCCGAGTATGCTACGGGCGGTGTCGATGACCCGGCGAGTACCGATATCCTATCCTTTCGGAGACCAAGCCTTGAATTTTGATAGCGGTGAACACCATCCGAAAGGGCGAAATCAAAGCGGCACGAGGTGTCACCATTCTCTCACGTGCTTGCATCTATAGTAGAGGCCGTGGGGTTGGCTCTCGCTTCCCGCTCCCACTCAATAATTTGAAAAAGTGGTGGGTTTACTAATTACGGTTTTGGCCTTGACAATAAGAAACAATAAATCAAAGTACTCGAATAGGTCGGTTATGTAGGCAAGCTTCGCCGTCTTATTCGTTGGAACATATGTAACGATTCGAGGCCAATCCGGCAAGAGAAGCCCCGTTTAGCCCGGCGCTTATCGGCTATGCTAAGTCTGTCGAATCGATGTAACGTACATCACACGTGGAGGGGAGTCGATTGAGCCGAAGCTCGGTTGAACTCGCCCAACCATGGTTAGACCATTTCCGAACTCATGTACTAAGATTCTCCGATTTTTAAATTGTCACCGAAAGCGTAATCTCGTTTCTGTTTAAGGTGGGTTCACTAAAAAGCCATCACCGAAAAGCTCAACGATTTATCCAAGTGAGATTCACCGAGAATCAATCACAAAAATCGTAACGATTGACAAAAACCCGGGTCCTCGGTTTTTATAATTAGCTACTTATTATTTAACTACCACATATTAAATTAATAAGCATTCATACTAATTATTCGAGTTATACACGTCTATTTTAATTCGAAATTAAAAACTACGTGTATGCATTGGAGTGGAATCATGAAGATGCAAGTCATGGCAATTTTCCGGTTTTAAGCACGTAATTTTGATCAAACACAAAATTATAATGAAAAGAAAACACTTGAGATGGATGGCTTGGTACTTCCACTAACTATTTTCTAAGGAAAAGTAAAACTTATACTATGTATTCGAGTCTTGATCTTCGAATCTTGAACTCGAACCGCCGGATCACGAACCACGAACACCCGAGAGGAGAAAATGTTTTTTAATTAAATAAAACCAATTTATTATAATTAAATAAAACCTTTTTTTTTTTTTTTTTTTTTTTCGGCTGTTGCAAAATTATATCCAATTTTTTTTTTTTTTTTTTTTTTTTTTCATACTCTGCCAATGCGGCCGACTTTTATAAAAAAATTAGGTTAAAAAAAAAATGACATACAGCCGCATAAAAAACCTAGCCGCATGCTAGTTTTATAAATAGGACTTATAGCGACGCTTTTCAGCGTCGCAGAAAGTCCTGTAGCAGTTTTAAAAAAAAGTTTTTAACCGTTTCTCCTCGTTCATACTTAGGGTTTCGCCTTGATCTTCAACTTTTCTTCAAGATCTTCATCTTTTCGAGCCCGGAATAACAAAATTACAATAAAAGATGCTACTTTTACATGGTATTTGAAAAGACATAAAAAATATATACATTCTATCTTTCAATTGTTCTTAAACAAAGGAGCTACAAAATAGATCTACGGGTAAACAATACCAACCCCAATCCATCTCTTCAACCACAACATTCACAAGCATACAACATGATTAAATTTCGAATTTACCAAAAAAACGAAATAAAAACACCTAAAACATGTTTTTCCACTCCAAGATCTAAAATTCATATACTTTGATCGTTAAATCAAAGGCTCTGATACCACTTGTTGGATGTAATATCGTCGGATCAATCATAGGTTGACCCGATTACGCAGCAGAATGCATCAGATCTAGATCTAAACGAAACAAAGAACATAAATTAAAGATCTAAACCTACAAGGGGGTTTAGGAGCCTACCTTTTTATGGTGTTTAACGCCAAGAACGATAGATCTCCAAGAACACGTATTTTGAGCAAACCACGACCTTCCAACGCGTGTGTCTCCCAAAGAACACCAGTGGATGGTGTTTCCATTTGCCGGACCTCCTTGATATGCTCTTTGGAATAATCCCAAGATTATTCCAACTCAAACCCGAAGAAAATAGCCGAAAATTCCAAGCTATATTTCTTCCAATATGGCGTGTATAAAAGTGTGTCAAAAGGCTTGGGAGAACTCTCTTTATATAGGAGAGTAATCCTTGTCCTTCAAGAATTTAATAATTAAGAGATAATTATTACATTACCCTTTTCCAAATAAAAGATAAATAAAATAGTTATCCCAAACAAATTAGGATAAATCATATTATTATCTAATATTCCATGAATTATCATTTAACAAATAAAAGATAAATCACATATTAAATAATTATCCAAGAAAACTAATTTACTAATAATTAAATAATATCAAATGGCGCCACCTTTCTCAAAAAGGTTCACACGCATTTTTCATATTTGACCAATTAGGTCAAAAGGTCAACACACTAATTTGGGCCGAGTCCACGAAAAATGTCTTTTCCATTTATTTAATTATTTAGTCCAACTAAACAATTAATCCACATATCAATTAAATAGTTCAACCCAACTATTTAATTGTAATTGAGGTGCAACGACGAGAAACCTATATGCTATATTAGGAGCCACGTCGGGGACCATGGACCCATATTCGATGAATTTACAATAAATCGAATAAAAATTATTCATGAGACGAATAATTATATCCAACCTATTAATTCCGGGATTACACCACCATAAACCCGAAACTGAACTCTATCGAATATAGATAACTTACACTCAATTTATGAGTCTAAAGCGTCCACTGATATGATCATTACATACGGATAAATCCTCCATGATCGCTTCACTTCGATTCGGGATATTTCCGTAAACCCTTCTCGAAACATATTATCCTTATTTACCATTAACCCCTAGTGATCAATTAGTTCATAACCAATATAATATGAACTCGGCCGATCGATCAGTTTCTAGGGTTAACAAATAAGGGAACTGTCTGTCTACTTCCCGAGGGAATGAATGGATTACATATCTGTGATAGCACAGACTACTCACTCATCCCAGAATAGAGCCAACGAGAAGTGTTGGACCACATACTGCGAAGTGATCTTTACTAACACATCAAACTCTACCCTAGTCTAAGGAATCGACTGTGATCACCTCAGGATTGAGATTAATCCATATATGATCATCTTGTGATTCGATAAGACTTCTCGATTACGGAATTATATCGAAACTCAAATCAAATCGGTCCAGCCCTATATGATTATCATCATATATAAATGCCCCATTAGGTACCCTATTACCGACAGTCCGGATAAGAATGTCACACCTAAAGTGTTCTGGGCGCATCATTAGCAAATTAATCTTGAGACTCGTTCTCAGATTAATAAACGCTACGGACTAAGTTAATTTAAGTATATTTCACAAACTCAATCCTCGTGTGTATAGCCATACACTGAGTTATGTGATTACATAATCAATATACTTAAGGTTTTCTGTAGTGTATTAATATTGGCAATAAATGCGAATAAATAAGATGAAATAAATTCTGTCATTTATTTAAATAAAACAATTAAAAATTGTCCTTCGGGCATAAAACCTAACAAGTGTAACGTCGAATCATGAGTGCGAATAATAAATACAATAACTATTTAAACCAATCGTTATCGTTTGACGTGAAACGGTTAACCCAAGCTATCAAATTCATTATATATCAACCTTATATCTTACTCACTCCGTTCCACAATAACTGAGACAGTTGTTAAAAATGTTTTGTTTCATTTTATGTGAGGCAGTACAATTTCCAATACACATTTACTGTGTTTTTACTTGATTTACCCTTAATTATTACACTAGGAGATATAAAAAATAAAGTCACATTAATTATATTATAATGCATTAATTAACTCACCTCCTTAATATGTGTGATTTTGGCAACTGTCTCAAATAAATTGGAACGGAGGGATTGTAAAAGTAATATTGTTTCTCCTAATTGGTCGATGTATGATATTATAATAACATAAGGAAAATGATATGTGTACTACACTTTTGTGTAGTGCACAGACCACTACATGTGTGGTAGCCTTTGATTAAAGTGATTAATTATTTTTTATGGTGGGTCCCAACAGAATATGTGTTGTTGATTATGTTGTGTAAGATATTAAATACTCATCACAGAATTATTAGTTCTACCTTTCTTAGAGCAACCATAGTGACACAAGTGTGGAGAGATTCTTCCTTCTTGCTGTCAGAATAGAATACTAAAATTGTTAAAATGTAAAATAACAAAGAGAAACTAGAGAACTTTTCACGGAGAATATCTACCACTTCTCTGGTTTTAGACAACAAATTAGACTATGGACTCTTAAAAATGTGTGCCAAACTAAACTAAAAAACTCACAGAGCTTTGAAAAAAAGGAAATAAATTCATCAACCTAGAAAAAAGAAAAAATTTAATTAATATTTTATATTATTTTAATCAAAAAATTCAAAATATCTATCATCATTATAACATCTAATCACAAATAATTAATCTCTACCATCCTTTTATATTATCACCATTACAACATTACATCACACACAAATTATCATACAACTTTTCTATATTTATCCTTCAATCATCTTTCTCCATATCATCCAAACATCACCAATCAATAGCCTTATCTTCAATCACCATTACTCTTACTCTTAGTATTTATATTGAGAATTTCAGATTGCATATCTAATACATAGGAAAATACTTAGGCGGAGATTCCCTACGGTGAGTCTGCATTAGATGCTGCCGCCATGTATCTGTTGCTTTGTCTCTTGCATACATGACACAAATCTAACAGATATCTCCACCGTGAGTGAAAGTCCCGCCAAAGAATTACCCCTAATACATAAACATATGTTTAAACCTCGATACCACAAGCCGAAAATTGGTAGAACCGAAAACGACGCTCATCATTCCCCTATTTCCGTCTGCTACCTACATGTGCCGCCTCTACCTGATAGAGTACTACTACCTCCGGTCCAAAATATAAGTCATCCTACACTTTTCTACTTGTCCCATAATATAAGTCATTCTACATTACTAACGCTGACATTTATTCTTTCTTTCTATCTTACCCTTAATTTATTATGAATTCAACAACTTTTCATTACTTAACAACTATTGCGTTAATGATAGTCGAGGGTATTTTAGACATTAACCTTCAAATTAATGACATTCAACCAATTCCTTAATCTGTGTGAAAACTCCTAGGATGACTTATATTTTAGACCGGAGGTAGTACTATTTACCTACTCTTACTTTACTCCCTAGTGCTTTGTACTACGTGGGCGGTTGATATTCCTCGAAAGCCTACGTGGACGGTCGATCTCCCTTCCACAGTATTTCAAACGTCTAGTCGCTTCAAAAACCTTCCAAACTTTGATCGGAGGAGGATACACCGATAGTTTGTTTCATCGCAGTCCGCCTGCTAGAAATGTTCACCTTGCAAAATAAAGAGGTTAATCGTCTGAAAATGGAACGGGATTCGCTCGAGGTACTCCGCCGTTTAACGGAGGCAGAGAATATATCTATGCAAGAGAAATTGAAGAAACGCGAGGTCGAATGTGCGGAATTGAGCGAAAGAGTGAATAGGCTGATTGATGAGCACAACTCCTTAGCTTACAGTATGATTAAAGCGGAGGAAATGCACAGAACTGAAATGGAGAAAGTTAAAAGGGCGGAAGCTGAAGGAATGAAGATGATCACGGCGGAGTTGAAGAGGAAGAACAAGGAAGTGGAGGAAGCTAAAAGGGCTGAAGCTGAAGGAATGAAGACGATTGCGGAGTTGAAGAGGAAGATCAACCAACTGGAGGAAGCTAAAAGGGCGGAAGCTGAAGGAATGAAGAAGATCGAGGCGGAGTTGAAGAAGAAGAACAACGAACTGGAGGATGCTAAAACGGCGGAAGCGGAAGGAATGAAGACGATCACGGAGTTGAAGAGGAAGAACAAGGAACTGGAGGAAGAGATTATGCATTATGGAGATATTTTCCAACAGAGGATTTCTGATGTTGAAGAGATTGCTGTTGGGTTATTAGGAAAAGATGTTTCAATTGCGAGAGAAGGAAACCACGATGATCGGAATTCTTGTCGGTGTTCTACGATGTTGCGGTCTTCTAGCAATTCCGGTGGAAATCACTCCTCCCACCGGCAGAAACAAGGTTATATTACTGTCTTACTCTATATATCAGTCTAAACGACAATTTCAATCACCCTAATGAAATAAAATCAGGAAAAAAAGAATATTATTTTGAAGAAATGGTATCAGAAAATTTATCTCTTTGGTGTTCTTCCGTGGAAAAAAAAGCATTAGTGTACACTGTAAAGCTAATCTGTCTGGTTATTTCTCAGTTCTGCTTCTGCATGGCATTATGCTTCAAATGCCACTTTTAATGCTCCTTAGTTGCAATGCACGTTCAAAAGTTTCAATCACCTGAATAATGCAATTGTGGAAGATGAAGAGCAGACAAACATTTTATGAATTAACATTCTAGTAGCTGTATCTTCTCAATTGCTTTATAACATTTACTTGTAGACTGATTCTTTTCTTTGTGTTGGGGGCAGACCTTTTTGCTGATAACTGTGACATTGATGTGTGTAAGAAGAAACCGGTAATAGGCTCTCCAATTGCAGCTGCTGAGGGGCCTAATACTCTAATTTATATTACCGACAGTGACGATGAATCTGCGGCTGATGAGTCAGCTGTAATTGTTAAGACTATTGGTGTAAATTTAACCCCAAGCTTGAATGAAATGCCATCTGTGAATAAAAAGATGCCTTCTGTTAAGACAGGGGAAAAACATGGCATGAAGGATTCATCTTGTAGTTTTGTGTATAGAAGAAAAAGAAAAAGAAGCCTAAGTAGGGGTGATGAAGCTAATAGATCAGTCATAAGTAGGGAGAAGACACAAGATTCTGGAGAAATCTTCCATGATGATAAAGGTTTATTCTCTAATGGTGTAAATTTAGAGCCAACCTTCAAGGAAATGCCATCTGTGAATAAGAAGATGCTTTCTGTCAATACAGAGGACAAAAATGGTTTAAATCAGCCTTTCGATTCGGTGCATAGAAGGAAAACAGGCCAGATTAGCGGTGATGAAGCTAATAGATCAGTATTAGGTAGTCAGAAGACACAAGATATCAGAGAATTTTTCGATGATGATAACGTTGTACTCTTCAATGGCTGCTCAACTAATGGCAAGTCGGTGGCTTTTGGTAGGAAGAGACATTTGGAGAGTAATGATTTGCAAGAATTAGATGGGAAACATTCCAGTGACCAGCCTTCTTTAAGAAAACACATTCTTACTGATACTGTTTCAAGTGATTGCAGTTCCAGTGATTCAGATGATGGGTTCACTGCAGACTCTGACATTGATAATACAATTGCAAAACTCAGGAAGAAGGCATGGAAATCAGCTGTGGATTTGGCTTCAGAATTCAAAAAGAATTATGAGCTTTGCATGAAGGCAGTGTGCGTGCTTTACCGGAGGACATTGTCTGATGAAAACTTAACCACTGATCCATCAATTCCTGCAACTCCGGGTCTTGGTCATTTTATCGCGATGGGGTATGTCTCCAAATGCTTACTAAATAAGATTATCTTGGTCTAAGTTTCGTTATGACTTTTTCTTTCTACATTTGATTTTCTGATGATGATACTTAAATAACAGTTAGGACGCAGGCTACGGCGAGTATAATGTTCTAAATACTTGTAGAAGCAAAATACTACAGATTCTACCAAATAATTCTGTCTGGGAAAGGATGGACAATTATTCACTTCCTTCGCTCTAGAACTCTAGCATTGTAGCTTCCAAACAAATTCTGAGAAATATTTCCAAGTTCATTGTGTCTGAATACGAGGAATGTTGTGTAACCGATAATATGATGATTGATACAAAATTTGTCTCGTTATTATTGTTGATTTTTGATAGAACACAACAGCTTGAGACCGTAGGTTTCCCAAATAGTGTAAAGAGAGGTGAACATTCCTATTTGATTATGACCTGTTTCCTTGGCAACTTCATCATAATTGGAATAGTCCCTTTTGTGTTTTTTGACCTGCAAATCTATCAGGTGTTTGATTCAATAGCTTATTGTTTTAAAAGTGAACTTTCTGACTGAAATACTTTGATGTAATCCAATTCAGAGGGAAGGAGTTAGCTGAGTTACTTACTAAAGGGGACCAAAAGCACCGACTAAGGAACAGTGTCCCAGAAGTGAAGATAAAGCACCCTGAAGCTCTCAAAAGGTGTAGAGAACTTGCAATACATTACAATGAGAAGCTGTTCGAGATTTATCGCAAAGGGGAGGATCCTTTCTTCTGTTGTGCATGCTTATGATGATGTTACCCTCAAAATATGTGCAGACGGGGTATGCCTTGAACTGCTTAGAATCCATGTTGTTGATTAGCCAAGTAAAACAACGTAACAGGTTGTACATTAATTAGATTAGTGCTCTACTAGTTTGGAAGCCAAGTTAGTTAAAGTTAGTTTTGAAAAAGAAAAGAAGACGAAGTGGTAGTAAAATGTATATGTGGTGTGATGCAAGTTATCCTCACTTTGTTCTCATCTAGTGAGAGGGGAATGACATGATTTTTGAAACTTGGGAACAGATTAATATTTTTCTATTGCCATTGTACGGATGCGATTTTAGGTGTTTGGTAAAATAAAATTTTAAGAGGAAGGAAATTCATTTCTTTATCTACACAAATTTCAAAAAAACATAACTTTTAATCATTATTTCAATCATTTTTATTATTTTATTATCCACTCAAAACAAAACCAGACTCAAAACAAACGGACATGGAATCTAGCCTGCCTTTACTTATATACGGTTTTGTGTGTGTATCTGTGTGTATTTATGTACTGTATTCATTTTCGATTGGGAAAAGTATTTAGGCACCAACTATTGCACAAAAAGAATGTACCGAAAGATGATCTAAAGGTGAGTATTGTTTCCTTTTTTTGGTTTTTTGTTTGGTAAATGTGCGGCTTAGATTTACTACCTCCGGTCTAAAATATAAGTCATCCTAGGAATTTTCACACAGATTAAGGAATTGGTTGAATGTCATTAATTTGAAGGTTAATGTCTAAAATACCCCTTGACTATCATTAATGCAATAATTGTTAAGTAATGAAAAGTTGTTGAATTCATAATAAATTAAGGGTAAGATAGAGAAAGAGCAATAAATGTTGCATTGGTAATGTAGAATGACTTATATTATGGGACAAGTAGAAAAGTGTAGGATGACTTATATTTTGGACCGGAGGTAGTATTTTGTGTGTATTTTTCTGTGTAATTATCATCTTCTTTGGATTGTGCTTTTATGTTTTTTTGGACGCCTCTGTCCAGTCGGTGGAGTCGCAGACATGGATTTTCTTTTCTTTTTTTTCGAGGTTGATTGAAACTTTATTTTTTTTCTTCTTTTGTTGTTGTTGTTGTTGTTGTATTATGATGGTTTTGTTTTTTATTTTCATGTTTTTTAGGAAACAAAATAACTTATTCAATCTTATCAGCCAAACAAGGCGGCTCGAATATCATTAGTGAGATCCTACTTATTTCTAGCGTAGCTTATCTTTATTACATCAAGTATTCAATGACACTACGCATAGTGTGCTATTCACCACGAAGCAACTAGTTGCAACCTATTAGTGATGCTACACTAATAGCCAGGGGCTAGTCCCGCTAGTGCGTGTGTTCGGCGAAGTCCCTCCGTACTTGGGGTCTTAGTAACCTACGGGGTTATTCACTTTATATTGAACACACCGCACGTCGCGATATTTCCTTGTGCCTTGCCAAGATACATTGATGTTTATGATTTTAACTACACAAATATGTATTTACTAATCATTAACTACCCACCTAAGTGTTTTCAAGGCAAAATCTCACTTACACAACTACTTCCTCACTTAGACGGCTAGACATAACAAGCCTATCACGTACACAAACATTGGTGGATAATAACCCACCAAAGCACAAGGTCATTCAAGCTCTTCCGACGGTCCCGAACTTCAACTCGTAGGAAGAATCAATTCGGTGCCGAAACTAAACGCATCAGAAACTTAATCATGGCTTTGTAATATTCATTTAACATGTTTTTATCATTATATCAAGGTTCAGAAACCAATCCCAACTTACTATGCTCGAAAAGCACTTAAAAAGAGCAAAACAACATATCTGGGCCCATAAAATTATAGGCCACTGCCTATAAATAGATAGGCGTGCGCCTATCAGGCTGTCGGCTTGCCTGTGCGTTTTCTTCGATTCTGCACAAATTCTAACCCTTTCCAACCAATTTTTCAGGCAAATACAACGCAAAACAGCAGCAAAACATGTACTAAACATACAATATCATCCCATACTTCAAACAACAAACAATAACATGAATTTAACATCAAATCGCAAACAAATTACTCAACCTAAACATGAAAAAACATGAATTATTCAATATGAAAACCTTCTTAGATGATTTTAAGCAAATTCCAAAGCAACTCTTCAAGCAAAACAACAAATCTTTTTCAACTAAAATCCTAATTGATCGACAACCAAACTATAATTAATCGTGATCAAGGTTTCTAACGATCAGAACTACGAATTGAGCAACCTAAAACATCCAAACATGATCAAATCTTGAAGATTCCCAAAAGTCAGGGCTAAAACATACCTTCACAAAAACTCCATACTTTTAATATCAAAGCGACGCCCTTTTCATGCTGAATCTAGAACTCTACTCGAATCTGAAATCTGTCAATAATTCAATGAGAATTTAGTAGAATTCTCCCCTTTGCCTTTTCTATTTCTCCTACGCTTTTCCTCAGAGTCTGAGATCGTGAAAATAAAGTCTCACAACTTCTAATTTAATTTAGGGAGTTTTATTCTTTTCCTAAAATAATACCTCCTATCATTTATTATTATAATTAATACAATTTTTTAAAAAACTTATTTCTATAAAAGATAAATATAATATTCGAGAGATTTTGCAAAATGACATGTCTGTCATTTCTCAATAAATCGGAATATTACAAAATTACACCAACATCATCTAAACTACGTCTAGTTAACAAATGTGTCGGAACATTGCTTGTACTGCGCCAAAAAAAAAAAAAAAAAAGGATCAAAACATGTTTTTTTTTTTTTTTTTTTTTTTTTTTTTTTTTTTTTTTTTGAGAAAACAGTAAAGTGTTTTCATGTTAAAAATGAAAGCAAATGATTTCAACTTTCAAGGACATGTCATAATATAGGGTTAATGTACATGGTACTTATTTTTACCGCGAAATTTCGCATTTCACTTCTGATATGTGATTTGAATATGTAGCGTAGACTCACTCTCAAATATCCTCTTCTTCATATAGGCCGTGTGTGTGGTCAGGAATGAGAGGATGTTTGAGAGTGGCTATAATATTTTCATTCTCATGAACACACATTTGAAAATTCAAACTGTGTGGTCTGTAACGAAACCACGATGTAATTTCACGGTGCTGAATGGATGTGTGAAGACTAACCCTCGGTCACTCCATTTTCAATTGTGTGGTCAGAAGTGGCGCGTGAGGCTCACAGTGCTGAAATGGAGTGACCATAAGACTAACCAACTTCATACTCCATTTCTTGTGCCATGAGCCTCACGCGGCTCACTCTCTGGACCCTATATTAAAAGCAAATACTTTGAGGATACAAATTATGATTAATTAATCATCTTAGATTGACTAGCATAGCTCCCTTCAGTCGGAAGAAATTCTCGCTCGTATGGTGAAAAAGGACAAAATATGCAAATAGGGCTCATGGGACAATGATTTTTTATTTTATTTATTTAATTTTATTTTTCTAAACGAAGACAAATTCCCATTCCACTGTAATTTTACATTTTCTTTCCACTTAATTACAAATAAAATATAAATACATCTTTTGATCTTAGCATAAAAAAATCCCGATTCTTCACTTTTCTTTTCATTCTCTTTATTTGACTTTCCATTTGATATTCTCCGGCGTTATTTTCGAAGTTATTTTCAAAAGAAACATTGGAATAGTTGATTCGCAGTTTATTTCAACGTAGCTGATAACGTCAGAATTATCACAAACGGGTCTGATACTGTTTGACGGTGGATATCTGGCTAAAATGTTTGATTTTACCGGTGGTGCACGGCGGTGCTCAAGAAAAATATGATGACAGTGTGAAGAAATGAAGAACAGTAAAAGAGACGAGCTCACTGTTGATGAATTGACAGAGTGTATATGCTTTGTGTATTAATCAATATTTTTCGTGTTACATGTGCCGCTATTTATAGGTGCGAGTTGCTTATGACAGTAATTAAGGTATAGCAAGACATAATTAATCTACAAAGCTGTCGAAGCGGCCTCTGACAGGGCGAGCTTGATACTTAGTCGTTTATTAGTGTCCTTGTCTTGTGATCGTCGTGTCTGAACCCTGTTTGCCTTGATAAACAGGCTTGATCTGAGCTGGCAGATTGATGATTGAAAGGGCGGACTGTCCGGCCCCTAGTGCTTCATATCTCGTTGTATGTGGCGGGTTGATGGCTTTGCTGATCGACGACTGTTGTCTAACCGATGATAATGATCGTAATGGCATGAGGCTGACTGGATTATACCCGACCCAGTCCGCTTATATCTACGCGGACTAGTCGGGCCGATGACCCTATCCTTTGTTGGGCCTACGTACAGGCCCAATGCGGATCCGTGGGCTATTTTGCGGGGTTGGCGTATCAGCAGCGAACAATTGATTTTGAGTCTATTCCATAATGAATTTCGGTAGCTATCAATGAATTTGTCTGTATCATTCCTTTTTTCCAATGTCATAATTCATATTTTTTTCTCATTCCTTATATATATATACACACACACACACACACACACGATGTTAAAAGAAATATTTTAATTGTCCGTTTAGATTGATGGAGTAGAATATGCCACTCTTGATTCCTTAAAGGAACGAATGAATTGGATTCAATAATTTGAAAGAACAAATTCTAAAACACTATGAAAAACACAACCACCACCCATCCAGCCTTCATAACCATCATTCCAAAAAAGACCGTCCCCAAATGTCCTAACGATCACCCACCACTACCTACCTCATGACCATCTGCCACTAAAACCACATAACCACCCATCCCGCTACCACTCCTGCCACAACCAATTGCCACCGCTTACGTTACCATCACCCGCCACGACCCACCCAATTGCCACCACTTACGTTACCATTGACAGAGTTGTGAAAATGAGTCGTGTTATTCATAATTGAGTATTACAATATATATACTTACAGTACAATGAATCGAGTCGAGCCTACCTAAACATATATAAAGAATACAACTACAATTTATAATTACAATAATTTATATTTACTCTAATACCACCCCTCAAGTTGGACGAGGGAGGAGACCTAACTTGTCGCGTTGATGAAGGAAATCGGCCTTGGAAAGAGACTTGGTGAGGCAGTCAGCTAATTGATCACGGGCATTAACATGTGCAATACGTAACAAACCCTGCTGAACCTGATCTCGAATAAAATAGTAATCAATCGCAACATGCTTCATGCGAGAGTGAAAAACCGGATTCAAGCAAAATTGAGTGGTGCCCAGATTATCTCAATAAATTACCGGTGTGCCTGAGGACTGAACATGAAGGTCACGAAGAAGAAAAGTTAGCCAATTAATTTCAGCAGTAGCTGCCGCAACCACCCTATATTCAGCTTCAGTTGAGGAGCGGGCAATGGTCGCTTTTTTCTTAGAGCTCCAAGAAATAGCATTCTTACCAAGATATATCACATGCGCACTAGTGGAGGCGTAATTATCTTTGTCTCCACCCCAGTCAGCATCAGAGAAAGGATGAAGTATGAGGGGTGAGTTACGATATAACTGAATGCCATAGTGAGTCGTCCCAGCAAGATATCGAAGTAAGCGCTTAACATGAGACCAGTGAACATCAGTAGGAGAGTGCATAAATTGAGACAGCTTATTGACCGCAAAGGCTATGTCAGGGCGAGTAAAAGTGAGATATTGCAGACTGCCAACAACCATACGATAGGTGGAGGGATCATCCAAAGGAGTGCCATCGGTAGCCTTTAAACCAGAGATATCAGCAGGAATAGGCGTAGTGGTGGGGTTGGCATCTTGCAAATTCAATTTAGTGAGAAGCTCTGTGATATACCTTTTCTGAGACAACACCAACTCAGGAGCATTAGGAACAACCTCAATCCCAAGGAAATAGGACAGATGACCGAGGTCCTTGAGAGCAAACCGTGAACCAAGGTGTTGAATAAATTTCTCCAATGCAGCCGAGTCATTTCCTGTGATAATAAGATCATCGACATAGACAAGAACATAAATGAGCAGGCTACCATGATGATAAACAAATAAGGATGTGTCAGCCTGTGAATTTTTGAAGTTGCACTCGGTCAAAAAACGCTTTAATTCATCATACCAAGCCCGATGGGCTTGCTTTAAACCATAGATCGCCTTTTTAAGCCTGCAAACATGATTAGGACGAGAGGAATCAAGAAAACCAGCAGGCTGGGCTAAATATACCGCTTCCTTTAAATAACCCTGCAAGAAAGCATTATTAATATCCAATTGTCGAAAAGACCACCCCTGCGTTAAAGCAAGAGTGAGGACAACCCGGATAGTAGTAGGCTTAACAACCAGGCTGAATGTTTCATAGTAATCAATGCCAGGGCGCTGTGCAAAGCCCTTGGCAACAAGGCGAGCTTTATAACGATCAACTGAGCCATCAGACTTGTGCTTTAACCGAAATATCCATTTAGTGCCAATTATGTTAAGAGTAGAGTCGTAAGGAACAATATCCCAAGTTTGATTGCGCATCAAAGCGTCATATTCTTCTTGCATTGCATTTCTCCACTGAGGTATTTTTAAATCTTGAGCAATAGAGGTAGGCTCAGAGACAGGCGGGGAAGAAAGGTGAGCATGGAGATTCAGCTTTTGGATTGGTTTATGAATGTTATTTTGGGTTCGAGTACGCATAGGATGGGAGGGGGGAGGAGGTGGAGGATGGGGTGATGAGGCCGAGGGTGGAGACTTGGGGGGATGCCGATGGAGGGGTAGGTGGGGGGGAGGCCGGAGGAGAGGCCGGGTTCGGTGTAGAAGGGGGAGTGGGTAGCTAATCCGAGATAATCGGGGAAGATGAGGAGGAGGAGGAAATGATGGAGGAAGTGAGGGATGGAAAGACAGTTTCTACGAATTTGACATGACGAGAAACATAAAGGCGGGAATCAACAGGATCAAAGCAGTAATAGGCATGCTGGTTGAGAACATACCTAAGGAAGAGACAGGGTTTGGAGCGGGATTGAAGTTTGTGGTCAGTGTAGGGGCGAAGCCAGGGATAACAGAGACAACCAAAGACACGGAGTTTTTGATATTTTGGATTGGTGTGGAAGATGGATTCGTAAGGAGATTTCATTTGAAGAACATGAGTAGGCATACGGTTGATGAGACAGACAGCGGTTGCGAAGGCATAGGGCCAGAAAGTAGCAGAAAGAGAGGCATGGGAGATGAGAGCGAGGCCAGTTTCAGCGATGTGCATGTGGCGACGTTCAGAGATGCCATTGTGCTCTGGAGTGTGCGGGGGTGTGGTATAAAAAGAAATCCCATTCGTAGCTAAATAATCACGCATGCCAATAAACTCACCCCCATTATCAGAATAGAGAATTTTAAGTGATTGATCAAAGAATTTTTCAACAATGGCGCGAAAGCGAATAAAAGTACTTGCCACATCAGATTTGCGAGTAAGAGGATAAAACCAGATATAACGAGTAAAATGATCAACTAAAATGAAATAGTAATTGTAGCCTGATGTAGACAAAACAGGGAAGGTCCAAACCCTACTTCAAGAGGACGGGAAGAGGATAAAGTAGATAAAGTAATAGGGAGTTTATGACTTTTATTTTCTAAACAAGCAGTACAATGGGAAAAAGCAGAGGGAGTAGTCTCCAAAGCATAATGACTAATAATTTTATTAAAAATAGCTGGAGCAGGATGACCCAAGCGATGATGCCAAACGGAAGTGTTGGCTTTATTGGAAGCAAAAGCAAGAATAGGCTGAGATGGCCACTCATAGAGACCATTCTTAACTAGACCACGGAGGAGAGTGGTCATCGTCTGAATATCCTTCACAAGAAATTCATGGGGTAAGAATTCAATGGATAAATTATGGGATTGACATAATTGAGAAATAAATAGCAAATTACGAGACATATGAGGAACACACAGCACATCATGTAAATTAAAAGACTTGGACAAAGATAAGGGAATAGAGGTGGAACCAGTATGCGTAATGTTTAGACCATTGCCATCACCAACCATGACATCATCAGTACCCAAATATGGTGTATGCAGGGAGAGATTTTGCAAGTCATTGGTGATGTGGTGAGTAGCACCACTGTCAAGGAGCCATGGACTTGAGCTGGGGGCCGAATCGATGAGGGGCCGGCGATGGGGGTTGCCAAATTAGCCTAGGGTCGATATTGGGGCACATTACGATTATTTTGAGGAACCCTTTGTAACAGTGCCTGTAGAGTAAGACAAAACTTAGCTGAATGACCCTGAACCCGACAATACTGACATTTACCTCCATAAGGACGAGGTGGTCGCTGATGATTGTTGGGATTGTATTGCGGCGGTTGATAGGGGGGCGGCTGTGGTGGCGGGTAGGAGTAAGGGCGAGGCTGCTGCTGTGGCGGGTTGAAGGGCTGTTGCTGTTGGTAGAAGTGGCGGCTTGAGGGAGAGGGGCCACACCAGTCGGGCCGATAATTGGCGGCATGGGCAGCAATAGGGCTGAATGAAGAAGGCAGCGCAGGTGAGGTTGAAGAGACCGTAAAATTGAGCAGTTTTTCGTGTAATTCCTCAAACGTGATTGAATTTTCTCGGGCTTCACTGATCTAGCAATATCCTTATCCTTATATTCATCTCCAATATTATCAAGGATTAATTCAATCAATTCATCATTATGCAGTGGTTTATCTAAGAGTGTCAGTTCATCAGCTTTGTGCTTGATAGCATACATATACTCTGAAATCGTTTGGGTACCCTTTTTAATGGATTTAAGAGATTGCCTTACCTGTTTAATCCGACCACGAGAAGCTTTAGCATAAGTATTTTTAAGGATCTCCCAGGCTTCATTTGCATTATTGGCAGCACGCAGGAAGACCACGACTTGTGGTGTGCAAGAGGCAATGAGCATATGCAGAATTAAACTGTCTTGACGTTTCCAATTAGCATAATCCGGATTAGGCTTAGGAGCAGTGCCTTCACCGGAAACCATCTTTGGCGGAGCAGCAACGGTGCCATCAACATAACCAAATAATCCATAGCCAACAAGAAGATATTCAATTTGAAATTGCCATATACTGTAATTGGTGGGATCAAGCTTGATCGGAGTTTGAGTGGCGGAATTAAAAGCAATAGGAGTGAACTCAGCCATGAGAAAGAGATGATACCTACGAAAAGAAGAAAAAGAAAAAAAGAAGAGAGGATCTACGAAGAAGAAGAAGGTGGCGGCAAGAGAGGAGGGCGGCGGCGGAAAGGGGGGAGGGTGGCGCCGATTGGGAGAGGAGCAATCTGAGGGAGAAAAGTAGGCTCTGATACCATGACAGAGTTGTGAAAATGAGTTGTGTTATTCATAATTGAGTATTACAATATATATACTTACAGTACAATGAATCGAGTCGAGCCTACCTAAACATATATATAAAGAATACAATTACAATATATAATTACAATAATTTATATTTACTCTAATAACCATCACCTGCCACGACCTACCCAGCACCACTCACCATCTACTCCACCACAACCAACCGGCATCACCCATCCCACCACCATCAACCATCGCCCCCACACAACCTAGCACCACCTCACCTACCCTATGCACACTGCACCGAAGTTAACTGTGTCATTTGTCACCTCATATCGAATGTTGTTAACTTTATTATATCGCGTGTCAAACACATGAATGAAATTGTGTTCATTGCATTCCATTTAATTCATCCGAAAAAGCCATAAGTTTATCAAGAAGTACTAGTCTTCAGCTTGACTGTTTGGGCAAACCTCTATAACAACATAGCCCTTTAAAATTTGAACATTTTGGAAGGTTGGTTTTGCAGGCCTACCAACAAGTATCTACAGCGAATTCGATATATTAACTAAATAAATGCATACAAACACATATATTTAACACTCGCACGCGCGCGCTCTCTCTTTCTATATATATATATATATATATATTTTGAGAATGTGAAATGAAATACTTTATTAAATTTTATAAAGTAGTACAAAATTTACAGCTCATCAGCCTTGGGAGAAGGTTTTTGGATGTACACCCCCTACATTTTACTCAGCTTAAAACATCGGATGCCTGGATTTTTTATTTTCTGCAATATTTTGTTTGTAAAGGAAGGGGGGCATTAGGTTCGGGTCGTTACAATGTAGGATTTCACTGTAAGAAGCTCGCCTACTGCGTGGCGGAGATCTGACCACACAGATTTCACGAGGTGGAATACACGCATCCTCGTGTGTGGAAATTGTGTGGTCAGATCTTCCACGTAGAGACAGCTTCCTAAGAGGAAATCACTATGATAGAATTTTCCATTAGGTTCCCCTCTAGCTTCTGTTTGATAGTTTTATGTTTCCAACATATGGAATACCATACTTTTTCCTTAACACTTGGATTTTCTCACATTAAATTTATCGGTTTAAGGATTTGAGGAGGTGGTATATATGTGTTGATGACACTATCGTTTTGATAGAGTCGGGAGATGACTTGTAAAACTTTAATTTTTCTCATTAATAAAATCTGTGTTTTAAAAAATAAATAAAAAAGAAGAGTATAAAAGAATTTAAAAAAAAAATAAAATCATACCTGTGGGTGGAAATGCAAGATCTCAAATAATTAGGGGGAGAAATTCGAAATCTCTTAAAGATCGCGGGGTTAAGTTGATATATTTATCCTCACCTCCCTATTTAGTGGTCGTAGAATTAAGGAATAAATTAATTCCCAAGTACGTCCAGTTGCCTATAGATATTTGGCTGCCATTTGAAACAAATTGCTAGTATTTCACAAGGTAATTTCCCTCTCCATCGATTCTGATTAATTTCAAGCAATAATACACTTCTCTGCATTTTGTGTGGGAGCTACAGTCGTGTTATTTGGATTCCTTTCAACCTCTTAATATATAACTACAGCTGTCTACCCACTAACGTTTGAATTTGATATTGGGAAGTTAATCTTGGTTGAATTTGCTGTTTTAGGGACGAATGTGAACTGCCTTTTCTTTGTTTCGTTGTATCTTTTAATGCTTCGAGTGATTTTTTTTTTCTCTTCTTAGTTTATATTGTATTGTTCAATTTATAATCGAGGATAGTTTTTTGATGGGCATCAATGAAGTTTTCTTTATCTCAACCTTAATTGATCCCTTAATCTTTTTTAATTATTGCTTAAAGCAGTACAATGACTTAATTTAATTTGCTGTTTTATTGATATGAGTTTTGGTAGACAGAGATATAATTGAATATGCTCTCCTATCAAAGATAGTTAATTTATGCATCTAGGATAATAATTTTGCTTCCAGTTGCTTATTCGAATAGGGCTTAGGTTAAATATGCTGTAAATAGGTTGTTTGGACATAAATTTATTTGGGTTTATTCATATTCAGTGAATAAATTTTGGTTAAAATGTTGTATGTATTGCTCCTTGTTTCGTGTTGAATAAGGAGCAAGTGATGTATTGCGGTGAGAAAAAGATGACTATATTTAGATGAATATTGTTGTTTTATTTGGATGGATTTGAATTAGCAAATACATGCTGTCCAAATGCAGAATTTCATTATTGTGGATCTTAACTTTTGTGGAGGTTTGATGGTTGTTGTTGCAATGGCTAGTCAAAATATCTGTTGTACTTGTCCTATGTGATATGATGATATGCTGGTTTGCATGCATTGAATTGGAATATCTCCAAGAAGTTCCATATGCACTCGGGATTGGGGTAATTTGGTGAAGTGGAAGAATATTTTGTCAGATTTTTCTTATAGTGATAATATCTTGTGATGCTATTTATATCTTAGGGTTCTGTTTTGCTCGATGTTCAAAAGTGCATTCTTGAAATTGTCTCTATTTGATGGTTATTCTATTCATATATTTGATTGTTTGATGTTAGTTTATTGAGTTGCCTCTTAAGATAGGAATAGGATGCACTTGAACATAATATATCACCATTTGATATCAGATGGTAGTTGAGCTAGCTGATGAGACATTGCCTAACTGACAAAGAGTGTAAGCCTCCATTGAGATTTCAGGTTCAAATCTTGCTATATATGGGTATAATCCACTTTATGTGGTGTATAGTCCTCCAAAATAAGTGTGGTATTTATCGTTTCTGTAAAGGAAAAGACGGTAGTTGAACTACACATTATCGTTTAGTTGCATCTTTTAATGGGTTCATGGCTGGTGGTCCTTATAGTCGTGAAAATCAGTTGTGCTTTGGTTTCGGGATGTTGTGTGCTGAGTGCAATCAGGTTATTAAGGAGCGTGGTGTTATATACTGACAGGATTTGTGTATCCTATTTTTGGTTTTCTTGTTCGTTGATGAATGCTGTGACTTTTTTCTTTTGGCAATTCGTATAAAATAAATTTCTCGGTCTTTGTTATAGAACAATAAGTCTATGGTTCCATCTTTGTTTCCTCATTTCTTGCCTTAATTTATCTGTTTCTAATTTCCCATTGTTATTTTTGTGTCGCATTTCAAGTCTTATTTTTGTGCAGATATATTTCATGGTTGTATAGTGCATTTTGGATACTATGGATCAAGCAATTGGAGAGGAGTTGAATGAAACTGAAACTGCTGAAAGGTCACACACCCGAGGCAAAGAGATCGACTACATGTTCAAGCCAGGAGGATCCTCTATTGTAGGATCAAATCAAATAAGCACCCCACACGAAGGTTTTCATAATCAGAGATCGTCAACTCATTTGTTGTCAGATATTTTGGACGGAAAGAATCTGGATATGATCGGTTCTTCTGAACATGACGGTTCAAGTCTCTATGGTTTGGATGAAGTTACAGAATTGACACTGAGAAACTACAATGGCGGAAATCATCCAGTTGTTGCTAGCTCTAGCAGTAGAGATAGACCGCAGAATCAGTGGCAGCTCTTACAGCAGATAGCAGGAGGATCGTTAAGTGGTTCTCAAGGAGAAGCTGTAACGAATGCCGCTAGTCGAAGTGATTTGGAGGAATTTGAACATTTGCGTTCTTCAAGCGTTTCAGACCCGGATCCAAAAACCTCCGGTGACTCTGCAGTTAATAGGACTAAAATCTTATCCAAGTCTGGATTTTCCGAGTATTTTGTAAAAAGTACTTTGAAGGGCAAAGGTGTAATACATAGAAGCCCAATGCACAGAAGACCCACTGACATGGTTCGTTCAAGGTCTTTAACCGCCCGGAATGAAGTTTCGGATGCACCATTAGCTTTAAATGCAGAAATTGTGAAGCCTCCTTCCCACAGCATTGATGGAACTTTAGCGTGTTCTTCTATGCATTCTCATCATGATGGGGTCATTTTACGGGACTGGTTGGAAAATGGCCAGAATACGGTCAACAAGTTTCAGAATCTGCTTATTTTCAGACACATAGTTGAATTGGTTGATATCTCTCACTCTCAAGGAATGGTTTTAAAAGACTTACGGCCATCGTGTTTCAAGTTGCTGCCCTCAAACCAAGTTTTATATCTTGGTTCATCTTTTCACGTCGACCTCTCCAAACTTGTTGAAGATCAAAATATTTCCAAGTTATTGCGTGATAGGAATGATAAAAAACCATTAGAACAAGCCTCAATTCCTTTGAACAATCATGTGGGGAAGAGGCAGAAATTCGGTGACAATTCAACATACAATCGAAGGCGGACTCAGTATCCATCTAGTGATTCTGGACTTGAATATATTGGTGCTTCTAGTGAAAAACTTAATCCCCAACTGGGTTTTCAGTTTGCGGGTGGATCGTACATTCCACCAGCATCAGATGCTCAACCTGAATTATCGACATTGGAACAGAAGTGGTATACTAGCCCCGAGAAGCTTAGCCAGAGTTGCTCTGCATTGGCATCAAATATATATTCTCTTGGAGTCCTTTTATTTGAAGTAAGACTTGACTCTTGATAGATATTTGGCTTATAAAATACGTGTTAGATGTCGCGAAGTTTCCTTGAGAAAAAAATTGACATTTTGTTGTGGGTTATATAATTCTCAAAACATCATAGCTAACGGCATGGGTGCTCACTACGGTTTGCAATCCATTTTGTTATGACCTTAATCATATGGTGGTGGCAACTTTGGATTCCCATGTCCAGATGAATATAATGCTCAACTTACCTCACCCTAATCCGAATTTAACTTCTTATGGACATTTTACTATGTTGTGGATTTTAAGGATTATTTGAGGTTTTCGTTTTTTGGCCAACCGTTGCTTGCTTATTGGTATTTAGCAGCTAGTAACACCAGACACATAAATTACTCTATACTGTGAAAGTTTCAAGCATGTTTTCTTGAGATGGATACTTCTGTTCTTGGATTGACCCAGACCACAGACAAGTAGGAAAGTGTAACACACCCTAGGCCCTGGATAACCGAGTTTCTTATATCCATTATGATGGGGAGAAAAAATCACGTTGTTTTATAGCTGTACTTGCTTAAGATTTACTATCCTTATACAGGTCTTGGAGCTAATTTGATCGCTTTCTTACAGTTACTTGGATCTTTTGACTCTAGAAGATCTCGTGAGGAAGCAATGAGAGATCTACAGCATCGGATTCTACCGCCAGATATCCTGTCAGGAAATCCAAAAGAAGCTGGATTTTGCCTTTGGCTTCTTCATCCTGAACCCTCGTCGCGCCCACTAACCAAGTATGCTGGACCCTTTTTGTGAATCATTATTGTATTTCATTTATATGTCTTTACGTTAAAGCGTGTTGTCACCCTTCACAATAAAGCAAGGATTTTTCACATTTAGCTCTACTGTATTAATGTTGAGAAGGATTCATGTTCATGTATTAGAGTGCCCTTTTAACTTGAGAGCAATTTTTCTGATTGAAGGGTAGAAACGTTCCGTTTGTTTTGTGATTTCTCACATTTGATCAGAAATGCTATGTTTTCAAAACTTATCTTCTAAGTGAACGGTAGCTGTGTGTGAACAGGGAGATCCTGCAATCTGAAGTACTAACTGGTACCCGGAAACTTGTGGCGGATGCATCACTGTCATCAATCGATGAAGTGGATGCGGAAACCGAATTACTTTTGCATTTTCTATCATCACTTAAAGAAAAGAGGGGAAGGGATGCATCGAAATTGGCAGAGGAACTTAGGTGCATAGAAGCAGACATCCAAGAGGTTGAAAGAAGGCAAATGAAAAGATCTACCAAGCATTCGTCATTGCGGGATTCTTCTTTTGTTTCCGGGGAAACCAGCTTAATTCATTCTCCAAAAAGTTCTGATGCCAGTGATGAAAAGTTGAGAAAGAATATCAGGCAGCTTGAGAGTGCTTATTTCACCATGAGATCCAATATTCAGCTTCCTGAGAATGAGATGAGAAGACGCGGTGACCAAGAACTATTAAAAACTCGAGAAAGCAGGTTGTCTAATAAAGATAAGCCAGAGAACGATCGTTTTGGAGGATTTTTTAGTGATTTGTGCAAGTATGCTCGTTATAGTCGGTTCAAAGTGCAGGGGATACTAAGGAATGGTGAATTTAGTAGTTCATCAAATGTGATATGTTCTTTGAGCTTTGACCGAGACGAGGATTTTTTAGCTACCGGCGGGGTTTCGAAGAAAATAAAGATATTTGATTTCAATACACTCTTTGACCTTGGTGTTGACATTCATTATCCTGTTGTTGAAATGCCAAACAAATCAAGGCTGAGCTGTGTTTGCTGGAATAGCTATATCCGGAACTATTTGGCCTCTACCGACTATGATGGTGCTGTCAAGGTTCGTACTTGCACTCATTGTTGTATGGTTAATTGTCCTAAAAGTGCAAGAAAAGTGTATAGTTAGCGGTAAATATTGTCGTTATGGAAGATAAAAGGGCTAGTTGAAAGACAAACCAAAAAGATAGGGGAAGAAAAGTGTCATTATTATATATATTATGAAAGTGTTGATTATGATGTCAAAATTGCGCTTAGTATAATTCGTGTTGACATATACTTATTTTCCTAGTATTCTTGATGATGTGATTTACTTGGTCTGTTTTCAGTTATGGGATGCATCAACCGGTCAAGGGTTTTGCGAATATGCCGAGCATGACCAAAGGGCTTGGTGCGTAGACTTTTCCCGTGTGGACCCCACAAAGTTGGCCAGTGGAAGCGATGACAGATTGGTGAAGATTTGGAGCATTAATGAGGCATGCTATGCTATCTCCTCAAAATCATTTTGTTTTGTGGTTTATGCATCAATCATAATTGCGGGCACTTCCCTTTCTCTTTCCTAATGTTCCTGTAGCAGACAACTTAGTTTCTCATATTTGTAAGAACTTACTTTGTACTTCATCAAATCAACTGAATAGACATTGTAGATCGATAATGTGGTTTACCAATCGTGCATTTAGTCGTAATTAGATTGACCTTAAGTAACTCTTTTTCTCTGTTTATGCAGAAAAACAGTGTGTGCTCAATCAGAAATAATGCGAATGTATGTAGCGTTCAGTTTTCAGCCCACTCTTCGCACTTGTTGGCCTTCAGTTCAGCAGATTTCAAGACGTATTGTTATGATCTTCGAAATGTTTCAACTCCGTGGTGTGTATTAGCAGGACATGAGAAAGCTGTTAGCTATACGAAATTCCTTGATTCTGAAACATTGGTTTCTGCCTCCATTGATAATACATTGAAAATTTGGGATCTTAAGAAAACCAATCCAAACGGTTATTCAAGGGATGCTTGTGTCTTAACTCTTCGTGGACATACAAATGAGAAGGTTTTACTACTGTTTTTTTGAAGTTCTAACTTTTGCTGTTTTAATGTATGTCTTTTACGCACTTTTTAACTTTTTGATTGCTCTCTTTCAGAACTTTGTAGGTTTATCGGTTGCTGATGGCTACATAGTGTGCGGTTCTGAGTCAAATGAGGTGAGAATGAACCCTAATTTGCTTTACATCGTCTTTGATGAATTGAATACCAAGTGCTATTACAATTATATTTAAACTTCAATTTTCTTGATTTTTTTTTGCTTGGGTGTGAACCTGCGATGCACGGATAATTCTGTTCGGTAGAGTGTCTCGTATCTGATACGTTCCCAATACGGAAATACGGATACACGTAGGATGCTTAGAAAACAGATACGTTCCCAATACGGATACACATAGGATACTTAGAAAACATGCCTGAGTGAGTACACAATTTTTTAAAGTTGTGATACGAGATGCAGATATGCATATCAATAACTTATATACATAAAATGAGGAACCCTATTAAAAATTGAAGAAATTCTCCAGAAAATTAATGGAAGGATACCCAAAATGAAGTAAGCTCACTTAAAATAGTTTTATCTTATAATGCGGTCCTTATAGTTTTATCATCAACACTTTGACCCCTATGCCTTTTTATATTTATACATATGCACCCTGTACCTGTTTTTTTTTAATTTAAAATCCCACTGGGGGTCCATGGACCTTCTTTAAAAAAAAAGAAAAATCATGTATCGGCTGAAAAAAATAATGAAACCGCTGCTGCTTGTATTCGTATCAACATATTCGTACCCGTGCAATCTTTTTTGTTTGACACTTTTTTGTTGTTGATGTTGCAGGTTTATACTTATTTCCGTTCTCTTCCCGTGCCAATCACCTCTCACAAGTTTGGATCCATTGATCCAATTTCTGGGAAAGAGACAGATGAAGACAATGGACATTTTGTTTCGAGTGTCTGTTGGAGACGGAAATCAGAAATGGTTGTTGCTGCAAACTCAACTGGATCTATAAAACTTTTACAGATGGTTTAAGAGATTAACTGTCCCACGCCGGTGATTGGTAACAGTAACTTATTAATGGTTCCCATGCCCTGCTGTTTTTGAGAGAGTCCCTTTTGGTGCTCCCTGAAAGAGGAGGTATACGGGTTTTGGGGTACATGGATGATTTAGGACCACACAGTTTGAATTTAATTTGAAACCGTGTCGTTCAGATTCATCCACGTGGGTCTACGGTGCATATGGAGCGACTAGGGAAGAATTACCCCGGGTTTTGGTGTGTGTGTGTGTGGTGGGGGATTTCAATGGGAATTTGTGTACGAAGGGCTCTGTATTGCACCGTATTATTGGACGAGTAGCATACGTATAAAAAGATGTTTTTGTCAGTTTGTACAAAATGATACCATCTAACGAACGATCTGGTGTAACAGAGACTCTACTAAAAGAATCTAACACCGTCAACACATGATCACGCGTCGGAGACCGGCGGTGCAGTGCATTCATGATCCTCCATTGTCAAATCATTTGGTCAATGAAACTGCTTGGGATATATGATTTGATTGGTCATAAGTGGTTTGGACAATATTTTTGTGTTGGGGTTTTGGGGGTTGAGGGGGGGTTATGACTTTTGACAGTCATTTGTTCTTGTTATATATATATTGATTATATTAAGCATAGGGGCTCATTTTATAGCTTTGATGATTCAAACTAATGTTAAGATTTTGTACAGTTGGAAATCATTTTTTATGTACATACTCTGTTTAATACAATCCATGTTTGATATATTATATGATACTATAAGTTAGTGAATGAATTGTTTTGGAATTTTGTTGTTCACATTAAATATAAGTTTGATTTGTCCTTCGTGTGGTGAAAGCATGTTGTTTTTAAGCTCTGATGCTTTTTATGACTGATCATTTAATTTGAGAATGGTCATAGTCATAGAAAGATTTTGTTATATTAAAGATATCTCAACATAATAATGAAAGGTTTACGGCATCACCATATTTAATACTACAATATTAGGAATCTAATAACAACTCTAACAAACTTGATGTGGAGGTGTCATTTTATCTAAACATACTTGATGAAATAATGACACATGACAGTTCTATCTCTTCATTTCTTTTTCAGCCCCTCTCAAACTAATATGTGGATGAACTATATTTAGTTTGTGCCTGAATGTATCAAAAGGGCTGACAGGTAAGGCCTTTGTAAAACAGTCTGCAATCTGGTCTGAAGTTGGTATATAGCAAACCTGCATCTCTTTGTTCAGCACCATATTTCTAATGTAGTGAATATCAACTTCAATGTGCTTAGTCCTTGCATGATACATATGATTTTGAGCTAAGGAGTTTGCTCCTGTGTTATCACACCATAAGGCGGGAATGTTGGGAATCTGAAGCTGGATTTCCTGAAACAGATTTGTCATCCATTTCACTTCTGAGGCTAAGTTTGCCAAGGACCTATACTCTGATTCACAGCTTGACCTTGACACCACTGCTTGCTTCTTAGAACTCCATGAGATCAATGAGTCTCCCAAATAAACACAATATCCTCTAGTAGATTTCCTATCAATTGGACATACAACCCAGTTAGCATCAGAAAATCCATGAACCTCCAGTGTTTTGGATGGTTGGAAATTAGTCTCATGTCCAGGGTGCCTGCAACATATCTAAGGAGTCTTTTAAGTGCTTGCCAGTGATCTGTGTGAGGATTCTGCATAAACTGACTCAGTGTATTAACAACAATAGTTATATCAGGTCTGGTCAGAGTTAAATATTGCAGTGCTCTAATGGCACTCCTATATATAGTAGGGTTAGATAGAGGTTCTCTTTGTTTAGGTAGTAATTGTTTTCCAGGTACCATAGGTGTTGGACATGAGTTCTGGTGTCCCAAACCAAGCCTTTTTAACAGTTGTACTGCATAGTGTGACTGGTTCAAATGCAAACCACTGGAGTTCCTTGTCACTTGCATTCCCAGGAAGTGTGACACAGGCCCAAGATCTTTTAAAGAGAACTTGGAATCAAGCTGCTTGATGAATTTCTGGATTAACTTTGGTGAGTTTCCAGTCATCAATATATCATCAACATAGACTAGGGCAAATAACACCTGTCCTTCCAATTTGAATGTGAACAGTGAAGTGTCTGATACAGTCTGTTTAAACCCCCAGTTGAGCAGCCGGTTCTTTAATGCCTCAAACCAAGCCCTAGGAGCTTGTTTGAGCCCATAGATGGCCTTATTCAACTTGCAAACAAATCCTTAGTTGGATCCTCAAATCCTTCTGGTTGCACCATGTACACTGGTTCTTTTAGAGGTCCATTCAGGAATGCATTGTTTATGTCAATCTGGTTGACATGCCAGTTCATGGCTACTGCAACAGCCAGAATTATCCTAACTGTGGACAGTTATGCCATTGGACTGAAGGTCTCAGTGAAATCTATCCCATAGTTCTGATGAAATCATTTGGCAACAAGCCTTGCTTTATATTTCATAATACTTCCATCTGGCTTCAACTTCAATTTGAACACCCATTTGCTTCCTACCAGACTATGATTCCCGTCTGGTTTGACTAAATCCCATGTCTTGTTATGAACCAATGCCCTGTACTCCTCCATCATAGCCTGCTTCTAGTTTTCACTCCCCAAAGCTTCTAATACACTTGTTGGTTTAGTCAGTGCGGTGGTGTAGGTCTTTGGTTTGAATATGCCACTCTTAGACCTAGTTTTCATAGGGTGAGTTTTGACACAGGGTGGAGGAGGACTAGGACTGGATTCAGGATCAGAGGCTTCACTCTGTCATGACAAGTGATTATTGGACTCAGTTTCAAATGTTAATTGTGCACTTGTGTGTGCAGGTGTGTTGGTGCTTTGGATTGAATGTGATGAACCTGTCATTAACAAAGGTGTACTAGGTAAGACACTAGTATTAGTATTCTCAGTGTAATGTGGTGAAAAAGTAGGTGTAGTAGGTGTAGTAGGATCAAGAGAAGAACTATGATTTCCAGTAGTAATAGAGTTGTTAGGATCATTACCAGTAGTTTCAGGTTCCAGGTCTGGCTCAGCTCTGGCCTCAGGATGCCCATCTGAATGAGTCAGACCAAATGGTAACTGAGTGGTGACAATGTTAGGATCAGTAACAAGTTGCCTGGATGGACCCTGGGTGAAGTAGGCAGCAAAAGGAAACAGACTCTCATTGAAAATGACATTGTTGAATATGTAGATTCTGCCTGTCTTGTCAAGACACTTATACCCTTTGTGATAAGGACTCAGACCAAGGTTAACACACTGGCTTGTGTGTTACTGGAATTTGGTAGTTTGGTAGGGCCTAAGATATGGATAAGCAGCACAACCAAAGACTTTGAATGTGTGATAGTTGGGTTTGTGACCAAACAGACACTCATGTGGAGATTTCATGTGTAGGACATGTGTAGGAGGACAATTAATGATTGAGACTAAGGCTTGAAAGCTATGCCACCAAAACCTAAGTGGCATGAAGGCTTGAGCTAGCGTGGTTAATCCTAATTCAGTAATGTGTCTATGCTTTCTTTCTGCTCTTCCATTTTGAGCATGATCATGAGGGCATGGATGTCTAAAAGTGATACCATGTTGTTTTAGGAAAGCTTCAAAGGGTTTATATTCACCCCCCAATCAGACTGCACACATTTGATTTTGGTAGAGAATTGAGTCTCAGCAAGGGTTTTAAAATTAACAAACACAGACAAGGCTTCTGATTTTGGTTTCAAAGGAAAAATCCAAGTGAATCTGGTGTGATCATCTATAAAGTGTATGCAGTAGTTATACCCTTCAGTGGATTTGATAGGGGCAGGGCCCCAGATGTCTGTGTGAATTAGGTCAAACAAAGATGCAGCATGAGTGGATGAGGGCAAATGAGGATGAGCATGAGATTTGCCAAATTGGCAGGCAACACAGAAATGCAGCTTTTCATTAAAATTAAGATCAGTACAATCATTCAACACATAACTTAACACCTTACTGGAGGGATGACCTAACCACCTATGTAATACATTATGATCTTTATTTAGATCATCTACACTTAGACTCTTAGACTTAGCACTAGTAGCCTGGGGTTGAATGTGGCTGATCAGGACAGTTGTGGCAGGATGCTTGGATTGAAGGGAGGTCTTTGCTGGCTCATTGTCCAGAGGCATGATCTGATACAGGCCATCCTTGAACTGTCCCTTGAGAACTGTTGTCTTTGTAACCTTGTCCTTAACAAAACATGCATTATTAGCAAATTCAACAACAATATCATTATTAGAAACCAGTTTGGATAAGCTAAGAAGGTTTCTAGTGATGTGTGGAACATGAAGGATAGTGTTTAAGTACACTGGGCCAATGTGAGTGTGAAGGACAGTGTGTCCTATGTGTGCAATGGCTAGGTTTCCACCATTCCCTACTGTCAGTGTATCATTACCATGGTAAGCTGAACTTTGAGCCAGGTTTCCCAGATCGGATGTAACATGATTGGTGGCCCCACTATCAAGGTACCAAGCATTATCAACTACTGTACTTGGACTGGCCACAAATGCTGATGGTTGACTTGATTTGGCAGCTCCACCACTTGTATCAGGCATGAAGTCAGTCTCAAACCTGTGCCAGCAAATGGCCACTGTATGTCCCCACTTGCCACATAGTTGACAAACCATTTGACTGTTGCTATTGTTACTTGCACCTCTGCCACCTCCTCTACTTCTTCCTCTACTACCTCTGGCACCTCCTCTGCCTCTAAATGAATTCTGGCCGGAACTATTTGGCCTTGGACTAGACCTGCCTGGTCTTGAATTTCCTGAATAATTAACCAGATTAGCACTGGGAGTGTTGTGAGCCCCAGATGCAGAATGAGCAGGATTAAACCGTGCAACCAGCCTTTCATGTGTGATTAGTTGGGATTGCACTTCTTGCCATGTCAAGGATCCAATTCTAGCTGTCAAATTAACAGTCACAGCTTCATATTCTTTATCTAAACCTCCAAGGGTGGCTAATATCAATTCAGATTTTGACATGGGGTAACCAACATATGTTAAATTATCACTGTAAGATTTCATAGTAGCAAGATAATCAGCATAGATCTAGTTCTTTTCTTAGCTCTAGCCAGTGCACATTTGTATTCCAACATTTGAGCTTCATATTGATTATTATACAAGATTTCTAAGGTAGACCAAACTTCATGAGCTGTAGTACATCAAATTACCTCGGTTAGGATCTGTTCCGTCATTGATCCAAGGAGCCATCCTAGCAGTAAGTAGTCAACAGAATCCCATTCTTCAACAGCTGGATTTGAGCACAGACCTGGTATTTCTGGTGGCCGTGGAAGCGTGCCCAGAAGATGGCCATCAAGTTTGTAGCCTTTCACCACAGGGAGAATCGTATAACGCCACAGCAGGTAGTTTTCTCTGGTCAACTTAACGGTGGTTGTTTGATTTAGGTGACCATGAAAGGGTGCTGGAGTAAGAGCAGTAAGTGGTGAGATTGGGCTCGTTGATCGGATTGTAGGCATCAAGCTCTCCGGTCTAGGAAACAGAGCTTGAGAGAAGGTCTGAGGTGGAGCTCCGAGGTTGAAACCAGGAAGAGAAGGTCCTGCATGTGGTGGTTGAACACCAGAATAGAGAGGAAAGAGCTACCGGAGACATGTGTAGAACTCAGTTGAGTGAACAGTAACCTGGCAACAAGGCTTCCGGTAGCAATGTGAGAGCTCTGAGAGCTTATGGGAGCAGAAATGGCAGATAGAGGTGGATTTAGACTCACAACTCCTCCAGTTGTGGGAGGTGGTGGTGTTTCCGGCGGTGGAGCTTCTGCCATGAAAGCTCTGATACCAAGAAAGATTTTGTTATATTAAAGATATCTCAACATAATAATGAAAGGTTTATAGCATCAGCATATTTAATGCTACAACATTAGGAATCTAATAACAACTCTAACAAACTTGATGTGGAGGTGTCATATTATCTAAACATACTCAATGAAATAATGACACATGACATCTCTATCTCTTCATTTCTTTTTCAGTCATAGATGATGTTGAAAACTTAAGCCCAAACCATACGAGAGAAGGAACCTTAATCTCAAAACATAGGTCGTAGGAGAGGCTGTCCCCAGGACATAGCCAAGTTGGTAAGGAGTTTGGATGCTTAAGGCAGCTTGGACAGTTGGACCTTAAGCTGAAGGATGGGGGTTCAAATCCCGTAAAAGGGACATTTTTCAGTTTTTTTTGGTATAAAAGGCAAACCCATGACTCTGAGCCACTAATGACTTGACTAACATCTCCACTCATCCCGTAGGACAGAGAGAGTGGGACCTTTAATGTTGGGGTTCAAAATTTTTTAGGAGAGGCATGAGAGTAGTGAAATAGACAATTTTATGAAGTAAAAGTCTTACCTGATGCATATATCTAATAGAATGTTGCTATTGTCGCAACGACGAGTGAAATAATACAGCTTTGCACCATTGATTATGATGGTTTTATATCTTGATATATCAATGAGTGTTATATCATGATCCAAGATGAAAAAAATGTATTAACGCCACTCGTTATAACACGACTGTTGTGGTAGTAGCATTTCTTTATCTCATATGATCATCAAATATCCTCACCACAGAATAAAAGAAAAGGTTGAGCCCCAACCTAAATAGTCTTCACTCTCTCCTCTCTGGAATTTTATGGAAGATATAAATCAAACAATATGTCTCAGTTACTCAGAGCGCAAATGAATGTCTGTACAATCTTTTTGCTAGAAGTAGTTGTCTCCTGACGGAATCGAAACCCCACATCTCAACTAAAGACAAGATATACCACCACATCAACATTGCTCCTTAACCACCAAAATATTCTTTTACAGGCAACACATTTTTGCACCATTGATAGCAGTAAGCTGTCGATTATACATCATGATTAATGACATCTACATTGATCAGATCAATAATATACAAATATATCGTGTCACTTGTTAGTGTATGACCTTTGTGGTAATAAAACTATTATTTTTGACACTTTGTAGAAGAAATTTATAGCACCATAAGTTTCTTGGGGCAAAGATTGTCATAAAGTCAATGGAAAAAAACTGAAATAATAAAAACACAAGAAGGGAATGGGGGGAGGTGGGAACATATTTAATAAAAACCTCACACTATTGCGTGAGATGCATTATCCAACAAAGTCGTCTTCTTCTTCTTCAGTTGTTCTACGATGCAAAAAACAAAGCAAATAAATAAAGAGTGGCCTACTAAAGATATCAAACCTTGGAAAAAGATCTTTTACGACATTCTGCCCCATCGCTTTCTTGCCCTGTAAAGTGACACCGAGTGTTCATAGTAAATTCCCCCATATGCACACTCTTTTTCGTATTATTTTAAATACAGATATTTGTTTAGCACAGTAAAATAATTTCGGTAATTAATATAACTCAAGTTTCTTTGAGGAAAACTATAGATATTATTCCCTATATTGTTTCTTTAACCGTAGGACTGTAGGAGAGAATAATCACACAGATTAAAAAAATAATTAATGTGTTTGAAATAGAGTGTAAAATAATAAAATTACCCTTCATTCCTTGTGTATGCAAAATTGTACCAAAATTTAGGTTATTGAAATGAAAGGTAAATGAGGAAAAAATAATAAATACTGTATTGATAATGTAAAATAACAAATAAATAAAAATAAATTCTGAAAAGTGACAGTTAAAGAAACGGAGAGAGTATCTCGCGTGAGAGAAGGAAATTTACTTCATCTTCTTTCATCAAAAAGGGAAAGAATAACACACAGAAGATATAGCTAAATAATAAGAGAGGTTAAACCCGTCCGGACAAAAACAAAAGAAAGAGAAAAAAACGAAAAAAAGCATATATAATCCGATATAATCCATGTAATTATTCTAATTGACCTAGTCTACCTAGTCATTTAAAAATAATCCACTCCATGCCTTCACATTACTCCGGGTCTCATTTGAAAAACATATCAACTAAATGAGTGAGCACGAATGTCCCGTAACCAGTGTCTAAACATCAAGAGAAAACTAATGAAGCCAATTGCAATACTGAATGTTCTCTGCTGATTGGCTTCGTTTGGAAAAAGATCTTTTACGACATTATGCTTATCAATATTAATGTTTTCAATATAACTTGCTTCGTTTGGTTTAACGATTGCTTCTCTTCGGTTGAGCAATTACAATACTTCACAAAGTTGGTTTCCCCCTTCCTTTTTCCCTCCTTTTGGTCGACACATGTTGGTTTCCTTTTGACACCAACATGTCTTATATATATATATATATATGCTACTATAAAGCGCCACACACAAAAATTTTCCAAAAGCACTTTTTCTCTATTATACTTGATCATTCTAAGAAAGAATATATAGAAACTTCATCTATATTTTCTTGTTCATCTTTGTTTGTCTCAATCATCAATACTCCATAAGTAATCTTTTCTTTGTTTGCCTACAAGAAAAGGAAGTCGGAGTCTTATCTCTCAAGAATATTCGTGATACCCGGGGGCATGAAATAGGGTCGAATAATTCTTGCAGGAAAGTGTTGCGTGCACGATTCTACGACATATCCAGTGATATTATTTTTGTTCTCTACAATTTCTTTTGTCTTGACATTGTTGTACCCTTTTTCATCAAAATAAACAACATCCTATGGGCAAAGAGAGGCTAAGCCCACCCGGACAAAAAAGTTTACACTAAAACATCTATATAGTCCAGCTTGATCCATAAAAAATTCTTAATCTAACCCATCCGACGAACTCGACATAGTCCATTAGCCCATCCGAAATTTAAATCCTGACTCCGCCGGTGCTTATAAGTTCCATGTGGATACAACAGGACATGATATATTACCCCTTACTGCCAAGTATGCAAATATTTTAGCCATTAAATAAAAGGAGGGAGATAAAGAGAGGCTGGAGAATAGGGAACTAGTGGAAAAATTGTCCCCAAAAAAGAGAACCCGCAACCCATTAAATTTCTATATCCACATCTCACATGACATGATCATGTTTTTTTGTTTGGTGCACAATTTTTTGATCTCTTTAGGTGTTATGATATCCACTGCATTTCACATGAATTATCTGTTCTTCTAAAGCCCTTTGTTTTTCTTTTCTTTATTTTTTTCCTTCTTATGAGAGTGGATGGGTAGGGTTACAAGTGTGGGGAGGGGATCGATCTGATCAGCCATGGACTTTGTTCTTCTTTTATAATCCAAAAAGAGAAATAAAAAAGAGGATTATTTAATTATATAACTTTTTCATCATGTACGTTCACTCCTTGCCCATGTTTTACCATGTTAATCTGCAGTTTAGAAAGGAAAGAAAACAAATCATTTATTACACATGTCACCCACCCAAGTGAACACATATGTCTGATGTCACCCACCCAAGTGTATGTGCATGAGATCGGAAAAACGATGTAATTTTGTCGGTTAATGTAAGAACATAATGAATTGATCTCATTTGAGTATTACATCAGTGTTTTATAGGCCTTGAATTCTTAATCACCAAGACTACATTTATTACAAAATATCATGAAGAATAAAATAAAATCAATCATCATTAATCATCATTACCGCCATCATTATTATCTATCGTAACCGTATCTTCAACACGTCCCTGCAATCTCATGGTATATAATGCAATGAACATGAAGATTTGCTTGCAATATAATAACTGTACATAACATATAACATCACGAACTCAAATTGGCTTCCTGGCTTCCTTGGAATTGCGTCTATTGTTTGTTGGCACGAAACATTTGCAACAGCTCCTCCGCATCAATCTGCTATCTACCGTTTGAATCTGCAATTGATGATTTTTTATATATAAAGAGATTAGAAAAGAACGGATATAGAAAGTTTAAAAAACGAAGAGGAGAGGAAGAAATATTCGGAGGGAAAACCCTAAAAAGAATTATAATAGAAGAATAAGAGATTACGACTTGTTGGGGAGCCATTGGCGATGTTGTAATTTGTAAAGACGATATGTAGACAACGGGAGCAGATGTAGCCGGATTAAATGGAGGTAAGGTGAAAAGAGGATGCTAGAACTGAGTGAATTAGAGCAAGAAAAAGAGAGGAACACGATGACTTAAATTTGGGAAGAAGGAAATTCCAACATAGCCATGGATAGAAGCAATAGAGCAACATACGTACATGTTCACTACTAGAGAGAAATCTAAGACGTAAGATGATGATGGCCATATGAATGATTGCTAAGATTTTGTTTTTGAAAAAAAAAAAAAATACCAACCAAAGAAGAAGCAAAGAGTTTATTTAGACAATTGAGATAACATAAAAAACAATGGAAAAAAAAAGTAAAAGTGGAGGTGTGAGGGTTCGTTTAGATTAATGTTACGAACCCCCACCCAAACGAATTCCTTAAAGAATTCCTCAGGATCCAAATGACGTTAGTCGAAAAGCTCCGATACCATGTAAAGAACACGAGGAATGTTAAATTTCCATTAATCTCATTTGAGTATTACATCAGTGTTATATATGCCTTGAATTCTTAATTCATCACCAATGCTACATTTATTACAAAATATCATGGAAAATAAAATAAAATCAATCATCATTAATTATCATTATTGTCTATCGTAACCGTATCTTCAACAGTTAAAAATGTTAAAACACTATTACGGTCTCCACTTGATCATCAAATATATTCCGATTCTCCATTGATAAATTCTTCTGAGTCCGCCACTGATTACCGCTATTGGCCCGATGGATATTCCCAATTGTCATTGTTGCAATATATACAGGAATTTTCAATAGAAAGAAGTACTCCCTCCGTTCCAATTTTTTTGGGACTTATTCCATTTATAGATGTCCTAAAATAGTTCCATAACTAATACTCCCTCCGTCCCAATTTGTTTGTGACTTATTCCTTTTTTGGGTGCCCCAAAACAAGTCTCATAACTCTAAATAGACTTAAAGCTTTTGCTTTAATTGGCTAAACTCATTAATTGATGTCTCTTAAATATTTTGAAAATAATGCTATATATATATATATAAAGGATAAACAAGTAAATTAGTCAGGTTTTAAATGACCAGACAACTCATTAATTGATGTCTCATTAAATATTGTGAGTTCCAAAATGTCCCAAACAAATTGGGACAGAGGGAGTATATAGACTAAAAGGTTCTTTTTAAATTCCTAAAATACCCACATGACAATATTTATTAAGAATATTAAGGACAATATAAGAATGACATAAATGTAAAGTAGTGATACTTTTAATGACCAGACAAGCTAATAAACGATGTATCCTTAAAATTTTAAAGTTTCAAAAAATCCCAAACAAATTGGGACGGAGTGAGTGATTGTTTTATTTTTCAAAAGTGACCAACTAACTAACTCCGACATACTTTGGCGCAAGATGACTATCCCAAATCCAACGTATCTTGTAGTACAAGAAAATAACTACAGTACTTTAAAAAAAATATTTCATTAATGTAACTGGAAATGAATTTGAAATGATGGACTATGTGAGGAAATTAAAAACGATTTTGGGAGGAAGTGTTGAAAATGGTGCATTGGATTTGGACATACAAACTTCAAACAAAAGAAGAAGAAACAATCAAGATCAAAAATAGATCATGAAGAAGTTACTTGGAATTTCATTCAATAAGATTTTGAATCAAGAAAATGAGGAAACCGCATACAAAGAAGGAATATTGATAATTAATCATGTTAAACTGAACTCGAGTTTCTAATCACCTATATAGTGCGGTTATATATAGTGTCTGAGTTATTGACGGACTCAGAAAAAATTATCAATGAAGACACCAAAACAAATACGAAAGATATGATGGGTGGTGAAGTGACATGTAGAGAAGGGCGGGATTAGACCTGGTGAGATGGGGGTGGTTTTTATGGTATAGTAGGCAGTGGCGGATCCACACTATGCTATAGGGGGTCTGCGGACCTCGTTAAAAATAAGAATACTCTATATTTTATCTATAGAAAAAATATTTCGGATCCCACGAAAAAAATTATTTACTTAGAAAAATATTTACGGACACCGCGGAACATTATTTCTGAATCCGCCACTAATAGTAGGTGGTGAGCATCGACCTTCAATTCATCCCTTACCCGTTCATCATTTATAAGCACTTAGTGTGTCATTAATGTGAAATTTTAAAATACAACCGTTGTAAGAAGGTTTTACCAAGTGGCATGTATTACAACCATTCATTTCTAACCTCTCACACACGATAAAAGTGTATTATGTGAAAGAGAGTGAAAATGAGAGGCTCTAATGTATGCCACTTGGTATAACCTTCCTACAACCGTTGCACCATAAAATCTCTTGTCATTAATATGTTCAATTTCATGTTTTCACATTTCAAACAAAATAACTGAATGAGTTGATTTAATCGGTTCCTTTAATTTCTTTATATTCCATTTTCATTTCTACCTAACAAAGCCACAAAGTTTACGGGAAGTTATTGGATACACCCGTCGTAAACGGATTGCATCAATATGGCAAACCGCACACCTTTTATTTTTAAACAGAATTTAAACGATATGTTTCAGATTTATTTACCGATCAATTAGATATATGTGGATATATAATCCAAAAACTTTTCTTTTTAAATTGTTCTTTTTTTTTTCCCCCTTTCCTTTTCTTTTCTTTCTAGTAGCTAATAAATGGGGGTGCCTTGGGTAGATCGACGTTACATAGGCACCGGTGTAAATTAAGCCGCCAAAGTTCACAGATTTTGTGCAGCAATGCTTTGTACTGTACTGTACTGTACATCAGAGTGTGTGACGCCGTGACCTATCCGTCAGAAATTAGAAAATCAGGTCGTGTCAGATCTGACACTTGAAAATCAGGTTGTGCCTTTTCTGACATGAAAAATACGGTAAACATAGAGATCCTTACGTTCAGACGTAGATATGTCTACGTTCCGACGTAAGGAAATATAACTAACATAAAACGTTGCAGTTGATCTTTCCTCACGCTTAAACGTATGGTTTACGCGTTTAAACGCAGGGGTTTCCACGTTTAAACGTAGAAACTATACGTTTAAACGTAGAGAAATTCAAAGGCGATATTTTGCAAATTAGCTACGTCTAAACGTAATAAAATCTACGTTTAAACGTAGAAACCCTACGTTTAAACGTAGAGTTCATTACGTTTAACGGTTCACATACTTGTCCTTCCCTTTTATCTTCTTTATTTCTATCCTATTTCAAATTACGAGTGGTTTGAGTGGCGATTGGCGATTTTGACGATTTTTGCAAGAAATTCTGATAGTCCAATTTCACAATCTCTCAAGTGCAATGGCGGTTGAAAGCGAAATGGTATGTATTTTCCCTAATATTCTTTTATAGTATATCATATTAATTTCACTTTAGTATGTATGTGCTTGTTATTTCCGAATATTTATTGTAGAGTGGTTTGTGGTGGTCCTTGATAATCATTATATTGATTTTGATTGTATGATTTGTCGTTTTCTGGGTTTAAGAAGGGTTTTTTGTATGAAGGTTCATACGTTTGGACGTATGAAGGAAGTATTATACGTTTGGACGTAGAGAAATGCAGGTCTCTACGTCTGAACGTAAGGATTATGCTTCAGGACGTAGAGATCTGCAGGTCTCTACGTCTGAACGTAAGGTGTTTACGTTTGGGCGTAGAGATCTGAATTTCTTTACGTCTGAACGTAATTTGTCTACGTTTTGACGTAGAAACACTACGTTTGGACGTAGAAAACTGCAGATTTCTACTTTATATTGAATTTAATGTATATGTTTTTTCATATTGTTATTTGATTCGAATTAATGGGGCTAATTCTATTAAAATGAACTGTAATGATATGTATGATAGGTTTTTAGAAGTAAATTAATGTAAAATTATTAATATGTGAGAATATGTATGATAGTGTTATAATTTTTGATTTGATAATGTAGTGTAATTTATGATATTGAATTTGATAGAAAAATGGGAAATGGAAGCATGTGTATTGTGTTACATTGGGATTGATAATGTATATGTTATTTGATTGTGATTTATGTTTGCTTTCATTCTAAGGTAGCACGATAGTAGTATTGCTAATGACCTAATTATGCCCTTGAAAGTATGGCTAACATGGGGAACAATAAAAATGCCCTTGAAATTATGGCTAACATGTATGTTAATTAAAAATTGAACCAAACGACAAACTATCATTGTTTGAAAATCCAAAAATCAATATCTCGGATTGAATTCCATGGTACGCCTCGGCTGATGAGGTTCTTAGAATTGCATGCTTTCCTAGGGTGTTTTCGATTCCTTCGATCCATTGTGTCATGCCTAAGCTCCAGGCTTTATATTGGGGCTCTGGTAGGTAGCTCGTAGAAAATTTCATTAGGTCCGCTTTCAACAGAGCATCTTTTCTGTCCCCAAAGAGACTGGTAATCCTCGGCCGGAAGTGAGGCACCCTTTAGATTGAAAATATAAGTGCTGTTCCGCCCGGCTCCGTCACGACGCTTTGTTCTCCTCGTCATCATCAAGTATTCTATGGCGTGGTAAAAACCATATTATCTTCTTCTCTTACCCCTAACGTTACAAACAACGAAACACAACACAAAACAACGATGTTCCAAAAACAAAAAGAGATGATAAGACATTTCGCGTGTATACATATGTATATATATATGTGTATATATATGTATACATATGTGTCTGTATATGTGTCTATATATTAGTATATATATGTACATATATATGTAGATATATATCTATGTATGTGTATATATATGTATATATATATACACATTTAGATATATGTGTATATATATGTACTTACATATGTTTTTATTTACTCCATATACATATATATACACATATATCTATATGTGTATATATATATATACATATATACACACACACATACATAGATATATATCTACACATATACATATTGGAGTAAATAAATACATATATAAGTACATATATATACACATATATCTATATGTGTATACATATATACTTATACACACACACACACACACATATATATAGTATATCTATATGTGTATATATATACACACATACATAGATATATATCTACATATATACATATTGGAGTAAATAAATACATATATATACACATATATCTATATGTGTATATATATATACTTATATACACACACACACACACACACACATATATATATATATATATATATATATATATATATATATATGGAGTAAATAAATACATATCCTATTTACAATGTATATGTTCATGTTGATGATTGGTTGGCCCTCATGGTAATGCTTGATGTATACAAGGTAAGAGAAAATTTGACTTGGACCTTTAGAGGGGAAAATACCAAGCTCAAGCAACTTCTCGAGATCCACATGAGAAGGATCGGATTTGAAGACACGTTGAAATCTGGGTTTTAAAGAATTTATTCAAATGTACGAGCACCGCGCTTTTCCTCCAAAGTCCGCCAATATGTATGTTTCGATGCCATATATCCGAATATGCCTCATGAGTTGCGGTTTAGATTCGGTGGTACGACTGCAAAGTTCGGTAGGAGGGAGTTTAGCATGATCACCGGTTTACCGTTTGGTGATCTCCCAGAAGATCCCCAACCTTATTCATGGTGTTTTGAAGATGGGACATACGGCCACATCCATTTTCCTAACAATAAACCGATAACCATACCGGATATTGAGAAGTGGTTATTGGATGAGCAGGAGCATCCTGAAGTTCTCCAACGTGTAGGTTTAGTCTACCTAATTAACGGGATAATGATGGGTCACGAAGAGACCCGATAGGGTACCCCTGCTCGCTTTTTATTTGGTGGAGAATGTAGAAAGCATAAACGACTATCCATGGGGCACTTATTTGTGGGACCGGACTTTTAGAAAGATATGTCATTTGATGAACACATACAAGGAAAGTTCGAGAGGCGGGGTGACCGTCTGAGGGGTTATACATGCGTTCTGATTTTGGGCTTACGAGACCCTCCCGACATTCTTTGTTCCGATTTATTATGGCCACCCTCATAGCTCCCGATGCGACTTCTCGGATGATGAGATGGAGTTGCAAAACTACCCTCCGCAGTGGAAAGGATTATCGGCGAAGGCAAATAAGGTAATAAGCTTAATAAACATTGTTATTGTCTTTTAATTATATCCGGATTTGGTAAACATTTTGTTATTCTTAATTGTAATGAAATATACATTGTTCGCAGAGTCGTGTGATAGGGTATCTGACTGCAAGGGATGTTGATAGGCAGTTGATTCTAGGTAGGGGCATTCTGGATGCCGAGATTAACGAGCCGCCACGTGTGATCAATCGCCCTGCACTTATTGCACGTCCACTCCCTAGACATGCATCCACTACACAGCAGTCAGCCCATGCTACACAACAGTCTCCCCCTACTTCACGACCTCCTACTTCTGATCCCTCTCATTCACATGCCTCCACTTCACGGCGTGTGCCGCACACTTCCTACGTTCAGATGCTAGAGGCGGAAGATGACCAATCTGATGAAGAGGATGAAGCTGCTGGCCTTTATAGAGCTGTGAGGAGAAGGATTGATAGTGGGTTGAATGAGCTTCGGGAGGAAATTCGCCAGGTGGCTCAGCGTCAGAATGAGCATGGGGCGATACTTCTTGAACTCAAGGGGATGATGCAAACGTTGTTATCCAGAGATCAGGTAAAAAATTATATCATTGTCAAATTTTTTATGCGATAAATTTATTTGTTTGTATTATGATACTAACTGGGCCACATTTTTTTCAGACTACCCCTCATCGGCATCCATCTCATCCACCTCCTCCATCTTCTCCACAGGTAAAAATTATATCATTGTCAAAATTTAGTTATATGTATTATGATACTAACTGAGACACATATTTTTCAGACTACCCCTCATCGGCAACCATCTCCTCCACCTCCTCCATCTCCTCCACATGATACCTACCGGGCTACACATGGTCAGCATGATGATCAGGCTACTGACGACCAGACGTTGACGTTCGGGTTTGATAAGATTCTTGCTGGAGTTTCCGAGCCCGTTGAGAGGGAGTGCATGGGAGGATTTAAGTAGATGATTTATTGGTGGGCGATCCTTATATGGATCAGAGATCGGCGATGCTACGGCCTCTCCTCCTCCTCACGAGACTACGACCTCTTGCTCTCTCACGAGGCTACTGACCTCTCTACTCTCTCACGAGGCTACACCTCTGCTTCTCACGAGGCTACGACAGGAGGCTCATTCACGACCACCACTGGCATCGTCTATGCTTGATATAGTAAGTAATTTGAATTTAAATTTCAAAACTATTGTAAGTTATTTAAATTATAATGTGAAAAAGTATATAAGTTGATCATTTATTGAATTTTGTGTAGCTGGGGGTCCAAGTGAGAAACAATTGGGTAAACGAAAAGCGGATGATGCTTCTGATAGAAGATTGAGGACACGTCAGACTGTGACCCGTCCATGTTATTTAACTGATGGGTCGCACATAGTCAGTTTTCCCGGAGATACCGTTGTGAGGTGGACACCGCGAAAAAAGTTTTCGGACGAGTTTGAAAACAAGTTCATCAAATGGTTCAATCAAGAAAATCCGCTCCCAATTGAAATTCCCGTCGGGTGGTCAGCTGGTTTTCGCCTGACTCTACCGCTTCCCAAGGCTTGGTGGACACGTCTCCGTAGTCCATTTATGGAGTTGGAGGCTACGGTATATTCTTTTGACTTCACTTGCATATTTCTTATTTCATTATCTCTAACTTCAATTTTGAATACGTACAACATGTGGATGCGTATCTGGACTTGGTAGAGCGCCAAATGGAATCATATCCAGCATCAATAGGTTGGGAGTTTCGATTAGGAAAGTGTTCGAGACCGATGCACGATTATGTCAACTCCCAAAAATGGTTGATCCGGTGAAGCCTCCTTTGGAAGTGAAAATAGTAGAAGACGTACCACAAATGCCAATTCCGTAAGTGTTATAAACTTCTAACTATTTATCACATTATACAATCTACACTATTCTGACACTATCCATTTTATACAGGGGTGATTGTGGGTTATACACGGTAAAATTAATTCATTGAGCATTTGTTGCACAAGGAAGATTTTTCGCTCCTCCATCATAAGAACATGCCGTTGTTCCGGAAAAAAATTTCTGTCCAACTTTTTAATCAAATAGTACAGTTGTAAACTAATTTGTAGAAACATTGTTTTGGTGTATGTTAATTTTGGAATTTTTGGTGTATGTTATATTTTTGGTATTTTGTTGTATGTTGGTAGCCATTTATATTTTTGGTGATGTTGTTTTGATGAGTATTCAATTTGTTTAAAAAACAACTCAACTTAAAATGGATAATGATCGTTCTTTAAATATAAATGTATGGCTGCAACATTCTCTACGTCCAAACGTAGCAAATGCAACATTATCTATGTTCAAACGTAGGGAATGCTGCATTCCCTACGCCCAAACGTAGGTAATGCAACATTCCCTACGTTCAAACGTAGGGAATGCAACATTCTCTACGTTCAAACGTAGAGAATGCAAGTACTAGTGTGGTACATGCAATTATTGTTGTTGTACAAGTACGAGCCCTTTAAATGATTTCTTCAAACTTTTTTAAGTAGTGTAAAGAGAACCACTTCTTCACCTTTCAATTTACACTTCTTCACCTTCAAACTTTTTCAAATGGATAATGATCGTTTCTTTAAAGTTCTTGATGGCGGTTTCGCAACAAGTTTGGTATGTCATTATTAATTTATTTACTTTTATATCACTTGTATTATTATGATCAAACAAACGTGAAATGTTTCTTTTTTCATAGACACTACCTCCAAAGATATCGTTAATAGGTTGAACGACATGAGGAACTAGATAGGGCCGTTCTCAAAAGCCGATTAGGGACATGGGAAGTGAGAGTTGGAGCCACGAGACAATGGAATTCTTCGTTTCTTTGGAGAAGGTTGGGAGGAGTATGTGGCGGCTCATTACTTGAATGAGAGGAGTTTATAGTGTTTGAACACATGGGGATTTCACTTTCGACACTCTTGTTTATGATCACACTTCTTGTCGAAGACTTTTTCGAGAACCGATGATGCGGTGATGATGCGATTGATGATCAGTGCAGTGCGAGTAACCGAAATCCCCATTTTCGCATTTACGCTTATAAAGCTGGGTATTTTCACATGGTTGTTATTATGTGGTGAGATATTTAATATATTTTTAGTTATTTTCTTGTTTGATATTATTTTCCCCATTTTGAAACAGTATTTAAATTTGTTTGTGATTTGTAGAGTATTCCAAAGGCATTTGCGAGAACAAACGACATGTTGCGAAACAAGACCGTGGAACTGTGAATTTCCATAGGGGAATCATGGCCAGCTAGAATTGTCTATATGGTAAATGAAAAAGTTCGTTTAAGCGGGTTGTATGATTTCATTACGGACAATGACCTAAAAACGGGAGATGAATGCAGCTTTGAAGTCATTGATCAACCTATAGAAAATCACGTCGTGTTTAATGTGGTGATTACTAAATATTGAAGATCATTTATTTAGGCGTCATCCTATCCTATTTATTGATCACCCTTAGTTTATTTAAGCATCATCTTATTGTTATCTCAATGTATCATTACTCTTTTTCTTGTGTAAAACCCGTAATAATTCTCGTTAGTTTTACAGAGGTAGTGTAATGTAAGACAAACTTGATACCGATTAATAACCGAATGCAATCATTACTACAATCCATTAATAAAATACTACATAACAAAAATCAATAACAATCAATAACAATCCATTCTAATACCACCATAACAAAAATCAATAACAATCTATTCTAATAACAATCCTACCGGTATTGCGTGCAACCGGCTCTGTTATGTCTGGATGTTTACTGATTTGCTACACACATTCGATGGCCTGGACGTTCCCGTTCGGAAGGATTCTAGTGGTATTAATTCTACCTCTTCTTGGTGCTCCACCGGCATCAGCGCATATCTCATATTAGGCACTCCGACTTTCATGTTTCTTACCGACTCGAACATCCCAATCCTCTCTGTTAGGAATTGGATATATGCTAGCCATGTAAATCTCTTTGAAACATTCACCCTATAATACGGTGAACGAGTTCGGGTGGACTAATTACTCGTGATCTTTGCGTCGCTTTATAGCATGCGTACACGGTATTTCCATTTTCTCGAAATAACCACAATAACACTTCCTCTCTCGTAGATTTACCACCCCACGAAGCAAGTTATTTCCATGAATCTCAAATTCATCGGGGTTAACGAGCTTAACCTCGAACTTCCTTCTAGCGGTAATATTCAAGCCACTATTTCATCGATCTCCGGTGCTAACATAGTCGCACAATCAAGCGCCTTCGTAAATGCCTATCATTATACCATCTCTGCAGTGTAACTCTAATGAAATCCAAGAGGCTAGAACAGCCAACGACGAGCTCCTCTAATCGCACGATTGAAACTTTCAGCGTAATTGCTTGTCATTAAGGCGTATCTTTTCCCAGGAAATTTGGCACGCGCCCACCGTTCAACACCTATTTCTTCAAGTTGTTTATATGCGCCAAGACATTGTGCCTTAATCAGGCGAACTTTCGAGAGAAATTCGGCCTCCGAGAATGCATAAATTTGTTTGATAGAATGTATCTTGACAAAAACCGTGATCTTTCCATTTTTGGTCGATTGCCTTTTAAATGATGATAGCAAACACCATGATATGCATCGGGAAATACCTGACCAACCGCATTTCTAATAGCCTGGTGTCTGTCAGAAATAAAGCTCAAGTTTTCATCATGGATACCTCCAATGGCCACCCTCAAATGTCTCATGAAATACCCCCATGAATCGTTGCATTCTTTTTCAACAATACCGAAGGCTACAGGGAATAGGTGGTCACCGGCATCTACAGCAACAACAATAAATAGTTGTCCAGAGAAACGGGTTTTCAGATGAGTTGCGTCCACACACAAAATATGTCGACAATACTTGAACCCACGACGGCTTGCTCCCAAAGACATGAAACAACTGTCGAACCTTCCCAGATTATCAAGTCGAAGTCAATACAGTCCTTCATTGGCATTACGCACCATCCACAAGTACGAGGGTATCGCGTTGTAACACTCCGTCGGTGAACCTCTCACCATCATTCTCATCATCTCGTGAGCTCGGTATGCTTGGTCATAAGTCAACCAGACAATTTGTAAGTTGTGAGCATGTCCTCCATAATTTGTCTGGGCTTATACTCATTGCCGAGTTCTTCCATTTTCTGACTTAGCAGACTCGCAATAACAATAGGTGTTGCTTGTCGATTGTCATTATCCGCGTTCGAGAGGCACAAGTATGGACATCATTCAACGTTGTGATCTCAAATGTATGCGTGTGACATCTGTATTCACCTTCACGTGTTTCGCCCTTACATGCCATTTGCATGTATCGTTAAGACATTTGTAATACAAGCAACGTGTGTCCGACCTACCCAATCTCATCTGAAAATTGTTCGCAACCGCATACGATTTTATTTTCAAATTAAAATCTTCTTTTGAATCGTATTTCTTCCCAATGAACAATTCGTTCACGTCATTCATATGTAACGTACCGGTGGATAAACACCTCGGTAAATCATCATCTTCAAATGTGGGAATCCTCCATGAATAATCTTCTCATACGCTTGCCCAAGCATGTGCACCCTGATTATTGTTGTCATCTCTGCCGGTTTGATCGGTTTGTATATGAGGTGCAAACGGAGAAGCCAAAAAACTAGTTACTGATCCACCAAACATATTATATGGTTGTTGGATGGGTGGAACACGACTACTTGAAGGTTGGTTAGGAGGATCTTTTTGAAGCGAATGGTGTGGTTGGTACATTTATGACAATATTACGACTACTTGAAGGATGATTTGACAGATTATGACTTGGTCTTACTGGTTGATACCGAAACGGTTGGTCCGAAGCTTCACCAAGCCTTTGTGTAGCAACATTGTTTTCATACCCACTACATCCATATTGTTGCTCGAACGGATTAAAATCTGGATCTGTAGCAAGTTCTTGTACCGGAGAAGGGAAATTTCCAATACTGTAATCCGGAGTATTGCAATCTTCATTTAAATCAATGCCATCATCCTCCTCATTTAAATCAATGCCATCATCCTCCTCATTTATCGGTTCATTGTTTGCCTCCACTGGTGTCGCATTCACACAAAAAATTACATTCTTACTGTCATAGGCCGCCTGATGTAACCATTTAAGGTCTCGCTGTCTAAGATATCATCGTGGTGGTATATTTCCCACACTACCGTAAGTAAACAAAGCTTTTAGGTTGAGCTTTGAATCAGAACGATCAATACCAAACCTCAAATACACTTTATCCAATAACGCATTCAATCCTATTTTCTTTGGGACAAATAATGAGAACATCGATCCATTTACATAATTCCACCGGTTATAGATAGGATCATACGTAAATTCTCCGTTGAACGAGACAACAATCATAGTGTTGCGATTATCTGTTTAAAACAAACAAAAAAAATGATTCAAGTCAGTATCAACTAAATCATTATCAACTTAAAAAATATTGTTTCCAAAAAATGGTAAACATGATATGTATTTATTACACTTTCATAAATTACACTACATTATCAAATAAAAAATTATAACACTATCGTTCTTAGATGTATAAAATTACATAAACAACCTACTTAAAACACACATTTCAGATAAATACATATCATTTCTACAATATAAATAACATAATCACTACTCAAAACACAAATTTCGGTTAAATAAATATCATTAATTACACTAAAACCTAGTAATTGAACCCTAAGAAAATACTTAAATACACTACTTAGAAGTATGAACATTACATAAACAACCTACTTAAAACACACGTTTTGGTTTTAGACATATGATTACTACAAATATAAATAACATACACAAATTGAGCACTTGAATTAAGATAAATAAGATAGCAATAACTTACCCATTTTAGCACTTGAATGATGAAGAAATGGACTTGAAAGATGAAGAAGTGAGCACAAAATTGATATTAGATTCAAAGCCTTTGAAGGAATGAGAAAAATCTCGTTAATGTGGTGTATATTCAACAAGCACCTTACAACAACATTAATACCCATCTACCATCACAAACATAGAAAAGCTACGCTTAAGCGTGCAAAAACTACGCTTTAAACGTGATCGATTACGCTTAGACGTAGCTAATTTGCAAAATATCGCCTTTGAATTTCTCTACGCTTAAACGTATAGTTTCTACGCTTAAACGTGGAAATTAAACCTGCGCCGAACGTAAAAACCTACGCTTAAACGTGGAAAGATCAACCGCAACGCTTTATGTTAGTTATATTTCACGCGTGCGAACGTAGACATATCTACGCCGAACGTAAGGATCTCTACGCTTACCATATTTTTCATGTCGAAAAAAGCGCAACCTCGATTTTGAGAGTCGGTCCGACACGACCGATTTTCCAATTTCGCCTATCCGCTTTCACGAAGGCCAAAGTCTGCGGTGGGCCTGTGGACCCATGTTTTTAGATGGGGACCAACAGACCGGAGCTGACACTGGGCCTGGGGCCCTACTCACACTGGAGCCGTGAGAATTAATATGATGACGTGTCGCTTTTCCGGTGGTTTCCACTTGTTGTTGAAGTGTGTGTAAACGAAGAAGATCTCATTAATGGTGACCGGAGATTGCACTTTTTAGGGAACCATTTTTTGTGCTTTTTATTCTCCGTTGTTAACCTATTTTTGTTTCGTTATTTTCCATCCTTTTTTTCCCCTTTCTTTTGAGGCATATTTTCTTTTAGGGAAACTTGAGAAACTATGCCCGAAAAGTTAGAAATTTGATAAAATATGTCTCGACGTATGCGTGTCTCGTGCGTCGCGCAGTGGTCATGCATGCCTCGTGTGCCGCGCGTGCGTCGGACGCATGCATAGTTTTCAAAGGTTTACTTTTGGAGCTTATTTTTCCAATTTTTAACTTTTCAGACATAGTTTTCAAATGTTAAACTTTAGAGCATATTTTTTCAATTTTTAACTTTTCAGGCATATTTTTTTAAGTTTCTTTTTATTTTTTTATTTTTTTATATATCATTAACGTTTTGTATATGAAGTGAATCAAAGATAATGTCCCAACATTAAAGTTGATCCAAATGATTGAACTTCTACGGTTTGTACTCAAAAACATAATTGTTAGTTACTACCGAGTTATGTCCCTGATGACAATGTTGCTATTGATATTAACGAGTCATACGTTTTTAGTTTAGTAACAACAAAAGATTTTTATCATTTTCAAGTTTGTATGTTTGTATATTATTTCAATTTTATTTGAAAGATACGACTTTACCATAATAATGGAGGAAAATTATGTGTCATAATGCATGTTTACACCATCATTCATACCGTAGAACAACGATTTAAAATGATTTCACCATTATCAATAATGTGAAAATTGTAGTATCCTCCTTTCTGAAATCGAGTCCATAAAATGCATGACTGTTGAAGATAAGACTAAAACATAACACCGTTAGATTATCCTAAGAGTTGTACGGTCTAGATCTATCCATCTGTCTTTTGCCTTAACAGAAATCTATTCACTAGATTCTGTGTCCTTAGTATTAATTGCAAGTGCTGTTTGTATAACAATTAGTTATGCTTTATGAAAAAGATATGAATCTTCTCTTCTAGCTTTTATTATTTGTCTTGGTATCAGAGCTACCTGCCGGAGATGGCAACTCCGCCGGAAATTGGAGCTTCATCCAGCTCCACCGGCCCCATTTCCTCCACCATTTCAACTCCTATATCTTCGATCATGTCAGAATCAAGCCTTTCCACTCAAGGCCACACTACTCCTGCATCTTCCACACCTCTTTCCGGTCACTTGGTGTTCACTACTGGTGTTCATACACCTTTGCCTCATGGATTTGGCACTGGTTTTTCTGGTATTTCAGCTGCTGGGCTTCCGCCAAACATGCAGTTCGGTCAGATCCCACCAGTGGTCTCTTCGATTCGCGATTCACCATTCCGTCCAGAACTGTATCCGTCCCTGATGTGTTCTCCAGGTTATGGTCTTCTTCCCCCTTCATCTTCTTCTCCTCTCACTACAAGAAAAAACAGCTTTTGCCACAACAAAATGTCGTGGCTAAAACTCGAAAGTCATGGCAAATAAATTATTTCACGACGACACGCGCCGCAAAAAAGTTGTGTCGAAAAATCTGTTTCTAATACCTTTTAGCCACAACAAGCGCTGTGTGTAATAATTTCTAAAGATTTTGCCACAACAAGTCGCTGCTAATACATTCCTCCCATGTGTCCATGGTGTCTTGACGTGGCAATCGACGTGGCATCCGATGTGGCAACTGACGTGGCACCTGACGTGTCATCCGACGTGGCAATCTGATGTGGCATTATTATTTGCCACAACTCGTCGTGGCTATTGAATGTATACAAAATTGCCACAATTTGTGTCGTGGCTGATACTAATATTTTTTTTAATAATTTTTTTTGGTAATTTCCACTCTACCATGCAACAAAACTTTAGAAACAATAAACTATCTTGTCAAATATTGAACAATACAAAAACACAAATGACCAAAACTGAAGTGATCAAAACTACACCAAAAGAACTTGAAATTGATGTAATTGTAAAAGTACAATACCAACATAATGACTAGTTTTCACCTAAGTCACCATAATCCCTATCTCTTGATGATGGAGCACATGATGGACCACCATAATCCCTTTCAACTTCTTTTCTTGCCTCCACAAATACCACGGTAAGCTTGCTGCAAATGAAATCAAATCACACAAAAAAAAAAGTGATTAAAGCAGATAAAATGAAGCACATCAAGTGTTATTGTACAGTAAGGCACATTAAGAAGTGTTACTGTGGTGAGATTCATGTACAACAAAGCAAAACAAGAACAGTTCACATTCATTGCTCAGAATCAAAACAAGATTAATTATTATCATCCAACAATTATTATGTTAAAAAAACATGTTCATGTTACTGTCAGCTAGGGGCTGAAAGATACATAAGAAAATTCCAGATCCAAAAAAAGAAGCCAAGATTTATGTTGTTTTTGAACCGATGAACGTAAAGAAATGAAGAACAGCAATATCATGTGTACAAATCACAGCATAATCCTTTAAATAATATTCATCCAAGTCTTCAAACATTTGCTTAAGCCATTTTTTCTACTAATGAAAGAGCTCATGTATAATTTCACGTGCATTGTCTTCACATTCAAAGTTCAGAATCAAAACAAGAACAGTTCATAGTTCAATACAAGTTCAGATGTACAGCAAATTTAGCAAATAAGTTTATACAATGCAGTTACAAAGCAAAATAGGCTACAGATTACAGATCAGATACAAAGTTCAAGTTACAGTTCAAGGGTGCAGCTGATATAATGAACAGATGAACATGAATATGCAGCCTAAAGCCATAAACGTAGTAGATCACTTTTATATTGGACTAATATTTATTGACAGTCTATGACAAACAATTATTCCACATATAAACCCAACGTTGGATATATGATCCAACCCTTCAACAACACGGAAGCAGAAAAACTTGATACAAGATTGCAATATCAAGCCAAACAGAGTTACAACCTCAGTTTAAATTCCAAAAATGAGAGTTTAGAAACCAGTCCACTAAACTCAGAATTTGTGCTCTCAAAAGAGATCGAGTCAAATACAGAAACTCAGAATTTGTGCTCTCAAAAGAGATCGAGTCAAATACAGAAACTCAGAATTTGTGCTCTCAAAAGAGATCGAGTCAAATACAGAACTTTAGTCAAGATAACAAACACGACTAGAAGACACAAGTTACATGAGACAAAATCAATGCTGGTCAGCACAAGGTTAAATGTGTCAATACCGTATGAACTGAGTCGAAAGCTTCACTGAATCCGTTAGTCAAGAGAGGGAAAAGTTCAAGATTGAACACAACTTAATTTTTAGTGCAACATTGGCAAATGGCCTATTTCACAACTTTTACAGAAACGAGAGATAACACAATCTATCAATAAAGCAAGTTGTTCTGCTACTATTGGAAAAATATAACATTCTTAACAAACTCACAGAACTTCTTGGTGCATTCCGGGGTCAATGTGTATGATGCATGTGGTTTCATCCAACGGTTACCTTCTTTATATAAATGCAACTCATGCCGCACTTTTATGTTTTCAAGATCAATCCTTGCTTTGTCCGTGTCCTTGCTTTTCCTTCAATATTCAATATTGTGTCATTCAAATTTCCAAACACATTTTTCTCGATATGCATTACGTCTAGGTTGTAGTGCAATTTCTTAAAACTCCAATAAGGAATATCCCATAATTTACTTCTCTTGCTCCAATTCAACTCCATCTCTTGACGCTTACGTTTTTTCCCACCGTAATTTTCATGTTTGCCGGGCAGTCTAGGTTGTACATTTTCCAACTGTTTTAGTATTTGTTCGGTGGTCTTGCCCAATGGAGGGGGTCTCTTTCTGGTTTCCCATTAAATCCTTTGCTTTTTCTCATCGGATGATTCAATGGAAGCCATCGACGATGCCCGACATAGGCAATTTTACTCGTAATCCTTTCTGCAGGAGTTTCATCATTGCATGTTGGACATGCCTTGTACCCTTGTCCGCTCCACCCCGATAAGTAACTACGAGCAGGAAAGTCATTTATTGTAAACAACAATGCTGCTCGCATCTTAAAAGTGGTATTTGAAGCAACATCTCGCACAATAACGCCTTCTAACCACGCTTCCTTCAACTCACAATCAATGGCTGCAAGTATACATCAATATCCTTGCCCGGGACTTCGGTCCTGGAATAAGCAGAGTTAATTGTAGGTATGGATCCTTATTGCATAGCCATGGAGGTGGATTGTAAACAGTCGTCACTATCGCCACATGCTGCTCGATAAGCTCATATTACCAAATGGGTTGAAACCGTCTCATGGCCAAACCCAACCGGACATTTCTAGGTTCACTAGCAAATTCGGGTATTGCTCATCGAATTCCTTCCATTCCTTACCATCAACAGGATGGAACATAGTATCTTCATCTTTCGAACGACCTCTCTGATGCCATGTCATTTCTTTAGCGGTGTGACGGGAAGCATACAACCGCTTCAATCTAGGCTTCAAAGGGAAGTACCGTAGAATTTTACACGGCACTTTTTTCCTTTTGTAATCTTCCAACGGCTTGTGTTGCAAATCGGACATGCTTGTAAGTTTTCATTCTCTTTCCAATATAAAGCACAATCATGCTGACAAGCATCAATCTTTTATAGCCCAGACCTAATTTTCTCAAGAATGTCTTTGCATCGTAGTATGAAGTCGGTAACTTAGAACCTTCAGGCAAAATATGGTTTAATTTCTTCAACAAAAGATCAACACTTTTGTTAGGCCATTTAAATAGGACTTTCAGTGCATCAATTGCTACAAATTGCAAAGTTGAAGACTTTGTGCAACCTGGATATATCTCTTCATGTAACTTGGATTTCGGATCCGCTATGTCATCTTCTGTTTCCTCAACATCCACATGTGTGTCACCAACACAATCATGGTTAACGGTCGAACCAAAAATATCATTTAAGACAGCAGCCATCTCATCATCTAATTCCTCAAAGAACCTCGATGTTTGTGCATGTGATAAACTTTCACCATGATAAGACCATGTTGTGTATGATTGCTCAATCCCTTTATCATGGATATGTGCATGCACTACATCAGGCCTATGCATTGATCCGTTCAAACACTTCTTGCAAGGACAACTGATTTGACCTACCGAATTGGTGAAATTCTTCGCATGCTCTATGAAAGCTTTCAATCCTCTCTGAAATCTTTTGACAGCCTGTTTTTTTCATCCAACTCTTGTCCATCGGCATATTTACCTATCAAACATGAACCGACTACAACATCTTTAGCAATGTATACGACATCATTGAAATCAAACCAACATCTTTAGCAATGTAAGACATGGCAACATGAACAGCTTCACAGAACAGGGAGGGATTGGAATGATAAATGAACATTTTTCTTACTCACTTAATCCAGTAGAAATCTCACAATATAAATCATAGAAATCAAAGCAACAAAAAAGTCTAAGAATTAGAAGGAAAATTCATGCAGAGAAACAGCACCAGAAAAAGATAGACTGCACCTGCTTATATATAAGTTCATAAACTGTAAGGACTCAATTAAGTGTATATACAATTTTTAGCATCCAATAAATGTCAACAGCACAATCTACGTCTCTATTCTAATTCAATTTACACCTAACATATTTTCTACCATATTGTTCTCATTTATGAGGTCAAATTACCATGTGACTTTCATCTTATTCTGCCATAAGTGATATAAAGAAATTCTCATTTGAGTAAGTAAAGGTGTAATATAAACATCTGTACCCGTTATAAATGCAAAATCAATCGGACAAATAAAGTCAAATAAGTAAGCCAAATAAGTAAGGTAATAGAAATACATATAATCAATCACACAGGCAAGCTTTGCACATTTTCAGACTTGAGCTTCACATAAAAGTTGGGACATAACAAACCACAAGTGATATGTAACACTAAAAGACCAATGGCGAGGTAAAATGGGAATAAACGTTCTTTAAACGTGAATGAACTTGAAAATAAGCGTTCGACTACGATATTAGACAAACACAAGCATTCTTTACGATATTAGACAAACACAACTAAGTTCAACTACTTGAAAAACGAACTTGCCTATACCCACTCTGTTTTAGGCTTGGCTTCTCTACCTAAACTTAACAACTTAAATGACATTGATCAAAACTGTGAAAGCATCCCCTTGTCTATTCACAGTTGATTGCACGTTACCAAAAGTAACTAAAAAATGTGATTTTAGATTGATCTTGAAAAGAATATATTCATTATTGCAAACAGGATCTAGTAAATTTGCATCAACCAAATGTAACCACATAAATCCGTGACGAAATAGTGTACCTTTTAAGAGGACAGAATATGCACTAACATTAAGAATACTTATGTTCAAGGGTAACACGGTGTGTGAAAACATCTAGCATATGTGGGATCCCGGAATTTTCAGACATTTACAACTACTTTACACAATCTAATGGATGTAACAGAGGCTCAAACTGATTAAACAATAACCATCATCAAACAACATATGTTTTCTACATCAAATTCAACTCCACCACCTTGAATTTAAGAAATACCACAGAAAATAAACTACATTTAAACCGAAACTCAGCAATGAAGCACACGCACTCCAAATCTATTGACCTTTGGAACAAAGTGCAGCCAATATTACAGATGTAAATATCAAAAAGCACTTTTATCAGATCTCTACCTCTGAATCTTCAGATATCAGTGTCTTTTGGTCCTCTGAGATTGCTTGCCGGTGGCTATAATCTTCACTAATCAGCTACATTACTATAAACTCATGTCAAAGGAAAGCATCAATTGGACCTTTCTAAAACCACTCTCTTCATTGCTCTGCTGCAGGGTTTGTGAGAATATACTGATTTTGGATTCTCGGAGCTAAATGAAAAGATTAAATCAAATTAGTCTATCAGGGATACAATATTGAGGAATCTGTGGAGCTCCTGGAATTTACCGCCGGAATTTGTGGAACTCGCAGCGATTTGTGGAACGGATTGGATTTACAGAGGAATGCTGCGAAGAAGAAGATGTTAACCTAAAACTTATCTAAAAACAAATGGCTTTATTATGTTAGATTAGAAGAATATCCGCCACATTTTTTTAAGCGAAATATTAGCCACGTTGTGTTGTGGGAAATAAGTGACACGTCAGCATCCAGGTGGCTTTCTTATCAGTGATAAAAACTATTTGTCACAACAGTCGTGGCTTAAATTATTTCAGTATTACCGCCCCATGCCGCCAATAACTTTCCGCCAAAGTTTGAAATTATTTGCCACGACTTGTTGTGGCTAATACATTTAGCGCCAATTATAAAATAAGCGGGATTACTTTTAGCCATAACTGTTGTGGCTAATATTGATGACAATTTAAATATTTAAATCAATTTTTATTTGGGACGATGGTTGTGGCTAAAAATAAACATTAGCCACAACATAATGTCGTGGCAAAAACATCCGTGGCAAAAGAGTCTTTTTGTTGTAGTGTCTTACTGGGCACTTGAATCAAACATGCAGTGTTAAATTGTCTCGTGACAATTACCTTTTGTGGAAATCCACAGTTTTGCCTATTGTTCGAGGCTACAGACTAGATGGCTATCTTCTAGGTACTAAACCGAGGCCCTCACATCCTTCTGGTGTTCCTTTTGCTCTTGGTTATTCCGGTTCTCAAACTGCAGAAGAATGGGATGTTACCGATTCGTTGCTCGTCGGGTGGTTGCTAAGTTCCATGACTGAACATGCGTTGGTTGAGGTAATTGGTTGTGAGACTTCACACGAAGTCTAGAAAACCTTGGAGACTTTATTCAATAGTCAATCTGAAGCAAGGATGCTTGAATTGAAGAATTCTTTAGCAAAAGCAGAAAAGGGGCCCAAATCTATGGCTAACTACTTTGCTCAAATGAAGTCTTACAGTGATAATCTTGCAGCTGCAGGTTATCCTATTACCAGGTCTGAATTGATTCTAGCAGTTCTGGGTGGTCTTGACAGAGAATATGAAGCAGCTATAGTCAACATCACTGCAAGGGTTGGTGCTCTTACATGGCAAGAAGTTCAGTTACAACTTCTTATTCATGAGAAGCTTGTGGCCAGGTTCCATGCTCCAGGAGGACCTGGTAATGCTGCTGCACATTTAACCTCCTCTGGTCCCATATCTGGTGGCTATTACAACAACCCTAGGCCTTTAAATAATAATGCTAGTAGAGGTAGAGGTGGTGGCGGTCAAAGGGGTGGAAAAAATGGTGGAAGAGGCAAGGGTGGAAGAGGAAATCAACATGGTAACTCTAACACCAGCAAAATGGCTTGCCAATCATATGCAAAAATTGGTCATATTGCTAATATCTGTTGGCATAGGTTTGAAACTGACTTCAACAATAGCAGTGCTGGTGATAATAACACCCCTAAACAGATTTCAGCTTTTGTTGCAAGTCCTCAAAATGATGCTGATAACTCATGGTATCTTGACAGTGGTGCCATCACAAAAAATCTCATTAGTGTGTCTAAACTAATATCTGATAATGCTATCACTGTTTTTTTCACTGATTCTCTGTGTTTTGTGAAGGACAAGAATACAGACCAAATTCTGCTCAGGGGTCATCTCAAGGATGGATTGTACCAGATGGAGCATCCAGTCTTAAAGATCAGAGTTCTCTTCACTCCAAAAACACCAGTTCAAGTGATTCCTCATGTTTTAGTGTGTCTAGGTCCTCCAAGTCTTTCCCTAAAGTTGCCAGTCAGAGTGTTACTCTTGATACTTGGCATAGAAGGTTAGGTCATTGTTCTGTCAGTGTACTGAAACAAGTTTTATTGCAATGTAATGTTACCTTTAATGAAAAGTTGAGTTTCCGTGAAGCCTGTCAGTTGGGAAAAGCACATATGCTGCCTCATTATCCTTCTGTTTCTCATGCTAATAACATGTTTGATTTAGTTCACACTGATATTTGGGGACCTTCCCCTGTCAAGTCCATTGAAGGATACACCTACTATATCCATTTCCTTGATGATCACGCTAGGTACTCTTAAATTTAAATCTGAGGCTCAAAATGCTTTTCAAAAATTCAACACCTTGATTCAGACTCAGTTTAACACCTCCATTAAATGTGTCCAATCTGATTGGGGGGGGGGGTGAATATAGGAGTTTTGAACCATATCTTAAAAAAGTGAAGGAATACTGTATAGACATTCATGTCCTTATGACCACAGTCAAAATGGGAGAGCTGAGAGGAAACACAGACACATTATTGAACTAGGTCTCACCCTTCTAGCACAAGCATCCATGCCACTTAGATTTTGGTGGCACAGTTTTGAATCTGCTGTCAATCTGATTAATAATCTTCCCACCAGTGTCCTAAAACAGAAATCCCCATATGAGTGTTTATACAAGACAAAACCTTCCTACTCTCTGCTTAGAGTCTTTGGATGTGCAGTTTATGCAAATCTTAGGCCCTTTCAGCAAACCAAGTTCCAGTTCCATAGTTCAAAGTGTGTTAATCTTGGGTTGAGTATGAGTCATAAAGGCTATAAGTGTTTAGATGAGTCTGGAAGAGTGTACATTACCATTAATGCTGTGTTTAATGAAGAAGATTTCCCCTTCTTAGATGCTCTCCTACAGGGTCCTCATAGAGATGTCATCCATGTGACTACTCAGGATCAATCCACCACCTTCACTCTTCTTGATCAATGGCACTCAACTCCTGTTATCATTCCTACTACTGCTGGTACAATCCACCAAGATGAGCCATCTGCAGCTGCTGACTCCTCATCACAGGTACAAAAAATATGCACCACTAAGGAGTCTACAGGTCTACAGGTTCTAGCTCTAACACACACACTCCAGCAACACCAAGCATACCACCATCTACATCTACTGCACCACTTACACCTCTAGCTCCAATCACATCACATACCAATACACCCCCTGATATGAATCAAGATACAGTATTTTGAGTATTATTATTATTATATATTTTATGTCTTATTTAGTAATTAAAGGCTGATATTCAAGACATTATTGGCGCCATTTTGGGAATAAATTCAAGGCATGGAATTATCAAGATGCATTGAACTTAGAAGATTCAGCAATTCTGGAAACTGAAATGCAGCTTCTGTATTTCGCAATTTTGACCCTTATAACTTATCCGTATGAAATTAAGTCCTTGATGAATGTTGTAGATATTTTTTAGGACTATAAAATGCATATATGGTTTGCATTTATTGGACAACGGAAGCTCTGGATATAGACCGAATACAGAAGGCTGCTGAAGAACATACATTGCATTTGGTGCATTCAAGAGTTATAGCAATTAATGTTCCCAAAAGCTGAAGAGTTTCCTATCTTTTATTTAATAATTGTAAATCTTTCAATTTTGTTATCTTTTATTTACCAAATGCTATGTAATTCAGCCTATATATATGGCTGTTCCAAGAGACAACTAAAAAGAAAAACTTTGAGTGAAAACTTTATATATTATGAATTTTCAGTGATTGAAAATTTGTTTGAGTTTTACATTTACCTTGCTGATTAGGTAGTGTTTAACTTGGAGAATCTATCAAAGGATTGAGCATTCCTTTGTTGTGATGTTCTCAAACTTGGGATTTCTAAGGTGCTGATTCCTTAGGAAGAACAAGCTTGCTCCAAATAAATGCAAACCATAAAATAAATGCAAACCATAAAATAAATGCAAACCATAGAATTATGTTTTGGAACAGCCATATATATAGGCTGAATTACATAGCATTTGGTAAATAAAAGATAACAACATTATCTTAGGTAAATTGAAAGGTTTACAATTATTAAATAAAAGATAGGAAACTCTTCAGCTTTTGGGAACATTAAATTCTGCAACTCTTGACCCTTTCGTATGCTCTTCAGCAACCTTCTATATTCGGTCTATATCCATAGCTTCCATTGTCCAATAAATGCAAACCATATATGCATTGTATAGTGCTAAAAAATATCTACAACTTTCATCAAGGACTTAATTTCTTACGGATAAGTTATAAGGGTCAAAATTATGAATATCTGTCGCATTTCGGGCCTCGAAGTGAATTGTTTGAATCTTCTAAGTTCAATGCATGTTCATAATTCCATGCCTTGAATTTATTCCCAAAATGGCGCCAATAATGTCTTGAATATCAACCTTTTAATTACTAAATAAGACATAAAATATATAATAATAATACTCAAAATACTGTATCTTGATTCATATCACCCCCTCAACAGGGCTCTCACTATACATCTCCATTGCATCATCATGAAACTCCTACAACCTCTAACACACCTATACCTCCTATCACCGAGTCTCAGTCTGTTTCATCTGAATCTTCTACCCAACAACTTCCTGAAAAGAATTTGGTGTCTGTCCATCCTATGCAAACTAGGGCCAAGGTTGGTATCTTTAAGCCCAAAACCTACAGTGTCAGGTGTCTTAATGTCAATACCTTGACATTTCCCATAGAACCTTTAAATGTATTAGAGGCATTGTCCAAAGCTGAGTGGAAAAGTGCTATGGCAGAAGAGTATAAGGCCCTAATGCAGAATCATACTTGGGACTTGATTCCACCACCAACAAATCACAACATAGTGGCAAATAGGTGGGTATTCAAAGTGAAGCTTCATCCCGATAGAAGTGTTCTCAAATATAAAGCTAGGTTGGTAGCTAAGGGATTCTTGCAAAACTATGGAATCAATTTTACAGAGACATTTAGCCCTGTGGCTAAGTCTGGAACTATCAGGGTCATCCTAGCTGTTGCAATATCTATGAATTGGCCCATTCATCAGATATATATCAACAATGCTATCCTTAATGGACCCCTTAAGGAGCCTGTTCTGATGTCTCAACCAGAGGGGTTTGTAGATCCTGCAATACCACACTTTGTGTGTAAACTGAATAAAGCATTGTATGGGTTGAAACAGGCTCCTAGAGCCTGGTTTGAAGCACTAGCAGGAAAATTGAAGCTGTGGGGTTTTGTTCAAGCTGCTTCTGATATATCCTTGTTTACCTATAAAACATCTAAACAAGTGTTGTATGTCCTGGTTTATGTTGATGACATATTAATCACTGGAAATTCTCCTGACCTGATCAACAGATTTGTGAAACAGCTTAACAACAGGTTTGCCCTTAAAGACCTTGGACCAGTCTCACACTTTTTAGGGATGCAAGTTTTCAGAGATAGTTCTGGACACTACTTAAATCAGTCACACTATGCTATTCAACTGCTACAAAGACTTGGTCTGGATCACCTTAAAGGATGCTGGCATAAATCTGAAGCCAAAGCAAGGCACTCCTTTGTCTGATCCTAAAATCTATAGAAGTGCTATTGGATGTTTACAATATCTCACTCTAGCTAGACTAGGCATCACATTTGAGGTCAATTGTTTAAGTCAGTTTATGCAAGAACCCTATTCTGATCATTGGACAACATTGAAAAAATTGTTGAGATATGTCAGTAGTACACTGCATTTCAGTCTGCATTTTAAACCATCTCATGAGTTTCGTTTGACTGGATTCACTGATGTTGACTGGGCAGTCAGTTCATTTGATAGACGGTCTGTTGGTGGCTATTGTGTGTATGTTGGTGACTCCTTGGTGTCTTGGAGCTCTAAGAAGAAAGGGGTAGTGTCCAGGTCTAGCACAAAGTCTGAGTATAGAACTCTTGCTGACCTATCTGCAGAGATGAAGTGGCTTCAACAAATCATGAGTGAGCTAGGCCTACAAATTTCTGGAACCCTTAGGGCTTGGTGTGATAACACTGGAGCTACATCTTTGGCCTACAATCCAGTGTATCATGCAAGGACCAAACATATAGAGGTTGATATCCATTTCATCAGAGATCAAGTTCTGGCAAAACAGCTACTAGTCCTGTATGTACCATCCTCAGAACAGATAGCAGACATCATGACTAAAGCTCTGCCTCCTTTCTCTTTCACACACTTTCGAGACAAACTCAATGTAGCAACTGAACCATTTGTTTGAGGGGGGCTGTTGAAGATAAGACTAAAACATGACACCGTTAGATTATCCTAAGAGTTGTACAGTCTAGATCTATCCATCTGTCCTTAGTCTTAACAGAAATCTATTCACTAGATTCTGTGTCCTTAGTATTAAATACAAGTGCTGTTTGTATAACAATTAGTTATGCTTTATGAAAAAGATATGAATCTTCTCTTCTAGCTTTTATTATTTGCCTATTACTTTTAAACTAAATCTTAAAATACACATGAGTCTGACGTTAGAAACAAAATATGTCCATAAGCAACTGTTGGAAAAGTTTAATAAGCAAGAATCGAGTAGTGACACTGAATCTCCGAGGCACGCAGTAATCGTTATCTTTTAAAAGATGTTTCGCCTCTATGTAGTCACTTGAGGATCAACCGAAAATCTCTTTCATGATACAATGGAGGTGTTTGATTCAGACGGCGACTCATCTGAAACAAACCAGAGACACTCGATAATTTTTTTCTAATGATGCATGTTCTACGACAAGTGTATGTCGACAAGACTTCTTCAGTTTTGCATTGACTGTCTTTTTATAGGCACAAAACACCAATATGGAATTGTTGCAAGTGCAACAGACATCCCTTTTCGCATACAGTGTCACTCCAAAACACTAAATGTCAAACTCCAAACAAAAGAAAAATTAAACCAAGCAATCAACACCTATCTAAAGTTATTTAATGGTTGATCTTTCCAAATATCCCAATCTAAATAAAATTTATCGCATCGCAAATTGATCCAGGAAAAACTGAGAGTTTGATTTGTCTGAGCACATTATCTTCCGAAGCAAGCTTTGAGTTGAAGATGAGATTGTTCCTTCTTTTCCATAAGCTCCAACACGTGATTTTAGCTTCTCATACCTTTGATAAATTCATTTGTTTCATGCACAATGGTACCTGTTGTAAAACGGTCCCCAATCCATAGTTGTATGTAATGAAACATGGCACCAAGAAAAAACTTGGTTCCAAGTCAGTGCCGCAAAAGACATCGTAGGAAGAGATGAGTTTCGTCTTCCCGGTCCAACTTCACTAATACATGTATCTGAAATGCACAGATGGATCAATTTAAATTTCATAGGTGTATCCGTTCAGATAGCGGTGCTTAGCTTTCAGGGGCTAGAGGTTGAACCCCGTTTTGCTACGACAACCCGAATGCAATCGATAACATAATATTTATGAAAAAATATTTAACAACAAAAACATAAAAAAACTCGTAAAAAGAACCCGTCCTGGGATTGCAAGGGATTATTAACAAGATTTTTATATTTCATTAACAAGTCTTAGTTGATATATATTTGCATTTCATGGTAACAACGTATAAGTTTCAACCGGTGTATTATATATAAATAGTATGTAAAGTCCCATGACGATACGGGATTTCACCCCTCCACGTGGAAGAATATGGTTGGTCCAGCTGGCATGTGGAAAAGTCTAATTTTATTATCCACATCGGGTCGTATACGAGACATACCAGTGAAGACCGCAGCAACCGGTATATCCTGCAAGTGTCCCACCTCGAGCACCCATGTCGGTGTTCATCGAGTCGATACCAGGGGTTCCAGTCCAGATTCCTAGGCCCACCATCCAGCAGGTTACTTGGGCAAGGGGCAAGGCCCAATAAAGGGTATTTATGTCAATAGACCAAACCGCCCTAAGTTTAGGGCAGAAGAAGGACATGTACCTATAAATACATCATTCCAGGAACTACGTAAGGCTTGATTACTGGACATCACACAGGATACGTAGGCAATCCAAGACACATTCTTGGACTCAGCCATAAAACACCAAAAACACCATCTTTATCAGTCTTTGCCTTGCATACTCTTCTTTCTAACTCACCCTTAGATTACACGTGGCCCTGTTTTATCGGTGGTGCATTATTTAGCATCATCATTCCACATCGGTAAAGTAGTAGAATGCTCACCCCCATATAAGTGTGAGACATAAATGTCTTGTCAACTCGGGTTAGCCCTTTTAGACCAAGGGAGGACGGCGGTCTAAGCAGTTGACCGGGCCATTTATGACTCATTTAACGCTACCAGGCCCGGGGTCTGGGGGTGTTACAGAATGATAGCAGAGCTGACTATCATACGGAACTATGTGCTGCACCGTACAAAAGACGGTGAAAGGATCCGAGAAAAGTCTCGGCCGTCCTAGCGAGGACGCCAGTCCCTTATAAGTGGGGGAGAATGTAAAGTCCCACATCCGTAAAGTAGTAGAATGCTCACCCCCATATAAGTGTGAGACATAAATGTCTTATCAACTCGGGTTAGTCCTTTTAGACCGAGCGAGGACGGCAGTCTAAGTAGTTGACCGGGCCATTTATGACTCATTTAACGCTACCAGACCCGGGGTCTGGGGGCGCTACATAGTATGTGAGGACTTAGGTGCTAAGCAGGCATTTAATGCAAAATATTACAAATGGTAAATGCATAATATTATGTGATTATTATGCGGATCATTCGAGATCTTCTAGAGTATTCTCAACACGCTCCCGCTATCCCATGGAAATGGAATAAACATGGCGATTGGCTCGTAATGTAGTAATCTTGTTTTCTTCACATGGTGCATGCAACAACCTTCCTTGTATCGGAAACAACTATTTCACATCAACCTGTGATTGCTTGAATTTACAATAGATAACTCAATTTTTATAGAGTCATAATAGTAGTGATAGAGATGAAGAAATATTTGGAGAGAATATCATCCTTAAAAGGATTTGATACCCTAAAAAAATTGTAACTGAAAAAAAATTGATGTGTGGTCCCCTTTGTGATCAACAAATGGAGGGTTGCACCCTAATTAAGAAAATTTGAAATGAAGAATTGTAAAAACCCTTAATAAAATTTGGAATGGAGGGTTGTACGAACCCTAATAGACAAAAGGGGAGAAGCAATTTGTGGAGGCAAGAGAGACGTAAATAGCAAATATGGTGGAAGAGAAGAGGCTAGATAAAGAGAAACACAGAAAACTGGATTGGAAAAACAAAGGTTTAGTGATGAGAGTAATTTATTTTGATGACTTAAAAAAACAACGGAAAAAAAAAAAATATGAACATGGGTGGGGGTGAGGGAAAAAATATGAAGATGGGTGGGGGTGAGAGTTCGTGTAGATTACGGTAACAAACTCATCCAAATAAATTCTAAAAATGACGTTAGTCAGTGAGCACCATAACAACGTATAAGGAAAATTGTTTTTAATCGATGATTTCAACTAGTGTATTACATATAAATAGTTTGAAAAGACTTAGGTGCTAAGCAAGAAATTAATATAAAATATTATAAATGGTAAATACAGAATATTGCTGATCCTTCGAGATCTTCTAAATTATTCTCAACACATGGGGTTTTCTTCAAATATATTAGGTATTGTGTTTATCGGACGGGAAAAAAAAACTAAAAGAGAAGAACATTTTTTTTTGTTTTAAAATTAAGTCTAAAGAAGATGTATCCAAGCAAACCCTAAACTGAATTTAATCCCTATTTATCCCTTAAAACAATGCAATGCCTATGATGTATAATGTATACTTTGACTACGAAAACATTTTAATGACAATCACTGATGGGCTTTTTTTTAACATAAAGTTCTTAAAGTACACAGATATTATTTCAAGTTGTATCATTAAGCCTAAATGCAAGTCTAATAGATGAGTATCCTAATCATATTTGATACCTGCGTAAAAGTTTTACCAGAAGTCTCTAGAGGTGTCCGACACTTAGTTCCGTATGATAGTCGGCTCTGATCTCAATTGTAACCTTCCTAGACTTCGGGTCTGGTAGACCTAGGTGAGCCATAAAGATTCCGGCCAACTACTTAGACCCGTTGTACTCACTTGGTCTAAAAATACTAACCTAAGTTGACAAAATATTTATGTCTCGTAATTATAAGGAGGTAATGATTTTTCCCACATTTCCAATGTGAGATATCACATATTATCGTTCATTCACATGTATTTTTATTTGGATTTTATTTTACCTGTTGTATATAATTTTTAAAAAATTATTATTTGATATTTTTTTTAATAATTAATAATATTTTATATTATTGATAATAGTAGAAACATTCATAAATTTAATCAATAAAAAAGAAATTGATCAGACTAATAGATTTTGATTCCTGTGGTCGGAGATGTTGTTTATAAGTATAAAATTAAATTTTGATACCTATGGTTGGAGAGGAAAATGTGATACCCAAATGAATAGTGTCGGTAGGTATCAAAATATGATTTTGATATCATTATGTATTAGACTTGCCCGAATAGTTTAAAATTCCGAGACAAACCGAAGAAAATCTGTAATACCCTCATATCTCGGGTCTGGTATTGCTAAATGAGTAATAATTGATCATGTCAAATGCTTAGATCGTTGTTTTCACTTGGTCTAAAAGGGTTAATTGAAGTTGATAAGATTTTTATGTCTCACACTCATATAGAGGTGAAAAAGACATTATATTACAGATGTGTGACTTTACAAAATCGTTTTTGCCCGAATAGGTTAAAATTCAGTGACAAACCGAAGAAAATCGTTTTTCCATTTCATGTAGTAGGGTTATATCAAAATCACTTGAAGCAATTACAACTATATAATAAACAAAAAGAAAACATGTACAAAAAGAAATATTGTCTTGCTAGTCTTGCCATGAGTTTACGTGGTTTGTATGTCGGTGTGTGATACCTAGATATATCATACCAAAAAGCTCTCGGTGTGGTGTCTTAGAATATTGTGAATTATGTAATTCGAATATTATGTTGTACTGATCTAATTTGTATCGGTCGGTATCTAATATTGTTTTTGCATATAAAAGTCAATATAAGGCAAAGGCGGACCCAATTAACTTTGGGTGGGGCTAGTGCCGTCATTAAAATCAGAAAAACGATGTAATTTTGTTGGTAAAAGATATAAAAATATTATTAATGTTCACACTCGAATTTTGAATTTGTTCTACTGCTTCTAATGAGAAAATTTTCTCGATTCGCCACTAATACAAAGTATTAAGCATCTACAGCCCAACTCAAAGATAAAACTATAACTACAACATCCCGCTTATTTTATCACCGGGCTATGCCCCGGCCCTAGGGCTGCCTACCTACAAATCATATTGGACAGCTAGCCGATGAAAGATGTAGTAATATGTATTTTTGAGTTAAATCTAAGTATCTAACATTAGCTTGAGTTATTTGTTTTGGACCAAACAATGATGGGTCCAAAAGTTGATTAATTATGAGGAAATTCATTAAAAAGAATCTTACTACCATAAACGATGTATCATAACCAAAGATACAATATACTATTTAAAATATGATTATGATGTAAGATACATGCACCATGATAAGACAGAGGTAGACGTGAGATCCCGAACGAGAGATGACGATAATTCTAAAGAAGTTTTGCAATAAAAAATATAGTAGTGTTCTTCTGTCTCCTCGGATAAAAAAAATAAGCACTACTCTTTATTGCGAAAAAAATACGACTATACATTTTGCGTTATATAATAATTGGAAAAGAAACACTACTATATATCATAAAATCTGAACATATTTACCCTTAGGGTCCTATCAATAAGGATTTATTAATATACGTTTATATGTATCACTTTGGTAATAACTATATATTTCTATTTACATGATAAAATTTTTATGTCAAATTAGACGATTATTAAAAGTGATAGGAGCGAATATACATTTTATGGAGGGCGAAAACAATACATAACATAGTGTTTTCTCCGGATCTGGAGGGGGCGATTGACCCCTCCCAAAATAGTGTGTCCGCCCATGGATATAGACTCACCATATATAATGAACAGTTCAAAAATATATTCTTTCACTTGTATGTATGATCCATAACCCATAATTGAAGAATTCTTCAAACAAGAATTCAGGAAACAAAGAATACTAGTTCATGAAGAAGAAGAAGAAATGAAGAAACAAGAATATTCGAAGTAGAAGGCTTTCATTGACTGAATATTTTATTTGATTACAATTGAACCAACTTACTTAATTGTGCTTATGTACAGCTATATATACAACATATATAGTTGTAGTATATTAGCTTGTCAACTAACTAACCGAATTCTATAGCAATGTAACCGCTCTAACAACTTTTCTAAACATGTGTTCGACCTAAAGCCTCAGTGAGGTTTTGAGCTTCATTCCTCTACAATGAATGCAACAGCATCAGTGTTAATAGTTGTAATAGTCCCCCGCAAGCTGAGAATGCAGCTTGAGCTTCATTCCTCTACAATGAATGCAGCAGCATCCGTATCATTTATGAAGCAAGATATGTGATGTGTGTTGGACTAAATATGAAGCTGATTCCAATGTGTTCCAATAGGGAATGAAAGGCAGTGGCGCCTAGGGGTTTAGTTAGGACATCAGCTAGCTGATGTTGAGTCCTGACTGGCATGAGTTTGAGGAAACCTGCTTGAACCTTATTTCTGACTATGTGACAATCCAATTCAATGTGCTTTGTCCTTTCATGAAAGGCTGGATTCTGCCCTATATGGATTGCACTGTCATTGTCACAAAAAAGCAAGATAGGGAAGGGAATAACCATAGACCTATATTCCGCTTCTACTGAACTTTTGGCCACTGTGGTTGCTTCTTAGCTCTCCAAGCAATAGGAGCAGATCATAGGAAGACAATGTAGCCTGTGATAGACTTCCTAGTATCACTACAGCCTGCCCAATCTGAGTCAGAGTATGCCTTCAAAACCAGGTCATTCTGTCTAGGAAGGAAAGTACCTTGTCCAGGATTGTGTTTGAGGTATCTGAGAACCTTATGAGTAGCTTGTAGGTGATTTTCAGTAGGAGTACTTAGGAATTGACTTAACTGTTGTACTGCATAGGTGATATCAGGTCTTGTGAATGAGAGGTACAACAGTTTTCCCACTAAGGATCTATAGATACTGTTATCTGATAGAAGTTCTGAACCACCAAGGTTCAGTTGTTGTTTGGTACGCATGGGAGTAGTGACATGTTTGGAATTTAGGAAACCAAATTCTTCTAGTAAGTTGAGTGTGTACTTTCTTTGATTTAAAGAGATCCTTGTAGGTGATCTAGCAACTTCAATTCCCAAAAAATACTTGAGTGGCCCTAAGTCTTTGATCTGAAACCTTGAATGAAGATAATCCTTGACTTCTTGTATCTGTGAGAGAGTTGCACTTGCTGCAATAATATCATCAACATAAACTAACAAGGCCACAAATTCTTTGTCTTGTCCTTTAGTGAAAAGTCTGTGATCATTGAATGACTGTTTGTAACCTAAGGCTGTCATTAATGCTTTTGTTAATTTGAAATTCCATTGTCTACTTGCTTGTTTGAGTCCATATAAGGATCTTGTGAGTTTGCATACTTGATTAGGTTTATTAGCCTTGTACCCTAGAGGCAATTGCATATAGACCTCTTCTTGTAAGTCTCCATGTAAGAAGCCATTGTTTACATCCATTTGATGTAAATGCCAATTTTTAGCAGCAGCCACAACTAACAAGGATCTGATGGTAGTGTTTTTAGCAACATGAGAAAAAGTGTCCTGATAGTCTATGCCATGTGTTTGAGTGTAGCCTTTTGCTACAAGTCTTGCTTTGAACTTTTCAACTGATCCATCAGCATGGTATTGACTTTGTACACCCATTTACAACCAATGGGTGTCTTCCCAGGTGGTAGAGTTACTATTTCCCAAGTATTAGTTGTTTGAAGTGCATCTAGCTCTTTTTACATTGCTTCCCTCCATCATTCATGTTTAATGGCTTGGTTGTAGGTTTTCGGTTCAGTGATGGCATCCACAGAGCACACAAACTTTGCATGAGAGTCCGACAGTCTGCTATAGTCTAAAACCTTTTCCAATAGATGTGGAGACTTCTGTGTAGGGCACACAAACTGCTGAAGATAAGCATGTGTGTGTCTCGAGCTTATCTTTGTGGATCTCCTTGTATCATTGTGAGTAGGCATGGTTGTCAGTTGAGTATCAGTCACAGTATGATCAGGCATATGATCTGCACCATCAGGAGCCTGTATATTTGTATCACCCTAGGGAATAGTAGATGAATAAGGAACATGTGATGATTTTGTGTCATAATGCAGAGGAAACAAATTTTCATATACATTTCTGGACATGAAAATGTCTCTTGTATCAATATCCATCAATAGGAAGCCTTTGGTGGCTTTTGGTTGTACTAGGTATATATACACATTTTCTGGCCCTAGGGTCAAATTTAGTTTTGTTAGCAGCTACTGTACAGGCATATGCCAGGCACCCAAAAACTCTGATGGATTCATAAGCAGGATCCTTATTATAAAGCAACTGATAAGGACAGTTGTTTTTAATGACATGGCTAGGTGTAATGTTAATGATATTGGCAGCATGTAGAACACAATAACTCCACAAACTAATAGGCAAATTTGCTTGAAATCTAAAAGCCCTAGCCATGTGAAGTATGTGTTGATGCTTCCTCCCCACTATTCTATTTTGTTGAGGAGTATCAACACAATAAGTCTGATGGATAATGCTTTTTTCTAAGTAAAATTCAGTTATAATAAACTTTTGGCCATTATCAGATTTGATGATTTTAATATGTTTATCAAACTGAACAAGAACATAATGATGAAAAGATTTAACAAGAAAACTAGCTTTAGATTTTGATTTCATTAGGATGATCAATGTAAATCTAGTATAATTATCTATTGTTGTTAGCAAATAAGACTACTCATGAACAATAGGTTGTCTATGAGGACCCCATATATTAATGTGTATAAGATCAAAAGAAGCTGCAGAAGTAGTAACACTCAAAAGGAATGTGTTTTTCTTTTGTTTTGCAATGTGACAAACATGACATACATCAGCACTACAATTTGGAATTACACCAGAATATTGAATCAAACTCGTTCCTTTGTTGGATAAATGGCCTAATCTGTAATGCCATAAACTGGAATAAGAAATTTGTGCTTTACAAACATTAACCAAATGAGAACTAGGTAATCTAATAGCTTTAACAGAATCATCTAGCACATAAAGTCCTCTTGCTTTCTTAGCTGATCCAATCACTTTCCCAGTCCTCTTGTCCTGTATGACACACAGATCAAGATTCAAAACAATCAAAGTTTCTAAATCAGATGTAAGTCTAGTCAATGAGATCAAATTGAAATGAAATGCAGGTATGTATAAGACTCTATGCAAGACCATTCCACTAGTAAAAGACACAGTACCAATATGACTTACTGCCATTGCAGAGCCATTAGATAACCCTACCATTATACATTGGACAGGTTGACAGGTATGCAACAAACTCTTATCACATACTATGTGATCTGCTGGTCCTGAGTCAACTATCCACTGGCACGAACTGATATTACCTGACACATCTGTGGTATGTGCAAAGTTTGCTGTAAGAACTATAGCATGATTAGCCAGATAATCAAATACTGGTGGTTGTTGAGTATCTAACAGCTTCAGCAACTGTTGGTACTGGGTTTTATTCAAACTGTAATACTCATTTGGGTCTTGTGAAGCCACTTGCTATTGAGTAAGAGCAGGAATCAAACCAGCATACACTTGATCTGAACCTTGTGCACCAGATTCCACCATATTGAATCTACTTTTAGGCTTATAGCCTGGTGGGAAACCATGTTTTCTATAACAAGTGTCTACAGTATATCCTGTATAACCACAAAATGTACATTGTACTTTCTTAGATTGAGGACCCCTCCTTGGTCAAGCATTGGTACCAACAGGACCCTGTACCTGTCTGTTCTGGAAATTAGGGCCCGGTGCTTGTCTACCCTGGAAATTGACAAAAGGATTAGCATGAAAGCCACTATTATTGGGACCTTCATATGATCTATTAACCAGTACTATGGATTCAATGCCCTTTGATTGATTCAAGGCATAATCCCTCTGCGTTTCCAGTTTCAAAGCCATAGCAAACACTGTCTGCAAATCAGGAAGAGGCACCATCAACTGTGCTTGAGTTAAAACCTGAGAATATTCAGGATTCAATCATTTCAGAAATCTTACTACCCTTTCAGTTTCTGCATATCCATTAAAAATATGAATAACATCACAATGGCACCTAGGTTCACATTTGCAAGATGGTTCAGGTTTCATAATTCCTATCTCATCCCATAAGGTCTTCATCTTGGTGTAATAACTAGTAATGTCAAGACTACCCTGCTTGAGAGTATTAACTTCATCAAGAAGATCAGTGAGCCTAAAAACATCCAATCTAGAAAACCTTGCAGCAAGATCTAGCCACATTCCACGTGTAGTTTCTTGATACATAATACTTTGCGCAATAGAAGGGATGACATAATTTAATAACCAAGTCTTGACAAACATGTTGCATTGTTGCCATACCTGAAATTCTGGAGAATCTACAGGCAGTCTGACGATTGTTCCATCAATAAAACCTATCTTGTTCATTGTAATCAACGCCATTTTCACCGAATGACTCCATGGATGATAGTTTTTGTTGGGCAGCAGTGGTTGAACAAGTACCAGCGAAGGGCTCTCATTAGGATGGACATAATAATGATGTCCTAGTTGGTAAACTGGATTCAACGATCTGTGCCATGATCCAGAAAGAAGAAGGGCAAAACTAAAAACATCAACAGTGTAGAAACAAGAACACCACGGTTCTAGGGAAAAAAAACAAAAGAAGAACAGAGTAACATCAGCGATCAAAGCTCTGCTACCATGAAGAATTCTTTAAACAAGAATTCAGGAAACAAAGAATACTATTTCATGAAGAAGAAGAAGAAATGAAGAAACAAGAAAATTCGAAGTAGAAGACTTTCATTGACTGAATATTGCTTATTTGATTACAATTGAACCAACTTACTTAATTGTGCTTATGTACAGCTATATATACTACATAGTTGTAGTCTATTAGCTTGTCAACTAACTAACCGAATTCTATAGCAATGCAACTGCTCTAACAACTTTTCTAAACGTGTGTTCGACCTAATGCCTCAGTGAGGCTTCATTCCTCTTCAATGAATGCAACAACATTAGTGTTAATGGTTGTAATAATAATCAATAATATCAAAACATATCGTGTCACTTATCGAGACTGAATGGTTACGACACTATCATTCCTCTTACATCGTTCAATTCGATATTGACAGGGATGATTCAATTCCCAATTAATTGTTTCACTGTCATGAACTAACGTTATTTATGAAGTTCTATTATTCAAGTTCTAGTACTTATATCTATTAGCTGTAATAAATTAACAATTATTCATCGGCTTCAATTATACAAATTCTGCCTAATACTTCACTTACTTCCAAGTTTTTTTTTTTTTTTTTTGTTACTCCGATTATCAATATCATCATGAACTTTTCAACAAATTGTATCCTTTGTTAGCAATTAAACATTTAATGATAAAACATTAATTAATCGAGAAATATCATTTTTTTAAGGGTGAGAAATATCATTGACACGTTATATAGTTATATTGTGGCATTTATGGTGAATAATGATTGTCACGATGACATTATATTTATTATAAAATGACTAAATAAACCTAGACATCTTAGAGTTTATATGATACACATCTGGCTCAAATGGACTCACCATAGAAAAACTTTCCGTTACGCGCAAGGTCTGCTCCTAAAACTTGAACGTGTTCGACAAGTCTTCATCCTTTACCTAGTAATAATAAGTACTTAATAAATTATATAAATGTCAGGAAAAAAATTAAAAAGGTTAGCATCTTAGTATAAGTTGAGCAGAAAGGATGGTGCAATGAACCAAATTATTTGTCCAAATCTATGTATATATCTGATCCTCCAGCTCATTATAGGACCACTGTTTTTCTTCGATTTCCTAAATAAATGTATTTTTGCTATTATCAGAAATTTTGGACAGTGAATCTATATGTATGTAGTCTTGGCTGCTTTTTAAGTTGGGAAAGGAAACAAGAAATGAAAGGCAAAAAAAAAAAAAAAAACCAGCAGTTCTTATCACTCCATACCTATCTGCTTGGTATTTTTCAGTTTAGAAAGATATATATATACTACATAAATAAATACACAACAACCCCCTATTCTCATCTGCAATATTAATTTTCCCACTTTCTTTGCATCTATCTATTGATCTAAATATTACAAGAAGGTCTTCGATTTATAAAAAAAAAAAAAAAAAAATATATATATATAAAATTGATGTTTTAGGCAGATAAAATATGTAGCTTTAGACTCAGGTGTGCGACGGGTAGCTGCCATAAGTTAATGATGCAAGAAGTGGTGGACTCAACTCAAGGCCTTGAAGTCAAAATCAGATATTACTAAATTTGGAGAAAAGACAATGGTTTTGAGGATCTTTCGTTCTATCACTCTATATATTCACCTGACCTTTGTTTTTTTATACCAAATATCATGTTAATGCACGTTACACATAATTATACTCTCACATGTATAGTAAATATACTTATAGTTGTTTGTTTAGGGTTGAAAATATTCAGCTATATGCTATCTTTTTTTCTTCTTCCAAGTATTACTACAACTAACAAAGACACCTATGACAACACTGGATTTGTTTATTTAACTAGCATAGGTTTAGTGCGATGCAGTGGCGGACTAAAAAAAAAATTCCCAATAGAGGCATCGAAACAAATTCAAAGATCGAGTATGGACAATAATAATGTTTTTATATTTTTTTACCAATAAAAATACATAATTTTTTGGATCTCAGAGTCCATTGGCCCCCACCCTTCAAGTTTCAGGTCCGCCCTTGATGCGGTTGTGCCATTACTCGGGTATGAATACAGATATATGGAATGTACAAGTGGGATATTGTCGAAAAATATAAGATTCGTGCATTAATTAAGAACATGTATGTGAATGAGTAATGATACGGGCATAATGGTTGTGTCACAACGAGTGACACAACGGTAACATACACCGTTGATCATGTTAGATTACATCATGATCAATTTAGACATACTATGATCAACGGTGCAGATCACCGTTGTGTAACTCGTTGTGGCACAACCGTTGTGCCCGTATCATTACTCTATGTGGATACTAAAAATATAAGGATCAAATAATATAAAATGAAACCATGAGGATCAAATAGGCTGTTTGTATAAGTGTATAACAAGTTTAAGAGGTTTTTTTTTTCTATTCTTTTCCTTTTTCTTTTCACTTTCCATTTATTTATTTAGGTTTTCCTTATTTTGGATAGCTATACTCATTCAATATTTGGTGGGTGTTCCCCAATTTTCCATCTCACAAATTTGAGTTATGAATATGTATTTCTGAACTACATATTCAACTTTTAAGAGCTACAAATTCAACATCAAGTTTGTGTTTGGTGTAGTTTTTGAAAGACAATTTTTGTAATTATTTTTATTATTAATAAATGACAGAATTATCATGATTTTATTATTTGCTTTGTGCTCAAAAGTAATACACTGCTGAAAACTTCAAATTGTATGTGTCAAACGTGATGATCGAGTTTATGGTGATACACTTGAACTGTTATTCCGTGGTGAACTTCATCAAAGTATGAGGCCTATTGATTAAATCACTATTAATGCGTTCAGAATACTTTATGGTGTGATCGTCTTATCCGGACCGTCGATACTGGTTATCTAAGTGAGACATTTATATATGAAGTAGTCATATAAGACTGAACCGATTTAATTTGAGTTTCTCTTTTAATTCCGTGATCCGACCGGGTCGGATCATTTCTACTATTTTTTTATTTTTATACATATATTAAATGGCTTTTCTGTTGTCATATATATGTTCTTTTAAAGAACCAATTATGAATTGTTATATGATAACGTCATTAGTATTAAACTGTGATAGAGAAACCATGATGGACGATTATGGTTGATGAGATCTCTAATCACTTTAATAAGTTTGATACTTAAATGTCTCTAGGCTGATGTACTATTAAACAGGGCATTCATAGTATAAACAGACTAGCACGTATTAGACATCTTCATCTTTAAGGCGGGGATAGATCTCGCCTATCAAAGTGTAGAGACACTTGGGTATGCGTGAGCGTGTATTAGAGAATGCGTGCGTTAGGCCCGACCCACTTACGGGTTAAGTGTCACTCTATGTGGCGGTTGTGTAATTATCCTTTGGACCGGAGTCTTCATGGCATCACGGTGTAGATTTTCATGCTTTGTTACTATTGAGGTTTCCCCTAGCCACGGGGCGATCATGCGGTGGTGATTGGGTATGATATTGAAGCATGCGGAGTATACATGATTGGTCGTCTGGGAATCGCGTATCCTATGATTGGGATCGAATATCCGAAATGGCATTCTTATAAGGAATGTCTTACTCTCGTGAATCTTTGCAAAGTGGGAGTAAACGAGTTACTTCGAGAGAGAGCATGATATCCAGATTATAAGATACGGTCGTTAATGTTTGACACTAGACGTACGACCGTATGGATATTATTACAGCGATAGGATTGTAAGTTACACGATAACTGTTTCACATGAAAGGTAGTAGTCATTGCATTTGAATCTTCCGATGATTGGGGGTCACGGTGTGTTGCTAGACGCTATCCCGTGATCGTTAGGCATGAAGGGCATTTTCGTAATTTGCACTTTGTGTCTACGGCCAACATATTCGGAAGCCTATCGGGTCACACACATAAGAACATCTAGCCGGATTAAAATGTGGTTATAGTTGATAACTAAATAAGGAAAGAATTTATCTCGTACTATAAAGGTTATAGTGGTAAATTAATATGGTGGTATTTATTTATTATGAATAAATTAAATACAAGATATTAATTAAGTTGATTAATTAAATACACTTATATTGATAAGTGGTGGCACATATGTGTATAAGTGATACACTTGGATTGTGCAATTTAATTAATGGTATTACCAAATATTAATATTAGATAGTGCAATTTGGTGCTATGCATGCATGTATGTATAATATATATATATATATATATATATATATATATATATATATATATATATATATATATATATATATATATATATATATATAAATGGATTTATATGTGTAATAATATATATGTGATATATACACATGTGTAAATTGATTTATGGTAATAAGATAAATATTGTCAATATAAGATATTGACAATATCTTGGAAATATTCAATATAAGATATTGACAATATCCTAGATTTATTTAATATAAGATATTATAATAAATAAGATAAATCAATCTATTATAGTTTCCTTATTTTATTGGGAAAATGTTTTCTTCTCCTCTACACCTAGATATGGCGCCACATACACTATAAATATAGTGTGGGTGTTAAGCTCTTTTGTACATCACAATTCTAAGAACTAATAGTTCTTGTGTAAAATAGAGAGCATCCTATAGAGAGTTGGAGAGAGAGGAAAAAGGTCGGTCTAGCAACCGGAGTTTTCCAATAACAATCCATGATGGGATTCCGGCGGGCTGTTCGTGTGGACTAGCGGTAGAGGCTGAACACTTGGGCGGCTCTATGGAACTACTCTCCTTAGACGGTCAAAGCGTCGATCTTTTAGATCAACCAAGGTAACCACCGTCTACTATCTATTTGTTTATTGCTTAAACGAAGTCGATCCTGGTTAAAAGGAAATAAAATTTTAAATTCCGTTGCGTTCCCGCGTAGATTTCCTAACAATTCCTCCTCCTTCTACCTTTCTTATGGAAAATAGAGAGTTCAAGCAAATAGTTCTTAAACAATGAAGGTATGGTGCAACATGTCCTTGTTAACCGTTCTATCCTGGGAGACTAACGTTCTATTGAAGCTCAAGCACTCGACGGTGAGGGGATGAATTAGTCTTTTGGAAAGTGTGTTAAACACACGGCTCGGTTTCCTTCTACTTTTAATCTGTTTCAAAACAAACTGTAAGTTGTTTCTGTTGTAATTTCGATTTGTTGTAATTTTGCTTATTCGTTTTCTAGTCAATGTAACCAGTTTACTACATAGAGTGCAACAAGCCTTTTGTTGGTCTTACAGTGCCTTTTATATGATCACCGTATTCACAACCTAGGTTTTGAGGATGATACTCTCCTCTTTTATGAGTTTGAGATTATTTTCAACCTATGATCACCGTATTCATTACTGACACAATATCAATAACCAATGATATAGATATAGATAGCTAGACAAATCTATGCTCCCTATGGAACCTAACTGCAAATTTTCAACATTTGTCCCCTTCCAAACATTCAAAATAGTTAACCAACTAATCCTAGGCCGTTCCTGGAACTTACCCATTCACTCACACGTCTTTCATCATCCTATACATTTTCATGAGATCGGTAGCCTCAAGCAGAGATTTTTTCTTGATCGCTGCACACGTCTTCTATTACAGCTATTAATGCATCTACTACATAAGTGTGAAGGTCAAATCCTCATTTGAGCAATTGGCCGAACACTTGCAATAGAAATCAGTTAGAAGTAGTTGTTAGGTTGTTAGGGGCAGTTATTCAGTTAATTCGAAGACTAGCTACATCCAGCAAGTATATATAGTGTAGTATTACTTAAGTTAAATGCTGATTGAGTATATTGTAATGTAACAAAATAATCAGTTATTCAGTTCAATGAGAATTCAGTTTTTATATCTATTTCACTCTTTCTTCTTCTGTTTTTAGTTTTCTGCATTTTTATGTGATTACAATCCTTGCTTTCAAGGATTCTTCATGGTATCAAAGCATTGCTCACTGTGAGCTGCGTTTTTCATTCGATTTTGTTTAGAACCGTGGTGTTCTTGAGTTTCATTGCTGCAAATTGCAGTTATCTTTCTGTTTTTTCTTGAGTTTTATTCAACCTACGAAGTTGTTTGATCAATGGCCGCAGAGAATCCTGTGTATCATCCAGGACACCCATATTACGTTCATCCCGATGAAAGCCCGTCCCTGGTTCTTGTTCAACCGTTGTTGACCAACAAAAATTATCATCCATGGAGCCATTCAGTCAAAATGGCGTTGATTACCAAAAACAAGATTGTATTCATTGATGGATCCATTAATAAGCCTGCAGTTGATTCACCCGAGTTTCAGGTATGGCAACAATGCAATACATTTGTCAAAACTTGGTTGTTGAATTCTGTCATACCTTCCATATCACAAAGCATCATGTATCAAGAAACGGCAAGAGGAATGTGGTTGGATCTAGCTGGAAGATTCTCCAGATTGGATGTTTTTAGGCTTACTGGTCTTCTTGAAGAGGTGAATACTCTCAAGCAGGGAAACCTTGATGTTACTAGTTACTTCACCAAGATGAAAACGTTATGGGATGAGATAGGGATTATGAAACCAGACCCTTATTGCAAATGTGAACCGAGATGTCATTGTGATGTTATTGAAGTTCTTAAAGGGTATGAAGAAACTGAGAAAGTGGTTCGATTCTTGAAGGGATTGAATGCTGAATATTCACAGGTTCTAACTCAAGCATAATTAATGGTACCATTGTCGGATTTACAAACTGTGTTTGCAATGGCCCTCAAATTAGAAACACAGAATCGCGCTTAATTTCCTCTTTAAAAGTCTCATTGTCATTCTGCAAATCGCGCTTAAGGCCGTCGGCCATCTTCTTAAACCGACCATCGGTCATACCCTCTTCACTATGTCTCGACATCTTACCTCACAATTCACTCGTGTTTTCACTCCCCCTCGTTCTCTGAGTAGTATGAGCACCCTTTGTTGAGCAAATCAAAATACAAGCAACCGAAAAGTGAACCTAAGACCTACTACCTAGATGTGACCACTAGGATAATGATAGGAAAGAGTGTTTGGAAGAAAGGAAAACGGTTATAGAAGGGAGTACTAGTAAAAGAATAGTTTGACTATGCAAGGAAAACGAGTCGGAAATTTTTTATTTTTTTTGGTCGAAAATCAGAAAGTGTCACACCGGGGGTGTGACAGAGGCTGTTTTTTTGGTCGAAAGTATTTTTTTTTTTGACTGAACTTTGTTTGGGAAAATAAAAAAATAAATAAAATAAGAGAAAGAATAAAATTTAGGTCAAAACTCTATTTGATATCCAGCGCCGCCAACATGGAAAAGCTGATGGTATATATATATATATATATATATATATATATATATATATATATATATATATATATACACACTAGTGGGGAATCGTGCTCACACTGCGATGTGGCCTCTATTGGTGCTATGTTTCTTTCAACTTCATTCTTTTAAATTGTATTTGTTTGGTCGGCTTTGTCTTTGGGTTATGGGGTTTGGTTCCTTTATTGATGTGGTTGCAGTTGTGCTCTTGTGACAGTCAGCTGTTGGCGTTGATGTTTCATCTGTTGGATATAGTGCTCCTGCTTTGCCTGTGCCTTCTAGGCTCAGTTCTTGGATGGTGTATCGTGTTATATTGTCCTTCAGCAACCTTTTCGGCTTTAGTCCTCAACCTAGCAAGCTGCTTCTTCCTCTCATACACCACCTGAGCTCTCTCCTTAATCTTCTTCTCAAGTTCCTGCATCAAAGTAAATATCTTATGTATGAAAAAACATTTCTTCCATAAGTATGTTAATTGGTCTTACAACGGTGAAAAAGAAAAAGGTAATGAGCTCATCTAATGATGGATTTACACGTTAAAGCTTAGGAAACACACCCAACATACCACAACTTATATTAGACTTAGAAAATCATGGAAATTTGAGCATACCAACGGGGGATAGGGCAATACTTTCAAACATCAAAGACACAAGTTTAGTCTTTGAAAATGAAATAAAGGTTTGTGTCCACTAAAGTATCTTGAAAAACAATTGGAGAACGATGCAATAAATCACAAGGTGTTATTTTGGTGTCCACTACAAGATATCTTGAAACGCCAAACGAGGAACAAGGTACATAAGACCGAAATTACAACTTATCGAAATATAAGTTTGCATCTACCACGATTCCCACTTGAAAAGACTTGACTTCCTAGTTAAGAGATTGATATGACCAGGTTTTGGGAATCAAATGGACATATAAAATAACTCGATGCAACCTAAAATGACGCAGTTAATACCATAACAGGAATTTCACGCACCTTGATTGTGTCATAATGGTTCCATCCAACCTCGGATAAATGCCAAGCAAACAATACTTGTGTCCAGGTTGCAACCTTAGTACCCTGTTTCAGATAGAAAAAAATACACAAGGTTAAAGCAAGGAGACAGAGGGAAAAAAACCCATAGAAAGCAGAAATTCAAAACATATACAGCAAACACACTTACTTCAGTGCATCCGGAATGACCATCCTTTTTATCTTGTCATTTGGGGGTGGAATTCTCTCATAAACCATGAAACGAGCAAGGGCAGCAACTCCACGCTTCGTCTTGTGAGGAATCATTCTGCAAAAAATTATACCAGACAGAACAAAATAAACAAAATTAACAACAATAGAATGAATCATAGATACTCTTCTAACCAACATCATAGGAGGCTAACATTATGTTAATCAAGAATGTCAGAGAGATGCAAATTAAATGATTTAAATACAGGGAATAAAGAAAAGTGGAAAGCTAGACGAATTAGCAGTGTTCAAGTTCAGCGGACTTTAACTGTCATTTTAGAAACATGAAATTAATAGAGTAATTGATTGCATCATTGTTACTAAGGAGACAAAACCAAGTTATCCAACCAAAAACTCTCCATGTGTTTAAATATCAACCAGAAGCAACCATTACGAAGATGAAATAAAAAGGGGAAAAAAAGGAATCAAAATGCCTGCAACAAGAAATCCTAAAATCACGTGATCAACAGCTCAAATCCCTCATCGTCAACAGAATGAGTATAAATTGTTCCTCGAGATGTAGAAAATACCAAATGCAACAAAATGTACTTATACATTAAGTTAAGGACATATTTTAAGCACCGAAAGCACCAACTCTTTCAATTTCAAGTCTGCATTCAAAGAAAAAGCAGATAAACTCTACAAACAAGAATGTAAAGCAAGCAAAATGAGAATCTTGCTGTATGAGAAAAACAAAACTAATGCTCAGAAAACTAAAGGAGCTATAAGTATCAGTTCATTACCCACGGATGGTGCGCCAGAGGATTTTAGAAGGAGCCCTAAAGTGGATAGGTCAATGAGAAGGCTTAGTATTCTATGATACTTCATATTTTGCCGCACCAGTCCACCTGATAAGCAAATTTCCTCTCATCTGACAACCACAACTTTTTGCCCATTCAACAGTTCCTTAGCAAGAATAGATGACAACCTCCCTAAGTAATTGGTTTGTTGCTCCTTTTACCTTCTTCAATTTCAATTGCAAGGCCCGCCTAAAATCTCCTTGTTTCTTCAATTGAATCCCCCTTGAATAGCGTTAATTGGTTTCCCACTGCAATGAAATAAAAAATGAATCAGAAACAGAAACGTATTCTTAATATAGGTCTCAAACCCAAAGAAAAAAGAAAACACAACCGTAGAACACTTACCGGAGTGCCGGAAAATAACCCAATGAACAACACAGTAGATATAAACACATGCATTAGCTCTCATCAAACACTACAAATTCAAGAGAATACAGAGCATGCAGCGGCGTAACCGAACATCCAGATGAATACCTGGCTATGAGACCTCCGAAGACAAATGGGTGAGTAAGAAAGAGCGCGAATTTATGCCAATCCTTTGCAAGAACCTGTGTGGGGAGAGGAAACCACAGAAACACATAAAAATAACTGTACCCAAAAAATTGCAATGAAATGGAACAGAAAAAAGAGGGGAATGGGAAAAAAACGGCTGACTTTCTGTGCCGCTGCGACGGAGAAGACGATCGGAGAAGAACTAAGAATACCACAGCACCAACAGCTACAACAACAGAAAATCGACAAAGCACGATAAATAATACAGTGGCAGCCTCGAATGTCCGATAGCCTGACTACCCATAGTGGAAGCTCCACTGAAGAATGAAGCGGTGATGTCAAACGGTGAATGCTGCCACCTGGAATAACATGATGAGTTAAAAACCATCTAAAACGACGTCGTTTTATGTTATAAGGGCAACCATCGCAAAAGGTGGACGACCAAGGATGCAAATTTAATTAGCATACTAACATATATGATATATATATATGTATATATATATATATATATATATATATATATATATATGTATGTATATATATATTTTGGTCTATGACTTGATGACGGTCAAATTATACCCGTAAAAGTCATCAACGTTGACCTTAAATCGAGATTAATAATATATATTTCATATTAAATCACATGTTTATATTTATTATTTAATGTTAAGTGATTATTAATATGATATTTGGTATTTAGCCGTTTTCATTATTAAAAGCCGATTTATTGTGCGATAAATGCTGATTTTGTAGATCACGACAAATCGAGAGGATAAATGTCATTCAATCAATGGATCTCAAGATAATAAGGAAGAAAATCGGAGCATTAATCAAGAGATAAATTAGAGAAATCAGATCAACACGCAAGCGTGGAGTGGGGAGCAAGATAGACGAGAAAAACGATTAACGTGTGCAAATGTTAGGTTCGGTCGACCGAGCCTATAGCTTCGATCGACCGTGTCACTCGGTTGACCGAGTGTCAGCTTCGGGGCGGTTTCCGGCTTGTATCGTGCTTATCTTCTAGAACCACCCTAAGTCGGCAAAAACCTCTATATAAGCAAGCAGCTACGAAATTGTAAAAACACACCTTGAATACCTTAGACACCAACACATCCCTTCATTCTTTCTTTGATACAATGTAGAATAATTTGAGGGTTTCCAGCAATTTAAGGGCTGCAAATATGTAAGCTCTTATTTTCTGTTTCTTTTATTTGAAGTAATTAATCCCTCCCAATTATGATTTATCGTTTGAGTTGATTATTCATAGCTAGATGATGTAGATCTAGGCTATGACGTTAGGGAGGTGGCGATGCCTTGTCTATGAGGATCACATACCCTACGTCCTCTACCTAGAGTCTATGTATGAATCTATGTTGTTTAATTACCGTGCATCTATGTTAATTTATATAATTGCTTGACGAATTGCTATTTAGTCCGTATTGTATGAGAAACGCTGAGAGATATGTTCAGAGATGTAATCTGGGGACGAAATCGATTCGGGTGACCGAATAAGTTCATTCGGTCGACCGAGCCTATTCACTCGGTCGACCGAGCCCCTGTCATCTGTTAATTACACCACGTCTTTATGGTTAGGTTAACCTAGTTGAATTTATTATCTCAGTAGGTATGGCTATGGCTACGTTACTCGCTTAGTTTAATTAAAACGTGTAAAAAGGAAATACCGATATAAAACTCTTAGGTAGGCTTATGAATTGATCTTCGGACGTTCAGCGTTATCTAGGTAGGTTTATATTTGGGAATTGCATGCACCTTGTTATACGTAGATCGTAAACTAGCATGAGACTATAACTTGGTAATTGCTAGTTGGACGAGAGCTTGAGTAATCGTTTAGGAAGTACGTCTAACCATAGAAATGTTGCCTGGACGAGGTGTACGGTTAATATCGGCATCCTTAGAGTCGCAAGCGTGTGAGTTATATGAGATGGAGGCACTAAAAGGCGAAGTCACGTAGCAATACCACAGTGATCTAGTGACCTACCGGTGCTACATCAAGTTAAAGAGGATGACTCCCGTAGCCAATCTAAGATAGATACAAACGGATTGACAGTTAATAAGTTCAGTTTATTATATAAATTATCTAGGTCCAAACGATAAAGACTATGATTGGGGAGGTTAATTACGTTGTGTCGAGTCGTGTCTTTACTTTTCTTGTCTTATGTTGGTCGTAGACCGCCTCTATGTCCTTGACATGTTTAATTAATTGTTTGTATATAAGATGATCCACAATTGGTTCCCTGTGGGATCGACCTTGATTCACTATAGCTATACTACGATGGGCCTAGTCCTCTTGCTAGTATTGGTTTATGGTGGTCGAGTATATTTTAACCTGATTGACCCCGATCAAGTTTTTGGCGCCGTTGCCGGGGATCCAACGGTCAATTTTATATATAAATAATTTTCTTATTCATGTCAAGTTTTCTGTTTTAGAGTCTGTTTTTACGTTTTTGAGTCCCTCTGGTTGTCTGCTCTGTCTGAAAATTCCAGATTCTTAAAATAAAAATAAAAAATAAAAAATAAAAAAAATTTTTATTCGGTCGACCGAGAGACCTCATTCGGTCGACCGAGAATTTATAATTTTTTGTTTTGTTTTGTTTTGTTCTTGTTCGCTTACGCTTTACACGGTTTCGATTTGTGTTTTCGAGTGCGGAATTTCGTGTATCTGCTTATCCTCAGATGTTTAATCCGTGAGTCCGATAGCGACATGGGAAACCATGTTAAAATCGATCTACGGTCTGCTTTTGTTTTTCTTCCATCTGCGAAAAACAGGAAGCAATAATCCAAGTCAATAATTTTTCGCGGGCGCTGAGAAAGTAACCCAGCAACATGCGGAATTACTACTCTACGATGGGAAAAGCGATGGAAGCAATACATTTAAAGCACCAAGATGGCTCCGAAAAAATTTTAAAGGCTTAAATTCTTCATGGTACAATGTTGAAGGCAAGGTACTACCTTTTTTTGCTTATGTTTTACTACCTTTTGGTTTTTTGAGCATAAGTTAGCCTATACATGAACCTTAGTATGAATCTTAGCCCGGAGTTGGTTTGTAAGAATAATTTTATTAGTGTGGAAGGTTTTGCCCCATAATCTATCTCATCTAGAGGGTGTAGGGAAACATGTAGTAGTTGAAGGAAGCAGTGAATAAAGAGTTCCTCGTAGTTCTGTTAAAATCTCATGGTCCTATGCATGAAATTGCTTCTACTGGCCATGGGAGCAACAAATTGTGTAGTTTAAGCATTCGCAATCTAAAGAAGACGTTGAGTTTTGAGAGAACACCATCTTTTGCTTTCGTTGATGTTTATGGTGATGGCTTCTCGGTGAACCCACCTTAAACAAAAACGAGATTACGCTTTGGGTGACAATTTAGAAATCGGAGACTCTTTGTACATAGGTTCGGAAATGGTTTAACCATGGTCAAGAGTTCAAATGAGCTTCGCTCAATCAACTCCCTCCACGTGTGATGTATGCGTTACAGCAGTTCGACAAGACTTAGCATAGCCGATAAGCCTTCGGGCTAAACGGGGCTTAATCTTGACGGATTGGCCTGAACTGTCACATATGTTCCAACGAATAAGACGGCATATGCTTGCCTACATAACCGATATTATTCGGAGTACTTTGATTCATTGTTTCTTATTGTCACGGCCAAAACCGTAATTTTAACCAAATTCACTAATTCCTAAAACGAGAGCCGAGGTAAGAGCTTTGTATAAATGGTATGGATAAATGTCGTTTTCTAGGTCTCACAACCAAGGGAAGGGTATTAATCCGCAAATGCAACAAGCCCACCTCTTATAGTGCGCGAAGGGTCAAAGTCTGGCGATCCGAGAATGATAACTGACAAGGATAACTTTTGGAAAGTCGAGCTGAGGACTTTAAACTCATAACTACTTCTTTAAAAACCTTTAGGATTTCTTTTTAGGATTTTAGGTTTTGTTTTCTTTGAGTCAAATAAGAGTAACGCGACATATGTTGAGGTTTTTTATTTTGCCGTGTTCCGATGGCCATTGGGCTAAGGATGTGCAAAACTTTTTTACTCAATATAGGCCGCGTGAAATAGAGTTCCGTAGGAGAGTCGAGAAATTGCTAAAGAAAAAGAAATTTAGCAATCAACCTTAAGATGGAAGCATTAAGAGAGCTTGAGAATTATTGAAAATGTAACAGAGAATGATTGGTGTGAACAAGAACAATCTTTGTCAATTTCTAAAACTTTTTAGGTGATCCAAATGAAGATTCAAAGTGGTGCGCATTTCATTCTGCAACTATCCTTATCTTTCCCTTTACACTTTTTCACCTTCAAACTTTTCGATCCTCTCACCAATCACCTTTGACAGTTCACATTTCTAACCATTCTTTCATCGCCTCTCTTTCTTTCCATCCGTTTCACTCTCCCACCCAATCCCATTCCTTTAAACAATTCTCAATCCCAAAACACAATTTCTTACCCACCCTTTGTCTTTTCTTCCCATCCTTATATATCTCTTTTCTAAACCCATCATACTCTCAACCTCCATTTTGTTTACAAAATACCTTTGTGTTCATGGAATTTGAAATATTGCTAAGCTTTAATGATTATTTTTATCATTTTGATTTTCATGATCCTAGTTGGGGGAAGTGTAGCTCTGCCCCTAGCTAGATTTTAAAGGTTTTTGGTTCAATCAAAGTACAACTTATCTTTCTACCGGAAGTTTTAAATTTCACAACTTTTCCGTCTATTCCGGCATCTCTAGATGATAAGTTTTGTTCTACATTATCACACCGATCCGACCTTGTTGATGACGGTTATGACTTTTACGTGATACATTGGGTTATTAGTAATTTCGAGGAGTAGCTACCTCTCCCTAAGTTGTTGATATCCAATGCAAGCGAGAAGTTTCTGCGCTAAGTATTTGATTTTATCTTTAGCCAATAGGTCACATTGTATCTGTTATACCTTACCAAGTTTCCCTTTTCCTGGATTGAATACCTTTTCGATCGAGTCACCCTCATGTTTTCCCACGTCGGGTAATGCTTTTTGATCTTTGTCTTCTCCACCCGGTTTTAAGAATATTTAGGCGGTGGAGGTTGTAGATGAAGACCATCTTTAGTTGCTTGTTTATTTTTCTTTCTATTTAGTATTTTTCTTTTTGGTTTCCCTTGTCATTGGTTGTATAAAATAAAGTGGCTTAAAATGTTTTTCGGTATTCATACCTAATTACTGCCACATTATTTTATAACTTCCATAGACATGGTGTTATTAACGGTTTCGTGGAGTTTGTCTCGCTTATCTGTTTTTCACTTGCTTCTCCACAACGTCTTTGACATTTACTCTGATATTGTTCCTTTACTTGAGAGCCGTTTCCAGAGCTAAGTCTTTTTCTTAAATTCTCATTTATTTTTGTCATTGAGGACAATGCCATGTTTAAGTGGGGGGTAGGAGACTTAGCTATGTTGTTATGATTAAAGTTTGAATGAAACGGTAGAAAAATTGAAAAATTGAAAAATTGAATAAATACCATATTATGCATCTCGTACCCTTAGAATTGTGAGTTCCTAGCTAAGAATTGATAGGGAAGGAACCAAGTTTCATGAGTACGTGATCATTTTATACTTATGTTAAGTAAATTTAAGGATATTCATGCCCGTTTTTGCGAGTAGTTATTTATTATTCAATTACTCAACCTATGAATCGAATACAATTATAATAACTGTCGAAAATTTTGTGTACATTGCGTAGATTATTGGTTATGTAAACTTAGTATCAACATCTATCTGCTGATGCATTCTTATCTTCTTGCCAACAAAAGCGGAGTAATAAGCTTGAGACGCACTGTGTTTTAGCAAAATGTTGACATTTGGGCTTGTAGTAACATTACCAAAGTAGCCCCGCGCTTGTGGTAATATTCGATGCTATACATGATCTAAGATAGGGGGATACTCTAAAAAGTTTTCTTCCTTGAGATTTATAGTATTTGAAAATTATGAAGATATGAAAAGAATATTCAACTCTTTAAGAGGCTTTGAGTAGTACTCGGTCTCCAAGTCCAAAATCCCTATAGATACGCTCTTGCTTATTGCTCTAGTGCTCTAACCATTGCGAGGCATAAGAAGTATGAATGCTGAGGTTGGTAGGTTGAGATTACGAAGTTGGCATAAACTCTAATCTTGCTACGAATATATAAAACTAAATGCACATGCACACATCACTTCGATTCATAGTGAGTAGTGAATAATGGATATCTTATGAGCATGACTAGTATGAGTTGACTTGAGCTTCTTGCGTAAGTATGACCTGACCATGGGAAATGTTGTCTTGGTAAATGACTTATTGATGCTTTGTTCGGGACGATCAAAGTCTAAGTGAGGTAGTTGATGACGGTCAAATTATACCCGTAAAAGTCATCAACGTTGACCTTAAATCGAGATTAATAATATATATTTCATATTAAATCACATGTTTATATTTATTATTTAATGTTAAGTGATTATTAATATGATATTTGGTATTTAGCCGTTTTCATTATTAAAAGCCGATTTATTGTGCGATAAATGCTGATTTTGTAGATCACGACAAATCGAGAGGATAAATGTCATTCAATCAATGGATCTCAAGATAATAAGGAAGAAAATCGGAGCATTAATCAAGAGATAAATTAGAGAAATCAGATCAACACGCAAGCGTGGAGTGGGGAGCAAGATAGACGAGAAAAACGATTAACGTGTGCAAATGTTAGGTTCGGTCGACCGAGCCTATAGCTTCGGTCGACCGAGTGTCAGCTCTCGGTCGACCGAGTGTCAGCTTCGGGGCGGTTTCCGGCTTGTATCGTGCTTATCTTCTAGAACCACCCTAAGTCGGCAAAAACCTCTATATAAGCAAGCAGCTACGAAATTGTAAAAACACACCTTGAATACCTTAGACACCAACACATCCCTTCATTCTTTCTTTGATACAATGTAGAATAATTTGAGGGTTTCCAGCAATTTAAGGGCTGCAAATATGTAAGCTCTTATTTTACTGCTTCTTTTATTTGAAGTAATTAATCCTCCCAATTATGATTTATCGTTTGAGTTGATTATTCATAGCTAGATGATGTAGATCTAGGCTATGACGTTAGGGAGGTGGCGATGCCTTGTCTATGAGGATCACATACCCTACGTCCTCTACCTAGAGTCTATGTATGAATCTATGTTGTTTAATTACCGTGCATCTATGTTAATTTATATAATTGCTTGACGAATTGCTATTTAGTCCGTATTGTATGAGAAACGCTGAGAGATATGTTCAGAGATGTAATCTGGGGACGAAATCGATTCGGGTGACCGAATAAGTTCATTCGGTCGACCGAGCCCCTGTCATCTGTTAATTACACCACGTCTTTATGGTTAGGTTAACCTAGTTGAATTTATTATCTCAGTAGGTATGGCTATGGCTACGTTACTCGCTTAGTTTAATTAAAACGCGTGTAAAGGAAATACCGATATAAAACTCTTAGGTAGGCTTATGAATTGATCTTGGACGTTCAAATTATCTAGGTAGGTTTATATTTGGGAATTGCATGCACCTTGTTATACATAGATCGTAAACTAGCATGAGACTATAACTTGGTAATTGCTAGTTGGGCGAGAGCTTGAGTAATCGTTTAGGAAATGCGCCTAACCATAGGAATGTTGCCTGGGCGAGGTGTACGGTTAATATCGGCATCCTTAAGTCGCAAGCGTGTGTGAGTTATATGAGATGGAGGCACTAAAAGCGAAGTCACGTAGCAATACCACGATGATCTAGTGACTACCGGTGCTACATCAAGTTAAAGAGGATGACTCCCGTAGCCAATCTAAGATAGATACAAGCGGATTGACAGTTAATAAGTTCGATTTATTATATAAATTATCTAGGTCCAAACGATAAAGACTATGATTGGGGAGGTTAATTACGTTGTGTCGAGTCGTGTCTTTACTTTTCTTGTCTTATGTTGGTCGTAGACGCCTCTATGTCCTTGACATGTTTAATTAATTGTTTGTATATAAGATGATCCACAATTGGTTCCTGTGGGATCGACCTTGATTCACTATAGCTATACTACGATGGGCCTAGTCCTCTTGCTAGTATTGGTTTATGGTGGTCGAGTATATTTTAACTGATTGACCCGATCAAGTTTTTGGCGCCGTTGCGGGATCCAACGGTCAATTTTATATATAAATAATTTTCTTATTCATGTCAAGTTTTACTTTTAGATCTGCTGTTTTACGTTTTGAGTCCTCTCGGTTGTCTGCGCTCATGTCGAAAATTCCAGATTCTTAAAATAAAAAAAAATAAAAAATAAAAATTTTATTCGGTCGACCGAGAGACCTCATTCGGTCGACCGAGAATTTATAATTTTTTGTTTTGTTTTGTTTTGTTCTTGTTACGCTTCGTTTACGGTTTTACGATTTGTGTTTTCGAGTGCGGAATTTCGTGTATCTGCTTATCCTCAGTATGTTTAATCCGTGAGTCTGATAGCGACATGGGAAACCATGTTAAAATCGATCTACGGTCTGCTTTGTTTTTCTTACATGCTGCGAAACCAGGAAGCAATAATCCAAGTCAATAATTTTTCGCGATGAAAAGTAACCCGAAGAACATGCGGAATTACTACTCTACGATGGGAAAAGCGATGGAAGCAATACATTTAAAGCACCAAGATGGCTCGAAAAAATTTAAAGGCTTAAATTCTTCATGGTACAATGTTGAAGGCAAGGTACTACCTTTTTGCTTATGTTTTACTACCTTTTGGTTTTTTGAGCATAAGTTAGCCTATACATGAACCTTAGTATGAATCTTAGCCCGGAGTTGGTTTGTAAGAATAATTTTATTAGTGTGGAAGGTTTTGCCCATAATCTATCTCATCTAGAGGTGTAGGGAAACATGTAGTAGTTGAAGGAAGCGAAGGAATAAAGAGTTCCTCGTAGTTACATTAAAATCTCATGGTCCTATGCATGAAATTGCTTCCTACTTGGCCATAGGAGCAACAAATTGTGTAGTTTAAGCATTCGCAATCTAAAGAAGGCGTTGAGTTTTGAGAGAACACCATCTTTTGCTTTCGTTGATGTTTATGGTGATGGCTTCTCGGTGAACCCACCTTAAACAAAAAAAAAACGAGATTACGCTTTGGGTGACAATTTAGAAATCGGAGACTCTTTGTACATAGGTTCGAAATGGTTTAACCATGGTGGCGAGTTCAAATGAGCTTGGCTCAATCAACTCCCTCCACGTGTGATGTGCGTTACAACGATTCGACAAGACTTAGCATAGCCGATAAGCCTTCGGGCTAAACGGGGCTTAATCTTGACGGATTGGCCTGAATCATCACATATGTTCCAACGAATAAGGCGGCATATGCTTGCCTACATAACCGATATTATTCGAAGTACTTTGATTCATTGTTTCTTATTGTCACGGCCAAAACCGTAATTTTAACCAAATTCACTAATTCCTAAAACGAGCCGAGAGGTAAGAGCTTTGTATAAATGGTATGGATAAATGTCGTTTTCTAGGTCTCACAACCAAGGGAAGGGTATTAATCCGCCGAATGCAACAAGCCCACCTCTTATAGTCTTGCCAAGGGTCAAAGTCTGCGATCCGAGAATGATAAGCGACAAGGATAACTTTTGGAAAGTCGAAATGAGGACTTTAAACTCATAACTACTTCTTTAAAAACCTTTAGGATTTCTTTTTAGGATTTTAGGTTTTGTTTTCTTTGAGTCAAATAAAATGTAACGCGACATATGTTGAGGTTTTTATTTTGCCGTGTTCCGATGGCCATTGGGCTAAGGATGTGCAAAACTTTTTACTCAATATAGGCGCGTGAAATAGAGTTCCGTAGGAGAGTCGAGAAATTGCTAAAGAAAAGAAATTTAGCAATCAACCTTAAGATGGAAGCATTAAGAGAGCTTGAGAATTATTGAAATTGTAACAGAGAATGATTGGTGTGAACAAGAACAATCTTTGTCAATTTCTAAAACTTTTTAGGTGATCCAAATGAAGATTCAAAGTGGTGCGCATTTCATTCTCGCAACTATCCTTATCTTTCCTTTACACTTTTTCACCTTCAAACTTTTCGATCCTCTCACCAATCTCCTTTTAACAGTTCACATTTCTAACCATTCTTTCATCGCCTCTCTTTCTTTCCATCCGTTTCACTCTCCCACCCAATCCCATTCCTTTAAACAATTCTCAATCCCAAAAACACAATTTCTTACCCACCCTTTGTCTTTTCTTCCCATCCTTATATATCTCTTTTTCTAAACCCATCATACTCTCAACCTCCATTTTGTTTACAAAATACCTTTGTGTTGCGGAATTTGAAATATTGCTAAGCTTTAATGATTATTTTTTATCATTTTGATTTTCATGATCCTAGTTGGGGGAAGTGTAGCTCTGCCCCTAGCTAGATTTTAAAGGTTTTTGGTTCAATCAAAGTACAACTTATCTTTCTACCGGAAGTTTTAAATTTCACAACTTTTCCGTCTATTCCGGCATCTCTAGATGATAAGTTTTGTTCTACATTATCACACCGATCCGACCTTGTTGATGACGGTTATGACTTTTACGTGATACATTGGGTTATTAGTAATTTCGAGGAGTAGCTACATCTCCCTAAGTTGTTGATATCCAATGCAAGCGAGAAGTTTCTGCGCTAAGTATTTGATTTTATCTTTAGCCAATAGGTCACATTGTATCTGTTATACCTTACCAAGTTTCCCTTTTCCTGGATTGAATACCTTTTCGATCGAGTCACCCTCGTGTTTTCCCACGTCGGGTAATGCTTTTTGATCTTTGTCTTCTCCACCCGGTTTTAAGAATATTTAGGCGGTGGAGGTTGTAGATGAAGACCATCTTTAGTTGCTTGTTTATTTTTCTTTCTATTTAGTATTTTTCTTTTTGGTTTCCCTTGTCATTGGTTGTATAAAATAAAGTGGCTTAAAATGTTTTTCGGTATTCATACCTAATTACTGCCACATTATTTTATAACTTCCATAGACATGGTGTTATTAACGGTTTCGTGGAGTTTGTCTCGCTTTATCTGAGTTTTCACTTGCTTCTCCACAACGTCTTGACATTTACTCGATATTGTTCCTTTACTTGAGAGCCGTTTCCGAGCTAAGTCTTTTCTTAAATTCTCATTTATTTTTGTCATTGAGGACAATGCCATGTTTAAGTGGGGGGTAGGAGACTTAGCTATGTTGTTATGATTAAATTTTGAATGAAACGGTAGAAAAATTGAAAAATTGAAAAATTGAATAAATACCATATTATGCATCTCGTACCCTTAGAATTGTGAGTTCCTAGCTAAGAATTGATAGGGAAGGAACCAAGTTTCATGAGTACGTGATCATTTTATACTTATGTTAAGTAAATTTAAGGATATTCATGCCCGTTTTTGCGAGTAGTTATTTATTATTCAATTACTCAACCTATGAATCGAATACCGCACGAATTATAATAACTGACGAAAATTTTGTGTACATTGCGTAGATTATTGGTTATGTAAACTTAGTATCAACATCTATCTGCTGATGCATTCTTATCTTCTTGCCAACAAAAGCGGAGTAATAAGCTTGAGACGTACCTGTGTTTTAGCAAAATGTTAGACACTGGGCTTGTAGTAACATTACCAAAGTAGCCCCGCGCTTGTGGTAATATTCGATGCTATACATGATCTAAGATAGGGGGATACTCTAAAAAGTTTTCTTCCTTGAGATTTATAGTATTTGAAAATTATGAAGATATGAAAAGAATATTCAACTCTTTAAGAGGCTTTGAGTAGTACTCGGTCTCCAAGTCCAAAATCCTATATAGATACGCTCTTGCTTATTGCTCTAGTGCTCTAAACCATTGCGAGGCATAAGAAGTATGAATCTTTGAGGTTGGTAGGTTGAGATTACTGAAGTTGGCATAAACTCTAATCTTGCTACGAATATATAAAACTAAATGCACATGCACACATCACTTGATTCATAGTGAGTGAGTAGTGAATAATGGATATCTTATGAGCATGACTAGTATGAGTTGACTTGAGCTTCTTGCGTAAGTATGACCGACCATGGGAAATGTTGTCTTGGGAAATGACTTATTGATGCTTTGTTCGGGACGATCAAAGTCTAAGTGGGTAGTTGATGACGGTCAAATTATACCCGTAAAAGTCATCAACGTTGACCTTAAATCGAGATTAATAATATATATTTCATATTAAATCACATGTTTATATTTATTATTTAATGTTAAGTGATTATTAATATGATATTTGGTATTTAGCCGTTTTCATTATTAAAAGCCGATTTATTGTGCGATAAATGCGATTTTGTAGATCACGACAAATCGAGAGGATAAATGTCATTCAATCAATGGATCTCAAGATAATAAGGAAGAAAATCGGAGCATTAATCAAGAGATAAATTAGAGAAATCGAGATCAACACGCAAGCGTGGAGTGGGGAGCAAGATAGGCGAGAAAAAGCGATTAACGTGTGCAAATGTTAGGTTCGGTCGACCGAGCTATAGCTTCGGGTCGACAGAGTGTCGGCTCTCGATCGACCGAGTGTCAGCTTCGGGGCGGTTTCCGGCTTGTATCGTGCTTATCTTCTAGAACCACCCTAAGTCGGCAAAAACCTCTATATAAGCAAGCAGCTACGAAATTGTAAAAACACACCTTGAATACCTTAGACACCAACACATCCATTCATTCTTTCTTTGATACAATGTAGAATAATTTGAGGGTTTCCAGCAATTTAAGAATTTGCAAATATGTAAGCTCTTATTTTCTTTCTTTTATTTGAAGTAATTAATCCCTCCCAATTATGATTTATCGTTTGAGTTGATTATTCATAGCTAGATGATGTAGGCTATGACGTTAGGGAGGTGGCGATGCCTTGTCTATGAGGATCACATACCCTACGTCCTCTACCTAGAGTCTATGTATGAATCTATGTTGTTTAATTACCGTGCATCTATGTTAATTTATATAATTGCTTGACGAATTGCTATTTAGTCCGTATTGTATGAGAAAACGCCGAGAGATATGTTCGGAGATGTAATCTGGGGCGAAATCGATTCGGGTGACCGAATAAGTTCATTCGATCGACCGAGCCTATTCACTCGGTCGACCGAGCCCCGTCATCTGTTAATTACACCACGTCTTTATGGTTAGGTTAACCTAGTTGAATTTATTATCTCGGTAGGGTATGGCTATGGCTACGTTACTCGCTTAGTTTAATTAAAAGCGTGTAAAAGGAAATACCGATATAAAACTCTTGGGTAGGCTTATGAATTGATCTTGGACGTTCGCGTTATCTAGGTAGGTTTATATTTGGGAATTGCATGCACCTTGTTATATCGTAGATCGTAAACTAGCATGAGACTATAACTTGGTAATTGCTAGTTGGGCGAGAGCTTGAGTAATCGTTTAGGAAATACGCCTAACCATAGGAATGTTGCACTCGGCGAGGTGTGCGGTTAATATCGGCATTCTTAGAGTCGCAAGCGTGTGAGTTATATGAGATGGAGGCACTAAAAGGCGAAGTCACGTAGCAATACCACAGTGATCTTGTGACCTACCGGTGCTACATCAAGTTAAAGAGGATGACTCCCGTAGCCAATCTAAGATAGATACAAACGGATTGACAGTTAATAAGTTCAGTTTATTATATAAATTATCTAGGTCCAAACGATAAAGACTATGATTAGGGAGGTTAATTACGTTGTGTCGAGTCGTGTCTTTACTTTTCTTGTCTTATGTTGGTCGTAGACCGCCTCTATGTCCTTGACATGTTTAATTAATTGTTTGTATATAAGATGATCCACAATTGGTTCCCTGTGGGATCGACCTTGATTCACTATAGCTATACTACGATGGGCCTAGTCCTCTTGCTAGTATTGGTTTATGGTGGTCGAGTATATTTTAACCTGATTGACCCCGATCATGACTATGGACGCAGAAGAAGGAAAAATACAGATCAGATATAATACTTTTTTTGTACGCTGATGGATGACAAAAGAAATAAAGAAAAGATCAGAATTTTTTTTGTATAAGCAACGACTCATGCAACGAAAAACAAACGCAGGATTTCTTTTTTTCTTTTGAATTTCGAAGATGAACACAGAAGAAAGGCCATGTATGATCAAGATCAGGTATATGGAAACAAGAAACGCAGGAAAGACGAACGAGAAATCAACAAACGAGAAAGCTGAAACTTTTTTTTTTTTGATGATAGACGAGGCTGAAAGAACACAAATAAGAACATATTTATTTATTTTTTTGATTTTTGATTTTCGAATTAAACAATAAACAAACTAGGGATATTTGATACCTTCGTCGCTGAGCTCTGCTACCAATTGATGCGATACGAACCCAGGAGATCGACGAAAGGATCAATAAGAGCGGGAAACCCTAACCTAACTGAGCAGCAGTCTAGGAAGAGGGTCAAGAACAACTCAACGCTTTGCTCAAGAACGCTGATAAGCTCTCGAAATGGGTGCAATCTCTACGACAAAGAGATCACTCGCTCGCAAGCGATGTTCTTGATCAATCACAGACCAAGGAAGAAGAGAAAACTCTCAATTTCATTATAAAGATTTCATCATTCATTCATATAAAATTACAATTGGTTGCATTTATATAGGCTACAAAATAAAAGACTGGAAATCTCCTAGCCGATGTGGGATAAGTTACAATGTAATTTTCGCTACTTTATTTTGTAACAATCCTAACTCAACCCTAATAAGCCCAAATGGCTATTATTTGCTAAAAATAAACACCTGGCCCATTATACTAACATATGGGCAACTTTTGACACGGGCCTAAGGCCGTTTTATTCATTAAACACCGAAAACTAAAATAAACAAAACAAATAAAATGTCTCGGGACGGATCACATCAAGAAGTAGAGTCAACATGGTGGATTCAGGGGTGCAAAGTCAAATTCAAGAATCTGCTCAAGGGTCTTTTGTTTTACCTTCTGCACCTGCACAACAAGTGGAATCACAAGAGAATGAGTATTTCAGTCTAAACAAGTCTCAGTACCAACAGTTGTTAAAGCTATTGGACACTCAGAAACCAGAAAACTACAATCATCTGGCTAACCAAGCCACAGTTCTGACTGCCAATTTTGCTCCTGCACCAGATGTATCAGGTAACATAAAGCCCTATCAATGGATAGTGGATTCAGGGGCAACAAATCACATAGTTTGTGACAAAAATCTGTTGCACACTTTTTATTCTGTACAGGGCATAATGGTAGGTTTACCAAATGGCACTGCTGTAGCAGTTAGCCATATTGGCACTGTATCCTTCACCAGTGGCATGGTTTTTCACTGACTAAGCTTACTCTGATTCAGAAAGTTTGATAGTGTTTAACCTAGATTTGTGTATTATACAAGACAAGAAGACTGGGAAAATGATTGGATCAGCTAAGAAACAGAAGGGTTTATATGTTCTTGATCAACCTGCTGCTAATATGTCATGTTTTCCTAGTTCTTCATTTGTTAATGCTTGTAGCCCACAAATCTCAGATTCTGCCTTGTGATATTATAGATTAGGCCATTTGTCAAAGAAGAGAATGAATTTGATTCCTTATCCTGATGTAATAAAGAATGTTCATACTGATGCTTGCCATATCTGTCATATTGCTAAACAAAAAAAGAATCCTTTCTCTTTGAGTGCTACTGTTTCTGCTGGTGCATTTGATTTCATACATGTTGATATTTGGGGTCCTCATAGGATACCTACTATGCATGGACAATCTTATTTCCTTACTATTGTAGACGATTATACCAGATTTACTTGGGTCTTTTTAATGAAATCTAAGTCAGAAGCTGGTTTACTTGTTAGATCATTTCACCAATATGCTATTGTACAGTTTAATAAACATATTAAGACCATAAGATCAGATAATGGTCAGGAATTCATCATGACTGATTTTTACTTAGAAAAGGGAATTATCCACCAAACATCTTGTATTGATACACCTCAACAGAATGGTGTGGTGGAGAGAAAACACCAACACATTCTTAACATGGCTAGGGCTTTCAGGTTCCAAGCTAATTTACCTATCAGTATGTGGGGTTATTGTGTTCTACATACTGTTAATATCATTAATGTTACTCCTAGTCCAGTCATTCATGACAATTCTCCTTATCAGCTATTATATAACAAAGTTCCTGATTATGCTTCTATTAAAGTGTTTGGTTGCTTAACATATGCATGCACTCTTGCTGCTCATAGAACCAAATTTGAGCCCAGAGCTAGAGAATGTGTGTATTTAGGACAACCAAAGGCTACCGAGGGTTTTTTGTTGATGGACATAGTCACTAAGGACATTTTCATGTCCAGAAATGTTCAGTTTTATGAACATAAGTTTCCTCTACACACTGAGTCAAACTCAGCATCTACTGACATTACTACTAACATTTTCTCTTGTCCATTACATGTTCCTTATTCATATGTTAATGATCCTATTCCTCAGGCCCATATTCCAGATGAAGATCATCAACCTGTAGTTGATACATTAGATAGTGACACAATGATTGGTACTCAGGAGGGATCTGGACATCATCATCAAACTAGAAGATCTACAAGAGAGAGACATACTCCAGCCTACTTACACCAGTATGTCTGCACCACTCAGAAATCACCTCATTTTCTAGACAAAGTATTACAGTATGATAGACTGTCAGAGTCTTATGCAAAGTTTGTATGTTCTGTGGACACAATCACTGAACCTAAGACATATAATCAAGCAATCAGACATCAATGCTGGAGGGAAGCTATGCATAAGGAGCTAGATGCTCTTCAAGCCACAAAAACCTGGGAAATAGTTACCTTACCACCAGGCAAAACACCAATAGGCTGCAAATGGGTATATAAAGTGAAATACCATGCTGATGGATCAGTTGAAAGATGCAAGGCTAGACTAGTAGCCAAAGGTTATACACAAACACATGGGATAGATTACCAGGACACCTTCTCTCCTGTTGCTAAGAATACTACTATCAGATCTCTATTGGCTGTAGCTGCTGCCAAAAACTGGCATTTACATCAAATGGATGTAAACAATGCCTTCCTCCATGGTGACCTAGAAGAAGAGGTATACATGGAGTTGCCTCTAGGATACAAAGCTGACAAGCCTGGACAAGTGTGCAGATTAACTAGATCCCTATATGGACTCAAGCAAGCAAGCAAGCGGCGTGGAATTTCAAACTTACGGAAGCCACTATGACTCTGGGTTATAAACGATCGAGTCAATGATCACAGCCTATTTACCAAAGGGCAAGGCAGTGACTTTATAGCACTTCTAGTGTATGTGGATGACATTATTGCAGCAAGTGCATCTTTAGCACAGATTCAAGAAGTCAAAGATTACCTCCATTCAAGGTTTCAGATTAAAGACCTAGGTCAACTAAAGTACTTCCTTGGTATTGAGGTAGCCAGATCTCCAACAGGTATTTCGTTAAGTCAGAGAAAATGCACCATCAATTCGTTAGAAGAATTTGGTTTCCTAGACTGTCAACTAGTATCGACACCTATTCTTTCTAGAAAGAAACTTAGTCTTGGTGATTCTGAACTATTACCATACAACACTCTTTATAGGTGCTTGGTGGGGAAACAGCTATACTTATCTTTCACCAGACCTGATATCACATATGTTGTATAGCAATTAAGTCAGTTTTTACACTCTCCAACTGAAAATCATCTACAGGCTGCACATAGGGTGCTCAGATATCTCAAGCACAACCCTGGACAAGGCATTTTCTTCCCCAAATAGAATGACATGGTACTGAAGGCATATTCAGACTCAGATTGGCCAGGTTGTAATGATACTAGAAAATCTATTACAGGCGATGTTGTCTTCTTAGGCTCTGCTCCTATTGCTTGGAAAGCTAAGAAACAAACCACAGTTGCAAAAAGCTTAGCAGAAGCTGAGTATAGATCCATGGCAAACACCACTTGTGAACTACAATGGTTGACTTATATTCTAAAGGATCTACAAGTCCATACTCCTCTACCTATACTACTTTTATGTGACAACTCCAGTGCCATCCATATAGGTCAAAATCCAGCCTTCCATGAAAAACAAAGCACATAAAACTGGATTGTCACATAGTAAGGAATAAAGTTCAGGCAGAATTCCTCAAACTCATGTCAGTAAGGACTCAACACCAAGTAGCTGATATTCTAACTCATGTCAGGGTTTTGATGATAACCTCATTGGCCATTTATGCTTTAATGGAATATTTGGAAAATTAGAAACTCTGTGATTTTCGAACGAAGCTCAATCACCATCTCCTAAGTAGTAAACCGGACCGGACCCTCTCTCTTCTTCATGCTTATCAAGAAGCCACTGATTCCGATTGTTGCTTTGACCCTGATCTCTCACATTCTAAGTCCTAGATAAAATCAGAATCCTTCCACCTATAAAGGCTAAGATTAGTGCTGGCTTCGTTGACAGATATGGTTCAACTGTCGTGTTAATAAAAAATAATGCTAGTGACCTTCTGCATGCGGCGTCTTGCTTCCCGGGTATAGATTCATCGGCGGAGATTGCAGAATTAAGGCTATGGAGTTTGGTCTTCGCGATGCTTCCAAAATCACATTGAATGGTATAATCCTCGAATCGGATGCCTTATCATGTGTGGTTATATATAGTGAATTACACTGATACTGATCTCTTAGACTTGGGTGATCGGTCTCACAACTGAAGTTAGAATTGTCAGCAATAAGTTTTCCTCTTGCTTTTTCTTGCATGTAATCGTATGGGCATCTCACAAACCCATCTTCTCGCTCAAAAGGTTTAGTATTCCAATCGTGCGATCACTCTAGTCATTGTAATTGGGTTGGAACCCACCCCAACCACCCCCACACAATTATTGATGATTTTAAAGGAAATTGACTCTTTTACCCTAAAGAAAAACATTTTTCCCTTTGTTGATTTTCATTTTAATTGTAATGTTGTATACTAACCACATTTTTTTTTTTTTGGAGGAACTATATTCACCACTTAGACACAGAAACTGTACGATGAGAGAAATTATATAATCAGTCATTATAATGGCCTTGTATTTAAATGACACATTTTTTTTTGAGTCCTCTGTGGGATCTTGTGGGGGGCCGTCTGCGATTTTCTGCGTGGCGTTAAATTTTAGTTAAAATAAAAAATGGAAAAAATACGGCTATGTTGAAATTTCCACGGACCACGTGGAAAATTAAAAAACGCGGCATGGAATTTACCCCTAGCCCGTTGAATCTGAAAATTGAATAAAATGCTGGAACTGTCGTTTTTTCCAACATTTCAGCCACTACCATCATCTTTTTTCACCCAATATCATCATCTTTATCCCAAATTTATCCACAAAATTTTCTGAAAAAAATCATTATATTATTGGATGTTGTAAAGGGAAATCAACCAACGGGATATCAATCTACGCTGGTCTTCCGCCTTTAAACAAATGGGTAAGCATTTCACTTTACATTTTTGTTTCAATAATTTTAAATATCATATTTGTTTTAATTGATGATTATGTATGAGGTAATTAACCTTTTAAAGATATAAATTTTCGATGTTTTGTGTGGTGAAAAGATAAAGCTTCTATTTTTAGGGTAGTGAAAGGATAAAATTTTGATTTTTAAGCTATTGAAATGATTAATTTTAATGAGATGGTTCGATAATAAAATTGACATTCGTTGGAGGAAAATGTAGATTATACATTTGTATCTTGGTTGTAATAATTGTGATTGCTCGTAGTAAAATACGAAACTTGTGTTTTATTAGTTTGGTTATAAAGTAGCATGTGAAATTGATAAACTTATATTATTTTATTACACTCGAATAAATTAATTGTTACAGGCAATCACAATGAAAATGCCCTAATTTTATAAGGTATAAATTTCGAATTTAAAAACGAGTAACAAACGACAAATAAATGTTGTTTGAAATTTCCAAAAAAGTAAAATTTCGACCTATTCTATGGTACGCCTCGACCTGATGGGGTTCTTAGAAATGCATGCATCCCTAGGGTGTTTTCGAATCCTTCTGATCCGCTGTGTCGGCCTAATCTCCAGGCATTGTATTGGGGCTCTTTATATAGCGTAGCTTGTAGAAAATTTCATTAGGTCTGCTCAAAAGAGCATCTTTTCCGTTCTCAGCAGCTTGTAAATCCTCCGCCGGAAGTGAGACATCCGTTAGATCGAAAGTCTAAGCTCTGTTCTGTTGGCTCTGTCCAGCTTCTGATCTCCCTCGTCATCATCAAATATTCTATGACGCTGGTAAAAACAATCTTCTCTTATATTACCCCCGTCTACTATTACAACACAACACAACGAAACTTGAAACATTTACCTAACCTAACCTAACCATGTGTGCGTTTGTATGTATGTATATATGTAAGTAGTATATATGTGTGTATAGTAGTTTCTCGTTTATATACACATATATTTACTTGTATATAAGTGAATATAGTCAGACAGCAAAAACACAACAATATTCCTAAAAATCTAACCATGTGTGTGTATGTATATGCATATAAAGAGAGAGATTGTTAGGTTTTTTCGAATATTGTTGACTTGCGTTGTGATGTCTAAAATAGACCTAACCATGTGTTTACAACACAACACAACGACATTCGAAACAGTGGCGGACGCAGGATCCCGGGTGAGGGGGGGCGATACTAAGGGCGAGTGTAAATTTTTAGGGGGGCAAAAAAAATACACAACATACATAATAGTGTATTTTCCGGATCTAAGGGGGGGCGCTTGCCCCCCCAAGCACTAATGTACATCCGCCCCTAATTCGAAAATTAACTTATATATACACACAGATGGTTAAGTTTATTTTCGAATGTCGCTGTTTTGTGTTGTGACGGTAGATTTTGGGTAATGGAAGAGAATATATATATATATATATAGAGAGAGAGAGAGAGAGAGAGAGAGATAGATAGATAGATATGAATACATACACATATAGATAGTTAGATAGATAGATATGAATACACACACACACATATATATATATGAATACACACACAACAATATTTGGAAAAAACCTAACCATGTGCATAAATGATTTTTCGCAGATAACAACACGGTGTCCGTTAAGATAGCGACAAATGGTCTTATAAAAGAGGAAAATTGTATTTGGTTTGTGTGAAAATCGATACGACATTGGATGAAGTGAAGGCCAAAGTGAGACAGAAAGTAGGAATTGATGTCTCAAACAATATATTGATCATGAAACTAATGTACGTAGATTACGACCAACCGATGGATGTTTGGACGATGATACATGGCTAGGCTACATTGATGATATTTTGAGAAAAGAACCTGTTAAACTATGTGTTAACGCTGAACCGGTTATGGACGATGACCATACGGAAGATGAGAACGCGTTTGACTTAAATGAGCAACTTCACGCAGAAAATGATAGAGGCATTGAGGATTTTACATCCGAGCTGGACTGTAATCGAAATTCCTGAGAGCATACTGTACTTACTACATCAGTCTTATCCCCTCATGAAACTGCCATCCAACCGAATACAATTTTAGCTCAACAATTCATTGACATCACAAGTGAACCTGACTAAGATTGGAGAATAATTGCCAATATGATTCGTTAGCCAATGAACACACCTCGGCCTAATTTTAGCCAGACAACGCACACACCGTACAACCAACAACAGTTTGACCGGACAAGTCATAATGTCCACATAAATGGAACAAGCCAGCAGTTTGACTGTCCGCCTCTTTTTATGCCAACACCGATTCTAGCGGGTCCCAATATCGTTGGATTGTTTACGAGGTTTCTGAAAGCGCCTTTCGAACAGAACATTGATATGCCAACACCGATGCAAGCGGGTCCTAATATCGGTGGATTGTTTACGAGTTTTCTGAGAGCACCTTTTGAACAGAACCCTGACATTGGTCACATATTTAGTATGGCAATTATTAATCGCTATAGAGGTGTTAATTTCGGTGCAGACATTCCGGCTTCCAAAATTCCTCCGTGTCCATGGGCTGGGGCGTTTCAGACTGAAGATTCAGGAATATTGTATATTGGTAAAAATTTCAGGGACAAGGATGATATGCATATGAAAATGAGTTACCACGCATTGAAAAATAATTACATATGGAAACCTATCTGGTCCGACAATGAGAAGTTAAATCTACGATGTTTTACTTCGGAGGAATGCGAATGGGAAGTTGTGGGTAGGAAGGTTCACGATTGCAATAACTTCGAGATAACCGCGTACACTGAAACTCACACTTGTGGATTTGAGCGATTAACCAACGATCATAGGCAAGCCAGACCCGGACCTATAGGTCGTCTCGTTAGAGAGAACCTCTTAAAACTCGGCAGTCATTTCACGACAAAACATTTAATAGTCGAGGTCAAAAGAGTATTCAACATAGACCTTGATTATCAGCGTGCATATCAATGTAGACAGAAAGCGTTGGAATTATTCGGCGGAAGCGTAACACTATCGTATTCTAAATTACCCGCCTATTTTTACATGTTGATGAGTGAAAATCCTAGAACTCACAGATATACAGGCTGACCATGTTACTGGCGGGTTCAAGTACTGTTTCATGGCTTTGAAATCTAGTATTGACGGGTTTAAGTAATGTCGGCATGTCTTAGTTGTGGACGGTACACATCTAAAAACAAAATGCGAGGGGACATTGTTAGTAGCTTTCGGTGTAGACGCGGGTGACCATCTCTTTCCGGTAGCGTTTACCGTGACCGACGCAGAGAGCAGGGATGCGTGGACGTATTTCATGCTTTGCGTGAAAAGGGTAATCGGGGAACGTGATGACATGGTGTTCGTATCAGACAGAGGGGCAGGCATCATTGGAGCTGTTAAGGATGTATTTCCAAACGCTTGTTAAAATAGTGTCCTAAACCCAATCGGGTTGGACCGGATCCGACCGGGTCGGATCATTTCTACTATTTCTTTATGATTATACATATATAATAAATGGCTTTTATGTTGTCATGTATTTGTTCTTTTAAAGAACCAATTATGAATTGTTATATGATAACGTCATTAGTATTAAACTGTGATAGAGAAACCATGATAGGCGATTATGGTTGATGAGATCTCTAATCACTTTAATAAGTTTTGATACTTGAATGTCTCTAGGCTTATGTACTATTAAACATGGTATTGATAATACAAATAGGCTAGCACGTATTAGATATCTTATAAGGGCAGGGATATATTTCATCTATCGAAGTGTAGAGACACTTGGACTGTACGTGGATGTGTATTAGAAAATGCGTACGTTAGACTGACCCACTTACACTGTTAAGTGTCACACTATGTGGCGGTTGTGTAATTATCCTTAGGACCGGAGTCTACATGGCATCATGGCGTGGATTGTCATACTTTGACACTATTGAGGTTTCCCCTAGCCACGGGGCGATAATGCGGTAGTGATTGTGTGTGATACTGAAGCATGCGGTCGTCCGAAAATCGTGTACCCTATTAGTAGGAGTGAATATCCGAAAGGGTCTTCTTATAAGGAATGTCTTACTCTCGAGAATCTTTGCAAAGTGGAAGTAAATGAGTTACTTTGAGAGAGCATGATATCCAGATTATAAGATACGGTCGTTGATGTTGGACACTCGACGTACGACCGTATGGATATTATTACAGCGATAGGATTCTATTTACGCGGTAACCGTTTCACATGAAAGATAGTAGTCATTCCATTTGACTCTTCCGATGATTGGGGGTCACGGTGTGTTGTTAGACGCTATCCCATGATCGTTAGGTATGAAGGACATTTTCGTAATTTGCACTTTGTGCCTACGGCCAACATATTCGGAAGCCTATCGGCTCACACACATAAGAACATCTAGCCGGATTAAAATGCGGTTATAGTAATAACCAAATAAGGAAAGTTTATCTCGACAATAAAGTGTTATAGTGATAAATTAATATGGTCGTATTTATTTATTATGAATAAATATAATACAAGATATTAATTATATTGATTAATTAAATATACATATAGTGTATATGCATAGAATTTTAAATTGTGTATATTGATACACATGTATTTTATAAATTAATTAATCATAGCATTATATTAGTTAAAGAATATTCCGGATGCGAATTAGTTGGCAATATGGGGCGCAATTTTGGAGTGTCTAAGATACATTTGAATTGTGCAATTTAATTAATGGTATTACCATATATTAATATTAGACATTAATATTTATATGTGTTATTTGTTTATAAGGACTAGTTGGGAGACTTAATTAGACACTTAGGACGTTAAAAAAATATCATTATTTATAAGGACACATTTTTGTTAACTTTCCCAAAATACCCCTGTTACAAATGCGGAAAAATCATTTCTCAGTGTTCATTCATTTCTCCGGGAGTCCATGGAAGAAGAACGCAGGAAACTTATGGCTGGGATTTTGGTTTATAATTATTATTTTTTGTATTGGCTGATGCAAATTGGATCAAAGCGGAACGGAGTTTGTTTGATTTTTTTTCTTGAATGAATGAAGACGAAGGAACGGAAGAACCCATTAAAGAAGATCTGGATTTAATGAGATCCGCCGGCATTCATCACCACCGCAACAACTGCTCCCAACGCTTGACCGGTGGAGGAATGTGCTGCTGGTGGTGGTGGTCAAAGTTATCTTACTTCTAACTCGAGCTCTGAGTTCCTTTCCGTTGATTGGCCTAATTCAGATGCCAGTTTCTCAACTTTATCCTCATATTCTTCGATTTGGGCACTAAAGTTTATCTTCTCCTCCAAAGCTGCTTCAATAGTAGAGTTTAGGTTTAGTGATGAGCATTTTGGGTCTCGGAGGCATTGAAAACAAAGCTTTGGGGTTGGTTTTGATACTAGGAATAAGGATTCCCTAGCGAATTGGGATTGCTTCTCCTCTTTCTTTTTTTTTTGTAACTTTCCAGAGAGTTGTGAGGTTGTGGACTTTTGGAGAATGTTCAACAAGTTCGGAAAAATTGTCGATGTTTATTTTTCGAAAAGGAGAACTACATCCGACAAGAGATTTGGTTTCGTTAGATTTAAAAGTTGTGACGATATAGGGGGCTTGGAAGCTAAGCTTAACTCAATTTGGTTTGGTTCATATAAACTGAGAGTCTGGCTCTGTTTGGTTTGAATGAAACAAGAAGAAAAGAAAAGAGAGGATTGTGAATGAAAAGAAACGAGGGGGAATGGGTGATTTCAAAGTCTCTTTGTAGTGTTTGGATTGAACAAAGGAAAAGAAAGGATATATCAAAGTCTCATTATTTTTTTAATTAATTACATTGTATCATTTCCACTGATTTCCATATTTTCCCTTTCTTTTCTTTTCCAACCAAAAATATCAAACACTAGACATAAATCTCTCCATTTCATTTCTTTTCTTTTTTTTTTGTTTCCTTCAAACCAAACAGAGCCTAAAAGTAAGTATGCTGACAGATCCTCTTCTAAGGTCATGCCTATTTCTAAATACCAAACTGGCTTTCAAGCAAATCATGGATCTTGTAAATAATTACTTGTAATAACTACAGAGAAAAGGAAAAGCTACAAAGATGTCATCTCGGATAACCAAATAATTACTTGTAAATTGACTCATTTGAGTCTCAAATCTCTTTTGTGCTGTAAATGGTGTTTGGAGGTTGTTGAACAATTTCATATCCATGGACCACTAATCCAATAATTTTGAGTTTGATTTGGAAGAAAATTGGTGTAGTGATATTAATAATGATCAATTAGTTTAACATGCATCACCTTGAAACAAAGAAAGAAAAGCTAACGTTGATGGTGGGTTTGTGTATGATTTGGAATAAAATTGATGCGGTGATATTGATGTCACTACATTTACAGTTAGAGAATTCATGCAGTGGCATCGATGTCACTGCATATGCCAATGCATATACAATTTACAATGTTTTTGTTTTTGCAATTTGGGTGTTGATGTCACTCAGATACAATTTCATTCAAAAATTGGTAACTTTGTAAAATAAATGTAGTTTCATTCACAATAGGGTGTAATCGATCCGAGCCGAGTCGATACTCTCTAGGCTCGAGCTCGAATCGACTAAAAAGTTCGGGCTCGATTGAGCCATAAAAAGGAAACATTGAACTCGACTGGCTAAGTACTCGATATAGCTCGACGCGGCTCATAAGCTCGATTTTCCTTGAAAAATCTTCCTAATTTCGGGACAAAAAGTTCAACAAAAATGTTGATGTCACAACATATTTGATTGCCGATGTCACTACATAAATTGTTGATATCATTCATATATGATTGCTGATGTCACTGCATAAATTGTTGATGTCACGCATATATGATTGCCGAGGTCACTGCATAAAATGTTGATATCACTGCATATATGATTGCCGATGTCACTGCATAAAAATATGAATTAAGGTGAAAGATTTATGTTGATCGTAGTTTTATATCAAAATATATAGCTATTTGAAGTAGATTTTATTAAGAAAAGAAATCGATTTTATGAAATTAAGTCGGAAAAATATCAAATGTCATCACGGTGTTGCTTCATCAAATGTCACTGCATCCCGGTGATCACTGCATCCCGATGGTCTCTGCATCAAGGTGTCTCTGCATCGAGGGCACTTCATCGTGGTGTCTCTCCATCGGGGGTGGCCACTGCATCGCGGTGTCACTTCATCACGATGTCTCTGCATATATGATTGCCGATGTCACTACATAAAATGTTGATGTCATTTATATATGATTGCTGATGTCACTGCATATCTGATTGCGATGTCACTGCATAAATTGTTGATGTCACGCATATATGATTGCCGATGTCACTGCATATATGATTGCCGATGTCAATGCATTGCGGTGGTCAATGCATCACGGTTGTTAGTGCATCGCGGTGTCTCTGCATCGGGGGTAGTCAATGCATCGCGGTGTGACTGCATCGGAGATGGTCACTACATCGGGATGGTCACTGCATCGCGGTGGTCAATGAATCGAGTTGGTCAATGCATTGGGGGGGTCACTACATCGCGGTGGTGAATGCATTATGATGGCCACTGCATCACGGTGTCAATGCATCGGGGGTGGTCAATGCTTCACGATGTCAATGCATCGGGGGTGGTTAATTCATTGCGGTGTCACTGCATTGCGGTGTCACTTCATCGAGGTGTCTCTGCTTCGCGGCGTCTCTACATCTCGGTGTCTTTGCATCGGGGGTAACCACTGCATCGCGATGGTCGATGGATCGGGGTTGGTAAATGTATCGCGGTGGTCAATGGAAAAAAAAACTTTCATCGTCTAGGAAAAAAATAAAATTAAACGTCCAGGAAATTAAATTTAAAATTTAAAATTAAAAAAAAAAAAACAAAAACCAACACTTATTTCCAAGAAATAATATACGAAAAGAAAAAAAAAACACACACACACACAAGCAACAGCGCCTGTCCCCTATTTATTATCATTATTTTTTCTTCATTAAGGGTATTTCGGTCTCCCTGTCTAATTTGTGCCCTTATAACTAAGTGTTTGTTTTGTGTGTCATTTTTGCCTAATTAAGTCCAATATGTGTCCTTTTGGATAGTTGTCCCTATTTATTTATACGTTGATGTGTGACTTGCACATATGATGTGCATGTGCACATTTTGTAGAAATATATATATATATATATGGATTTATATGTGTAATATATATATATATATATATGGATTTATATATATATATATATATATATATATATATATATATATATATATATATATATATATATATATGTGTGTGTGTGTGTGTGTGTGTGTGTGTGTGTGTGTGTCAATTGATTTATGGTAATAAGATAAAGATATTCAATATTAGATATTGACAATATCTTGGAAATATTTAATATGAGATATTAAATTAAATGAGATAAATCAATCAAAGATACTTTCCTTATTTTATTCGGAAAAATGTTTTTCTCTTTCATCTATCTACTAGAAAGCTTCTTCTAATCAGATTAGGGACATATGGGGCGCCACTCTCCCTATATAAGAAAGGGTTGGCTAGCTCTTTTTTACAACACAATTCCAACAGCTAATCATTCTTGAGAAAAATAGAGAGCTTCTAGTAGAGAGTTTAGAGAGATAAAAGGCCGGTCTAGCGACCGGATTTTTCTAGTAGCAATCCAATGGTGGATTCAGGCGGGTTGTTCATGTGGACTAGAGGTAGAGGACGAACACTTGGGCGGCTCCATGCACCACTACTCTCCTTAGACGGTCAAAGCGTCGATCTTTTAGATCAAGCAAGGTAACCACCGTCTACTAGCTTTATGTGTTTGTTGCTTAAACGAAGTCGATCTTGGGTAAAAGGAAATAAATTTTTGAATTCCGCTGCGTTCCCGCGTAGATTTCCTAACAACGCTTGCCATGGTTTTTGCTACCACCACATCATCATGAACCTCAATAAAAAATTCGGAACCACGGGATATTGTCCATACACTTTCGGGGAAGCCGCGTATACATTTTCAAAAATGCAATTCGCAATAACGTTTCAGCAGTAAAAAGAGCGGGATAAAGATCCAAACAATAGAGTATCTAGTTATTTGGAGGCTATTGGATTTCCTTATTGGGCACAATCGCATTTTCCGGGGACACGTCACGCAATAATGACAAGCAACTATGCTGAAAGTTTTAGCAACGTGATCAGGGATGCGAGTAAGCTGAGTATCGTGAATCTTTTTGACCACATCAGGGGAACGTTGCAGGATTGGCATTGTAAGATGAGAGAAACTGCGTTGGCGTGTCGCACCGTGTTAACCTGATGTGATGCGTGACCGAATCAGATCCGAAATTGCCGAAGGACCGACTGAAGGCACCAATAAAACGAGCACCGCGACCCTTAGCTAACCCGTAACTAAGAACCTTGGTATGACCTCAACCCTTAGATAACCCGTATCTAAGAACCTTGGTATACGAACGCCACAAGGTCTGCTCAGAACCTTGATAAGTTCCGTTTGGAATCCACCAAACAACGGTGTTGGAATCCACCAAACACCAACGTGAGAAAACTCACCAAAGCTTAAAGCTTCAAATAAAATATATATCTCAAATTTTTGTCTGACTGTTACAATGACTCTATTTGCCTTTATATAGGCTACAGACTCCAAGACTAATTGCTAATTTAGCAATGTGGGACAAAATAACATTAAATAAAAATAAAAATAAAAAAACTTAATAATAAATAATAATAATAATCTAATAAAATCTTTCATGGAAACGATGTGGGACAAATGGACTTCATGCCAAAAACGTTTCATCTTCGATCACATCATTCCCTCCCGGTTGGAAAGGATTCGTCCTCGAATCAATAAGACATCATAAAAGGCATCTGCACATGCCAATCTCAAAAAAACACAAAGAGGCACCAAGCGAACCTCTGGATCAAACATGAGCCGGATAGACAAAAGGAATCCACTGGCATGTTTTGTTGATGAGTCATACGCCATACATGCAATATCACAATGCTCCTTCGGCGGAATAGACTCGTGGATGACCCCCTGTGAAACAACAATATAGGAATAGAAAGTATCAGTCGGATATGCATCTATAATCGTAGCAAAGGGGTCCACAAATAGGTGTTCTGGCTTGCTAACAACGGCCTCACAAACAGGAATAACCCACGGCAAGATAGGAGCCGGATCATCTTCAAGTGAAGTGTTGAGTACAACCGAATGTTTCTCCTTCTCAGCAAGTTCTGACTCATTTTCCTCCACTTTCTCCATAAAATTCGGCTTATTATCCTCTACCTTGCTCTCATAATCATTGCCTTTCAACTCATCCTCTCGAGTGTTAGCAATCTCAACGGTGGTCTCTACAATCTTCTCTGGGATATTAACATTCACCTGGTCGTCCTTAGGTGATTCCTCACGTAAACTGCATATTTTCTGCCATAGATTAGGGCAATCATAATATTGATGACCACTCTCATGACAATGACCGCAATAAACTGCAAACAACACTGAAGAAGTTGTTTTCTCAACAACACCTGTAGCACCGCAGTTACCTCTACCACCTCCTCTTTCCTTTAAGAGTTTATGATATTGAGCCATGATCTCATCCGCCACTGACCGAATACGAGAATCACTAGAATTATCCTCTCTGATACCAACTGATGTGATGCGTGACCGAATCAGATCCGAAATTGCCGAAGGACCGACTGAAGGCACCAAACGTTTCATCTTCGATCACATCATAACCCTTAAAGCCGAAAAATTCTTGACTAAAGTTTCGCATGCCAGAAGAACCTTCACACTAAAGGCGATCGACCAGGACGAGTTCCAAGTAGGGGACATTGATACAAGCATGAAGGTAAATATGGATAAATAGATGTGTTACTTCGGAGAGTTTCAGGGACTCCAGATGCCTTACTTGCATGCTTGCGCTACTATAAGTGAGTGTTGCGAGAGTCCGTACGATTATTGTTCTACGTACTACAAAGTTGAATGTTTCCAACGTATTTATGAAGGACGCGTATACCTCGTTCCAGTCGAGGATGATTGGATTGTTCCCCATTCAAGTAGAAGTCAGCGTATTCTGGCGCCTGAGCCTAGACTGAGCGAAGGAGGGGAAACACAAAGAATGGGAGCAAGGCGGGGCCGACCCAGGATCCTCAGGATTGCTTCTCAATGTAAGCCTCCCGGCGGTAGGACCAGTAGGTTGCCTAATGATAGGATAGTCCCAGGTTCCGGTAGGCGTTGCTCGTTGTGCGGGAACACCGGACACAGAAAGCCTAAATGTCCGTTTCATACAGTGGTTGTTCCTAATTGATATGGTCATTATGTTCGTCTTTTATTCATGTTTTTTAGTATTATCTAAACTTATTGCGGTGTAATATCTATATTATATTATTTAGTATTATCTCAAGTCGTGTCATTTTTTATAATTATTTCGATTATTATCGTGACTATCTTATATGTTGTGTTTCTTTTTTATTATCATTGTGACTATTTTGTTTTAATATAAAGGAAAATATGCAATCGTCAATTAGGTCGTTGAAAATTTCCACGGGATCATCCCAAATCGCACCGGACCGTCCAATTTGCACGAGTCATAATGCCCACCGACCTTGTCAATCGGTGCTTGTTTTGACTTGTGATCATTGCCTAGTCGTGTTAAATTTGCAAGGAATCGTTGAAAATTTGCACGGGACCGTCCAATTTGCACGAGTTCCCACCTACCGACCTTCTCAATCAATGCTTGCTTTGATGTGGTTGGATGTTGTCCAGTCTGATGACAAGACTTGACACTGTACCTATGTGTCCTACCTACAGTCATAACTCACCACCACTTGACGTGTGGGACCCACCGATAGTGACCGCACATGACAACCCCATTCTCACACTATATATATTCAGTCCCGCCTCATTCTCCCTATATATACTTTGAGACATCCCCTATATTCATGGACTCGTATGCCCTTGTGTTTGATAACGAGGGTAGGGAAGACGCGTCCTATGACGAGCAGACACTCGTAACTAGGTTCCCTGATGAAGGGATAGACATTATTTCAAGACAAACTGGATTGCTAGAGCTATAGTTGCCGATATGATGTTATTGTGGGATAGTCTGCCTACACGTTTGAGAGACAGATTACTCAGAATTGGGTGGTCTTGTTTTGAAAACACCCCCGATGGAACGGTGAGTATGAATCGGTCTATCGTTCGTAAGTACTATGCAATTCTAGAGAGTGGGAGAATTTGGGAGAGGACTGCAAGCACACCGCGAAGACTGCGAGGCATTTCCATTAGTTTGGATACGGGGTGGATCAACCGCTACTATGGCCTTCCAGAAGTCCCAGATGGTGAAGAATTTTTCAGGCATCATCCTAGGATTGTGCTGGACAATGGGATGGATTTGATGTTTGAACTGGCTAATGCATTTGGTGGGACTCACCTTTGGGGTCCTAACGAAAGGACAATGATGGTTTGGTTGAATATATTCCTACTCAATTAAATGCCGAGTGGGTACGTGTCATGCTTATGTTTCTTGCAAATCGTGTCCACGGTACCATACATCACGTTCGGCCAAACTTGGATATGTACATCCTTGCATATGCAGTTTTATATCATCGAGCTAACGTGGGAAGATACATCGTGGGTAGGGTTAACAGGATAGCGAGGGGGAGACATGGTGATGGTTATATATTTTTCCCATTTCTTATCACGGCCATGGCCAGAAGCTTTGGGGTACCGGAAAATGACACGGATGACATTGTTTGGCAAACCACGCCTATCATATTTAATGATCACCTTTGGTTTATTTAAGCGTCATCTTATTGTTATCTCAATGTATCATTACTCTTTCCTATTATGTTTGGAGGTTCCTGATTTCTTGACTTGGAGGTTCTTGATTTCATTCTTTGCAAATCAATGTGATAGTCCCATCTACTAGAGATGGAAGAACCACTTCATCCGACCTTCTCAATCAATGCTTGTTTTAACTAGTCATGCTGTCTAGTCGATGTCGTACGTCGTAGGGGTCATTAGGGTGCAGAGGTAGTGTTGTCATTGAGTCAGTGGGACATCTCTTCTATGCATGTATTTCTTTAACGAATCTAATGGAAAGATTCTAAAATGCAGTGTCTTGTCTAGTCTAGTCTCCCTCTAGTCCATAGCTCTGTGTGATCACATTATTTTTCTTTAAGAAGGAAAAAAAGTTATGGGCTTTGTTGAGTTGCATATTTTGGTTTATGATTTCGGTTCTTGTTTCTTCTTAAAATTGAAGATAATGGATGATCTTCCAAGAACACATGAGGTGGTTTTTCCATCTCTGGTAGAAGGGACTGTCACATTGATATGCAGAGAAAGAAATCAGGAACCTCCAAATCAAGAAGTAAGGCAAATGTTAGCAGCATTGGGTGAAAAAGAAGCTTATGAAATGGTTTCAAGAATTCATACAAACACTACACATTTTACAAAACAGGTGATGGTTAGGTAGTATTGTCATTGATTCAGTGACACGTCTTTTCACGTGGGTCATCAATGGTTAGGTCATGCTAAATTAGCACGGAATCGTTCAAAATTTGCATGGGATCGTTTGAATTCGTACGAGTCATAATGCACACCGACCTTCTCAATCAATGCTTGTTTTAAAAGGTCATGATGTCCAGTCGATGTCGTACGTCGTATGGGTCAATAGGGTGCATAGGTTGGATTGTCATTGATTCAGTGACACGTCTTTTTACGCGAGTCATCAATGGTTAGGTCGTGCTAAATTAGCACGGATTCGTTCAAAATTTGCATGGGATCGTTGGAATTCGCACGAGTCATAATGCACACCGACCTTCTCAATCAATGCTTGTTTTGACAAAAAAAAGTCTATATTGACCAATCCTTTACCTAACCATTCATCCTTCTCATTTTTCGTTTATTTTACACAAATAATCTCTTTTAGTGTTCCTTTCAATGGCTAACCCGCATGCTCCTATGTTCATTCCTAATGAGAAATTGATTTGTCGTTGAACGAGCAGTGTCTAATAAGTCGTTTCACAACTGAAGAGGAGAAGCGTGAGTACATGACTAATTGGATGGCAAGAGCTTTTGTTTCAGAGAGGCGATTGAATATGAAGAGTCTACCTAGTTTGATCAGCAACATGTTCCGAGATAACGGGTGGCATGGTGTCCCCCAAAGCCCATTAAGCTCTCATCACGTGAATCGGTCTATTGTGCTTGAATTCTACGCTTGTGTAGCTATGTCAGAGCTCAATGAACGGTGCGTCATAGTGCGAGGCGTTCCCGTCATTTTGAATAATACATAGATCAACGACGAGTATGCCATTCCAGAATATCCTCAAGGTTTGGATTTCTTTCTTTTTCCGGATGTTCCTAAACTACTACAGCGTGACATGGCTGTTTTATTTGTGGAGACGCATCTGTGGGAACGTGTGAGGCCTCGGCGGCCTACCCGCCTTCACCCTGGTCCTGGTAAGGCCCATTCCTTCCTTTCTTGATTATGTTTCTTGCCACCAATATGTATGGCACGGTGAACTACACTGCACTGACATTTGATTTGTACGCCCTTGTGAACGCATATATTACTTCCTACTTCGACGTTGGAGAGTATATTCTGTTTAGGATTCAACAGATTGCAAAGGGCAATACAGGCGAGGGGTATATATTTTTCCCATATTTGATCACAGCTATATGCGTGAGGTCTTCCGGGGTGCCGGAATATGTTGAAGATGATGTGACATACGGTCATGATGACGTTATCACATACAAAACTTTTAATGAAGATGACTTTTAAATACGGTCATTGTGTTCATATTTTATTCATTTTTTAGTATTATCTCAACTTCCAGATGGTCTTTCTTTGCAAATCAATATGATAGTCCCCTCTACTATAGATGGAGATGTTATGCCTTGCATAGATCTACTTTCATTTCGGTTTGTTTTTTTGTTGTTGTTTTTTTTGTTCCTCTACTATAGATATTATTTTTATGTCCCCTCGACTATATATTTTTGTTATTATGTGTTCTTGTTGGTGGCCAAAAGTTGTGGCCGCATTGAAAAGTGCCAGGTGAATACAATACATATGGCGCATAATTAAAATCAATCCATACAAATCAGTTAATAATCTCAGAGACTAGTTAATTCTAGTTAATTCATACAAACACTACGCATTTTACAAAAAAGGTGATAGTTATACAATAACGACAGTGCAGTATAATACGAAAGTTCTAAACTAGTAGCAATCAAAAAAGTTATACAATCTGATGAAATAAGTCTATAAAAATCTGCAGCCTGAATTGTTCAATCCACTCTTGCGTCACGTCATCCAGGTTGCCGCTATTGAGTGCACTGAACTCAATGTGCTTCAACATGTACACCCCGCACTGCAAAACCAAATTTACGCCAGTGTTTAAATATATATGTAATTTAAACAAAAAGTAATGAAATGCTAATTTATATAGAACGGTAACTTACACGTCTTTCATTTGTAGAACGGCCTTACGATCGACATCAAATGGACGTGTAGGTGTAAGAGTCAACATTGGGTAGTCGAGACAACCAGGGACCGTCTTCAACATCACCGGCATGTACATTGCCCAGTGCCTAAAAATGGCCATCAAGTCATCTTCTAATCCAAACCCGACATGACAATCCACAATTGACATATTGCATTTCTCAATGTCCAACTTAATCATAATCCAATGATTTGCCCCAGCAATGTGATAGGGACAAATTACCGTTGTATTATTTGTCCAAGAACGGGAAAATGTTCAAGATCTTCGCTCACCTCACGTATACGATCCGGATCTTTTCTCCATTTAGCTATAACTTGTTGAAAGCCGTAAGTGAGACAAGTGAAGGCCAAATCCACATTCTGATAATACGATTCCAGATATTCCATAATACGACGCCTCAGTAGAACAATGTACGCATCCACATGCTGCATGTGACAAAATATAAATTTAATCATAAACGATTGATATACTAACAATATGTTGTGATTTAGTGAGTGATACGTAAAATTTAAGTCACTTACATCTGAGTAGAGTGAACATTTCAGCTTTAACATAACATCGAAATACTTTACGTCAGCTAGGAATTCTGGAGTTGGCTCTAGAGAGAAATCATCCACTCCACATGGGATTTTTATAGATTCCAACAATGTCACCCTAGGCTGCCCCTTTTTGGGCCCTCCTTTTTTCCTCTCCGCTTCGAGGAGCAGAACTTTGACCCTCTCTCTACGGAGCCACTCATCCATTGTCTTAAGATTATCGTTGTCAATTCTCCTCGGAGTATGCCTTGATTCTTGTTCGGAGGATTTTGCATCATAAAAACAAAAGAAAATTTATAAACCTATACTTAACATGCAAACTAACTCCTAACCGGCCGAATACCGGGTTGTTGATAGTAGAGCGAGATAAGTAAGGGGTCGATCCACAGGGAATTGGGATGTTGAATCTAATCTTATTAACTCTCTCAATTGCTACTCATGAAAACAAATAAACGAAAGAAAAACATATAAACGAAGATAGAACAACTAAAATAAATCTAACCTATAACAAACAATAAAAACAACCTAAACTAAAGATACATGGGATCAAACATACTACAAACCAAGTGATTTCAATCCAAGTTCATCTCATGATTTTAATTCAAATTGTGGTTTCACCTTTACACGAGATACAAATTCCTAATTCCTTAGTGAATCCGGTTCTCAAGCTATGAACTCCTAATTCCTTAGTGAATTCAATTACCGATCTCTCCTCTTCCGAATGTTGAGATCAATTTCCATACAAAACGAAGGTGTAGATTCAGGTTAACTCTCGTATTTTAGAATCTAACAACCTAGATAATTAATCCATTAATTTTTCACGAATTAACGATTAAAGATCCTATCTTTCTACGGTGATCTAGTTTACGCAACTTCCGTATGTTGTAAACATATCAATTAGTAAACAAATCTCTCGATATGAGTTCACACGATAGCATCATGATCGTAGAACGATACAAAATAAATCAAAGATCATGAAGATAAACAAAGCTTGAATAAATCAAAAAGATGAACTCACATAGTTTATACAATGGATGATCCATGAATCAACAAACGAAAATAAACGATCCTAATCTAACCTCGGATCACCCGAGCACAAGGCTCGGGTGACCGGCCTTGAGACTCCCAAAGTGCGGCTGCTCCTTGTGAAATTCGTGTATGAGAAAATATGGTATGATTTAGGGTTGGGGCGCAGCTGCTTTATAGAGATTTTTAGGTCGGCCAGGCTAAGTCGGCGGTGGACGCCCGTCCGTTTTGGGTGGACGCCCGTCCAACTGCTTTGGACTCAAGGGCAGACGCTCGTCCAAACAACGTCCAAACTCTCTGAATCACTTTTCCTCTTCTGGACGCCCGTCCAGCTTTTCAAACGCTCGTCCATCATGGACGCTCATCCAACTTTCTAGATGCCAGTTCGGCTGGATCAATCAACTTGATTTCTTTCCTTAAATCTTCTATTCTTCCATAAATGTGATTGATTCCTTTCCAACTTCGAATTTGGCTCTCTAAAATCCTTTTTCCATCATCAATGAGTATCTACAATTAAGGGAAAACATACCAAAGCGTAACACAATTCCAAAATCATATAAAATCATCATTTAAGCACATAATTCGTTACGTTTTGCAATTTAACCTATTAGAAACACCATTTGCTCAATTAATCGATATAAAGCTCGATTTCTATGAGAAACATACGAATATGGGGGAAATTGATATAAAATATATCCTTATAAAACGTATAAAATCACCCTTAGCAACTCTTATATTTGTTTTAATTTCTCAGGGCCAACCCATTGTGTACCCTCATTTCTCATCAAAATAGAAGATTGTGCAACAAACCGAAGCCCTACTCGCTTTGCCTTTTTTGTTTGCCCGCCTATAGGAGTGACCGTGCTAGTGCTTTTGATCTGCGGCTGCAAATCTACCTTTAAGGGCTGCCTACCAACATCAGCATTACCAGCATCATCATTACCATCAAAATCCTCGATATCGAATTCTCGACCTGGTAGTTCCAAGTCAGGAAACGACATCGGCTAAGACTGGGAGCATTGTGAATGTGATTCCGGCTGAACATTCGGAGTACCCTGGGATGGTGACGCCGGATGAACATTCATAAGAGTACCCTGTAAATTAAAGAGAAGGGTGTGAGTTTAAATTTATGTTGACAAGATAAATGAATGGAATTTCTATTTAAGAGTTAATTCATACCTGTATCTGGTCCGCGTTTGTATCACAACCTCGAGGTGTCTCAGTCTCAGGGTCATAGCTGCCATGTGGAGCTGAAGACGGCCCAACTTCGGTGGCTGGTGTGCTTTGGGTCCTGTTGAGATGTGGATATGAGTCACCGCCTTGGGAGCCTTGTGATACAGATGTCCCACCTCGGGGCCTAAGTGTACCCTGTAAATTAAAGGAAATTGTGTGAATTTAAATTTATGTTAACAAGATTAATGCAATTATATTTGTATTTAGGAGTTAATTCGAACTTGTCGCTCCGCCGCCCTTTGTATAGAGTTGAGAAAATTCGTATGTCGTTCGTCAACTGTTCTGATAGTTGTTACCTGGGCCTCTCTCAGACGTGCCATTTCAGCCTGCACTACACTCAGCTCGGCAATCGTTTCACTCAACTCAGCCTTCGTTTCAATCAACTCAGCCTTCGTTTCCATCAGCTCAGTCCTGACTTCTCTTAACGCATTGTCAACTATAAGCGTGATTTCAGGCACCAGTGATTCCAACGGCACAACGCCCCCGACAATAGGTATACTAACACCGCCTATATTGAATTGTTGAGCATACGATGATGTACCCTGAGGGTTAGCGGATGTAGACGGGGCACTATTGTGTTCGTCATGACGGGCTTGGCGAGATGGTCGCTCGTCCTGGGCATCAACTCCTGGATGCTCACGGACCATGCCAGCCACATTGGAGCCGGGGAGAACATGTCTTTGACCAGAGACAGGATCCGGGACATGTTTTTGACCGGGAATAGGTAATTCACGAGGTGGAGCTGTAACCTCCGCCTCCGGCAACCCTATTCTAATTACGAACTGCCTATCTTCGGCGGTTGTCAAAATATCAGCGACCATGCCAACCTACATAAAGGGGGGAAAAACAACTGATTTTAGATACAATGTTTTAAAAATATTGCTGACAGTGTAGATTGATAACAATGATAATATAATACATACCCATGGAGTAACATTTGATGTATGACTGACGTTTTGTAATACACCCCGCCGTCAGTGCATTTCCATCTCAAAAACCTTGGAAGAGAAGTAGCTTGTTCTGCTACTACTGTTGCATATCTCATGTACTGTATAAGTCTTGGCATGGCATGAAAACACCACACCTGTAACGCGTATAAACAACCGGAGACCTGTGGCTTATGCGGTTTCCCACCTTTTTTGGGTACAAGATTCTTACACTCAAATACTATTTTACGCCAATTCAACATTAAATTGTTAAGTAAATACTCCCCCCAAGGAAATGTCTCGACAAATTGTAGGTTCTCGACTATATAAAAAATCTGGCTCGGTATTACCACTCCAGGGTCGTTTCTGATTATTTAGCCATAAATAACGTACACTAAAGCCATCCGGGTATATAGTTTCAATGTCATTTGATACATGAATCGCTAATTCAATTTTTTCCAACGTGACACTGTTGATGTACCTATGGAGACTACAAGTAACATCAAAACACCTTGACTGATCAGGCAATTCAACATCCAAATTTCCAAATCTGTACCCCATTATCATTCCAAACCCTCTTCTTCCAAACTTCACTCTATTATCGCCAACCTTAAAATGAAACTCGTCGTCTCGGTCCAGATAAAACATATTGGAATATAGGAATGTTATGAGCCGCCCCTTGTACTCCCAGTCGTTACATATAAAACCAAGAAACGGACCAAACATTGATTGCTCCAATCAACTCCACAAGGTATTGTTTGGTGCAACATTGTTCAATAACACTTGTAGTCTTGTAAGAGTAGCATTTTCCGCATGGAACTTCAATTCGGCATTAAAAACTTTTTCGGGCGGATGAATCAATGTTCCACGTGGTGTCTCATAAGTGTATATATAACTTTATATATATATATATATATATATATATATATAGAGAGAGAGAGAGAGAGAGAGAGAGAGAGAGAGAGAGAGAGAGAAATTATATAATCAGGTTATATATATATGTACCGTGTATAATTTATTCCCGTGTGTGTGTATATATGTATACACACACATATATATATGCTAATAAAAACGTGATAAAATAAGTGTATATATATAACTTTATACATAAATTTACTGACATAGACACACACACACACACATACACCCATATATATATATATATATATATATATATAATAAGAGTATATATATACACTCCGTTAGGTTTTTTTTAACGGGCACCCGTGTTGTTATCTGTTAAACAATCATTTATTTACATTAATAGAAGATATAAATAAATAAGAATAGACAATAATATTTAGACAACACAACACAACAAAAATAATATTCGGAAAAACCTGACCATGCGTCTATATATAGACACATTGTCATGTTTTTTCGAATATTGTTTTTGGTGTGTTGTGCTGACTAAATATTATTGTAAACACATGGTTATATTTATTTTAGACATCACAATGCAAGAAAACAATATACTAAAAAAATCTAACCATTTGTCTCTCTTTATATATATATTTTTTTATATATATATATATACACACACACACACACACACATGGTTCGAATTTTAGGAATATTGTTGTGTTTTTTATGTCTGACTATATTCACCTATATACAAGTAAATATATGTGTATATAAACGAGAAACTAATATACACACATATATACTACTTACATATATATATATATATATATATATATATATATATATATATATATATATATATATATATATATATATACAAACACAAACATGGTTAGGTTAGGTTAGGTAAAATTTTCAAGTTTCGTTATGTTGTGTTGTAACAGTAGACATGAGTAATAGAAGAGAAGATTGTCTTTACCAGCGTCATAGAATATTTGATGATGACGAGGGAGATCAGATGCTGGACAGAACCGTACCAATAGAACAGAGCTTAGACTTTCGATCTAACGGATGTCTCACTTCCGGCGGAGGCTTTACCAAGCTGCTGAGAACGGAAAAGATGCTCTATTGAGCAGACCTATTGAAATATTCTACGAGTTACGCTATATAAGGAGCCACAATACAATGCCTGGAGATTAGGCCGACACAACGGATTAGAAGGATTCGAAAACACCCTAGGGATGCATGCATTTCTAAGAACCCATCAGGTCGAGACGTACCATAGAATATGTCGAAATTTTATTTTTTTTGGAAATTCCATACAACATTTATTTGTCGTTTGTTACTTGTTTTTAAATTCAAAATTTATACCTTATAAAATTAGGGCATTTTCATTGTGATTTCCCGTAACAATTAATTTATTCGAGTGTTATTTCAAAACTAAATTGTATCACACTACATAGAAATTCAAAATTAACTAAGGCATGGAACGGGAAAGAGATTTATACTACTCAATTTCAAAACAACCTATAACATACATACAATATCATATAATCGAAATATGTACAATATCAAAATTTCTACAATATCATTTCTAAAAATAACATTGTCACTATAATATCATTCATGCATTTCATTCTAAAATTTTCTACAATATCAAATAATCAAAAAAGTTACAATATCAAAATTTCTACAAACATCAATAGCAATGTTTTTCAATATACAAAAAATTTCCAGTCAAAATTTCCCAATATACATAAATCGAAATTTCGATTTAACTCACAATTTCAATTTTTTTTGGTAAGAAATAAATATAATTTCAAATAAATCACAATATCACAATATCAATAAGATTAGAATATCACAATTTGAAATAAAAATAAATTCATGAAAATTTGGGGAAATATTCATCGAAATTAAACATAATAAACTGTAAATTGCTTACTAGAGTAAATATAAAAATTCATGTAAATAAACATAATAAACTATATATGTACAATATCAAAAATAAATTCTTCTAAATTAATAACAGTCATTGTTGTATGAGAAGTTTCAATCACCTTCCCGTTCCAATTACACGCAATGAATTGAAACCCGTTCCAATCACCTTCCCCGTGAAATGTGATCCCTTCCCCGTGAAATGATTCGACAGATGTGGGGCTGGGCTGTGCGTTTTTTTTTTTTTTTTTTTTTTTTTTATTGGTGGGGCTCTGCGATTTTTTTTTCCAGATGAAAAATGACGAAGTGAGGAGGAAGAAGGAGAACATACTATGTATTAGTGTTTTCAGATTCAACGAGCCCGTTGAAATTCAACGCCGTGTCACGATTTTTCACGGGGCGTTTTTTTTATTTTCCACGTGACCGTGTTAAAGTTCAACTTTTGGCTCCTCTTGAACTTCCGCGTTGAGAAATTCCACCAAGTTTCGCGGGAATTTAAATGAGTCCCATGGAAGTTTAAAAGGACTCTACAATGACCTGATTGTATAATTTCTTCTATAATGGAGATATTACGGAACTCCAAATATACCGGAAAACAGTCCCTTTTTTTTCGTTTAATCAACTCGTTTTTTTTTTTTTGGGTTATATACGTTCGCCCAGTTTAGAATTTTCCGGTTAGATAGAAACCTTTTCCTTACCTTCAAAAAAAAAAAAAAAAAACAGGGAAATTTGAACAAATAATGGTACAAAAAGAGGTTGGTTATGGATCTGTTATTCATTCAGTTCATTTCTTTTACCTAACTCATTTTCATCCACGGGTCACACTTGAGAAAACTTTCAAACACGCATGCTTCCCATCAACCCTTTAATTAAAATCTTCCCAAATTTTTTTATTTTATTTTTGCTTAAAGCGATATATTCTAATCCATTGATCCGATTATTTTAATTCATCCGTATCATACCATAGAAGTTTGGGCTCTTATTCGGGAATAAAACACACCAAGAGAATTGCTCAACATGACACCTCAGAGAAAAATCGAACTGATAACCTTCCTAAGTATTCTCAAGTCACTGCAATAACTTTTGCCCAAAACTAGTCAAGTTAACATTGTTTATTCCAAATAAAAAAATAAAAAAAAATAAAAAAAAAAAAAAAAAAACTAGTCAAGTTAACTTTCCTACTTCCAAATTTTAATAAATTAAGTAATTACTATGAGGTGTTACCCATTAACCAACAAAAATTGTCAAAAACAGTTAATTTAGCACCGTACTTTTTAAATAGTCATTCATGTCACTTTCTCATTAACTAATAAAAGTTTTTAAATTATTATATCCACCATTGTACAGTACTAATGCATTATAAATATATATATATATATATAAAAAACAATGGAAATTTCCAGAATCATAAAATACATTAATAAATCGTCTATTTCTAGACAATTTCTACTAGAACTACTTATACACATAATCGCAGACATAAAAAAAAAAAAAAAAAAAAAAAAAAAAAACATATAGCCTCACAAATTCACAAATTTTTTTTCTCACATAATACGAGTAGAATAATATATTTTCTACTTTATAATAATCTAGAAGAAAATTAAAAAAACATTAATAAAGATTCAAAGGGCCACTAAAGGATCTGATTCAAAAATATCTCCAAAATCTTGAAAAAGATCATCCGATGGCCAAGAAGACGATTCAAAGTCCAGCAACAAACACCCATTAATATCGGACTGACTGTTGATAATCATCGGACAACACTCTAAACTGCTACCTCCAATGAACCCGTCGTCGAATATTCCTGTTCCGGCGAATAACCCGGCGTCGAAATCCGATATCAGGTTTTCAAACCCGAACAACCCGCTTTCATGAATCGGATAGTCCGAAAAGTTCTCACAGCTTGATTTAACGACGGCGTTTTGGGAGGAGGTTGGAAAGGTCGATTCACCTTCCGCTTCCGCTTCCGCTTCCGTTTCTTCTTCCTTGACGAATCGCAAGACGGATTTTGGGGAACGCAGGTGGTTGTGGGATTCTTCTTCGCCGGAGTTGTAGCCGGAGGAAGTCGTTTCCGGCACCTGAGTTGACGCCTTTGACGTCGGGGGTGGGAAACCAAAGTTTGTGAGCGCGTCGTGTCCACGCAACTGAATAGCCGCGTGGTCATAAACCATAGCCGCCTCTTCGGCTGTGTCGTACGTGCCTAACCATAGCCGTACACCTCTCGCTGGATCTCTAATCTCAGCCGCCCATTTTCCCCAAGGCCGTTGTCTCACTCCCCGAAATTTCGTTACATTCTCTCCTCCTTCTCCTTTCAACTTCCCCGCCTCTCCAAGTCTCCCGGCGCCGGCGACTCCTACTTTCTTCTTCCCCTTCTGGCTAACATCTTTCTTCTCCGTCACCGCCGCCGCCGGAGACGGTTTTCTGGCAACGATACAGGAAGAAACCGGTGCAATACTCACTTCATTAATGAACCTTTTGACTCTCCGTCTTCTGCAAAACGGGTTCTCATCTTCATCGTCGGAGGAGTCAGTGGCGTCAGCATCAGTGTAAGAAATACGAACAACTTTAGGACCGGCTGAATTCATTTCCGGCGACTTTCTCACCCTGCCGACTGTCTGAGAGAAGGGTCTTGTAACAGTAGTATGCTTTCTGTGTTCAGTATACTTGACTCTTTTACCACTCGAAAAAGCTGGAAGAGTGTGATTTTCTTGTTGTTCCATATCTGTAAAGGAAAGAGAGAAAATCAGAAGTAGAGATATTTGTTGTGGTCAGATTCCCATTAAAAAGCAAAAAGGACTTTAGGTAAGAGGCATAGAATCTTGGAATAAAGAGAAAGATAAGGGTATGGAGAGACAATTTGGTGGGTTTAAGAAGAAAAAAAAAAGACAGGGGGTTTAAGGAGAGTAACAATTTGAGTGAGAAATCTGGTAAGAGAGAAAAACTAACAACCATATACTAAATTGCAAGAAAACACAAATGAAAGAAACAGAGTCACGCTCAAGAAAGAGAAATACACCGAAAATTGGGGGGAAAGGCAAAGAAAAAAAAAAAGAAAAAGAGGAAGAATATGTGCTCTGAAAATGGAGGAGAAAATGAAAAAGTGGAGGGAAATGGTTGGTTAGTTTTGCAGGGGAGCAGTAGAGGCGAAGGCGGGTGGAGAGTGGTTCAGTTACAGTGAGAGGAGGAAAGAGATGATAGGAAATCTTTTATAGGCTTTACCTTAATCCAAAACCCAGCCAAGTTGCTTTCAATTCATTTTATTTAATCTATGTATACATTAGTGCACAAGTATTCTACTACGGTATTCTTTTTTTCTTTATCTCTGTATGTATAATTATACTAGTACTACTATCTCAAACGTTCATTCAAAATTTATTGTATTGACTGTGAGACGGTTAATACGTTTGCTGAAAACAGATTTTTAAAATTTAAATCGAAAGACTAATCTTAATTTTATCTATACATGAATGTTTTTTCTTTTATAGAAAATTGAACCTGACATAGAGACCAAAGTTCGAGTCTCGTTTGAGACAAATGTGTGCGTGTGTAAAATCTTTTGTTTCTGGAAACAAAAATATCTTAAATGATTTAAATGTTGAATTTATAATGATTTTATGTTCATCTTTATTTTGGAAATGAATAAAAGTGACCCTTAGTATCTAATTTTGTGGTTATCAAATAAATCTGAATATAGCATGTTGGTCGGAAGGGAAGGGACTCCGGTCGCATAAACAAGAGGTCTCGAGTCGAGCCCTTATGGATGCAGTAAATCTTGTTGACAGAGGTCCCACCTTTAGCGTCAGACGGTACCTCGAATGATTAATCTCAGACAATTGTCTGGAGATACATTGCAAAATCAAAATAAATCTGATATAACTTTGAAGTCGTTTGTGTGTAAATTAGGTTGATAAGCGAGTAAATTAGCCTCCTCGGGATAGGGGTCCATGATGCTTTTATGCGTGTCTGCTGAACAAAAAAGATGTAAGAAGACCCGGAGTTGTTCTGTGGATAGCTATTTCAGGGTTAAAATCAGTTCATCGATAGATAATTTCTATAAACAATGAGTTCGGAAATGTAGATATGCATATATCGGGCATGATTTTGGCGTACCTTGTAAATGATGAGAGTGACACATTTATATTAGTGCTTCATCGTAGGATAATGCGTTATTGCACATTGAAGTAGTGGTCAAAGACATTATTACTCATTAAAGTAGTGGAGCGGATGTCACGGAACAGTTACTAGAGTAGATACTCATGATGTAATGTCTGTGTAATATCCAGAAACTCTGTTTAATTGGATGTAACCGTAAAAATGACTGGTGACGGCATGCATCATATCGGCTATAAGAGATCAAGAGTGACTTGCGTAAAGTCAGCTATAAGTGTCGACCAATAGACGTATAAAGGCAACTATGTCATGTTGGAGATATACCGTGCCGAAACCCAATTTTGTTTTCTCATGATGGGCTAAATGTAAATCTTAAACTACATCGGCTTATATGTTGACATAAACCTACGAGACTTAATGTGTGTCATGTGTACAATGACTGATACTTACCATTTCAATGTGACAATGTCAATCATTTACTTTATTTTAATTAATTAATAAATAGTGTAACTAGCTAATGTGTTTTGGTCCAAATTTTTTTCGCAGGGATGGATTATGGGAAGGGGAATAATTAAATTTGAGAGTTTTGCAAGAAAAATAAATAAATAAATAGAGAGATTCAGCTGGATATTTTTCAGCGAGCCGCCGCATCTCAAGGGTCAAGCTGTGCCGTCTATTGTGCACCTCATATCGAGTTTTTATTGGAAAAATCAGTATATATGCCAGATATATACTACTACTACTTTTTTGAGAATATACTACTACTACTAGTATTTTTTCGCTTTTACTATTTTTTTTAAGGAAGAAAAAAAAAATTCTGGTCTAAGAAAACGCATTAGTTTTGCATTTTAGGATTTCACGCCAATCACATTCCAAATAAAATTAACGACCTTCAACAAAAAAAAAAAATTAACGGCATGCCACATTTTAATATGATTGACGATGAATTAATGTGGTATGTTTAGATGTATATGTCATTTATTTCTTGTGATCTAACTTATTTTTTCTTATAACTTTTATGAGTGTATCTTTTAAGTTGGTAACTTGGTTAAACGTTTTAGCCTATTTAGGTCAATTTAGGATTATGATGAACTTGAGCAGTTATTTTATGAATTAAGTAGCACTGCTACATTTTAGTTCTAGAGCGCGTTACAACCACAATCTAAAGAATCCTTACTATTTCGTCCATATAGTTTCGTGGAAGATGTATATTGAGGGATATGCATCAGTGGTCCTGTAGACAAGGACTGTACGTACACTCTTTTTCGCACACAACAACTCAAGATTGTCACTACAGTACTCCCGTTTATTTACCATTGGGTTATGCCCCTGAAAGCGTTTACTCCTCACTTCAAGAACATACATTGTCTACCATAAGGGTGTAATCGAGCCGAGTCGAATCGATATTCTCTGGGACTCGAGCTCGACTCGACTAAAAAAATCGGGCTCGAGCTCGATTGTGTCTTAAAAAAACAAGATCGAACTCGACTCGCTAAGTATTCGATACAGCTCAACTCGGCTCGTAAGCTCGATTATTTTTCTAGAATTCATTTAATTTTTAATGAAATATGGAAAGATCGAGCTCGACTCGTCTAATACTCGACTCGAATAATATTTTTTTAACAATGAAAAATAATATTTTATAATAAATTTAATTAATTAAATAATTATTTAATCAAGCTCAATTAAGCTCGCGAGCTACTCGATTAATATATTTTAAAACTCGAGCTCGGCTTGGTTAATTATTCGAGTAGCTCGACTCGAACTCGAACTCGAACTCGAAAAAAAGCGAATCGAGTCGATCTTCTCATGAAATGAAAGATTTAAAGAGGTTTTACTTTACGAAATTCAACACATTTACTACTACTAAGTCTACTATGATTATTTATTTTAACATCACATAAATTAATTTCAAATAAAGTAATGAATTTAATTGAAAAGGGCAAAGCTATACAAGAAAAGCATCTACCATCATTACATCATGAATAGCATTTATAATCCAAGTCATGATGAAATTCATTGCAGAACAACGTCCTATAGTGAAGTTGGATATATAAACCCCACAATCCCCATGTCCCACGGAACGAGTGAAAAAAATTAATCAGGTAACCTAGTGGTTCAGAGTCATGGGCTGTTATTATTCTAAAAGACTAAAAGAAGTCATTTTTTTACGGGATTCGAATATTCTCACTCCAGCTTCCAGTCCAGCTGTTATTAACACACAAGAGATATTAGATGAATGCACATATAATTAAGCACAATAAACAGGCAAATTTAGACATATAAGCACAGTAAACACCCATATTTAGACAAATACGCACACAAGCATTGTTGTTTTTTCTTAAAACATGCGACAAGTTCGAATGAGAAATTTGGTGTATGTCAATATGTCATATTTAGAAAGTGAGTGTATTAATTAAGAAGTTGTATAACTAACTTTCCCGCTTGTGTTCAAAGATAGTTAGAATTCAGTTAATTGCAAATCGTTCCAGTTAATTCTAGCAGCCTTTTGTCTATTTAAAGAGATGCAATCACATTGTAAATCATCATGAGAGTTATTAATGATAATTCAGTTAGTTTTATTTCATGTTCTTTAATTTTTGTAAGTTTCCTCCTCGTTTTGTTCATCTCTCCTACATGGTCAATTGAGATTTGAGATTGATTTGTTTATTTTCTGAAACACTTGAGAGTTTATACGTTCGTTTGTTGATCGATCAAGTGTAACGCCCCGTTTCCGGACACCGAGTCCTTATCCGGAAGGAACGCTCGGCACAAATATTATCAAATAAATTCGATAATATATGTAAGTCTTACGTCACACATCAGAACTAAAACGACGCGGAAGACAAAACGACTCGGGAAAACAAAATATCGAACACACGGTTTTCAATGCTGCGAAAACTAAATCCAATAAAGAGAACTAAAACATCCTTACTCAATCCGAAAGAACTCAAACGGAACTAATCCAAAAGAAAGACAACATCGTTTGAACTTGAAACAACAACATTATTGAAGGAAAACAAAACTAAAGAGACTAGGTCTTCAAAAGTTCCATCTCACACATCTCCGTCAAAGAACTCATCATCATTAGCAACCTGTTCATCTTCTTTGGGGAAAGAGAAAGACAAAGAAAAAGTAACGGGGTAAGTACATAAGTACTTAGTAACGCGTAGAAGATCGCATAACGTCGGTCTCATAAAGAAATAAAAGCAATACCGTCTTTTATTAATTCATTCCGTTAATAACCCTAGCTAACTATCATATTATGTTCATAGCATAACATGTGGTTCCAAAGTTATCTAGCTTAGCTCAAGTTTGTTACTCATGAATAACAAGGGCACTACGCCTAGTAATAGGATGTACTAGGACAACTGGGTGCAACCTACTTAGAGACACGCTATAGTAGCCCCGGGAATATCTGAGTCCGATAGTGTGATGACCGGCAGAGTGTACCAGACGCTTTATCTAGCCAATCGATTGACCGGCGTGGGTACAGTCTACTTTGTCTGGTCAGAGAACACATCGCGATATTGTGCTATGCCTTACCAAGCACTGCATGATGTTTAAGATTATTAATCTAGCACATACGTTTGATTAGATGTTTAACTAGCCACCTAAGTTGATTCACATAAAAGGCTCACCTTTTAGTCTACTCCCTGTTCTTAAGACCACTAGACTCTAACAACCCTAACACATACACAGACATCGATAAACCCTAGCTTATCGAAGCACAAGGCAAATTCAAAGCTTTCGACGGTCCCACGCTTCATCTTTTTAAGGAATTCATATGGTGCCGGAACTAAACGCATCAAAAGCTACTTCAAGGCTTTGTCACATAAGGTTAAGTAGTAAAACATGATTATGAAGCCTGAAACCAAGCTGACACAATAAAACAGTAAAAACGGAATAAACAGGTCAAACGCCCGTTTGCCTCCATGTAAACGCCCGTTTGCCTTGAACAAACGTCCACAAATCCCCAAACGCCCGTTCGTGAAAATCAGCCACATCCTGTATTTAAACCAAACCCTCAAACGCCCGTCCAAAATACCCAAACGCTCGGTTGAGCTGCCGCTATTGCAAACGCCCGTTTGCCCTTGTGCAAACGCTCGTTTGCCTGGGTTTTTCCCAGAAATCTGCAACTGCGTAAACGCGATTTCCAACCCGATTCCGCCCCAAACTCCAACATAAACAGGTTACAAACAATGCAAATAACATACAAATTGCTCTATAACCTTACGACACCTTAGTCATACGATAAGAACACCACGTTACCTTAAATTGCGTGGTACAACGATCCAAAGCTTCAACCCGTCAAAAGTTTAACCTTTAACTCCAAACCTATAAACGATCAATCCAAAGACGATTACTACGATGTTTAAACTCGTAAAAACGCAGCGACTTAACGATGATGAATAAAAACCTAGTATCAAGAACGATGAGGAAAAACTTACGTTAATCGATTTAGGGATTGTTGATATCAAAACGATCCTCGTGTCGCGGTGATCCTTTCTCTCTTGAGATGTCTGCGTTTTTTATCAACGGATTAGCCTAGAGATTCGAAAGCCTCTTCTCTCCCTTTTTCTCAAAACTTGCGCCTCTCTTCAGATTATTTTTTTTTACGTAAAACAACAACTAGGTTAAATTTAGTATTAGTTTTCCTTTTATAATCCCCATTTAATTAATAAAATCCTGAAATATACTAATTCCTTTAATTTCCTTCCTTTTCTTTAATTCCATTAATTAAATAACATAATATTCTGATTTTTGCTAAAGGACCGAATTGTCCTTTTTATAAAATCGGGATATTACATCAAGTTTTGATCATTTGGTATTGAATTTCTGCATTGTATTAGAACATTGCTCAATGTTGTGTGCATTCAGATCGAGTTGTGTTCATTCAATTGATCGAATCTAAGTTTCTTGATGTTCTACTGGAAAATGGCATGTTCGAGTGGAAATCGGAGGAATTAATGCAGCTGGATCTAGGCACCTAATGTTTCAAAATTCAGAGGACGACAAATAAACCCAGCCAGTTCTTTTTGCCTCCATCCAAATAAAAATCCTTCACTGTTTTTTGGTTTCACCTGCACTTGAAAATCCTTCATTTGTTTTAATCTATGATGTTAGAATCCAAGAATAAACTAGGCTTCATTGATGGAACCATTGAAAATCCAAGGCCAGGTGATGAATTGTATAGAATCTAATTAGAGTCACCGTAACACAATAGTTATGGCCTTGAAATATGTTATACCAGATATAGCACCGAGTATTCTTTGGATCAAAATTGCTAGAGAAATTTGGTTAGATCTTCTAGGTATATACTTCGATGTAGAATATTTTAGAGTACCTAAATTGAATTATATCCATCTCAAAAAAAAAAAATGTCTATCAATGTTAGGAACTTGAGAAAAAAAGAATCCAAATAAATAAACTTACATTTTGTCATGCACCAAATGCCTTTAGTAGTTCACATATCAATTTCTTGTGGTGCTAACGGAAGGGAATAAATTCCTATACGTACATGTGCCTTTTTTTTTATCACTCATGTTAAAAACACAATAGCATGACTTTTTCTTCTTCTTCATATTATAATTAAATTTCATTCGGAATAGTGAGGAGTTTATGGGGTTTTTATTATAATTTAATTTATTTTGGTATATTGAGGAGTCTATGGGATAAATAGGTAGCATTGTTGTTAGAGCAATTTAGCTTTCGTGTTAAACATAACTGCTCTATCTGGCAACATAGTAAACAGAGGTGTCATGTTATTGACAGACCAATTTGTTCTGGCACTATCAAAATTATTCCGTTAATAGCTCTAGCCGTGGATCAATATGAGAGTGTTGGTGATTATACGACACGTATGAACAAAATAGGATAATGATATGTGTATTATGTATTTAGCCAAAACATTTATATTGGTTGTTGTAAATGATATAATTGTTGTAAAAACATTATAATAATATTTTTTTTTAAAATATGACACATTATATAAGTATGTATATCAGTTATAAAATACAACTTTTAAATATTGTTAATCACTTAAACTCGAAACGACTGAAATAAATACTCCCTCTGTCACTGAATATATTAGTCATTGTACCTTCTTCTTCTTTTTCTCGGTATGTGTATATATACATTACCAATGAAGTATTTATTATTTTTTTCTTCATCTTACCCTAATTTATAAACAATTCAACTACTTTTAAATATTTTATAATCATTCTATTAATGATAGTCAAATGATATTTTAGACATTTCCTAATTTATGACATTTAACCATTTATTAATGTTTTTTAAAACACTCAAAATATTTTTATTTTCCTTCAAGAAAAAAAAAATATTTTTATTTTAGGACGGAGGGAATGAAAAATAAAAGTTATATTCCTTATGGGATAGCATTGAGATATTAGTAACGTGATAATGTACATTCGTCCAAGTAATTTCTTGAACAAAACTTGAGAAAATAAGAAATCAGGTCTCTATAAAAAGGTGTCATATACCAAATTCCATTCGGTTTTTTACGATTTTCTCGAATCGAATCAGAAGTTACGGTTTTGATATTTTCTCGAATCGAATCGAATTGGTCATTTTTTCAATTAGATCAACCAATATAGTCCGGTTCGATTCGGTTTTGCTTTTATTGTATTTTATTTACCATAAAATTTTGATTTTTTTCTTCTAAAAATGAGACAAACACCATTATTGGCACCATAAGCGGTGTGGGTCGTTGTAACGACAATTTCAGCGCCGCTTTCAAATTTTCACGATCAAAGGATGAAGAATATTAGAAGAAGCAAGAATATCAGGTGAGCTCAAACGGCGGTTATCGACGGTTGGGAAGCAATTTAGGTTTAGGTTTAGGTAAAAGCGGCGTAAGATAAGGTTTAGAAATTTAGGGTTGTGTGTGGGGTTTTATAAGAGTAAATGAAAGTGAACAAATTAAATTTTTTATATATATATAATTAAAAATGAAGTATAACCGGTTCGGTTCGGGTCATACCGGTTTTTATGGATAAAACCGAAAACTGAATTGGATTTCCGGTTCGGTTTTTCTTCAATGAAAAAACCGATTGGAAAACCACGGTTCATCATTTTCCGGTCCGGTTTAATCCGGTTCAGTCGGTCAGTCCAGTTTTCCAATTTCGTTGTACACCCCTATCTCTCTATGCATCCAATTTTTTTTCAGCTTGTATTAGACTTGATATTTTTTTTAGGTAGCATATGTAAATTTCGTTTTAGGTCAGCCCGTGTAAATTTACACTGGTTAAACTACACGTCACGTGAGAATTGAATTGAGAAATTTTCACCGTCTGATGATCAGCACGTGCAAATTTACACCTTCTAGTGACCAGCCCGTGTAAATTTTCACCCGGTGATCAACTCGTGCAAATTTCAACCTTTTGTTTCAGCTCGTGCAAATTTGATCACCAGAAGGTGTAAATTTGTTCGGGCTGATCACCAGAATATGGAAATTTCTAGTATTCAATTCTCTTGTGGCGTGTATTGAGCCCGTGCAAATTTATACCTTCTGGTAACCATCCCGTGCAAATTTCCACCAGGTGATCAACTTGTGCATATTTCCACCCTTTGTGTCAACTCGTGCAAATTTGCACGGTCTAATCACCAGAAGGTGTAAATTTGCATAGGTTAATCACGAGAATGTGGAAATTTCTAGTATTATATTCTCTTGTGGTGCGTATTGAGCCCGTGAAAATTTGCACCAGCTTGCTAAAAACTTGCAAATTTGCATATGCTACATGAAAAAAACAAGTCAGGTCTGACAAAACTTGAAAAGAAAAAAAATCAGGTCTCTATAGGGACCCGATTTCCTATTTTCTCTCTTACTTCTGCTGAAACAGAGAATGATAAATAAAAGTCCTAAGTCAATGATAGACATACCGACTAAAAAAAACCCCAATTGTGCATAACACTTTGGCAAAAAAGTGTGCATAATAGTGGGTCTTTGAGAGAAAAGAGCAAATCTAACTCTGTAGGGGTCCGTATTTTTTTAAGACCCCGTGTAAATTTCAACAGTCTAGGGAAATTTCCACGTTATGGTGTTAGCATGTGGAATTTTAATGGGCCGAGACCAAAACCTTGAAATTTGCAAGTTCTCGTCCATTTTTATCTCTACAACTCTTCTTTCACATTTAATAATACACCCTCTTCATCCAGTTTATCATTGAGGGGAGGAGATGCAAGCCAAAAAGTTGACTACATATCCAAGGTGGCATTGATTGGTGACTCTGATGTCGGAAAGTCACAAATTCTTTCTCGTTTTTCCCGGAATGAGTTCAGCTTGGATTCTAAAGCTACCATTTGAGTTGAATTCTAGACTAGCTAGGACGCTTCTTATTATTCAGGATAAGCTTGTCAAAACAATAAATACAAACAAACAAAAAAATTAAACCAAAACGTGGAAATTAGTAGGTTTTGGTCTTAACCCGTTGAAATTTCCACGGGCTAAGACCAAAATCTACAAATTTCTACCTTCTAACAAAGAATTTAGCAAAAAATGCATTTCCAAGGGCCGTCTTTTCAGCACGTGGAAATTTTCATGTTTTCAACCTAGCCTGTTTCCTTGGGAAATTTAAAAAAAATGTTAGATCTTACATGACCTAAAAAAAATACGTACCCCAAAATAGGCCTGATTTGCTATTTTCTCGAATTAAGAAGGGCCATGGCGGCTCCAAGATATTTATGACACGGATCAGGGATCGAAAACGATATACCGTATTACAAATATCCAAGTAAATATATGGATCAATGGTCAAATTTTAAAAAATTTAATGGGTTAGTTACTACCTATTAATGGATACAATTTTCAAAAATTGAAAAAAAAAATACAAGTACATAGAAAAAAAAAAAAATTCTTTTATTTTGGGGGTCTGGTGACCCTTTTTCTTGTGAAAGGAGCCTCCAGTGAGAAGGGCAATAGTTATTGTTAGCTAACAAGTATAATAATTAGAAATCGTAAATGTTAATTGCTATACTTGTTAGCTATTGTTGTACTAAGCAATCCATTTCAATGAAAAAAAAAATTTTAAGACACTTGAGTATCTTGAATTAATGCCCAAAATTTATAATTAAGAGTTTTTGAATCTTTAAAATAAAATAAAAAAATTGCGGGTTATCATAAAAAAAAAAAATCGTGAGTCGGTGGGCCCACGGCTAAGTCAAGGGCTAGGCTATAACGGTAGGCTCACCAACTGAGCGGTGACATTGACACCAAACAAATTTACAAAGCTCTGAATATGGGAAATTCTTCCATAAGTACTCAATTTGTATCGTAGATACACGTGGATAAATCTGGATCACACAGTTTCATACTTCATTTTACACTTTTTTTTTATCAAACCCTAAAAAATGTACGCGAATCTGAAAACCTTTTTTTTCTTCCAAAAAAAGTCATCTTTTCGTGGTCTGACCATTCCGTCTTCGCAGTTGACCATCCACACATGGATCAAAATGTTTTGGAACAGTAATTATTGCTTTATATTGTGATTTCTTTGTAAGTCGGTCTACCCTTTTCGATCTCTTCGCCTTTTCATCAAAAGTTGTAATTTTTAGCTAACTTAATCATAGATCTCTACTTTTTTTTGGTGATCTTTCGTTTCCAACACTTTTTTCCCCTAACTTTGTGAATCGGTTGGAATCCATTAGAGGTAAAAGTTATATTATTGAAGGACTATATTAATTTTATGATTTGAATTTAGCACTTAATTTTATGCAAGGACTTATTTAATTTACGTATTTTCAAATTAATACTTTACGGCCATTACTGGGAAAAGTTGGAGCGATTTTGTAGAAATTTTGGAAGCCGGAACTACCGAATCAACAGCAGGACCACCAATTCAGCAGCATTGATGCCAAGACTGTTAGGTGTGGTGCTCGAAATACAATTTCTGTAATTGTTTTTGATAGGATTTATAATTCATCCTAATATTTGCATTTATGCTTATATTAATACACTGCTGAAAAACCCTAAGTATATCGGTATGTAATCACATAACTCAGTGTATGGCATATACACGAGGATTGAGTTAGTGATGATATGCATAAAACTAGTTAGTCTGTGGTGAATTTAATCAGAGTATGGATCTCATGATTAATATACCAATAATGCGCCCAGAACACTTAACGGTGTGACCGTCTTATCCGGACCGTCGGTATAGGGTACCTAGTGGGGCATTAATATATGATGTCTATCATATAGGACTGGACCGATTTGATTTGAGTTCTCGATATAATTCCGTGATCGAGAATTATTATCGAATCACAAGATGATCATATATAGATTAATCTCAATCCTGATGTGATCACAGTCTACTGTTTGGTTCCAAGTAGGGTTTGATGTGTTAGTTAAGGATCACTTGGACACATGTGATCTGAACATTTCTCGTTGGCTCTATTCTGGAATGAGTGAGTAGTCTGTGACTTCACAGATATGGAATACATTCCTTCTTGCGGGAAGTAGACAGACAGTTCTCTCATTTGTTAATCCGAGAAACTAATCGATGGGCCCAGTTCATATTATATTAGTTATGAACTAATTGATCACTAGGGGGTTAATGGTAAATAATGATAAGATGTTTTGAGAAGGGTTTACGGAAATATCCCGAATCAAAACGAACAGTCTAGGGAGGATTTATCCGTATGTAATGCTTATATCAATGGACGTTTTTACTCAATGATTAGAGTGTAAGTATATATCTATAATCGATAGAGTTCAGTTTCGGGTTTATGATGGCGTAATCCCGGAATTAATAGATTGAATAAGAATTGTTCTGTTCGATGAATAATTTTATTTAATTTATTATAGCTACTCACTTATAGTCCAGGTGGTCCTCGCGATGTGGCTCCTAACATGCATATGTTTCTTGACGTTGGGCCTCAATAATAATAAAGTAGTTGGACTATTTAATTGATGTGCGAATAATTATTTATTGGACTAAATAATTAAATACATGAAAAAGACATTTTCGTTGACTCGGCCCATTATGTGAAATTTCGTGTGCTAGCCTTATTTGACTAGGGTTGGCGTGTTGTGACATGTTGTAATTAGAGAGCTTGGATAATTACATGTCATGTGATTAATTGTTTATTTGTTAAATAATTAATTAAGGAAAATATATTAGATTGATCCTTAAATATTCTAGATTTACTCTAGATTATTCTAGGAGTATCTTTTATGGAAAATGATTATTAATATAATTGATTTTGTATTAATTATTAAATCGTTGGAGGACAATGATTTCTTTCCTATATAAAGAGAGTTCTCCTAAGCATTTTCTCTCATCTATATACACGCATACATACACACAAAATAAGCTTGGAATTTTCGGCCAAGCTCAGGGTTTAGAGTTGGGAAAATCTTCGGGATTTTCCGGTTAGCATATCGAGGAGGTCAAGCATCAAGGATCAACATCCACCGGTTGTTGCTTAGAGATACACATCGGAAAACTGTGGCATCTCAACTATTTGGATCTCGGCTTCTCAATCTTTGGATCTAATCTTTTGATTGGTAAATAGATCTAACATTCTTGTAGTTTAGATCTATTTATTTTATATGCTTTAATTTATGTTGATCGTGATCCTTGTTATTCCGCTGCGTAATCGGGCGGATCTAGATCCGTCCGGCGATATTACATCCAACAAAGGCTAGAGCTATAACGGTCAAGGGCTAGAGCTATAACGGTAGGCTCACCAACTGAGCGGTGACATTGACACCAAACAAATTTACAAAGCTTTGATTACGGGATATTCTTCCATAAGTACTCAATTTGCACCGTAGATACACGTGGATAAATCTGGATCACGCAGTTTCATACTTCATATTACACTTTTTTTTATCAAACCCTAAAAAATGTACGCGAATCTAAAAACTTTTTATTCTTCCAAAAAAAGTCATCTTTTCGTGGTCTGACCATTCTGTCTTCGCAGTTGACCATCCACACATGGATCAAAATGTTTTGGAACAGTAATTATTGCTTTATATGTGATTTCTTTGTAAGTCGGTCTGCCCTTTTCGATCTCTTCGCCTCTTCATCAAAAGTTGTAATTTTTAGCTAACTTAATCGTAGATCTCTATTTTTTTTTTTGGTGATCTTTCGTTTCCAACACTTTTTTCCCCTAACTTTGTGAAACAGTTGGAATCCGTTAGAGGTAAAAGTTATATTATTGAAGGACTATATTAATTTTATGATTTGAATTTAGCACTTAATTTTATGCAAGGACTTATTTAATTTACGTATTTTCAAATTAATACTTTACGGCCATTACTGGGAAAAGTTGGAGCGATTTTGTAGAAATTTTGGAAGCCGGAACTACCGAATCAACGGCAGGACCACCAATTCAGCAGCATTGATGCCAAGACGACGGTCCAACTGCCGATTCAGCCCTTCAGTTTCTTTTGCAGATTTTAGAATTTTACATAGTATAAAGTATATTGTCCTTTAGAGTCCAATCAGCATTTATTTTTACGGCATACAAGTTATTATTTTATTAAAATTTATGTCATGTAGTGAGTTTTAGATGTCTGATAGGATCATCTGCATTACGCATCATTTTTACAATTGAGTATTTGTTTTAAGGACACATATGACCACACACGCACACAAATCATCATGACCATGTTTCTTGAGCACATATGATTTTTCACCGTAATTAGCGGACAATTCATACCATTAAATCCAGATTCGTATTTCTAGAAGCAACCCATAATCATCTTACATAGCATAACACATTATCTAATATGCACATAATCCAGAAACGGCTTCCAGCAAAGCCTGGAGAGCTTGCCTAGGCGGGGCAACCCCTCGCCTCATCTAGCCTCCCGAAACTCAGTTGGCAGCGCACTATCTGACTTAACAGCACTACAACACAAATTCAACAAGCTTCGCACAAAAATTACCTGACACAACAAACTATGAATTTCATTCCACATACGTATTACCACCATTAACACATAGATTTACAATTTGCAACAACACCACCACGATCTCGAAGTCTGGTTGCATGCTAAAAATAAAAGAAAGCCTAGTACAATCGATAAAATCATCCTTACCTGATCGATGCTATTTCTTCCTATGCGAGAAAGCTTGTTAAACCTCACTGGATCCCAAAGCTCGCAAAAAAGTTCCGTTTCCGTTCAGTATCACTCCGAAAAACACATAAAAATTGCAATCGAACTGAGAACTGCTACAGAAAACGAAAGTCAATGGAGCACCAAACTGTTTTTGGCTTCGTTGGGCTTGCCTAAGAGGGGAGGTGTCTCGCCTCAGCTGGCCGCTCGAAAGCGGAAGTTAAAACTTTTTTGCCAAAAACTGACCTTTAGGTTACATATGAGTCTATTTATATGTTTTTTCTTATTATATAGCCGGCGGGAAGGCTCTTAAATTTTATTTAAAAGTTAAGGTTATCACACTAACGAATAATTGTTATTTCATTTCGTTGAACTACCATCTCTCCCGTATGAGTCTATATATATATATTTTTCTAAGATATAGCTGGCGGGAAGCTCTTAAATTTTATTTTAAAAGTTACGGATGAATAATTGTTATTTCATTTTGTTGAATTACCATCTCTCCCAATTTTTAAGATATAGCCGGTGGGAAGTCCCTTAAATTTTATTTTAAAAGTTACGGATGAATAATTGTTAGTTCATTTTGTTAGACTACTATCTCTCTAAAAAAAATCTAAGCTAATGGGAGTTAGATAATTAACAAAATATTTCAATACGCCACCCTCAAGTATAGCATATAAGAGAGGAGAGAGGTCCGTGTGAGCCTATAAGAAAGAAGATATGACCAACACTTGTATGTATAGTTTTTTTTTGTTTTTTTGTTTGGAAATTTGTGCTTGGAGCGCCCTTAAGCGTGGCCTATAGGAGCGGAGAGAGACCGTGTGAGCCTATAAGAAAGAAAACTGGCTCGACACTTATAGTCTCAACAGCCTATAAAAATCATTAAGCGGTCCTCGTATTCCTACTTTTATGACATAACCTTTTTTTTACATAACTTAAAATTGAACTAAATTAATTACCTATTTAGAGTACAATTAGTGATTCAATTTTAACCCCTAGCTGTGTAACAATCAAAGGAAAAAACACACACTAGTGATTGTGTATTTTATTTATTTTTATATATTTATTTTGCCAAGAATGATTGTGTAATTTTTTTTTAAAGGGTGTTTCCACTAAATTGACAGCCACATGAGTCGTAGTAACTAACAGTCCAGAACTTTGCTGTCAAACTTTGTTGTTGCCAATATTTGTGGAAAAGTAACGTTATCGTCATCGGATTTGAAAATACTACGGTCCGGTCAGTATAAAAAGCTGGACCGTCTAATTTATTATTGGATCAAGATTGAAATATTAAGAACCGTTAGATTGATGTGATGTATTATTAATTATTATGTACCATCAACTTAAAAAAAAAAGCGTCTAAAATTTTTAGAGCAATTGCACAATTTTTTTTTTTTGGGATCGATCGACCAAACTTCAATCGGAAACTGTTTGGCATAAATTTACAGAAGAAAACCATGAAATCCCCAATTTTACTTCTTTAACCGAAAAGCCCTAACTCAACAATCTAGCACCCTGCTTCTTTCACGCTACACCCAAAGTCTCTTGGTCCCTTCCCTTTTCAACCCACTTCGATTCTCCTTCTCATATGCTTCCCCTTCACATATCTCAGTTCAAGAGTGATCTAAAAAATTTCATAGAAGAAAAACTCTACCAGTTTGAAGGAGATGAATACAAAACAATAAGGAATAAGGATGTGTTGAAATGTAAACTTGATTTTGAGCCTTAATTTCTCAAAGAGTCCAAAATTAAATAGGCCTTAAGGTCCAAGTTCTAGAAACTTGTATGAGTCAATCTAGAATTATGTTGTAGGATGTACTTGTGTGGAGAATTCTAGAGAGTTAATAAATTATCTTGTATGGAAGACACTGAATAAGGTAGTAAAAGGAATAAGGTGGAAGACTTCTGTAAAACAATCCTAGTTGAAGACTAGTACTAGAAATAGGACCCAAGCCATAGTGTTTGTATCAAGCAAAAAATCAAGAAGTTTTGAAGTAATAAAAGAAGTCTCTTCCATCAAATCTTCCTACCATCTTCCACTCTCAAATACTTCTCCATTAATAATATCTCATTCCAACAAAGTGGTATCAGAGAAAGGTTCGTGATCATATCAAGAAATGGCTAGCAGCGGCATGGTTCCCTTTCAAGTCCCGATGCTCAACAAAATCAATTATGATAATTGGAGCATCAAGATGAAGGCCCTTCTTGGATCACAAGATGTATGGGAGATAGTAGAAAGGCTACGATGAGCCGAATAATGAAAGTGGTTTATCTCAAACTCGTAAGGATAGTTTGAGAGACTCAAGAAAGAGAGACAAGAAAGCTCTCTACCTCATTTATCAAGGGTTGGATGAGGATGCTTTTGAAAAGATATCGGAAGCAAAGATCGCCAAAGAGGCATGGGAGAAGCTTCAAACTTCCTATAAAGGCGCAAGATCCAAATAAGAAAGTACGCCTTCAAACCTTAAGAGTCGAGTTCAAGCTTTGCATATGAAAGAAGGAGAAGTCATCTCCGACTATTTCTCTGTAGTATTAACCATTACTAATCAACTAAAGAGGAATGGTGAAAAGCTCGATGACGTAAAGATCATGGAAAAGATTCTTCGATCGCTAAATCCCAAGTTCGAGCATATTGTTGCTATCATCGAAGAAACTAAGGACTTGGAAGCCATGACTATAGAACAACTCTTGGGTTCCTTACAAGCTTATGAAGAAAAAAGAAAAGAAAAAGGAAGAGATTGTGGAACAACTCTTCAAGACTCAAGTTAATCCAAGAAAGGAAACAAACAATCATAATGAAAGTCAACACATTCGCCACCAGGGGATATTGTAGAGGCCGCGGTCGAGGACGCGAGGACGTGGACAAGGATATGGACAACGCCGACAATCGATTGACGACGACAACGACAATTTTCAAAGGAGGGAACTCCATCACGAGGACGTGGAAGAGGCAACTCAAGATCAAGGAATGATAAGTCATATGTGAAGTGTTATAATTGTGAAAAACCTGGTCACTATGCCTCCGAATGTAGAGCTCCTAAAATTAATAGAGTTGAAGAAAAGGCTAATTATGTTGAAGAAAGAAATCAAGAAGATGGTACTCTACTTCTAGCTTACAAAGGCCATGAAATTGGAGAAGGATGGTACTTGGATACCGGTGCAAGCAATCATATGTGTGGGAGAAAAAGCATGTTCGTGGAACTTGATGAATCCGTGAATGGGAATGTATCCTTTGGAGATGACTCTAAAATAGCAGTGAAAGGCAAAGGTAAAATTCTTATCCGATTGAAGAATGGACAACATCAATTCATCTCCAATGTCTATTATGTCCCAAACATGAAGAGCAACATCTTGAGTCTTGGGCAACTTTTGGAGAAAGGTTATGATATTCACTTAAGAGATAATAACCTTTCTATACGAGACAAAGCAGACAACTTAATTGCTAAGGTGCCGATGACAAGGAATAGGATGTTTGTGATAAACATTCAAAACGATGTTGCAAAGTGTCTCAAGGCATGCTACAAAGATGCATCTTGGCTTTGGCATCTTCGATATGGGCATCTCAATTTTGGAGGTTCAGAGTTGCTCTCCAAAAAGTGAGAGATGGTGAGAGGATTACCCAAAGATTCATCATCCCGATCAAGTATGTGAAGGGTGTCTACTTGGAAAACAATTTAGGAAAAGTTTTCCAAAGGAATCCACTTCAAGAGCTCAAAAGCCACTAGAACTCATACATACAGACGTGTGTGGTCCAATCAAACCAAGCTCTCTTGGTAAGAGTAACTATTTCCTCCTCTTCATCGATGATTTTTCAAGAAAAACATGGGTGTATTTCTTGAAGCAAAAATCGAGGTCTTTGAGATGTTTAAGAAATTTAAAGTCGCCGTGGAAAAGAGAGTGGCCTGAGATCAAAGCCTTGAGATCTGATCGGGAGGAGAATTCACCTCAAATGAATTTCAAGAGTTTTGTAGTGCAAATGGAATACGCCGCCATTGACGGTTCCAAGGTCCCCCCAAACAAAATGGAGTCGCCGAAAGAAAGAATAGAACAATCCTTGATATGGCGAGAGTATGCTCAAAAGCAAGAGACTTCCAAAGGAGCTCAGGCAGAGGTCACTTGCATCTGCAGTGTACTTGTCAAATCGGTCACCAACAAGAAGTGTATGGGGCAAGACACCACAAGAAGCATGGAGTGGGAGGAAGCCTGGAGTCTCTCATCTACGAGTTTTCGGGAGCATAGCCCATGTTCACATACCTGACGAGCATAGAAGAAAGTTGGATGATAAAAGCGAGAAGTATATTTTTTTGGTGGTTACGACTCCAACACCAAAGGATACAAGCTTTACAATCCGAATACTAGAAAAACAATCATTAGTCGAGATGTTATATTTAATGAAGAAGGAGAATGGGATTGGGAGACATGTGAGGATGACTATAACTTCTTCCCTTACATTGACGAGGACGACATGGAGCAACCAAGAGAGAGCCCACTACCCCTCCAAACCTTCACCAGCTGCAACTACCCAAGAAGACGTATTGTCATCAAATGAAAGCTCGAAGAAAGAACTCCACGCTTTAGAGTCTACAAGAAATATATGAGGTAACAGAAAACCAAAATGATCTTACCTTATTTTGCCTTTTTCTTTATTGTGAGCCAATGGACTTTGAAGAGGTCATGAGGAGCCAAAACTGGAAAGACGCAATGGATGAAGAAATAAAGGCAATTAAGAAGAATGATACTTGGGAGTTAGCTACACTTCCAAAAGGTCACAAGGCGATCGGTGTGAAGTGGGTATATAAAACAAAGAAAAATGCCAACGGAGAAGTTGAAAGATATAAGGCGAGATTAGTGGCAAAAGGGTATAGTCAAAGAGCTGGCATCGACTACGAAGAGGTTTTTGCTCCCGTTGCTCGACTAGAAACTGTAAGACTAATCATTTCTTTGGCAGCTCAAAATAGGTGGAAAATACATCAGATGGATGTAAAATCTGCCTTCTTAAATGGGATTCTTGAAGAAGAAGTGTATATTCAAAGAACCACCCGGTTACTGAAATTGAGGAAGTGAAGACAAAGTTTTGAAGTTAAGGAAGGCACTTTATGGGCTAAAACAGGCTCCTCGAGCATGGAATAGCCGCATAGACAAGTATTTTCAAGAGAAAAGCTTTAAGAAGTGCCTATACGAGCATGCTCTCTATGTTAAAAGAAAAGGCGAAAACATTCTAATAGTTTGCCTATATGTGGACGATCTGATCTTCACCGGCAACAATCCGAAAATGATTGAGGAGTTAAAGAAGGATATGGCCAAAGAATTTGAGATGACAGATATTGGACTAATGGCATATTATCTTGGCATTGAAGTAAAACAAGAGGATCATGGAATCTTCATCTCACAAGAAGGATACACAAGAGAGATTCTCAAAAGGTTCAAAATGGAAAATTGCAAGCCGATAAGAAGTATACCGATAGAGTGTGGAATCAAGTTGTCAAAATACGACAAATCGTAGAGAATAGACCCAACACTCTTTAAGAGCATGGTTGGAAGTTTACGGTACTGACTTGTACAAGACCCGACATTCTCTATGCGCAGCTTGGAGTAATCAATCGTTACATGGAGAATCCAACAATAACTCAACTGAAAAGTGCAAAGAGAATTCTCCGGTATCTCAAAGGAACGATAGATTATGGATTATACTATTCGGTTTCGCATAAGTACAAGCTTGTGGGTTACAATGATAGTGATTGGGCCGAGAGATGTGGATGACCGTAAGAGTACAACCGGCCGCATTCTATATGGGAGACACCACTTTCACATGGATGTCAAAGAAACAACCGATAGTCACCCTTTCTTCATGTGAAGCGTAATATGTAAATGCTACCTCATGTGTTTTGTCATGCGCACTCTACGAAATCATAAAGGAGTTGGGGTTGGCACAAGAAGATCCAACTACTATTCGCGTGGATAACAAGTCACTATAGCTTTGGCCAAAAACCCACCCCATCATGATCGAAGTAAGCATATTGATACGCCGCTATCACTACATAAGGAGTGCATTGCAAGAAAGAATGTGCAAGTGGAGTATGTGAAGACACATGATCAGGTGGCAGACATCTTCACAAAACCACTTAAGCAAGAAGTCTTTGTGAAGATGAGAAACTTGATTGGAGTAAAGAAAAATCAAGTTTAAGAGGGGGTGTTGAAATGTAAACTTGATTTTGAGCCTTAATTTCTCAAAGAGTCCAAAATTAAATAGGCCTTAAGGTCCAAGTTCTAGAAACTTGTATGAGTCAATCTAGAATTATGTTGTAGGATGTACTTGTGTGGAGAATTCTAGAGAGTTAATAAATTATCTTGTATGGAAGACACTAGAATAAGGTAGTAAAGGAATAAGGTGGAAGACTCTAGAAACAATCCTAGTTGAAGACTAGTACTAGAAATAGGACCCAAGCCATAGTGTTTGTATCAAGCAAAAAATCAAGAAGTTTTGAAGTAATAAAAGAAGTCTCTTCCATCAAATCTTCCTACCATCTTCCACTCTCAAATACTTCTCCATTAATAATATCTCATTCCAACAGGATGGAGCTTTTCTTTATGCTACTTGGAGGAGAAGTGGTGTGGAGGGTGTTCAATGTAGGGATAGGAGGTTGGTGGAGGAAATGAGTTTGCAGACGGAAGAAGATGGAAATGCCGGAAAAATAAAGACCATTTTATCATTGGAGACCAAGGATATACATCAACACAAGTGATTGAAATGTAAGAAAAACAAAAAAAAATTCAAAACAAAAAGAAAATTTGTTCGGTTAATTTTTTATTTTAAGGCAAAATAATTTACAGGTTTATAAAGGTTAAAATATTTGATTATGTGTGTTATTGTACACATTAGTTATGGTGTACTAAAAAAATGATCCAACGCATAGAATTATTTATATATGTTTTCAACGATAAAGATCAAAAACTAGACCATCCCTTTAAATTTAAACACGGGACTGTATCCGCTCTCCATGCAATTTGTCATACCATTTTTTGTAGGGACAATATACATATAAAGATAGTAAAACAGAATCAGAGATAATGGATTTGTTATTCTCACACCAATCTATCTCCATGCACACACTTTCACAGGTGTACACAATAAGACATTACTAAAACTACCTTTACATAACAAAATATAAAACAATCAATTATTTAACTCCCCCTCTCAAGCTAAATGCCCCAGGCAACACATTTAGTTTGCTTCTGAAATTGTTGAACTGATTCACAGGCAATGCCTTAGTAAACACATCAGCTATTTGTGATTCTGAAGGAATATAACTCACAGCCAACTCTTTGTTCATGATCTTGTCTCTGATGAAGTGCACATCCACTTCAATGTGCTTGGTCCTGGCATGGTAGACAGGATTCTGAGCCAAGGAACCAGCACCTAAGCTATCACACCAAGCCACTGGTGTTCTAAGCATCTTAACTTTCATCTCCTTCAGAAGTTGTCCAATCCATGTTATTTCTGTTGATAAATTTGCCAAAGACCTGTACTCAGACTCTGTACTTGATCTAGACACCACTGATTTTTTCTTAGAGCACCATGAAACTAGAGATGATCCAAGATAGACACAATACCTTGTGACAGGTTTCCTATCTGAAGGAAAACATGTCCAATCAGCAACAGAAAATCCTTGTAAGGATACAACACCACTTACTGGAAAGAATAACCTGTAATGTAAAGTTCCCTTAACAAATCTCAGGAGTTTTTTTAATGTTGTCCAGTGATCCACAGTGGGAGTTTGCATGAACTGGCTTAGATAATTCACTGAATATGATATATCTGGTCTGGTGGAGGTGAGAAATTGCAGACCTCCAATAGCACTCCTATAGATAAGGGGATTTTCCATCAACTCACCTTGATTAGGACTCAGATGATTACCAACAGACATAGGAATATTATAAGCCTTTATGTTCTCCATGTTCAATCTTTTAAGAAGTTGGCCAGCATAATGCTCTTGTGAAAGCATTAGTCCTTCAGAGTTTCTATAAGCCTGCATTCCCAAGAAATGTGATATAGGTTCCAAATCTGTTAGGGCAAATCTGGAATGCAACATATGTATGAACTTCTGTATTAGAACATCAGAGCTTCCTGTCACCAAAATGTCATCAACATAGATTAAGACATACATCAAATGTAAATCAGTCTGCATAACAAACAATGAGTTATCAGCCCTGGACTGAGTAAAACCCCACTGGAGCATCTGAGACCTAATTGCACTGAACCAGGCTCTTGGGGCTGCTTGAGCCCATGCAAAGCTTTATTAAGTCTACAAACATACTGAAGTCTAGCAGCATCTTCAAATCCCTCTGGTTGTGGCATAAAGATTGCTTCACTAATTGGACCATTCAGAAAGGCATTATTAATGTCTACTTGTCTAATGGACCACTTGAACATTACAGCAACTGTTAGAACAATTTTGATTGTGGAAGCTTTAGCAACTGGATTGAACGTCTCAGTAAAATCCACACCATAAGTTTGCAAGTACCCTTTGGCCACAAGTCTTGCCTTATGCTTCAACACTGATCCATCAGGCTTCAATTTGAGCTTGAAAACCCATCTGTTTCCAACCAGATTTTGTCCTGGTTTAGCAGGTACTAAATCCCATGTGTGATTCTGTTGGAGAGCCTGGAATTCCTCAATCATAGCTTGCTTCCACTGAGGATTACTTAGAGCATCAGACACTTTAACAGGTTCAGTTAGATGAGCAGGAGTATTGGATTTAGTGATGGAAGAGTGATAGGCTTTAGGTTTATAGATCCACTTTTGGATCTTGTTTGCATATGATGGCCAGTAGGTCTAGGAGGTGTCATTTGTTGTTCCACACTACTTGGTGAGGAATATGAGGAAGAGCTTTCAGATTCAGGATTTAGGTCTTGGGAAGGTGTATGAGAAGTTTGAACAGGTGTGTGTGTGGAAGAACTAGGGGATCTATTGGATTTGGATGACATAGGGCTAGGATTAGGGCTTTGATAAGATTCCTCATGAAAAGCTTCAGTTTCAGACATTTCTTGACAAGGATCCTTGTTACAGGTTTCAGTAGGTGTATGGATGTGTTCCTTTTGAGGATTAGGATCAGAAGTTGGCATATTCAGAGACAAAGGATAGGTACTAACAAGATTAGGATCAACAAGAACAGCCCTATTGGGACCTTGAGAGAATCCAGTTTTGAAGGGATATTCATGTTCATTAAAGACCACATCCCTACTAATGTAGACCCTTCTAGATTGATCAAGACACTTATAACCTTTGTGTTGAGTGCTCAACCCTAGGTTCACACACTTAGTGGAATGATAACTAAACTTATGACTGTTATAGGGTCTAAGATTAGGATAGCAGGCACAACCAAACACCTTATATCTAGTGTAGTCAGGCTTGGTTTTTAGAAGAATTTGAGTGGGCGACTTGTTATTTAGAATAGGTGTGGGAAGATCATTTATGATCTGAACAGCCTGATCAAAACTATGCCTCCAGAACCTAAGTGGCATGGAAGACTGAGCAAGGAGAGTCAGACCCATCTCTACAATGTGCCTATGTTTTCTTTCTGCCCTACCATGTTGACCATGAGCATGAGGGCAAGGATGTCTAAATGCAATCCCATGTTCTTTAAGATAGAACTCAAAGACTCTATATCCCCCCCAGTCTGACTGGATGCATTTGATGATGGTCTGAAACTGATTTTCAACAAGTTTCTTAAAAACAATGAAAGCAGACAAGGCATCAGATTTGTGTATCAGAGGGAATATCCAGGTATATCTAGAGTGATCATCAACAAAGTGAATATAGTATTGATAACCTAAAGTGGAAGTGACAGGTAGGTCAGTGTATATCATATCTAGCACAGAATTAGCATGAAAAGTAAACTTAGGATAAGGTAAATCATGCAACTTCCCAGACTGACATGCCTCACAGAAAGATAAATCATCCACAAGATTGACATTACAAGAGCTCAAAATAGTTTCCAACACAAACTTAGAGGGATGACCAAGCCTCTTATGCCAAATATCAAGAGTTTTGTCTAAAACAGTGGAACAAACAAAAGCATTACAGAGGGTTTTATTGAATTCTGGCTGCTTCTTGGATTGAAGGGAGCTTTGTTGATTGGATCTTTGTGTGACAGGAATCTGATAGAGACCATTTCTAAGAACTCCTATTTACAGCAGGGTCTTGGTTTCCTTGTCCTTAACATAACAACAATGATTGTCAAATTCTATGATAACAGGGTAATCACTAGTAAGTTGAGAGACACTAACAAGATTTTTTGTCATATTAGGGACATGTAAAGAGTTTTTAAGGTGTAAAGAATGATTGTTATGTGTAGGAAGTAAACAAGAACCAACATGTTGAATAGAAAGCTGCTCACCATTTCCCACTGTTAAGTTGTCTGAACCAGAGTGATATGCAGATTATTGATATCAAAAGTGATATGATTAGTTGCCCCACTGTCTAGATACCATGCTTCATCATGAATGTTCTGTGGAGTAGCAACCATAGCCTGTTTGGAAGAACTGTTGGAATTGGGAGGAACAAAATCCTGCTCAAATCGGTGCCAGCATGAAGTAACTATATGCCCACTCTTGCCACACAATTGACACACAGGTCTGTTGGAAGAGTTGCTGTTATTGGAGTTCCTTCCTCCACATCTGCCTCTGTTATTTCTACCACCCCTTCCTCTATTGCTGTTGTTGGAAGAGTTTCCAGGTCTTGGAGTGTAATTAGACCTAGGATTGCTATTGCTAGCATAATTAGCAACTGGTCCTCCATGATTGTCACTGCTAATACCACCATTAAACCTAGCTAGAAGCCTTTCATGGACAAGAAGTTGGGATTGAACTTCTTACCAGTTCATAGACCCCACTCTAGCTGTCAAATTCACAATTGCTACTTCATATTCCTTATCAAGTCCACCAAGTGTAGCCAGGATTAGCTCAGATTTGGATATAGGGTATCCAGCAGCAGCTAAGTTGTCTGAATATGACTTCATCTGTGCCAAATAATCTGCCATAGATTTTGATCCTTTGGTGGCTCTAGTCAATGCACTCTTGTACTCCAACATTCTAGCTTCTGCCTTACTGTTAAACAAGGTCTTAAGTGTTATCCAGATTTCTCTAGCAGATTTACATCCAACCACCTCTTGTAAAGCTTCAGTGGTCATAGAACTCATTAACCATCCTATTAGTAACTGATCAGTGACACTCCATTCTTCAGCAGTATGTGGTTGTTGAAACGGTGAAGGTAACACAGACAGAGAGTTTGAACCCAGTCTGGGATGCATTTCTTCACCAAGAACGACTCTCCAGACGGTGACCTCTAATGATAGGCAGGACTGTTGATTTCCACAACAGATAATTAGATCGGTCTAATTTTACACTGCAAACCTGATTCAGATTTCCAGTGAACGGCAGATTCGACATGGATGAGCTCCCCAGAGAATTAAACGAGCTAAGATTAGGTGAAGGTGGTAAGGTGGAAAGACCGGTGCTAAAGAACAGTGGATTGTTATCCAATCTACCAAAGCTCAAACCTGATATAGGAGGAAGACTGGATTCTGGAATAAAACCTTGCTGCATGTAACTTCTGGGTGCAAAGGTAGTAGCTCCAAACAGAACCGAAGTCGGAATACCAGTCGGCATTGCTCCGGTGAGACTTGATAGAGAACCATGAGTGAATCCATATCCTAAAGTAGCCGAAGCAGAATTAGCTCTTGTTTGAGTGCTCTGTGGCAAGGACGATGCTACTTTAGCAGCTGTGGTGATCACTACAGCTGTTGAAGCCTCAGACGCTGCGGTGGTCATCGGCGGAGGTGATTACGCCGGCGAACCGGGCTTTGATACCAAGATAGTAAAACAGAATCAGAGATAATGGATTTGTTATTCTCACACAAATCTATCTGCTGTCCTTTTACATAAAATATGTTGCACACACTTTCACATGTGTACACAATAAGACATTACCAAAACTACCCTTACATAACAAAATATAAAACAATCAATTATTTAACTTATATTAATGTTTCAATTTTGATTACGGGGTTTTACACTTTTAGTCTTTATCTTTTAGTTTTTTCTCCTTATGTTTAGCTCTCATATTTTTTAATGGCACTTTTGGTTCCCCAACTTCGTGTTTTAGTATCAATGTTAGGACGACCAACGATTTACTCATTTAAAATACCGGTTAACTTATTTGATATAACTTTTAATCCTCTTCACACCTATCTAATATAACGCTGGTCTCCTAACTCGATTATTTTGATTTTTTTTCACAAAAAAACAGAGTAAGTTTTGGTTCACAATTTGATTGATATTAAGTTAGTAAGTTTAAATTGAGGATTATTCTGTCACTTTCTTGCATAAGAGCTGCATCTGCAAGCAGGGGCGGATCCACATGTTTAAGGGTGGGTCACGTGACCCCATAGATCCGGAGAATTTTTTTAATATTAAAACAATATAGTTTTATAGTATTATAAAAAATTCAAAAAAAAATGATATAGTTTTGTTGTTAAAAATGTCATTTTATAGTTAAAAAAATTATTTTTTGACTCCAGTGATCCAACTGAAACAAATTTATGAATAAAAAATATAGTTTTAGACTCCGCTGACACCACTAGAACGAATTTTTGGTTCCGCCAGTGTCTGCAAGATATGTTTTGACACAAAAACATTGAAAAAACATCAGTTTAATTGGGTCGGAGGTGGAATCAACGTTATATTAGATTAGATAGATCAACAGCTAGTTTAAAGGAGTAAATCGTAAATTGTCTGAAAATTATAACTAAAATACTAAGTTTAAAGACCAAAAGTGTCAATCAAAAATTAATAATAATATCATTACTGAGACAAAGTTAAAACATTGAGATCCAAAAATGTCGAAATCCCCCGTGGATATTCTACAAAAATTCACAAACAATAGACGGGAGGGTGCATGACGGTATTTTAATGAATCCACGGGGACTCGGGGAGTCACTTTGATCATGTGATGCATTTACATTTCCCTCTAAGCCGTCTTTTGCCATTGTTACTTGCAACTTTCACACCTCAGAAAAATAAATACTCCATTAAAATTAAAATTGACTGTGTACAGAATTCAAGAAATACTTGTTTTTTAATCATGGCGAGAATCATAACAATCAATAAATTCTACACAATAATTAAATTAAAAAATGTGTTGTTCTATGTAATTTGATGTCATCATTTTAGTTTGAGCATTTTGCAGTGACGTTAATTTAGACGGCTGTCATGTCGGATTCAACGTTTAATAAACGTTAACTTAAACGGCTAAGGAGGTAATTTAAGGGACCAAAAGTGTCATTCAAAATGATAAGGGTTATTTTTTAAACAAAAATAAAACATGACGGATCAAAAGTGTTAAAATCTCAATTAAATATTTTATGATTGTTTAATTTACTTTCAAAATACATGAATCTCATACCGAAAAACAACGCATTATTATTTAATTTACTTTCAAAATACATGAATCCAAACGATTATAAAATATTTACTTTAAGAAAAAATATCTAACAATTTAGAATATAAGTTATGAAATTAAATATTATATATAGATATGAAATTAAATATTATACAAGCCGTGTGTTTTTTTTTAAATATAGTTATGAAATTAAATATTATATATAGTTTAATAACCAATTAGAATTTATTATTAATTTTAACGTAAGTTATACAAAAATTTTGTAAAAAAAAATATTGATTTTTTTGGAACCGTGATCTGAACCGTCTGGACCCGGGAACCGCCGAGACCCGGAACCGGGCCGGAGAACCGCCAAACCCGCCGGTTCCCGAGACCCAACGGAACCGGGCTAGAAATTGGAACCGGCGGTCCGGTTCCATTTTGGACCAGGAACCGGAGGGTCGAGAGACCCGGAACCGGCAACGTCTAGACCAGATGCATCTGTGAAATCCAAATGCATGCATATCTATGAATTGGTGTACCTTTACATGTGAACAATACATGCATGTGTCGATCTGTGAACGGTGATTACCTTTACCTTTTCGTGTAAGAGTACTTCACTTCGTGTTTGTAGTATATTATGGTGCAACGGTTGTACCAAGTGGCATACTTTAGAGTCATTCATTTTAACTCTCTTTCACATAATACACTTTTGGCGTGTGTGAGAGGTTAGAAATGAAAGGTGGTAAAGTATGCCACTTAGTACAACCTTCATACAACGGTTGCACCATAAATTTTTTCATATTTGGCCTACAAAAGGCACTAGCATGCAAACGAAAGCATTCCTAAGTTTAACATCATCATCATCATATATTTTTGAGTGTCATCGAGTTTGATTCAAACAAGTGATCTCCATTGTTTATTAAGAGAGATTTCCGTTATTTCCCTAATTAAGTGACAATCGTGACGAAATATTTCTTTAAAGATAACGCACAGGGCCGGCCCTATAGTGAGGCCGGCGAGACCCGGGTCTTAAGCCCAACGGTATCGGAGGGCTCAACGGTACATATTTCGTTTTAAAAAAATTTCGTACAGATTTAATCCGATCCATAAATAATATGTTATTTTTTCTTTTAATAAAGGCCCAATTTTTTTTACTCCAATCGATAAAGGTCTCAATAAAAAAATTTACTTGGCCCAAAAAAAATAGACATACAAACAAATTTTATTAATTTTTTGCATTTACGGATGTTAAAAACGCGATAAGTGTTGGAAAAAATGTAGTACTTAGGATTTGACAGAGAATTAGAAACTCCAAGGCACATTAATAACGTTGTCTTTTAAGAGATGTTTCGTCCCACACGATTTGTCACTAAGGGATCAAATAAAAATCTCTTTCAAGATACAATGGGGGTGTTTGATTCAAACAGTGACTTGTTTGAATCAACGCCGAGGACACTCAAAGTTTTTCTGATTATGAATTTTCGTCTGCATACTTATGCCTTTTATAGGTTGCAAGTACCCCATAAATGAATGGATATTCCTTGCATGAAAGGGTAGAGTTGTCACTGTTCACCGGATGAAAGCATGCAACCCTTACACGGAAGGGTAAGTACATATCTGTTCGAAAATGCATGTATCTGAAAATGCATATCCCTTCATGAACTGATGCATGCATTGGTTTAGGTCGAACCCCGTTTCGTTGCGATAACATTAATTCGTACGACAACTCGTATGCAAACGATAACCAAAATATTTATTTATGAAAAAATATCTAACAATAAGTATGTTTTGAAAATAAAAAACAACTTCAACTAAAATGCCCAATTCAGAGACTTGGTCTTAAGCCCAAAAAAAACGAGAACCGGCCCTGATAACGCATTTACGTGCATTCGAGTACTTCTTTGTCTATTTTTATTCTAAATATTAAATTTTTTTTAACAACTTGGACTTGAAACTACAAAATCAAACTAGAATTGGGAGGGAAGATTCAAGAGAGTTTTTTATTGATAATACTTTCAAAATTAACTTACAAAATGCTACTATTTACTAGCTAGCTTTATATAGAGATAGCTAGTGGAAGGATAATTATGTGATATCTTGCGGTTATAACTAAAATAACAAACTTAACCACATTTAACTAACTAAAGCTGCATGGTGTTTGATTTAGATCCAAGAGAACTAATACAATTTATAAGTGCGTACAACTAAGCTCCTTTATGTAAGATATAAATGAATCAACTTTATCATATATCATATATGTATGTATATATTGATAATTAGGAGACACATGAGAATGTTCCTATCTTTATTGATCCAAAACAGCTAATTTTATATATATATATATTTATTTATTTATGAAGATGAAAATTTTGTTTCAAATAAAACTCACGTATACACACGAAAAAAAATAAAACTCACGTATGAATCATCCCAGACATGTAAAAATTGTACTCTGAAGTTCATCGAAAAAAGATTTCAGAAGAGAAGTCTTTGGTTTTCAAGAAATTCTTGATAGTCGTTACATGTCTTTCCAATAGATTCTCACAACCTGCTTTTGTCCGTTGAATTAAGTTAAAGTCACTCCATATGCTACATGCATTGATAATTGTGTGTGCGTATACAGAGCGGCCGCAGGATTTTTGATTTGAAAGTCAGAAATTTATCAAATTTTTGTATCGCATCTCACATATATTTAGATACTCAATTCTATACATGTAATTATAAGGAAATAGATAAAAATATGGGGTCAGTACATAAAAATAAGGTGGTCAACTTAACATATATATGTGTTTATAAAAAAAATTCTATACTATTTGTATATAATATTTTTGTTTTAGAGGTCGGCCGCACCCCCAAAACTCTACTTAAAGCCGCACCTGCATATATATATAATTTTTTATTTATATATCGCGCGATACGCAACTTAAATATAAATTAGAAATGTAACTATTTTGACAGTGTGGCACAACGAGTGACACGATCTTTTCGTTATCCATACAATAATCAAGAATGTGTAATAATGCTTTTGTTGGGATAATAGAATCAACCTATGTAAATTAATTACTTTCATTGACGATGGTGGTACATGTTATTATGGTATTGATCGTCCATTACGAGTGACACGACACATTTTTAAATTTATGATTATTGTGTATGAATTTCATGTTAGCATTTTTTTTAACTACTCCTTTCGTTTCTTATTATATGTCGTATTTGAAGAAAAAGTACCTGCCAATTTTTAGAGGAACCTGATCACTTTTTAGTTTAAGGTTAATCATTTTTTGAATGAAAATGATCAATTGTTTTTTCTTCAAATACGACATATAATAAGAAACGGAGGGAGTAATTAATTATATATACAGGTGGGATCGGAGGGGAAACAGAATAAAATTTCACAGCACGGTCGTCGCCGATCAAGTGTGGGGAGAGATGGGCGGGCCGGCCGGCTTAAGGTGATTGGGTTTCAAATAATTAGTTGCAAATTATATGGCGCCATATATATATATTTATTATAATTTAATCATTCCTAAACGACACTAATGCCAAGTAAGCCGTCTCATCTGTCATTGTATTATACTACTTGGTTAATTACGTTCTTAATCATAAGTATACTAGATGGAGTTGCATTATGCTATCTTAAAAATAATCTATATACCCGTTGTATTATTCAAATGTCTACGTGCATTAAATGTTATATATATATATATATATATATATATATATATATATATATATATATATATATATATATATATATATATATATATATAGAGAGAGAGAGAGAGAGAGAGACATATCACTGTTTAGGGCTTTACTTACATGTAAAATATGTTGGGAAAGTTAGTAATCTAGCATGCTGTTTAACACGAAATTCAAGCAAAAACGAAAACAATAAATAGAACAAAAAATTATTGACTGAGGCGAGTGCAACACTTTGTCCTTAAGACGTTTTTGCCCCGATTTTATGCCCACGGTAATGGCAATCGTCTCCCAAAATACAACAGTCATATCTTCTTCAGATTGTTACACTTCAATGAGAAGAAAACTTCGAACCGATCATGTTCTGTAAATCTCTTCTTGACTCGAAATTATGCAAAGTATTTGTATGAGTATTTTTAAAACATTTGGCCAGAATTTGTGTAGGGAAAATCAATTAAAATCTTCATTCTTTTCCATGAAATTGATGGGAATTTATAGGAGAAAGATGTCCGGTCGTTTAACGGTTGTAACCATTTACCTAAAGGATACAACATCTTACGGGGTTGTAACCTTTCACCCAACCGATGCGACCCTCCATAAGTTTTTAATTCAAATTCTCCAACAATCCCCACTTGAATGAAAATTAATGCAAACGCAATGCAGACTCTGAAGAGATCATAAGGGGAAATATGTTGCATCGGGCGAGGTGGTTTGTTGCCTTGAACCTTCCGTAGTAGAGTACCATCGGACATACTCGGCTAAGAAGTGAATTAGGTCTTGAACTGCTTAGGCTTTGGTGCATGCCTAGACAATGATACCTACACGACAAACAACCTAACATCCTCGAGGTTCTCATGGTTGTGTCCATTTTGGCCTTGGAACACCTTGGTTTCAGAAAGCGTGTTAGAGAATTCAGCCCACAAATTCTCATAGAAGTGGCTCCACTTCCACTTACATAGGTGACCTCCTATAAAGAATACTTTACAATATCCCACTTGGCTTAACCAAGATATAGGAATCATTAAAAGCTTAATGCTTAACCTAAACCTTTCAGCAGACAGCACTTTTGTATTAACAGAATGGGTAAGTGCTAATTATTACTCGTAACTTAGTTGTCCCTTTTGAACCATGATCTTGGGATCTCCAGTCATTATGGTCGGGTTGTCATTATAAAGGAACATGCGTAATAGGCTTTTGTCCCATTCCGTTTGTCAAAATTTTGACACCCGATCTCTAGCTAAACCTTTTTTATAAACGGATCCGTAAGATTCTCCTTCGACTTTATACAATTGAGGAAATCAAACCATTAGAGATCAATATTTTAATGGTATTGCGTCTATGAAGTAAATATCTAGACTTACCATTATACATACAACTTTGTGCCCTTCCTATAGCCACTGATTATCACAGTGTATGCTAATAGCAGCCACTACTTAGGCCAACATGGAATATCCACAAGGATATTTCTAAGCCATTCAACTTCTCTCCATGCTAATCCAATGCTATAAACTCATATTTCATCGTGAAATGAGCTATGCATGCCTGTCTCGTGGACTTTCAGGACACTACACCACCATTAATAGTGAATAATATCCACTAGTGGATTTTGAATCCTTACAGTTAGATATCCAATTTGCATCACGGTATTCTTCCAATACTACTGGATATCTTGTATATTGTATACTGAGGTTCATTTTAAACTTCGAATACCTTAACATCCAGTCAAGGACTATAGACTGAACTTGAACCTTCATTCTTCTTGTCTTTACAAGGAAAAATCTCATCAATAAATACAACATTCCATTCATCAGTGATCACATTTTAATATGCATCAAGAATGTCTGACTTGTGCACCAAAACCCGATAAGCACTACTACACACTCAACGATTTTAGGTCCTATCTTCACTTGCTTTGGTTTAGGTACCTCAACCTTAACCCTAAACCCCCACACTTCTATGAATTTGTAGCTAGGCTTGGGGCCTTTCCACGGTTCATACTTGCTTTGGTTTAACGGTTGCAACCATTTACCTAAAGGATACAACCTCTTCTGGGGTTGTAACCTTTCACCCAACCGATACGACCCTACATTAATTTTTTAATTCAAATTCTCCAACAAAATATGTATGGTGCATCAGTGATTTTGAAGGTTATACCAAGTGGAGGGATGATATGCATCCAACTCATCCGCTTTCACACAATAGAGATGTGCATGTGTGAGGTGGATGTACCACATTCATCCACTTGATATACTCCGATAACTGTTATACAATAACTATTCTCGTAATGTTGTGGTTATATAGAGATTCCTTTTGTCGTAGATATATCTATTAATAATTAAGTAGTGTACATATATGTTTGAAATTAAAAGGTCTACATCACAACTAGTGAGTGTAGATAAATGAGCCATAAAATTCTTTTTGCTGCATGTATGTACAATAATATAAAAACTGTTGGAGGAATATGCAATTAATACACTTTTACTAAAAGTTACAATTGTATATATACATGATGATTGCTCATTAATGAAAACATTCTAGTGTATTTGTGATGTCACACAATGGTATATATATATATATATATATATATATATTATGAAAGATAAAACTGGTATAGTAGTTGCACATAATTGGTTACATGTCAATTTCGGTTAACTATTGTTAGTCAAAATGTTGACTTACACAATATCACTTTCAATTGTAGTCAAAGATAATCAAACCCCAAAGTTTACACGGTAGGTTTTTCTGTGCGATAGTTTGTACTTACACATATATTGTTATTGTAATTTGTAACCCATTGGATTATTTCTCGTTAGATATATTGGAATTTATACATACATATACAAGTATTGTGTATGCATTACGTACATAGGAAAACCAAAAGTGATAAAAGTCTTTATTATATGCATAACAAAGTATGTTTAGTAACACACATACTACCATTACTCATAACGAGGTTGAATTGCTAAAAAGTCGAATCTTACACATAACATTCAGTCTTACGCATGACAAGCAATCAAAAAATTCAAAGTGATATATATTGTTATATATATACACCAATTCAATAATTTATAAGTATACAACACTTATTCCTTTCTTGGTCAAACAAACAAACTAGCTTCGCAATCAAACAAAATTCTTCTTTACATGCATAAACTGATGAACACAAGTGGCGATATATTTTAACTATATCAAAACTCATTACAATCCAAATAAGTCATTTTTCTTCTTGCCACATACATATAAACTAATTAAGGTTGATGCTAACATGTTACAATTATTTATAATTAATTTCATCTGCCTGGCTGAAGGTTTAAGTTAATTACAGAATTATTTCATGCAGTCTTAGGTGTCATTGATTGATTAGTTGGTGGCCTCTCTTATTCACAAGGGGTGCTACTTCTGTTTAAACTTTGGTTTTTTTGTTTTTTTTTTTCAATTAAGAATGGTGAAAATTCCAAAATAATTATTTGTATAATTAGTCTTTGCTGGTCTGTACATGTATCAGAATTGGATTATCTATCAACATTTAGCATCCTGACATTATGCTCTCTTGTATACTACACAAACTACGTATAATCATAACAAAAAGAAGTGTAATAACAAATGTATCAATTTGATCCGACGCTCAGACTTATATATGATGAGGTGACATCTATTTGAAGAAAAATCACACTGTCATAAGGACGGAACTAGGGGAGGCTAGAAGGGCGCAACCCACCCGATTTTTAATTTCGATACATGAAAAACATATATAATTCGGTCTAATACACTTAGATGTTTTAATCCAGTCCATCCGACTATACAAATAGTTCATTAGCCCACCTAACCATCAATTCATTGTTCCGTCATTGCACGTACAGTCATATTATGAATAATCTTAGATTCTTACTGACACGCAAGATTGTAGTATTTATTATGTCGTAGTAGTTTTAGGGGTAAAATTATTAAGAAAGAGGAAAACAACACTTTGATTATACATGTTCCAACTTGTTAGATGGGGCACATATATAGTATGTATTTTGTTTTATTATTTGTAGGACTCTAGTCAATATTGACAAAAAGTTATACAATATGTGGACAAAGAAAGAAAGTGCTAAAAAGGGAATATTTTGAATGCTGCATGTTAATTAAAACTTGGATTATTTAGGTTGTCTTGCATGAATAAGTACTTAACTAGCCATAGAGAATAGTGATGTTAAACTTGAAAGGGAAAAAAAAAAAAGACGGGAGTGGCTTTGTATATACATCATACATTCCATTATTTTTGGGGTAAATAGTATAATATTAGTAACTTAAAGTGACATATTAGAAAAATGCAACTCTTGCATGTAAACTAATATCATGTTTTAGGGTTTCTACAAAATATTAAACCGTAGTTCCTTTTTAATTGATTAAACGTGAAAATTACACATATTTTTTTTAGGAAAAAGAACTTTTATTAAGCAATATTCGTCAAACAGGCGGCTAAAACGTCATCCGGGGACAAGGTGCCCCAAGATGTCCGAGCCAAAACTGACAAAGCATGTCGAGCTAAAATGTGCGCAGGGATATTTCTCATACGCCGAATAAAAGTAAATGAAACAGATGTGAAACTAGGTAACATGGCCAAACAGTCTTGTACTAGACAACCATGGGCCGTAAGATCTTCGACAGGTCTGCAAAGCCTTGAGATACGCGCCAGGCAATCGCTCTCTACCTGTAGTCGTTGAATCCCCAATTGACGTGCTTACTCCAAGGCCAAGAAAAGAGTCTTTAGCTCCATATATTCCACCGAGTCCCCTAGATCGAAGTGATATGCAAAAGAATGAAGAACTCTCCCATGCGAATCTCGGAAAATGACTCCAACCCCTGCTCCCGCCTCAGTAACTGACGCATCAACGTTGCCCTTTATAACCCCCTCTGCTGGTCGCACCCACTTATCCACAAAGTGTGGAACAGAGACCTGCGTCCGATAAACCTCCATAGCCTCTGCATACTCTCCCGATGCTGCTAGAGAGCGCTGATGACGGTCAAATTGGTATCATTATTTACCATCAATCTACCCCGGATTTGTGTTCTCAATAGGGATAATATGTATGAAATCATGAGTTAATTAGCTAAATGTGATTAAGCCACGTCCGGGGTGACAAATTGTTATTCTGCGTATTAACCGTGTATTTTATGTATTATTTGCTAGAAATAGAAGCTACTATGTGTGCTATGATTTTATTGACAGATGGACAAGTGTTCGAAGCATCATTTGGGCTGAAGGAGAGAGTTAATCGATAAAGAACTGAACCGAGCTGAAGGTTGAAGTGTTTCGAGCGGAGATTGGACCCGAGAATCTGATGGTGATCTTGCAACGCCGTTTCATAAGCTTTACAAGAAGAATTTGGGCTTGGCCTTCTACATGAAAGTTGTAGGGCTTGAAACAAGGATTCCAAAACACTTCGAATAACTTAAATCGGAGTTGCGTAGGCCAAGTTATGGTCCAAGTACCGAACCCGGGCCTAGGGTATTCCAAGTTAAGTCGGCAGCAGGAAAAATACGAAAATACCCTCGGTTTACCGGGAGTTACCCGCGGTTTACCGAGGCCAAAATCTTTCAGAAACGCATTTTCTTGTCCTCCAAGCATTGGGTTTACCCTTAAATCGGTTTATACACCTATATAAGACCATAGAGTGCTACGAATTTTGTATTCCATTCATTCTCTCATTCATTCATAGATCTATTAATAAATTAGATACAATGTAGTCTTCTGGTTATAAATTCTTCTTTTCTTTCTTGCAAATAAGTCATGAGTCTTTCATTATTGAATTGTGCTTGGTTTACGATCTTCATGGATCGTCTTGAGTCGCCGGAAGGAGAGAGAATAGAAGGGTAAATCTGTTCTTTGTTATGGATAAGATCTATTCCAATGTTTTATTTCTTTTCTTAGATTCATGATTGTTCTTGTGTTAGATCTAGATTATGCTTGCATCTAATCATCTATGAATTAATTAAACGAACCTTAATCTTTATTCGATTCGTTAATATGAAACGCTAAATTATGGGTTGCGCTATTCAAATCTGCGACGGTCTTTATCGCTAGATCTGAATACCTAGTAAATCCTAATTTTGTGGTTCGGCGTCAGCTACGTTGATCGACATATTTAATTTACATGTTAGTAGCCTGATCAACTATTTGCATGTCTTCGTAAATTAGCATGAAGTACTGATAGTGAAGTGTTAATTTGGACATAGTCTTTATGGACCCTAGGAACGTGCTAATCAGTGTCGACAGCTGTCTAGGCGGGTTAGCGGTATGAGCTAGCGCTCGATATCGGCAATTCTAGTTATTTATGCATATAGGCTATTACGGACCAATTAAGGAGGGTAGTTGGCGTATAGATTATCTACTACCATGGTCGGAGTAGAAAGGGTTAGGAATTGCACACGCGATCAAGCGCGTGCACAACGCGGAGACGTAAACAGCCTGATCATCAAACACCGCGGAGCAACGCGCCTTCCAAATCCCCCACATGAGCCACACAAACCTCGCGGTGCCCTGAACGCCTTGATCCTCAATCAACCGCATAAAGAAATCCGCAAAGGAGGCAGAACGAATGCGCCCTATGATCCCATAAAATGGTGACACTTGCCAAATCTTGTCTGCCATCTCACACTCGAAGAGCACATGCCGTAAAGTTTCCAGACCCTCCCCGCACGCCAGACAATGACCATCCCCAATTTTCCTCCTCTGTAATCCCTGCCCAATAGCACGTGTTTTCTTCTTCTGTAGCACGTGTTTTAAAAAATTAATCCCGGCGCCTTTTTTAAAACACGGCGCCTTTTAAAAAAATTTAAAAAATAACACGTGCCTTTTTTAAAAAATAACACGTGCCTTTTTTAAAAATATCATCCCGGCGCCGTGTTTTAAAAAATAGCACGTGTTTTCGATCTATGATATATATGTCAATTGTTATGGTATAATTGGTCTACACATAACATTTTTCTTCTTCTTTTAAAACAATTAAGATCTTTATAATTTCCTAAAAAAAAAGATCTTTATAATTGACTTATTAAAAGTATATCCAACCATTTTTTTAACCTTGTAAGATTTTTATTAATTAATATCATAAAAGATTCATGGCCACCCTCATCAAATCTTATATATATTATTCATTAAAACACAAGGGTTTCTGCACGAGATATACATATATATATATATATATATATATATATATATATATATATATATATATATATATATATATATATATATATTGAAATGTTTTATATATATATATATATATATTGAAATGTTTTATATATATATATTATATATACGTAATATGGCTAAGGACTAATAAAGTTACATTTACTTGCTTGAAACAATATTCTAACATTCAACACTAAATTTATTTTTCCACTCAAAATAAAAAACACCAAATTAATTTATTACTGTCCGGTTCCTAAACTGCATATATACCGAAAATATTAATAGTCATTTGAGAGATTTTTTCTTAATAGATCGATTTGACGTTGGGTCAATCTATTAAATGTCTTGAAAATGTATCAAAAAAATATAGTTAGAATACCGTAAATATCAATATATAAAAGATATATAGATGTTAATTTTAAAAAAATTGAAGAGAAATAGCTGAACAAAAGTGTAACTTCCCCTTACATGTATTACACCCGTTAGAGCACTGAAGTACTTCATCCGTCCCAAAATATACGTAGTTCAATTTATTATTTTTGGATTTGTTCGTAATAGAAATCATTTGAGATTATCAAATGGTGTATTTATTAATCTTATCTATAACGTATTCACAATCCAACAATTTATCATTACTTTCTACTTATTGTGCGATTAACTTGCGTTAATGATAATCAAACTTATATTTTAGTAATTTATCTTTAAAATTTACGATACCCGTAGTACTATTTTCATGAGAATGAGTTATAGTGGGGAGGCAATGTTTTCCCCGGTTTTTTTTTTTTTTTTTGTACACAGTACACTTTATGAATCCAATTTTTATACTATTTTGTAAAGTAGGAAAAGGTAAAAACAATAATTAAATGTGGGAAGTGGGCTTAGTGTTTTCAAAGCCCATGATTGTCGAAGATTAGAAGAATAGTGCAACACATTGATTGATGAATTATTAGACCAATAATAATCTCCGGAATATCGTACACTTTACACCCTCGATATTTTTCCACTTGAGAAACATTGGATTGTGTAGCAACTCGACTTGTGTATTTCCAGATCAGAGTCAGCTTAATTTTTTTTTTTTAATGGGGATTCACACTGACCAATGGACTGGGGAATTTTTTTTTTTGTGGTGGATCAGCATAATTTGTTAATGAGGCTAATCGTACCGTAATGATGCGTTTGGATTGCTGAAATATAGCGAAATGAAATAAAATTGATGGAATTGAATGCAATGAAACGGAATGAACTGGTTTCATTCTTATGTTTGGAATGCAATGAAATGAAATGTGTGAGTTTCTATGAGATGTGTCAAGTGATACGATGAGAGATGGGCATGCGTGATGATCAGGGGCGGACGTACAAAGGGGTAGAGGAGGGTAGTCGACCCCTTTGGATCCTGAAAAAACACTAGTATATATATGTTATTTAATTTTTTTGCCCTCTCTTAAAATTTGTATTCGCCTCTACATTTTATATTAATTTTATTCGTTGACCAAAAAAAATTATCACGTAAATAAAAGTACATCGTTGTTACAAAAGTGATACATTTAACACAATTATCAACCAAACAAAAAAAACACAATTATCAAAAAAGATTAATTATAAAAGAATATTAATACTAATAAAATATATTAATTATAAAGTCAAAAAATGAGGAAAAGTCAAGAATTGGGGATGAGTGTTTCATTCTCACACCCATAACACAAGAATATATTGTGTTATGAGTTTCTTACTAATTTCAAATTGTTTTTTTTTAAGGCTAGTCGCACATATTTTAAAACACGTGATCATGCATAGGAAGGTCCACAGCAGAACCATACTACCAAATTTATCTGTATTACTCATGACATTAGGCATAAAAACGATTTGTAGAATTTTTCCAGAAAACATACTATAATTAATTAAAAATAACTTTGAATAGCACAAAATAGTCACATAAACAGAACCAAAGGATGTTTCAGGAACCTGTCTGGCTCACGGTGGTAAGAGCAAAGCTCATTGCGGCGACGCGGCGTGCCTGGAGAAAATCTCAGATTTAACTTTTGCTTCCACATATCCCAAACACATAACCCTAAACTATCAGTATTCTTTTACATTATGACAAATGTCCAATATGAAGGGACGAAAAAATATATTCGTCTCAAAATATAAGTTCATTAATCTTTTTGATTTTGTTCCATAATATAAGTCTCTTTAGAGTACCAATAAAACATTTATTATACTTTTCTTCATTTTACCTTTAATTTATTATATATCCACCCACTTTTCATTACTACACAACTTTTGTATTAATAACGGTCAAAAAGTATTTTAGATTTTTATCATTAAAACTAATGACACTAACAACTTAATTTCTTAAATTGTCTAAAAAATCCTAAATTGATTTACATTTTTAGACGGAGGTAAGTACTTATCTTATCTTTAATTTCATGCGGACTTACATCAATTTTAAATTTTGCCTTTTATAAAAATCAATTTAATTTTTGTTTTGCATTGATTTGAGCAAAATTGTAAATTTAATCTTATAGCTATTACGATAACTCACGAGTCATGACATATGTTGTGTTAACTACATATATAGGCGGAGCCACCTTCAGCAATATCGGGGACTTTGTATATTTCCAATTATACGTCATGTATTTCAAAGTATACTTTTATATATCAATATGTCATATACATATAAGTAGTGATACATATAGATATGTCATTGGCGGATCCACATGCCCCGGGGGTCACGTGACCCCACTCAACTTTATAAAGAAAAAAAAAATCCGAAACGAAGTTGTTTTGGTAAAAAAAAAATTCAATTTTTTGACCTAATTACTCGCCCAACGCGGTTTCGATTCGGAAATTTTGACCTAATTACCCGCTTAATACGAAAAAAATTTAGGGTTACTACACTTTTATAACGGGTAACCCCACTAAATTTTTTTTTCCTGAATTCGCCACGGGTACATGTTATGATAATATTCTTATATATGCATGGTGAAAGTCATGAATAAAAGATTGAGCATGTTAGCTCTTTTCCCGTTTCTCTGTCTCTCAAATTTGTTTCTAGGGAAAACAAAAACAGCATTTAATTCGCAAAAGGACAATACAGAGGATGGTGGAGACGTTGATGAAATCTGACTAATTAGACTATCTCCGATGGGCTCTGGATTCAATACTTTAAAGCCTTTTTAAAATAAATTTTATCCACTTTATTATCACATTAGTCACTTGAAAGCATACTTTTCCTCCAAATTCCTTGAAGCCTCACTTGTGATTTGGAGTTACCTTTGGAGTAAAAAAAATACCACAAATCATTCATTCTCTCTCATCTCTACTCCTTTTTTTATCTCAACTATTTTTTTTATGTATCAATTTCTTTCATTTGAATACTATTTCTTTCATGAAAATTTATTTATGATGATGATAATTATTACTATAAAAAAAACAACAACAACAAAAAGGCAAAATGATTTTTTCACACGTTGCAAATATAAAATATTTTGTAATCCAAAATATAAAATATTTTATTTGAATTATGGTGGAATAATTTAAGGTAGGTGGAGGGAAAATAAATTGGTGTTTAATGAAAAAAAAAATGATTTTGCAGTGGTTTATTAAGTGTGCTTATTGGAGTGAATGATATTTTAAAGTGTTAAAAAAGTGTAACTGGAACGAAAAACGATGTGTTTGGAGTGTGGTTTAAAGTAAAACCATTGGGGTTAGTCTTTCCTTATTTTCAGGTTTACAGGAGCCAACGTAGACTCTTACTTCAGACCAGACGATCAAGAGAAAATTTTTGATGGGTCACCCTAGGGCTGGGTTTAGGTCGGGTTGGGTTTGTTTGGGTTGGGTTTTTCATAGTATTAGTCGGGTAGGTTTAAAAAAATACTAACCCAAACCAAACCAAATTATTCGAAAACCCAATGGTGTGGTTCGGGTTGGTTTCGGGTTGGGTTTCGGGGTTTTAAGCCATAAACATTGTATTTATAATCAAACTTTGATGTAATAAAATCCATGCATGTATTCTATCGAAATTCAAATTTTTTACCACATGTCCATAGAGAACAATATTTAATGACAATTTGTTTTATGGACTTTATATTACGAATCCAATAATCTATGACACAACCAACAATGTATAGAAATTGTAACAAAGAACAATACTTAAACATTAAGGAAATCATACATGAATTTTTTTTTCATCAAATAGTCATTTTAGTCTAATTCTGCAATCCTACAGATGTTTCTTCATTTTTCAATTATCACACCACAAGAATAAATGTTGATCGAAAATGAATAGCAATAACCTTTTTCATTGGCTATCATTAGAAGAATTATCTATTGTAATGTATTTCGGGTTGGGTTGGGTCGCCGAAGAAAAAAATAAAAACCCCAAGCCAACCCAATAGCATTCGGGTTGGGTCAAAAACCAACCCAATGTTTTTGGTTTCAACTGGGTTGGGTTATTTTGGGTTTGTTCGGTTTGAGTTTTTTGGGTTGGTTCGGGTTTATTGGGTTTTTTGCTCAGCCGTCACCCGTCACCCGTCACAAAGATATAGTAACCCTAAAAAAAATTTGATTAACCCGATTGTACGGATAATTAAGTCAAAAATTGATATTTTTTTTAACGAAACAACGTTGTTTTGCAATTTTTTTTTTTTAAGTTCAGTCGGGTCACATGACTCCCCTTGGGTCACGTGGTTCCGCCATTGGACCAGACCAGACCGACCAGTGACCGGACCAAACCGCCCTTTTTATTTGCAGATAAATAACTTTCTTTTGATCAACTTGCAGATAAATAACTTATGTGTACTTTTTTTTTTTTTTTTGAATGTGTACTTTGCTTAGTCTTAGTTAGTGACTACTCATGATGTTCACTTGCTTTTGCATGCATTAGACTTTTAGTTTTTCAAAATTTATGTTAAACAAATACAAGTACTAGTAATAAAATGTACTGTTTTTCTTTTCTTAATTTACAAGTCTCTGCAAGATCTCTGTAAAGGGTGAGGGTCCAATGGTCAATTGAGTGATTAATGATTCATTAATCATTTCAACTTCCCTTCCAATTATTATTCCTTTTTATTGATGAACAGTAGGCTTTCATCAAGTGGATATAGTCTCTATCACACCAAGACCCGACCATGATTCGTGAACCGTCGGATCCGGTAGAAACTGTGGGTTTGTGGTTCAAGAAATAGATGAAATGCACGCCGATTCAGTAGATTAGGCTACAATTTGGCTGGTTCGTGAAGCGTTGGTTCGTCCACAGTTTATCACAATTCGGGCCAGGGTTTGTCACGGTTCATGTCACAATTGTTAAGATCAAGCGCTTACCGCTATATTAAAACCAATTGATGGAAGAGTGTGGGCAATCTGTCTCAACACCTGACAATCTGTCCCAACACTTGCACTTTTTTTTAAAAATAATGTTTCAACCAGGGTACTTGCACTTTTTTTTTTAAAATAATGTTCCAACCAGGGTTCGATCCCATGACCTCTGGCTCTGCTACCATATTCAAGATCAAGCACTTACCATTCCACTAAAACCAATTGGTGCCAGTAAAGACGCTATTTTATTTCTTATCATGTAAGAGTGTGGAAATTTGTCCCAACACTCCCCTCAAGTGTTGGGAATCTGTCTAATACTTGCATAATTTTTTCATTTATGCCAACACTTGGCAATCTGTCCCAACACCCCCCTCAAATGTGGGAAATCTCTGGCAACACTTGCATTTTTTTTTTAAATAATGTTCCAATCAGGGTTCGATCTCGTGACCTCTGGCTCCGATACCATGTTAAGATCAAACGCTTACCGTTGTACTAAAACCGATTGGTGTTAGTAAAGACGCAACTATATTTCTTTAGGCATTCAAGAGTGTGAGAATCTCTCCCAACACCCCCCTCAAATGTGGGCAATCTGTCCAACACTCGCACAATTGTTTATTCAAGAGTGTTGGGAATTCCTCCTAACACCCCTTCAAGTGTGGGCAATCTATCCCAACACTTGCAAAAAAAAATAAAATAAAATAATGTTCCAACCATGGTGATAACCTCGAAATTATCTCGGGTTCTCAGCTGTGGTGTTGGGTGGTGGATATCTGGCTATAAAGATGTATAAAAGTGGTGTTTTCCGGTGGTGCTAATATAAAGGAGAGAGATGGGGGAAATTGGCTTAGCCTTTTCTTTTATTGATTAAATTGTCTTTTTTTGAATGGGTTACAGGTGACCCTATTTATATGGAAGTTACCGACTAAAGTTCGGTTTATTTACAAATAAGGACATAGTACAAATAGATATTTATCTATACTAGCGAGCTCGTAGCGGAGCTAGATATTGCATGCGAGGTCGTTGGCGGACCCGATAATCGAAGGGATTCGCGTACCGGCCCCCTAATCTTTCTTGGCGCCGCATGGGGCTAAGGGCTTGGAGCGGGTCCCAAGGCTCGCGACCCCACTTTGACCTGTGAGTTCGCGGGCAATAACAGCCGGTGGCCTCATTCACTATTTTGGTGGCCAAACGGACCTGAATAAGGATCCGCGGACCGGATTACGATTTAGACCTATCACAAGGTTCAAGAAATAGATGAATTGCACGCCGATTCAATAGATTGGGCTACAATTTGGCTGGTTTTGGTTCGTCCACAGTTTATCACAATTCGGGCCAGGGTTTGTCACGGTTCATGTCACAATACAATTAAAATCATATTTTTTTTCACAAACATTTAAAACTAACGTTTTCCATTTCTTAGTTTCGCAGCATAAATTCCTCATTTTACCCGTATAAATGACGTTAAGCGGGTTGGCTAAACCGGTCTATAATAAATAAATCTGCGATTGATGGAAGGAGTGATGGCGTGGTAATCCTAAACCACCACAAAACCATAGAACACATAATGCTTAAGGCCTCATTTACTCTCTCCGTTCCACAATAACTGAGACAGCTGTCAAAATATTTTGTTCGATTTTATGTTAGGCAGTACAATTTTCAATACAACATTTATTGTATTTTTACTTGATTTACCCTTATTTATTACATTAGCAGATATAAAAAACAAGGTCACATTAATTATATCCAATTACATTCTAGTAATTTCATTGTAAACAGTGGCGGACGCAAGATCTCGGGTAATGAGGGGCAGTAAAAAATTTAAAGAGACAAATAAAAAATTTAAGGGGGGCAAACAAGATACATACTATATATATTAGTATGATTTTTTCGGATTAAGGGGGGGCAAGATATAAAAACAAGGTCACATTAATTATATCCAATTACATTCTAGTAATTTCATTGTAATTTGTAAATGTTAGTACATTAATTCATATTATTAATATACGTTATTTTGACAACTGTCTCAGATAAATGGAAACAGAGGGAGTACGTAAGAAAACAATCCTTCACCCAAGTTGGCAATGTGGGAGTTTTGTTCCCACCTCCGTAAACAATGCTATAAGTGAAGGAATTATCATTATGTATTGAGATAATTATTTGTGGTCATAAAGTAATTTATTTATTATGTTGCTAATTCAATATTGGTTTATCAATTTAATTAAATTAGTATTACTGAAAATCATAGGATAGTTAGGGTTTTCATTCCGGAATGTTAGCTTTAGATCTCTCGTCTTCTCTATATACATACTGCGTGTGTACAATCGGTTGATGATGACTATTTAGAAATTAGCTAGTTTTAGACCCGATGATCTAAAAGCATTGATTATATGTCATTCTCTACAGTGCATATGAAATTCTTCTCTTCTTTGTTCTATTGCATGGTTTGGATCACAATGGCGAATGGAGAGAAAGTCGATTAACAATGGATTTGGAAAACGCTCCCCGTGACTTATTCCTCTATTCATGTACTATGATTTATCTTTCCATCAACAAGATGTTTCATGCGATGAGAACAAGAGGAATGGATGTTATGACCAGGGACGGATCCACCTTTGTCACACCAGCGCGGGGCACTTATGCCCCCAACTAATGATTTTCTTTTACTCACGCGTGCGTGTGTACATATATTAGAGGTATTTGGTATTAAAGACTCGCATCCCTACTTGTGTTGGGTATGTTGCCCTCGTTTATCCTAAGACACAATTAGTGGCGTAGTTTGAGTGAATGCAATTCCAATAATAGAGCAGACCTATATATAATGGCCATCACCAGCTCGCAAACAATTTGGTGTCTAGGTCGATCCTATTCTGTGAAATGTGATTAATTATTACCTCATATTATGTGCTACATATACATTGTTAGCTTCTTACGATACTCGATACGACATAATTTTACATTATTAGTCTTTAAATTTATATCAATCTATGCTCTTTCATTATAATCAATTATACGAAAACGACACAAATTTGAATTATGTGGACGTGATATTCTTATAAACATGGGTGTTTCTAATAACATTTATTGGTTCAAAAGCATAATTAAAATAAATAAATAAAAACTCATTTTTATTCACAAAATCAATACTCGTAGGTGGGTGACATAAGCAATGACGGAGCCAGACATCGGACAATCGGATGAGCTAGTAGATTATATTCGGACATTCGGATGAGCTTAAATAAGATATTTTGATGAGTTAATTATATAATTATTTTTTTATGTAGAATTCTTTCGCCAGGTGGGCTTAACCCCCTTAGCCCTGTGCTAAGCTCTGTCCTTGGACATGAGTTAAATGACGTTGAAGAGAACATTAATGCTAAATCATCATAATGGAATCTAACAACATATTATAAATATGAAAAACAACAAAATTACCGAATCGATGACGGGAATAGCTAGAATAATAATAGAAACAAACAACATAAACAATTACAGAACATCTGCCGTGGAGGAGGAGGAGAGATGTTGGATTAATTGTTAATTGACACTTTTAATCTTTTTATTCTTCGCAGATGGGAAAAAAAAAGACGGGGGAGAAGAGAAGCAGATAAGGGTACATAATAAAATAAAATAAAAATATAAAAATATAATAGTAAAATATGCCAAGAACAAGAATAAAGCCTTCCTTATATTATAGAGCCTTCCTTTTAAAAAAATATATATATATATATATATTATAAAGCCTGAGCGGTTGTTCGTTCGTTCAAGCCAGATTGGCCCTACTTATAAATATAAACTGAAAGGTGTTTGGTTGCTCTTCCATAGGAGAGTGGGTATTTTGGTAACCTTACTCATTTGCAATCTACCCAAGAGTTCATATGCTACTGAACCTTTCTTGAATCCCCTTCGTAGATATTTTACTGTTTACTATCACTATTTTGTCACCAATTTCAGACAAGAATGGAAAAAGGATGCCCTTAAATGTTTACTACTCCCTCTGTATTTATTTAACGCCAGAGTTGTCAAAACCAAAAGAATGAGACAAATTAATATTTTGACTTTAACATCAAAATGTTAGTAACACATCTATAATATAATTAATGCAATGTTGTTTTCACTTTCCCATCGTGTAACGCTTCCAGACCCCGTGTCTGATAGCGCTAAATGGATCATAAATGGTCTGGTCGACTGCTTAGACTGCCGTCCTCGATTGGCTTAAAAGGACTAACCCAAGTTGACAAGACTTTTTTTTATGTCTCACACTTATATGGTGGTGATGCATTTCCTCCACTTCCAATGTGAGATATCACACATCGCTTAATAAATAAGAGTAGCTTTAGAAAAGCAGAATGAATAGACATTTGGAAATGTAACCACGATAAATAAAAAAGAATGTATATTTTTGACAACTGCGACAATTAAATAAGAACAAATAATGTACTACCTCTGTTCCATAAAAAATGCCTACTTTTTAAAATGAATTGTCCCACAAAAAGTGTCTATTTAGAAAATCAATACATCATTAAATGCATTTTATGCCAACATACCCCTATCATACATTTAATATTTATATACTCTTTTCATATTTCAAAACACATTAATTATTTTCTTAATCTATATGCACCACTAAAAGTGGATACCTTTTTTTGGGACGGAGGTAGTAATATTACTATTATTTCTCACAGACGGATGACTTGTACGTACCTCGAAAAAGAAAAAGAGTTGTTTGGTTCGGTCAGGGGCGCTTTGCAGAAACCAATTATCATCCTGAGCTCAAAATCAATGAATTTAAGGCTACTTACTAAATTTTCACCTAATGTTATATATATAATTTTTATTTTTTTTTTAATTTCACTCAAAATTTAACTATATATACTATATTTATATGAACAATGAATGTATTACATTAATTAAAAGACTCTAGTTTTACTGTATACGAGACTTGCTTTTTGAATCTTATAATTACAATAATTTTTGTTTTTTTAAACATAGAAGTGAAATAAGTATGTTTTTTTTCTTCCAAGTTCCAAACCCATGACTATCTCACGCAGTTTTTTTGTTTGACTTTATATATATATATATATATATATTGGTTGACAAATGACAATGTTCTTATTTGACTTGGAAAAGTTCTACTTTTTTGTTACTGTTTTTTCGAAGGATGAGGGCCTAAATTTTTTTTTGTCCCCGAGCCTGAATTTGGACAGGGACGCCCCTGGGTTCGGTTTGATATCTATTTACAGGGTCGGCCTACCTTGAAGGCGGAGGAGGTGGTGGTCTAGGCCCAACGGTGTAGGCAGCCCAACATTACATGTTTCGTTAAAAGAAAAAAAAACCTACGTAGATCCAATCTGATCCAACATCGTATAAAAACTCCAAAAAAAAAAAAAAAAAAAAAATTACCCGCATCGATAAAGGCCCCAAAAAGAATTTTACTTTGCCTAATTCGAAGCGATAAGTATGTAATAAAAGGCCTAATTCGACAAGTTGATCTTAGGCCCAAAAAATACAAGGGCCGGCCCTGTCTGTTTAGGTTTTAACTTCTAGATAGTTTGTTGACAATTTTTTGATGGGTTAATAAATGTGGATATTCTCTTCTAGATTTACAACAACTCTAAAATTTAAAAAAAAAAATTAATAATAATAATAATAATAATTAAACCCAAAACACCATCACCCCATATCCACCTTAAACTCGAAAAACATAATGGCACGTTCCAATAACCACAATGTAAATTGAGTATGTTCAGCCAATGAATCCAAAAGAAATTGATAACATTTGCCCAAGCGTTTTCTTCTCAAATATAAAACACAAAAAAGAGACAAGTCTTCACTCAAAATATGATTTATAGTTGTCGATTAATTTTTTAATGTATTGAAAAAGATGTTTAGAAGAGAGATATAAAGGGTACAATGAATGAGAAACCTTGCAACATTCGGCATGGGTTTCTCTTATACCACGTCTCTCTAACGAAAACGTTACATTTTATACAAGAAAAATCAGTTCGGTTTTGGGTTGGATTGAATCAATACCATTTGGCTTGTTTCTCAACCAAACCGAAAATTCTATTTTCAATTGGTTTGGGTTTTTCTCAGCTGGATGATAAGGATTGAATTTCAATTTGTTTTGGGTGATCTGGATATTGGTTACCCTTGAATAAGATATTTATATCTTTTATAGTATAGCATCCATACTTTAATTGCATAAGATTTACTACTAGATTAGTTGGCTTCTTCAATTATTTTCCGTGTTCTTATTGGATTAAATATTTATATCACTCGCTAGTCACTAATATGGATTTTCAAACGGCCTAATGGTGGATTCGGGCTCTATGTGCAAGCCCATCTAAACAAGCCAGCCGTATTAAATTCGTGAACCACATTTCAGGTCCAGTTTTCTTTGAAAAGTAAAAATTAAGGAAGAAAAAAAATAGCATCGTTTAGTTTTAATGAATGGGCCCGAGGAACAAAAATATTTTCACTATTTAGCATAAACTTACTCGTTTCGAAGTCGTGACTCCTAATCTTTTATGTTGTCATAACATGAAATTATGAGTTCAAACATCTGTGCTAACATTGTTTCCCGGTTTGTGCTATTCCAGTATTTGATCACATTGTTGGCATTGTTATGTTTTTGTGTGTCAAATACTGTCCAAACTTTTGTTATAGTGTCACACGAGGAGACGTGTGGAAGTAAACTGACTACTTCTTCAAGTGTTGCACTTGAGCCGAGGGAGTATATTAAGGGTTGAGGTCGTCTGCTGTGGAAGGCCGTTGTATCCTCTGCTGTACGCGCGATCTGACCGTACATTTACACTTTTGGGCAGATCTGGCCATTGGTTTTTTTTTTATTAATCACCAAAACGACGTCGTTTTGATGAAAGTGTATAGAAATACACTATCACAGCAGAGGATCCTGATCGGTATATTAAAGTCAATGTGTTTATTATATAAATTACTTACCTTCTTAACGTTTTAACTTTTTAGCACAGATAATAATTCTACATAAATGATACAATAGGTACGTCATGAAGTGTTTTTTTTAATGTGAAAATAGACAAACTAGAAGTTTTTTTTTTTTTTTTTTTTTTTTTTTTTTTTTGAAAATACATACTAGAAGTTTTAATTGACATTTCATCCAGTTGATTGAATATTATAAAGAAAATGATAAATTTTTATTCCCTTGACCGTTTGGATAGATGGAATGGAATGGCTATTTTGGAATGGAATGACTATGTTGGAATGGAATGGAATGGACTTGATTCCATTACTATGTTTGGTCCACACTGCATTGGAATGTCCGATACTAAGGAAGATGGAAGGTGACGGGTGATGGGTGGTGACGGCAGCGGGATATGAGAGGTGATTACGGTGTGTGGTGACAGAAACGGGTAGTGACATCGACAAGTGACGGCGGGTGAGTGGTGATCGTGGTAGAGGTGGTGGCGGGTGACCGGTGGTGACGGTGGTAAGTAGTGACGGTGGTGGCAGTGGGTGATCGGTGGTGATCGTGGTGGCGGGTGATCGGTGGTGACTGTGGTAGGTGGTGATAATGGTGGCGGCGGGTGATCGGTGGTGACGGCGTTGGGTGGTCATCGTGGTGGCCGTGACAATAGGTGATCGGTGTTGGGTGGTGATCATGATGGTGGGATGGCGGGTGATCGGTGGTGACGGTGGTGGGTGGTGAGTGGTGATCGTGGTGGCGGGTGATCGGACGGTGGTGAGTGATGGCCAAAATAGTGATTGTCCAACTTTAATCGGCAAGGTACCGAGTCGGATGCACTATAGTAGTGAGCAAGGTCGTATCCCACGAGGAATTTATCGAATACCAAAGTCGTTTTTTGGATTTAGTTTAGGTTAACCAAGATGTTTCAAGTTTAATTACACTAAACCGAAATATAAACTAAAGATACTAAAGAGAGAAAGAGACATAGTCAAACTATGATCCAATTGATTACTTTCGCCCCTCTAATTGATTAACTCGGGAATGGGATTAACCAACCTACCAACCTATACTTATATCGACTCATTCATGGGTGCTAACTCCTAAGCTAGTGTAAGACGCCATGCAACAATCGAACACCCTTTGCCCGGTTCAACAGTCCACCTTTAAGGATTTTAATTGAGCGAAACAAGATTAACGCGCTAGAGTTGCCCGATTTCACAACCGATTGAACCTCACTCCCTAATCAATATAAACAACTCAGTTGATCATAAGGAATGATCTTAAAACCCCTTTTCCCACACCCCTTCGCAACATACATTTATAAAAGTGGTGTGTGTTCATGAACTAGGTGTACAGTCTAATTCAAGCATTGATAACAAGTTTTAAGACATGAATTCGTCAATATAACAACGATTAAGCACTACCCATTCCCAATTTCATCAATTAGAGGGTGATTTCTTCAATTTTCACATAATTTGGCTATGAAAAGTTTAACTACTCATAATAAAACTAAACACAACAATCAAAGATAGAATTAAAGCCATAAATGAAATAAAAACTGAAATTGATTACCAAAATCGTAGAGAATTGGAGTTTACATCAAGCTTTTTCAACACTCATGTCAATTGGTGAAGAAGAAGGCCCAAAATGAGAAAATCCAAGAGTAGAGAGGAAATTGTAGCTAGAATCTAAGCTAGATTGTGTTTAATTTAAGAAAAATATGGTGAAAGAGTGAATCTAGGGAAAAAGAAGGGAAGAATTCGACCTAAAAGGGAGAAAAGTGTAAGTATGAAAGTGTAAAAGTGTGTCCAGAATCCCCAAAAAATATGTGCAAGTGGTATTTATATTCTCCAAAAATGTGCAGGAAAAGTCATTTTGGCGCGCCCCAAAACTGGTTCAGTGATTCTGGATGCTCTCTGTATCAACTTGGCGCGCCCCGAACCTTTTGGCGTGCGCCAAACCTGATTCTGTGATTCTGAACCTCTCTGTTTCAACTTGGCGTGCCCTAATCCTTTTGGCGCGCGCCAAACTCCTCCAGGCTCCAGTTTCTTCACTTTTCTCTATTTTCTTCCATATCCAACCATTGGTTCATCTTTATACGCTTCACGCCTTGTCTCCCGGGCTTACGAGCACCTACATCCTGCGTCACAACATCTAACACAAACCGAGCATAACTCCGCAAAAATACATAGGGCTCGAAAAGGACCAAAACATCGTAAAATGCCGAGGTTTTCCATCTAGATGACGGTTTACCTCAAGGTGGATGTGCAATGCGATTTTGCCCTAATTATGGTCTAAAACTACCCGGAATGAGCCAAAAGTGCCGTAAACGGAGGTTGAAACATGCACCGAAGCATAGTAAAGTTGACTCTCATCAGTGAGTTGTGATCGTGGTAATGCATTCCATTCCATCTGATTTTTGATTGAATGAAAATGACCCAATTTCATTCCGTTGGAATGAAAAAGATTTTCATTCCTTCTTATCCAAACAAGCCAAAATGATGGAATGGAATGAAAAAATTATTTTTAAATTATCCAAACAAGCCAAAATGATGGAATGGAATGAAAAATTGAGGTCCTTATGGTTGAATTTTCCTTAAACTCCCTATTGTGACCTCTCCACTTTCTTTTACACCTCAAAATCTAAGCGTACTCTTGACTTGGCCTAAGATTGTGGAGAATGATATTTGACCAACTCTACAATTTATTCTTTCAATATTACTTGCTTTGTGTCCATTAAAATTCTTTGACCTTGCTTTGCTTGAGATGGGTTATACACGAACTCCGTATACAATTCTATCCCTTCCAGATGCTTCTCACCCGTTTCAGTTATTAGTGTTAAAGGTCTCTTGCTTGGGCACATATTTTTCATCATTCTTGTGCTTGACTTTATCCAACACGATTGAATGCTATTTATTTCCGTGTTTTCCTTTCAGGTAAAACGATTTACCCTGCTCCAAAATTTCTGAAAAATTTCAGCAAGTTAGACCACTATTTTGTCTACAATTTATCTTATTACATCAACTCGATAATCATGATGGATCGTTTAGAAAATTCATGATAATGCTGGACCATCTGTCCAGAAAATCTGCAGCAGAACTTTCACTTCTTCTTCTATTTTGAACAGGTTAAATACCTTCAATTGACCTGAATTTTTGATATGTTGTAGAAATACCTCTATCTACAACTTTCCTTTTGGAATCAAGTCCAAATTCCTTTTCTTTTGATCGCAAACTGCAATCTGAGTTAGTGTTTACTAATCTGGATTTTGACAGCTTCTGCACTCAGCAACAATAATTGTTTTTGTCCGACTTCTTGACATTCAAAAATTCTAATCTCTTTCTATCATCTGGGAAACTCCAGTATCTAAATCTTTTCTCTTTTGATCATGCTCAAATTCATTTTCTTTTGGTCTGCACAAGTCGATAATATCAGTCACGGGGTAGATATCAACTCAAACCGCCTAAAAGGAATCCTCACCTCTTAAATTAGGGTCTGGGCTAAGAGAGTAGTAAGTTATGATTGCTATGTTTTAGAAGTTTCCTCGAAATTTGATCTTCTTCTAGAGTAAGTCACTTAGTAGGATGTTTGTAAGGCTAACGTTATGGTTTCTTTTACAGTTAGAAACAAGCACCAAGTTGCTGTCTTCCAACATGCCACGCTTGAGGTTCAAACCTTTTTCATGACCTTCTTCAATCATACCTATCCTGATAAATTATTTCCCATTTAATCCCTCGCTTGATATCTTTAATCTCAACAAGTCATCTCCACTTGTTTTCATGAATTACCTCATAAACATATCTCCATAATCCTTTCTTTTGAACAAGTTCATACATTTACCTTTCTAATCAAAGAAATGAGCTTCATCTAATTTTGCATTGTTGCACCCTCATTCTTCATTTCAAATTCAAATTTTATTGAACCTTCTGATGTCAGAACATTCTTCTTACTTGTGTTCATTCTCAGCTTCCATCTTAAGAGTAGTGTTGATGTTGTAACATTTTCATCTAATGCCGCATGTTCTCCCAAACTATGCATCTCATCTTTTTACCAATCAGACCCTTAAAGCCTACCATGAAATCCATCTGCAGTTACTTATCCTTAACCTTCTGTCAACCTGAGCTAAACTAGTATCATGCAGAAGGTAGTCGATTACCAAAATGTCTTCCGAGCCTTTCTTGCCGGTCAACATTTGAACTCCAAATCTTATTAATTTCAATCCAGGTTAATACATCTGGTGCCTTTTCAGCTTTAAAAATCTTTTAGGCCATTTAGAGCCGTGAACCACAGGACGCACCGTTTGACATTCCCTCTTCTGTCTTAGTGTTTCTATAACAATTTTTTTACTCCAGTTGAAATGTCTGTTCTGATTTAACCTTTTCATTCCCTCATAAGGAAGGTCCTTGTTCGCTTATTTTTCGGCTTTGTACTATTCCCTTCGAGTAGTGCAACCATGAACCCTTGACTTGGATCATCAATGATCTTTTAAACTTCTTTTGAAAGTTTGAATAAACTCTATTAAATCAAACGTTATCTGACATTTCTTAAGGGTCTTTTTTTCCTTCAATTAAAGCTTGTTTCTCGCAGACCCCTTTTCAAAACTTATAACATTCCTTTACAACATCTTGAGGAAATTTCTATCCTATTTCAATCTTGAAATAACCTCTCTTTGATGCAAACTTGGACACTCCTTGACTAGTTTTATTCCTTCGTAAGACCTTTTGGTGTACTCATTTTGGCCCCATAACTTCTTCATGTTGAGATTCTCACACTTTGTTGATTTCTCAGTTATATGTTCTTTCAGGTGCTCGACCTTGCGCCTTTGCCTTGTCTTTCTGTTGTGGAATGATTCCTCTACAACATTCATCCAACTGAGGATTCTCCTCGTTCGCTCACATCCACTTTGTTTATCAAATCAGTAACGATTAATGTCACATGTCAAATGTTCTCAAGTGGAATATTCTTCTCTTTTTGAAGTAAATGCTTCCAAGTCCATCATTAGAAAGTTAAACCCGCCATTTTATATCAAATGGACATGAATGTGGACATACACACTTTCCTAAGCCATTGTGAACTACTCCCTCCGTTTTTATATATACGTCGCAGATAGAAGAATCACACAGATTAAGAAAGTAATAAATATGTGTATTGGAAATGTATTTTTTTGTTGGAAATGTAAATGTTTTGTTGGTAAAGGAGTTTTCAGTATTGGAATTGTGTTTTTTTAACCCCATAAAATTTAAGTTAGAGCACACACGATGGGCTTTGACAATCACAATGGCACATTGTATCAAAAAATTCTACATGGCTGCATGTACACGTCATTACATTGCCAACCATATCCACATTGTTGCCCACAATGGTCTTCAAAAGAATTCTCTCAAATGAATAATTTTTCTCTTCATATCCATGTTGTTTCCCACAATGGTCTTCAAAAACATTCTCTCAAGTGAATAATTTCTATCTCAAAGCATTCTCACAAGTGAATAATTTCTCTCTCCATATTCACATTATTGTCCACAATGGTCTTCAAAAACATTCTCTCAAGTGAATAATTTTATATCAAATGGACATGAATGTGGACATACACACTTTCCTAAGCCATTGTGAACTACTCCCTCCGTTTTTATATATACGTCGCAGATAGAAGAATCGCACAGATTAAGAAAGTAATAAATATGTGTATTGGAAATGTATTTTTTTGTTGGAAATACAAATGTTTTGTTGGTAAAGGAGTTTTCAGTATTGGAATTGTGTTTTTTTTATTGGAGATGTAAATATTTTGTTGGTAAATGAGGAAAAAATAATAAATGTTGCATTGGAAATGTAAAATGACAGATAAATAAAAAAATGATAAAATCTGAATGTGACAGATAAAAAAAAACGAAGGGAGTAGTATTAAAAAAAATAACAATGTGATTTAGGACAAAAATGCACAACATTCCCTCAAGTGAATAATTTTTATCTCAAATGGACAGGAACGTGGACATACACACTTCCCTTTGCAAATGTAAACATCATAATGTGAAATGGGCCGATGGGGCAAGCTTCTTTGTAACCCTACGATTCTGCGAATATCCGGGCCTCGTTGTCGCTGGTGGGGGTTGTAAAAGGTGATTTTTTTTTTTTTTTTTTGTTGAGGGGCAAAGGTGAATGAATTTTTAACCGTGGGAAACATTTTCCTAAAAAATATCATCAAAGCACATGAAAAACTAAAGAGAAAGCATTATCCGTCTCTTTGATTTGCCTTGTATTACTATCTTCAGTCGTCGACAACAGGGGGAGAGGCCTCCCCAATTTCCACCACTCAATCACTCTCTTCGTTTCGCCTCTCGATCCGATCAATCGTCGTAACCAACACTCAATTCACAAGATGAACGATGCAGATGTATCCAAGCAGATCCAGCAGATGGTGCGATTCATTCGCCAGGAAGCTGATGAGAAGGCCAATGAGATCTCTGTTTCTGCTGAGGAAGTATGACTCTTATCACTTCTCTGCCAATTACGATTTTTTTATATATGTCATTTGGATCGAGAGTTGATTTACTTGTGTTTAGAACTCTAGATTCCTCTGAATTTACGTAGTACTAATTTTGCTGTTTTTTCATTGATTGGATATTATTGCTGTAGGAGTTCAACATTGAGAAGTTGCAGCTAGTAGAAGCTGAGAAGAAGAAGATCAGACAAGAGTATGAGCGCAAGCAGAAGCAAGTTGAAGTTCGAAAGAAAATGTAAGTTTTAGTCGTTTATCAAAGAAACTATTACGATCATTAGTCTTTGTGATTTGTATTTGTCTCGTTTAATTTGAAAATGCTGCAGATTGTTCTAATAATCAGTATATGTAGCGACGTTTATTCATGTAGCATAATGTAAAGCCTTCATGAGGTCGTTGATGATGGTTTTACTTTGGTAGTGAAAATTCAAAATTGTATTGTTGTAGGCTGTTTTTGTGTATTCAATGAGTCCTTATTTTATAATGATGTGGAGGTAAGGAGTGTTATCTTCTTCTTCGTTTTTACTTGAGAGTTAGTTTGGCTTCATGATCTGAAGTTGTGGATCAGGTTTAACGCTCAGGGATTGATATTGTTTTGATGTAACTGTTAGAAATTTCATGATGATGGCTTTGTCATGTAAATCAGTTGCTGCACCACCTACTTCTTTCTGAATTATTTTTGTTAGGGCCAAGGGCTGAGCCCGGGATTCATACTTGGGTGGCCTAATGGGCTGTGTTCAGATGATCGGGTGAGCTGAGTTAGGAGAACTTGTTAGATTGTTCTGCATTATATAGGATTTTTTTGTTACCCCAAAAAAAAGGGTGGGCTTAGCTCCCCTAAGTCATACATGTACCTCTGTCTTTGGTTAGTGCATTGTTTTTTTACATAGCAACCACAACTTTTAACATGGAGGGTTATGGAAGTTTCTTAAACTACTGTTTTAGTATTATTATGGTTTATATCTGTCACTCTTATGGGAAATAATGGTGTTTTTGCGACTCTTTTCTTCAGTGAGTACTCCATGCAGCTGAATGCTTCTAGAATTAAGGTTCTTCAAGCTCAAGATGACCTTGTGAACTCTATGAAGGAGGCTGCATCGGAGGAGCTCCTGCGAGTCAGCCATGACCACAATAGCTATAAGCATCTTCTGAAAAATCTTATTATTCAGGTAGTAAATCTTGCACTTGCCTTCATCAGTTGTGATGGATCAAACAGAAAATAATGTGTTCCATATTGAAAAGGAAAATATAAAAAGTTCAAGAACCAGTATTTTGATGTATAAAATTTTCAGAAATCAAGAGAACAAAAAAAGGGAGGAAAAAAATAACCATCTCGTTTCCTAGAGTGTAGAAGAAAAAAAAAAGAAAAAGAAAAAAAAAAGAGAGTAACAGGTGGAGCTTATTGCTGCCAAAGCCGCTAGAAAATTGAGTGGTATAATTTGGTGGATGCATATAAACCCAAAAATAGTTATTCAATGTCATTTTTCAGCAAGTTTACTTCAATTAACTCCGAATCGCTGATGGATCGTGAGAATAAATGATTAAAAACTTCTGACGAGTAAAAGGAAATGGAAACGTTGACTGCGGTTTGTGTAGCATTCTCAATATGGGAGTGTAACGAGTGTTGTACGCTAAATTTTACTTGTTTTTTTCTCTCTATCGTTTTCTTCATTCCAGAGTTTGCTTAGGCTGAAAGAGCCATCTGTCTTACTGAGATGCCGTAAAGATGAGGTGCACTTGGTGGAATCTGTTTTGCAACAAGCAAAAGAGGAGTATGCTGAGAAGGCAAATGTTAGGTCAGTTGATATCATAGTTGACAGCATCTACCTTCCTTCCGCGCCTTCCCAGCACAATGCCCATGGGCCATCCTGGTAATTTGACTGTTCTTTTGTTTCTTGTCTGGGCGACACTAGCATTTTAGAATCTGAATGATGTAGGGACATCTAAGCTAGACTTATTTTATGAATGTTTTGTTTAGTTAATGGCCATGTGGGCTTTTCCTTAATTGTTAATTTACCTAATTGGGCTTCTTAGGATATAAATAGCCTAAGTCCCAATAGAACTTGATTGGCTTGTAATCATTATTCTCTATCATGAATGAAATCCTATGAGCTTGGATTAGCTCTCATTATCGTATCTTTGATTTTATAGACTTCTACGTCACTAAATAGTTAGCTCTGCAGCAAACCGACATCGTCTACTGGTTTACTTATTGCAAAAATGTTTCTCATATTATCCTTTTTCTTCTGTCCTCTCCTCTTTTCTTGGATTTCAGCTGTGGAGGTGTCGTATTGGCTTCTCGAGATGGGAAAATCGTGTGTGAGAACACATTGGATGCAAGGTTGGATGTTGTGTTCCGCAAAAAACTTCCAGAGGTACTGCTTTTTTAGTGTCCTTTAAACAACAATTATGGTCAGATGCTTTCTGTCTCAACTTCCCTATTTACATACAATCTACGTTATGTTGAGAAATCCATATGTGAATAGTATCATCTTTTTGTGGGATTCAATATCTTTGTTTAGTTCTCAACTTTTTTGAGTTCTTCATGTATGTAGCTTGCCCATATCTGCACTAACAAGGGTATATTTGTTGGTTGGTCTTATTGATATCAGTACTCAGTAGTACAAAGGGGCATAGTATAATACGAAGTTTGTACACATACATCTTCTCTTTTCACTATTTAACTAATAACAATATATTTCAAGTGACTGAAAAATACCAGGATCTCTGAATCCTGATTTACTTGTACTACACAAAAATTCGTATTCTCAATTCAAAATCTTATGATGGGTAAGATTCTGATTCATTTTTACAGTGAATAAAGATTATGATTCCTTTTCTCTCCATTTGTTTGCTACCTGGCTGCTAACTACTGGTTGTATGCTTTCTCCGGTATAACAATATTTCTAATGTGGACTTTTGCTTCTTATCAATTATTACAGATCCGTAAACTGCTATTCAGTCAAGTTGCTGCTTGAGCTTGGTGTAAATCGTGTACTACTTGCCTTCACAGTTTTCGTGTATTGCTCAAGATATTTTAGTTTTTCATCTTTTGTTCTTCTTTTTTTTCCTTTTTTTTTTTTTTTTTTTTTTTTTTAAATGGGCGGGATTGCTCCAGTTGTCATGTTTATTTGTGTAGATTGACACTTGATATGCGCCTTTGTTTAATATATTATATGCTATAAAAAGCTTTAAACTTGAGCTGCTGATATTATTATTTGTGTTAATAATAAGTTGTGATTCTGTTCCTGTATCACATAACTAGAATAGAATGTGAAGGAAAGAATTAGAACACCTTCGGCGGTCTATATATCTATCCTGTGTAACTTTTGTTGTTATCTGTTGTATTTTTGTTTGCTATTTGTTACTCCATCTTATTGTTTGGGGTATTTGGGAAAATCTTCTAAACATGAGTACTTCGACGTTAATAACCAATTTGGGTTCTGTTGCCATCACAAAATTACTACTCCACAACTATTATTTTGTGTGTGTAATTGTGGTGTTCAAAACAACTTCACGGTGTCAATAAAATCCACCTTTTAATATTCCAGCTTATACGAGAAGCATTATAACTAGACAACACAGTGGAAGTACTACACTGTGTTGTTGAAATCTTTCACTTCTAAAAAAAGTTTAAGTACAATACAATCTTTAAAATTTTAAAACCTTATAAACTAACCTCTGCTCATGACACCACATTTTTTATATTTTTACCCACTCCCATACACAAAAACATTCAGAAGTCTAGAAAACCCTAACCTTCTTAACTAGTGCCGCCGCCTCCAACCATTCCCTCTAAATCCCCTCCTTATTCACCCAATGCCACCACTGAGCGGCCTCCCCGTCACTATATTCTTCTCATCAAGGTGGCCATAATAAACACTGATGCTTCATAGGATAAAGACGGTGAAATTGGTGGTGTTAATTGTGGGAAGGGGTTGAGGATGATGGATTGTTGTGGGGATATGGGGGGAATTTTTTTTTTTGGTTAAAGTAAAATATTATTTAGTAAAAGTTTAATTTTTTTAGATGTGGCGCAATTAGTAGGTGAATATTAAGCTAATATAAACAAGAAGAGTTATTACGCAACAGGTTATTATGGGTGATACCAAGTGGAGGAGTGAGATCTCTCCAACTCACCCCTACACACCACTACTATGTGAGAGAAAGTAAATTTTTTTTTTGGATTCATATCAACCATCTACTAGTTATCCCTCACAGCTGCATAATGACCTTTCTCAATATAAACATGTGCATTTGGTAGATGCTCATTTTACACTATGATGTGATGCCAATAATAGAAAAAATAGGATGCCTTTAAAAGCCTTAAATTATTTCATATCGTGTGATGGTGTGCAGTCAGAGTAAATGGTTTTATTTTTATTTTTTATTTTTTTATATATCAGAAACGAAAGATTAACACATGTATCCTTAATTTGCCTCACGCAAGGCTCGAAGCATGGTCGCTTGCCAGGTTATATCCCACTGATAACCACTATGACGATGTCTTGTTGACAATTCAGAGTAAAGTTGAGGTAGGGATACTTTTACTGAAGGCAATGACAAAGAGTATTAACTATTAAGCATCAATTCAATAACCAATACAAATCACATTTTGTACGATAGTTGTTCCTAAATATAAATTTTGGTCTTAAATTGAACTTAGATATCATAGCCCCATTGCTAGACCAACTAGGGGCGGAAGCGGGTTTGGACCCATCCATAGCCCAACTGCAAGACCAACTCCCGTAACGTTCATATCCAATTTCCATCTCGATAAAATTTGAGATTATCTTTTCTTGAGATTATGTTTTCAAAAAAAAAAATTTGAGATTATGTTTTTTTTCTCTACCCATATAGATTTTATCTTCGTAATGGACGCAAAACCTAATTACTTCTTCAAAGTTTGCACATTTTATGGGAGTGAAAAATCAAAAAAAGTTTACCATGTTAAATTTAAAAAAAAATAATTTGTGTTTACAATGTTAATTGAATCCATTTTTTACTTCAGTCCAAGTGAAAAATTCCCAATAATTTTAACACTCCCCACCCCCCCCCCCCCCCAAAAAAAAAAAGATTTGAACGTTATTTTTATTATTTTTATGTATGCTTGCTTTGGAGTTTGGAACATATGGAAGTCGAGATGTGGCCGGATTTTTTAGCAAAAAGAGGTACGAGTTGGGTCTATTATCGCTCAATCCAAGGCTGAATCGGAGGAATACACGAGTGTTTCACAGAAGTTCTTTAACTTCACAACTTCGCCACCTTCGCCTATGAAGTGGATACCACCAGATCCTGACCTTCTCAAATTCAATGTGGATGTTGTTTTTGGAAATGGTATTGCAGTGGTAGGAGGGCTTCTAAGAAATAGAGATGAAGTTATCATAAAGAGTTTTTCTAGAAAATTGGAAGGAGGGTTTAACGTGAATTTAGGTGAAACTTTGGCCATCTATCACGCTTTGTTCATTGCCATCAGTTGGGGATTTTTCCGAGTTATCTTTGAAGGAGATTCGCTCACTACTTGTCAACGTCTTTTATCTCATAGCGAAAATCTCTCACCACTATGATGTATTATAAACTACTGTCATAATCTGTTGCAAGTTTTTGTTTCTGTCTCATTCTCTTTTGTTAAAATGCTAAGAAATATTTCTGCTCATTTGTTAGCACGAGAAGGTTTTAGGCTAATAGGACATGTGGAATGGAGCGTATCTCGCCCTCTCATGTGCTCTTGGCTGGTTCTGTTGATTACAATTAAAAAAAGAGTAATTAGCGCAAAACACCCCTATCTTTGGGTCAACTTTGGGACTTGCCCCGTATCTTTAAATTTAGCACTTTTACACTCTATCTTTAAAGATACATAACAAGTCTCAAAGTTGAACCATAGATAAAGGATGTTTTACGCTAATAAAAGGGTGTTTGTTGCAAAATATTACATACAATAAAGGAAAAAAAAAAAATTCTAAATTTAAAGATATCAAATTTAGCACATGAAAAGTCTCAAAATTTGACCCATAGATAAGAATGTTTTGCTCTAACTACTATTAAAAAAATTATTTTTTTACCTTAAAAGGATTGAAAAAACAGAAAATAAATCGGACGGTAGTAGGATACTAGGATCGATCGGTATTTATGGATTTTCACAATTTCACCCGGCCTCGTTGTCGTAGACATAGGAGTTAAAATTTTCAACACTGTAAAAATAAAAAAATAATAATCAAAGAACGTGAAAAAATAAAATAAAATCCGTCTCTTTGATTGCTTTGTATTGAATATATATCTCCAGTCGTAAACTACAGGCAGAGAGGGCTCCCCAATACGTTTCTGTATCTTTCCACTACTCAATCAATCTCTTCGTTTCGCCTCTCGATCCGATCAATCGTCGTAACCAACCGTCAATTCACAAGATGAACGATGCAGATGTATCCAAGCAGATCCAGCAGATGGTGCGATTCATTCGCCAGGAAGCTGATGAGAAGGCCAATGAGATCTCTGTTTCTGCTGAAGAAGTATGACTCTTATCACTTCTCTCCTAATTACGATTTTCTTATATGTCTTTTGGATCGAGAGTTGATTTACGTGTGTTTAGATTCCTCTGAATTTACGTAGTACTAATTTTGCTGTTTCTTTTCATTGATGTGATATTATTGTTGTAGGAGTTCAACATTGAGAAATTGCAGCTAGTAGAAGCTGAGAAGAAGAAAATCAGACAAGAGTATGAGCGCAAGCAGAAGCAAGTTGAAGTTCGTAAGAAAATGTTAGTCTTTGTGAATTATATTTGCTCGTTTGATTTGAATTGCTGCAGATGATATATAACTGTTTTTTCTTGTTCCAGTAATCAGTATATGTAGCAACATTTATTCCTGTAGTGTAATGTAATTCCATCTTGAGGTCTTTATTTGTTTTACTTTGGTGGTGAAAATAGTATTGTTGTAAACTGTTTTTGTTTTTTTTCATGGTGTCCTTTTTCTATAGTGATGTGGAGGTATGTAGTATTATCTTCATAGTTGTTAAGGCGCTATGCTTTGCCTATCCATGCTTAAGCAATCGTGAATAAAGTTCAAAAGTTGAAGTCAATTAAATTTATAATCAGTAAAAGTCCCCAAAAGGGCAAAAGGCTAATTCTTATCAAACAAATATTCAATTGTGTGCCTTGTCAACATTGTAAATTGCAGCCACATCTAACCAATTGCACGTGCTACGGCGCTAGCATATGTAGTATGCTCATACCACCCATAATGTCAAGTATATTAGCCATACATGCACTAATGCAGACATGAGGACCAAGTAGTCAAAGTTCCATCATATGCACATATGCAACCCCTTTTTTTGTACATCTTGCCGAGGCAAACCCTTTCTTGCCTTCTTGGCACTAAGGCCTCGACCCTCCCCTAGGCGTACCTAGGCAAGTGTCTTGACAATTATGGTTATCTTCTTCTGAATTTTAACTTTAGAGTTAGTTTTGCTTCGTGATCTGAAGTTGTTTATCGGACTCGGAAACATTAAGGCTTGGCGATTGCTTTGCTATTGATATAGATTTTAGAAAACCTAGGCCCCATTTGGATCGAAAGAATTAGAGAGAAAAGAAAATGAAAGATAGTGACAGAAAAGAAAGGAGAGGTGAAGGAGGGACTGTAAAATCTATTGATGATGGCTTTCTCATGTAACTCAGTTGTTGCTCCTTCCGCTTTCTGAATTTTATTTGTTAGTGCACTGTTTTTCACATAGCTACCACAACTTTTAACATGGACAGTTAAGGAAGGTTACTTCTTTCAATCTTAAACAGCTGTTTAACTTTTAGTATGGTATATTTCTGTCACTCTTATGGGAAACTTTGTTACACCCTTTGTGTCTCTTTGCTTCAGTGAGTACTCCATGCAGCTGAATGCTTCTAGAATTAAGGTTCTTCAAGCTCAAGATGACCTTGTGAACTCTATGAAGGAGGATGCATCAAAGGAGCTCTTGCGTGTCAGCCATGACCATCATAGCTATAAGAATCTTCTGAAAAATCTCATTATTCAGGTACTAAATCTTCCACTTGCCTATGATAGATGTCATCTTCATCAGTTGTGATGGATCAAACGGAAATATTTGTGTGTTGCATATTGAGAAGGATAATATAAAAGAGTCCAATAACCAATATTTTGATAGATAAAGTTTTTCGGTATCAAGAGAAAAAAAGATTAGTAACCATCTCGTTATCCTACCTTGTAGAAGGAAAATGAAAAAAAGGAGAGGAACAAGTGGAACTTATTGTTGCCAAAGCTACTAGGAAATTCAATGTGGTGTAATTTGTAGGGTGCATTGAATTGGATTTAATATGCTCATAATAGTTATTTAATGTCAATTTTTAGTAACTTCATTTCATGCCAACTCTGAATTGCTGATGGATCGTGAGAAGAAATAGTTAAAAACTTCGGATGAGTAAAAGGAAAAGGAAACCTTGATTGCAGTTTGTCTAGCATTCTTAATGCGGGAGTGTTGTTACTGTTGTAAGCAATTGCTTCTTTTTTTTTTCCATTACAGAGTTTGCTTAGGCTGAAAGAGCCATCGGTCTTACTGAGATGCCGTAAAGATGACAAGCACTTGGTAGAATCTGTTTTGCAACAAGCAAAAGAGGAGTATGCTGAGAAGGCAAATGTTCGGTCAGTTGAGATCGTTGTTGACAGCATCTACCTTCCTTCCACGCCTTCCCATCACAATGCCCATGGGCCATCTTGGTAATTTGACTGTTCTTATTGATCTTGGTTGAGTGGAGGTAACTGTAGCAACACAAACATTTTTGTTTCTCAATTTTGAGTGTTGCAGTACGCTGACATCGTTTACTGGTTTAGTTATTGCAAAAAAAGTTTCATATATTATCCGTTTTTCTTATGTCCTTTGCCCTTGTTACTGACTGCAATGTTTAGTGATTGAGGTGCTCTATAGTTTGATAATTTGTCCTTGAATTTCAGTTGTGGAGGTGTTGTATTGGCTTCTCGAGATGGGAAAATCGTGTGTGAGAACACATTGGATGCAAGGTTGGACGTTGTGTTCCGCAAAAAACTTCCAGAGGTACTGCTTTTTTAATCACTTTAAGCTGCAATTTTTGGCATATGCTTTCTATCACTACTCTATTCACAATCTACATTATGTTCCATATCTAGTTTTCCCAATATCGCTCACGGAATCCAATTATCATCTTTTTTTGTGGGATTCAACATGTTAGTTTAGTTCTCAACTTTGGAATCTTCATGTAGCTTGTGTATATCTGCACTTAGAGGTATATTTGTTAGTTGGACTTCTAGACCTAGTTTAATATGAAAAGTGTAGTGAGGGGTTCTATCATACGTATGCATCATTTATTTTCGGATATTAACTAATGACATGGTATGATACGTGACTGAAAATTGCCAGAGCCAAGTGTTTTATTTCCATTGTCCCAAGTTTGTCCTTATGTATTGTATGATGGGGTTCCACATTGATGTAATTGATACCTTGCAATTTTACTTAATTATATTGAAGTCCCTAATTTTCCCCATGATCAGCCAATTCTCCAAAGAGATGGAAATTATTTAACTTATTAGAAACCCCATCCGCCCTTAATGGGAATAAAACTCGAAAGATGTATTGGAATCCCGACCTTTTCTTGGGTGTGTTTTGTGTTTGCTCGAAAGATACTAAATATTTTGTTATATTCTTTTCCTTTTGTTTGCTAATCCTGACAAATGACTCTAATGAGAATTTGCTATTTACCAATTACAGATCCGTAAACTGCTATTCAGTCAAGTTGCTGCTTGAGTGCTGCTACTTACCTTCACGGGGTTTTTGCGTGTGCGCTCGAGTTTCAAAATTGATCATTGATCAAGAATTTTTACTTTGTTCTTTGCCTCCTCGTCATTTTTTATTTGAATACATTGACATTTGATATGCGCGTTTTTTTTAACTATATTTTTGAAGAGCTTTATACTGGAGGTGATATTATCATTTGTGTTAATAATAAGTTGTGATTCTGTTCCTGTATCACAAAACTAGAATGTGAAGGAAAGAATTTGGACACACTCGGCACTCTGTATTAACTTTTGTTATTATCTGTCGTGTCTTTGTTTGCCCATTGATACCCCTACCACCTTATTGTTTGGGGGTATATATGGGAAAATCTTCTTTAAAAATAGAGTTTTCACGGTACAATCGTTGTATCAAGTGTGAATAGTGGTAGTCACATTTTTCGACTCCCTTTCACCACACACAAGTTTTCTGTGTGGTATCTTAGAGCAGTCGTAATAAAGGCATTGTAGACTGCTTCAAGTTTGACAAATAACAATTGGATGTTTTCCTTAGGCTAAAATCAAAATAATGGTGTAATTCAATGGTGTCTTTTCATCAAGTGTGTCAATTATAGATACCACAAGTAGCATAACATATTCCCTACTTTTTGTCACATAAAGAAAGAAAAATTACAGGTTGGATCGAGAAAATTTATTAATATTTTATTGGATGGGTAATGATAGGTTTACTTTCTCAAGTCTACACCATGCTTGTACCTAGACAATCTTGTGGTTGTGATTGTGTTCTTCTTAAAAAAAAAAATTACAAGTAAAAAAAATGATGTAGACTTAAGGGAGTAAATGTATCACTCCCCTGGGTTGATAGCACTAAATTATTTTACATCATTACTACATCTTATCAATCATACATCACTCATAAAACTATTCTACGTTTCTGTTCCAATAAGATTATGCCACATCAACAATTTTGACAGAGTCCATGCGGTCAATTGCATCCGACCACTACGCCTGCTCTTAAGAATGTTTGGGTCCTTTGGGATCTTGCAAAATCTTCAAATGATTAAAGAATGCTCGCACAAACCAAGAGAAGTATTATTTGTATGCAAATGTTGGGTTTGAAGAAGATAGTATGAACGGATGAAATTACCCTACTTCTGATAATAAAAATGGATGGAAGGGCTGAAATGTTACGTTTTAAATTGTTAAGAGTCAAATTGTTAAAAATAAAAGATAAAAGAATGAAATGTTAAGATTTTAATAATTTAAGAGCTTTTGGTGTTTTTTTTTTGCCCCGTTTATTATATCATAATAGGTATCAAAACAAGTGTTTGTTATTTATCTACCCTGCCTATCCAAATTAGTTTATTACTACCTTCGTCCTAAAATATAAATCCATTTAGCTTTTTTATTTTGTCTCATAATAAAAGTCCATTTAAATAACCAAGAAAATATTTATTACATTTTTCTTCTTTTACCCTTCATTTATTATCTATACACCCACTTTTCACTGCTCTACATTAATAATAGTCAAAGATCATTTTTAGACTTTTTCCATCAAAATTATTGACACATAACCAATTTAACCAACTTTCTTAATATGTGTAAAAAACCCCCAAATTAACTTACATTTTGGAACGGTTGTAGTAGTTATTATGATATCCTCATCAAAGGGACCCTTTATTTGCACAATCGTGATTTTATGGATGATGACATTTACCATTCACCATATTAGATTGACATTTCATTAATCAAATCATGAGTCGAGGATTAACTTTACGAAGGTCGAATGTCAGCGGAAAATCGATTTCTAATTTAAGATTCAACTTTTCGAAGGCCGATTCTATATAATGCACGATAAATGTGTATCGACTTCTCTCATAAAAAAATTGTGTAAATGCAGTCCTTCCAAACTAGACCAATGAACTATCGATTTACATTCTCCACGAAACTTTAAAGGGCGTGATAGTAGGGCCTTTTAGGTTGAGGCTTAATGTTATGAAATTGATCATTCACTTCATTTGTTTACGAAAATGATATGGTGCTTGTTAAAGGCACTACAACTAATTTACTGTAATCACACTTCGAGTTATGTTTGTCTTTGCAGATGTCGAAAATAGACATTCAACCTCTCTACAGAGTTGAATGATGAGCGATTCGACTTTTAGAGGTGAAATATCACAATGTTGCTCTAGAAGAAGATTCGTTAAAATGCCTTAAGACGTGCCAAATGAGATAAGCGCAAATATAGAACACAATTTTAACAAATTCAGCATCTATTGTTGGTCGATGAAGTCATTGAGTTTTGAATCAACTGGAAAATTCTTATATGTAGAGAGAGAATTTTCAATGTATTTATGTCATTGGATCAGTTTTATACTTATAAAAATACTATATTCGACTTGTTTAATATTTAATTTAACTTGACTTGACTCGTAAACAAAATTATCTTTTCAGAATTAATATAAAATAGGGCAAGATCGAGCTCAATTCATCAAAACTCGTCTCGACTAATAATAAATGATATATATTAATAATAAATCTTATTAATATAATTAATCAAATAATTATTTATTATTGCTCAATTAACTCGCGAACTACTCTATTACTATGTTATTATAAAACTTTATCTTAAATATATTTGGAAAGATTGCAACCACTTTATCTTAAACAATGCATTGACTAACCTTTTTTATGTGTGAAATTCTATCTGACAATAAATTAATGAATATATGGATAAAATCATGGCTCCTGCACTTTTAACTCCCCTTGTGAAGAATTTACGGTGGTGGATTAGGTTGAGAACCAACAATTCAGGATGGACTAAGACTAACACGGATGTAAAGCGCTATTTAAAAGAGGATGAAAAAGCAATAAGTAAAAAAATGACCATTTATTTACACCTTTTTGTTTTTACTGAAACACCATCATACCGAGTCAGGCTTTAAAAAGGTCAATTGTGAGGACGAGTGATCGACCCTTCAAAAGTCAACTATTGAATTAAGATTTGATTTCTCAAAAAAGCAAATAGATTAACCGATAAGTTGAGTGTGGGATCAAAATAATAAAAATAAAAATAAAAAAATTCATTCCTTTATTTTCTTATAACCCAGTTTCATGTCTATGTTAATCATTAAATATGAATATCCATATTTTTATTTCTCATCAAATTTTAATTTCTATCTTTATGCTTAAAGTTGTTAATTAACACCCTTATCTTAATTAATCTGATATCTTGGTAGCCAAAAATGTTTTGCAAAGACTATTACACTCGTCGTTTATAATGGCCATTAATTTACTGATATATATTGATCATTTTGTCTCATCACATCAACCATCACCACAACCCTCATCACCATCATCTTTCATAGCCTATTTTCATAGCTAATTACACAAATCCAGGCAAAATTACAATTTCCGTCCTGTAACTGGATACGTTTTGTAATTTTGATCCTGATTTTTCTCCGGCGACAATTTCAGTCATGTAAGTGTTGAATTTTGATTTAACAACTAAGGAAACAAAGAATAGAATTGATTCAATGAAAACGAAATGCAAAAACATAAGAACATTCAAAGTGTTCTTGACAAATTCGAATTACAATCTGACGGGAAAAGTAGAAATCAAAGATTACAGAGAATCAGCATTAGGGGAATTGTAATTTGGATAATCTAGCAGCCTCACTGCACTCAGGGGTCAGGTTTATATAGTGTAGTTGGCTTCAATTCGGTTGTAACCGCTTAACCGTCACTTTCAACCAACTTGACACCAAGGTGTTTGATGTGTGTCTCAATGAACTCCAAAAACTTGTTCTTCTCATTCTTGTATCTCAACATCCCTCCTCAAGCTGAACATGGTTAGAACCAAGTGAAGCTTGCCAAATACTTGTTCTTCTCATTCTTGTATCTCAACACTCTTATGGTTGAAGATGTTGGACGAAAGTCTGCTGCTAAAGCTCGTTTGTAACATCAATGATCACCGAGGTTGTCTCTATATAACATCAATGAGATCGCTTTGAGGATTGTCTCATTGTGGAATCCGATATTCACTTCATGGTGTGTATAAGTCTTTAAAAGGAAAAGCTTGGAGTAGGCTTTCAAGTGTCTGTCTGTCCATAGGATTAGTCAGTATGTCTGCTGTGAAAAACTGGATTTTCAACTATGTCTAGTTCTCAAAAAAAAAACTATGTCTAAGGCACTTTTGCTATCACAGTAAAGAGGAAAGGTGTCTTTGTATTGTATTTGAAAATCCTTTAGGAGATAAAGAAGCCACTGTATCTCACAAGCAGTGACAACCATGGCCCTGTATTCTGCTTCACTGGAGCTTCTTGAAACAGTGGGCTGTTTCTTGGATTTCCAAGAGATTAAGGCATCTCCAAGAAATATCAAATAACCAGTAGTTAACCTCCTAGTTTTTTTACATCCTGCCCAATCTGAATCACTAAAAGCCCTTAAAGAGATGGATCCTTTACTAGGAAGAATAGGCCTTTTCCAGGTGCAGACTTCAAGAATCTAAGCAGTCCGTGTGCTGCTTTTATGTGAGCTTCATTAGGTTTGGATAAAAACTGGCTGAGCTATTGAACTAGAAAGGCTATATCTGGTCTGGTGTTGCCTAAGTACAAGAGTTTACCAACAAGGCTTCTGTATTTTGTGTCTGATTCAAGTGTAGGAGCTTCTATTTCTGTTAAATTCTGAGATGTGTCCATTGGTGTGCAAACTGGTTTGCAATCAATGAAGCCAAATTCCTTTAAAGATCCAAGCAATGTTTTCTCTAATTTATGAAAATTCCACTATCTGATCTTGCAACCTCAAAGCCTAAGAAATACTTTAGGGTGACAAGATCCTTGATTGTGAAAGCAGAATGTAGTAGATCCTTAATTTAGGGTATGTATTTCTGTCATGTTCTTGCTTCCAACCACAATATCATCTACATATACTAGTAAAGCCATAAATTTATCCCCTTGTCCTTTTGTAAATAAACTATGATCATTGATGGACTGTTTGTATCCATGATCCAGTAACTTTTGTGTTAGTTTTGCATTCCATTGTCTACTTGCTTGTCTTAATCCATACAATGATTTGTTAAGTTTACAGACAAGGCCATTTGTTGTTACTCCTTCAGGAGGTTTCATATACACCTCTTCCTCTAGATCTCCATGTAGAAAAGCATTATTGACATCTAGTTGGTGAAGATGCCAATTTTGTAGAGCTTCCAATGCCATAAACATCCTTATTGTTTTTTGTTTGGCCACAGGAGAAAATATTTCTAAAAAATCAATGCCTTCAGTTTGTGTGTAGCCTTTTGCTACCAGCCTTGCTTTAAATCTTTCAATAGTGCCATTAGCTTTCCTTTTGATTTCATACACCCAGTTGCATCCTATTGGTTTTAATCCTTTTGGTAAAGGAGAGCTTGCCTCTCTGTAAGATGTAGGCTCTCTTTCTGTGTCAAGACTTCCAATGAAACCCTGATAAGACTGAGATATATTAGCATAAGATATAACATATTCTAGTGCATGTGGAGATGTCCTATTTACTTGATTAGCACAAATGTAATCAGTCAAATAGGATGGAGCTGATCTTTGTCTAGTTGACTTTCTAGGTTGTGGCTCAATAGATGTGTTAATGGAGGGTCCTGATGATTATGGTGTAGGATCGGGATGAGTGGAAGGATTGACCACAACCTGATCATGTTGAATATCATGATCATCAATAGGCAGTGGAAGGCAAAGATCTATTGAACTGTCATAGTTAGAAATATTATAGAAAGGAAAGACAGTCTCATGAAAAACTACATTTCTAGAAACAGAAATGTTTCTAGACTGAAGGTCCATTACTCTATAACCCTTGATATTAGGTTCAAAACCTAAGAAAATATATTTTTTACTTCTGTCTTCAAATTTTCCTCTGCCCGTGATGTGGTGTTTTATTTTTGAGTAATGGTGTAGGTATGATATTAATCAAGTGAACAACATGTAAAACACAATAATGCCAGTTCAACATGAACATTATATTGGATCCTAATAGCCATGGCCACATTCAAGATATGCTGGTGTTTCCTCTCTATTAAACCATTTTGTTGAGGGGTTCTAACACAAGCCATTTGATGCACTAGGCCCTTTTGTCTATAAAAGGGTTTCATGGTGAACTCAACACCTTGATCTGACCTAATGGTCTTTACACATCTATCAAATTGAGTCCGAACAAGTATACATAACTGTTTTAGCAATTCACAAGCTTGATCTTTAGTATTCATAAGAAAAATCCATGTGTATCTACTGTAATCATCCACAATCAAAAGAACCATGTCCATCAACAGAAAGCACTCTATTTGGACCCCAAATGTCTACATGAATAAGATCAAAGCACTGCAAAGTTGTAGATACACTAATAGGAAATCTGAGTTTCTTTTGTTTTGCTAAAGGACAAACATTACATTGATTATCAGGAATTCTTATTCTGTTATCAAAAGTTTTCAAAACCTTCAACGTCTTAGTGGAGGGATGTTTTAATCTATAATGCCACAAATCAGCATTATTTAAAGAACAAGAGTTACAAACAGCAGGTTGAATAAAACCAGAAACCGAGCAAGTATCAACTGATAAAGTCTTTGTGTCTAATGCTTCAAGTATGTAAAGTCCACTTTGAAGTTTAGCTGAACCAATCTTCTTCATAGTTGTTAGTTCCTGCATAAGACACATATTAGCACAAAAACAACAGATAATTTACTGTCTGATGATAGTTTCCTAACATAAACTAAGTTATAACTGAAGGAAGGTATGCAAAACACATTGTATAATGTGATATCGGTTTTAATCCTAACATCACCAGTGTGTAACTCTTGCTGATGATCCATTTGGCAACTTGAAAAATAAATTGTTAGCCACTTGTATATTGAACATGCATTTTAAAGTAAAGGTAATGTGATCAGTAGCCCCTGAATCTATGATCCAGTGGACTAAATTGTCTTTGATACCTTGCCCTTGAGAACTACTTCATGCAGCCATCACCACTGCATTGCATTGACTATTCTGTGGCTGTAGATTCTGGATCAAAGATAGCAAGTGTTCATACTGAGACTTGGTGATTGCATCTCCAGGATTCTGATCTTGATTTGGAACAACATAGGCACCTAATTCCTCAAGATCTTCATTGTATGCTACATTGTTTGCCATAGATGCTCCTGAGCCTCTACCATATCCCTTAAAATTTGGTGGAAAATGTCACGGATTTATCTAATGCGATTAAACAAGTAATAATATTTATAATCCGGTATTCCCCAAGTGCAGGGATCGTAGTATAGCGATTGATACCGGAGTCGATCACAGGGAATCGAGGTTGTTTAATCTAGTTTTACTAATTCTTCCTAAGAACGTCCACAACACAAAACAAAACTAAAACGAAAACAAACAAATAAATCTGACAGAGGATCAACAATCCAAAGCCGGGAAAGATCGCTAAACCAAACTAACTAAACTAATTGTAATCTATAAACTAAGGAAACAACTCAATTAATTTAACGAAGAACAAGCAATGATCCACCTATCTCACAACTCTCAACTTCTACCCTAGATCGTTTGGTGAAGATTAAATAAAGGTTGTGGTTCACCTATCAAAGGTATGAACTTCTACTCTCATAGATAATCCGCCTATCAATCTCTCATCTCTCGATCTATAAGATTGATGCTATCAAAACAAGGTGTAAGATCTCTCAATCTAGCAACCTAGAAATTCAACCTATCAACTCTCGTTATATATAGGTTAAAAGTCTAATCTTTCCTATGGTGATCTAGGTTTACATCGATTTTCATCATATAGTAAACATCAACATGCAATTTATCTCTCGATTTCAATTGCAACATAACAAATAAACATCGAAAAGAAACAACTTTAATTTAAATACTCACAAACATCCAAAGATTGAAATTGAAAACGTTGCGGAGATTGGCTTCAAATGCTTGTTCAAGGAAGCCTTAGCTTCTAATCATCACCGAAATCGATCAACAAAATAAAAGGAATAAAAAGATGTTTTTGACTGAAGAGAAACAACAAAAGTCGCCCCCAAGGGGCTTGTGGCCGCCTAGGGTCGAAATATGATGATTAGGGTTGGAGAAATCGCGCCTATTTATAGGTTTTTAGGTCGGTTTCGCTGAGTCGGTGCCATGGACGCCCGTCCACTAGCTTGGACGCTCGTCCAGCCTCTATGAACGGAGAATGAACGCTCGTTCAGTACGCGTCTGAACTCTCTGAATGTAAATTACGATTCTGGACGCCAGTTCACTTTTATGGACGCCCGTCCACTACTCACCTCAGATATTTTGCTCATAACTTCACTTCTAGGGCTCGAATGAGGTGATTCAAGATGCGTTGAAAGCTATTTAAATCCTCTACAACTTACATCAAGACAACTTTCCTGAAAATGGCTACAAAAGTGGACAAAATTCCCATGAAGTGCCTGGTTCCGGTTTCTTCAATAATTCTTCACTTAAACATCTTTCAACTCTTCCATCTTCATGTGATCATCGTTTAAGCTCCTTACTCATCATGAAAACGTATCTAACAACATGATAGAAAACATGAAAAATGTAACATCATACGAATAAACATAAAACCAAAGAATTAAACACATAATTTAATCACTTTTGCAATTAGACCCTTAAAAACATCACTCGCTTAATATTTCAATATAAAGGCCAATTCCTATGCAAATAATATAAATACGGGGAAAATCATCGTAAAATATATCGTTATAAAACGTACAAAATCACCCTTAACAGAAAACCATATTTTCTGTAGAATTTATCAATTGTATGGCCTTCCTTACCACAATAAGTGCAATAAGATTTCTTGTTGTTAGCCTGGAAACCTCTTCCACCTCCAGATCCTCTACCTTGCCCTCTTCCTTGAATTGTAGGCCTGAAATTTCCAATAACTTGATTGCAATCTGTCTCTGCAATCTAATCATTCCTAGCAGCAAGAACTACAGAATCTGTACCTATTGTAATTGAGTTGCTGCTCATGGTTTAGTTCCATAACAAAAGCAGTCTTGATGTAAGGAAGAGGCAGGGTCATTAACACTTGTGATTTCACATTTTCAAAGTTGCCATTCAAGCCCTTGACAAATCTTGTAGTATATGCATTGCTGTAATACTCTCTAATAATTGCAAAGCTGGACAAACACATGGAGGAATGGGCTTCATAACTAGGTATTGATCCCATAGAGATTTCAATTTTGAGTAATAATCAGTGACAGTTAAGTTCCCCTGCTTCGTTTTCTCAATTTCTTCTTCAAGATTGGAGATCCTATACGCATTATTAGATTCTCTATAATATTTTTATACTTAACATGTACTTAAAAGATATGTTGTGCTTTAGAACACATATGTGGTTATAGCTTGGGTGGAGAAGTGTCTAGATTTTTAGCCTTAGGTTGCAGATTTGAATCACCCCATTAGCGACATTTTATTAGTTACAAAAAAATCCTGATGTGGCAATTTGTGATGACGTGTCAATTTGGGATGACATGACATTTTTTTGCCGGAAAATGTGTACAATCAGCATTTTCCGGCCTTCAGGACTATTTTTGCAACAAAAAAAAGCACTTACAGGACTGAAATTGTAATTTAACCCACAAATCCCTAATGTATGTGATTTTTATATGTACTCTGCAAAGAAGGTGTGATATTGTCATTTGTACAAAAATATGAATTATATTTTCTTATTTCACACACAAAACTTGTTTTACTCTATGATACTTAAAGACTATTCATCCAAAAAGTACCCCTCGTTGTTTGCTTTGACAAAAAATAAAATTTACATCAAAAAATTTATGGAATACAATTTGGTTTGACTACACAATTTAGGTTCTTTATCAATGGAGACAAGGTACATGACCTAATTGTGAAAGGCTTGAGTGCTTTAGAAGGACAGCTGGACCTTAAGCTGAAGTGTGAAGGTTGAAACCCAATAAAAAGGGAATTTCTTTTTGTTCTTTGTTATAATAGCAAGCGTATAACTCCGAATCACTAAGTTACATGATTAACATCTCTATCAATCTCGTAGGACAGGAAGAGTATAGACCTTCATGGTTAAGATTTAACCATTTAGCAATGTCAAAAGGAATCTCTTGTAGCTTGTTGAAGCTACAACTTGCACTAAATTCTCTTGTCAGATATGCATCATTTTATCTTATCTAAATAAAACTCAATTTAAAATCATTTTCATAAGCAAGTTGAGAATAACTAAGAAATATGCAATATAAAAATTAAAAAAAAAGCATTAAAAAAAAGGCAAAATTAGTTATAAGGCCGTCGCTAGAGACTTAATGATCATTTAGGACACTCCGAAATCTTATTTAGTTATAAGGACATTCTAATTTTAAGAAGGAAACTTATTTAGTTATAAGGACATTCTAATTTCAAGTGGATAAAAAAGAAGAAGGAAAAAAGGAAGGAAGGAAAAAAAAAAGAAGAAAGAAAAATGAAGCGCTGGATATTCTGATGTTAGGTTTTATTTTATTTTATTTTTTTAAGTAAGGAAAAAAAAACAAAACAAAAAAAAACAAAACAAAACAAAAAAGCTGGAAGCAGCGATGGCATTGATGAACATGCAATGGCATTGATGTCAAGCGGTGATATTGATGACTTACGCGCGATGACATTGATGTCTCGATCATGGACATTGGTGACTTATGCAGCGGTGATATTGATATTTGATCGCGATGACATTGACGACTTATGCGCAGCGGACATTGACAACTTATGCGATGATATTGATGTATGATGCGCCGGCATTGATGACTTATGCGGTGACATTGATGTCGATCGCGAGGGACATTGATGACTTATGCGGTGACATTGATGTCTCAAGCAGATGACATTGATGATTTGTATTTACAATTAGATAAGCGATGCAATGATATTGATGTCACCGCGTATACAACTTGATACACACATTTGATAACTTTGTAAAGTAACTTTATTTCTTTTTTATCTTTAAATATTTGATTGATCTTGGTTTATTTGATTAGTGTTGGTTTAAATATTCGATAACTTTGTAAAATAAGCGTATTTTTTTGTTTGTTTAAAGGCGATTTTACAACCAAAGGTATGAATAAATCGTTACAATAACACGCCATCGCATAAATTGTTACAATAACACGTCATCTGTATAATTCGATACAATAAGACATCACCGCATAGATCGCTACAATAAGAAGTCATCGCGATAAATCGCTACTGATGAGGCGTCATTGCATAAATCGTTACAATGACATGTCACTGATCAAGGTTGTCAATGGATCGCGGCGGTCAATACATCATGGTAGTCAATGAATCGCGGCGGTTAATGGATCCCGATGGTCAATGCATCGGGGTAGGTGATCAATGTATGACGGTGATCAATACGCCACGTCGATTTTTATGAAGAAAAAAAATTGATTTATGAAATTTATTCGGAAAAATATTAAATTTGATTTTAAAATAAAGAAGACGAAAAAATATGAATTTTAGTGAAAAAATTATGATGATCCGAGTTTTAGATCAAAATATATGACGTTTAGAAATATGGTGAATTAAAAAAAAAAATTAAAAAAAAAATTAAAAAAAATTAAATAAAAAAAAAAACTGCTGAACGTTGGGTGGAGTTGGTTTTTTTTTTTTTATATTTTTTTTTTCTTTTTCCCCCTTTGAGCGCTTTATTTTTTTTTTTTTTTTTTTTTTTTTTTTTTTTCTCTTTATCCACCTCAAATTAGAATGTCCTTATAACTAAATAAGATTTCGGAGTGTCCTATTACCTCTAATAAGTTGAAAATCAGTCCTTTTAAATAATTGGCCAAAAAAAAAACAAGTAGCAATCATTTAATATAAATGGACATTATGATAATTCACCGCAAAATCATCACGAAAAAACAAAAGTTAATGGCATAATATGAATCTCTTGTTTTTTGTTTTGTTTTTTTTTTGAGAAGTGAATGTCATTTTTAATCAAGCGAAAGGTATTTTATATTATTAGTCCCTCCGTCTCAATTTATTTGGAAAATATTCCTTTTATAGATGTTCTAAAATAAGTCTCATTATTAATATTTAAATTTAGGGAATATCTTTTCACACAAATTTTTATCTTCTGTACGAAATTTTTTTTCAATTTCGCTTTATTTTTTTTTATTTACGCTGCGTTCATTCGACCAAAGTTTGGTGAGAATATGACATATTATCCATAATGCGAAATATGGTCGAATATACGTGTTGAGAGTCCACACCTGGTTGATTCTCACCATATTTTAAGCGAAATGTTTGAAGTTTTCCAAACTCATACATAGTCGAGCATCATTCGACCAATATTGAGTCGAATACTCTACACATTCGCACTAGAATTGGGTCGAGGATAACAACAACAATATAAGAGCACCACTATTGATTCTCGATCAATTTCGATGAGAATATTAAAAGTTTTGTACTCAATTTTAGTCGAATGTCTTTCGACCGGTATTGAGTATGAAAAACATTCAAAATTCGACTAGAATAAAATCGAGATAATGATCGTATTCACTCAAATTGGGTCGAATGGTCATTGTAATAATGAATTGACCATAAATTGGCCAGAATAGTATATATTTTCCGGACTCATTTACGGTCAGAATGGCAGGCGTGTGGAATATCCAAACGAAGCCCACTCTCGGCTCTTGGTAAGTGTAAAACAACATTTGTGTGAAAAGATAGTCCCTAAATTTAAAGTTGTTTCTTAATTGTCTGAAATACTCATATATCAACATTTATTGAAAAACGTAAGGACAATATAATAGGGATGTAATTGTAATTTAGTCGTGTTTTTAATGGCCAGACAATGTAATAAATGATATTTTCTTAAATTTCAATAGTTCTAAAATGTTCTAAACAAATTGGGATGGAGGGAGTAATAAATATGACGCCCCGCACATCTCGTGATTCGTGAACATGTAAATTAAGCAAATATTGAAGGAGTTGACCTGCAAGTTGTATGTATATGTAACTTAGCCTCGAAGGACTTTGGGAAAACTGATTGGAAACGCTTACCATTATCATTATGATGTGAAACTTTTTTTTTTTAGGGTTTAAAACGAAAATTTTATTAGCCGCGATCTGCGGAACTAGCAAGAATTACATGAGGAGGGGGAGAAGAACCCCATTCTACACTGCCTATAAGGCGAGGACCCTCTTTAGCTAGAAGATGGGCATGAATGTTTCCTTGCCTTTTGACAAAAGAGAAAGAAGATGTAACAAAACAAGATAAAAGACGGCGACAATCATCTATAATGCAACCAATGGGCGAGAGGTCCTCCTCGACTGATTGGAGACGTTGAAAGGTTGTTAGAGAATCTCCTTCAAAAACCACTTTAAAGAAGCCCCACGTAATCGCATAAAAAATTGCGTGGTAAATGGCCAAAGCCTCGCCAGCAGCTACGTCAAATCCTCCTTTTAGCCTCTTTGAGAAACTATTGAGAATTTCCCCGCTCTGGTTTCGAATGAGTCCTCCTACTGCAGATTTTCCGTCTCCGAAGGCCGCGTCTACATTGAATTTAAGAACACCGCTTGTCGGAGGAATGAGTTACAATTTGCGAAAACATTTGCACCAAAAGAGGATTTTTGAACAGCATGGTAAGAGCACTTGCATCAGTGTCTCTGAATAGAGTCTCTACTTTACAGACTCCAACATCATTTACAGAATCTCTACACATAGTCACCTGTACCAGAATCTCTACCGTACTACAATAATAAAGTAACTGTAAACCAAAATAATTATGACATATATATTTACAAAAGCAAATACACATATAAATAATTTATTGTCTATTATTATAGTGATAAATATTACTTTGTATGGATATTCAAAATATGTATAGAAGATCTTATTAATGAAATATTTGTAGAAAGCATTTTTGTGACTTCGAATATATATATATATATATATATATATATATATATATATATATATATATATATATATATATATAATGTTAGAAAATAGCAAAAACTTGAATCAGTAAAAAAATTCAGATTATGGTAGATATATAGAGTATGATGTCCAATTTTATCCGAATCATTGAATAGAGATCATATATACTGATTCGATGCAAAGACATTTTAGTTGGATCTGAGTCAGATATACTGATTTACTGTCTTTTCTGATTCTAATGCAAGTGCTCTAATACTCTTCAGCTTCAGCCATGGATTTATGAATAGTGGAATTAAGATGAACATCCTTGCCGTCAAAGACCCAGTCGCACCTCAGTTTCCAGATGTTCCATAAGAGAGTAGCAATGCGACATGCTTCTAATTCATTTTTTATCTTTATCAACTCATCTAGAAAGTCTAGAAAAGACTACAGTCGAAGCTTATTCCAATCACGACCGAATGGTACAAATTTCCAAATCTCTTTAGGGATCAAGCAATCAAACAAGCAATGCCAAATAGTTTCATCTTCTTGCTTACATACTGGACAAATACCATCGATGTGAGACTTTTTAATTCACACAAATCTCATAAAGACATCAATTTTTTTTCCATTATTCAACTTCTTCGACCACCTTCTTCTACCATCTTCGACCTTCATCTACCGAAGCTTAATCGACTGACCCGACTTGAAACAACTTTTTACTTATTTATAATCTATTAAAAATATGACCAAAGTGACATATTCTATCATTTTAAATGATGGGTCGGTGCGAGCTACCAAGTGGGTTGAAATTGAAGCTAAGACGGAATTACTAGAAGAGTTTAAATTAGAACTGGATCCAAATACAGGTGAACCTGAAACTGTCATTATAAGAGCGGAGTACCCATGGAAAGCCCAAATATGCTCTTCTTGCCTGGTGTTAAATCATGAGAATACATACTAATTGAATAAACAAGTGATCAAAATGTTACATACAAATTAAAAGTTCAATGTCCACAATGTTAGAAGGACAATAATGAAAAGGGCCACAAATGTTGACTACCTCAACTTAAAGTGGAAATTCTTGGGCGGTGAGTGAATTTACGGTGAAGTGAACTATGGGTTGATCGGGAAGTAAATTGTGTGGCTCCGATCAATCCACAGATCACTTCATTCTATGTGGAGTAAGTATCCAAGAACCTCCCCAACTTAAGGGTCAAAGCATTTAATATGGTAAAACCCTAACCATTAGGGTCTCCACTTCCATGTCCCAAGAGATGAGTGGATGTGTTAATCACGTAACCAATGTAACCTAGTGATTTAGAGTCATACCAAAAACTGGAAAAAGTCTATTTTACGGGATTCGAATTTCTACACTCTAGCTAGCTTAAGGTTCAGCTGTCCTTTTAAAGAACTCATGCGCTTTACCACTAGACAATGTCACGAGGACCGTCGAAGCATTTAATTATCTTATCTAAACCGGCCAATAGTTGCCAACTAAACGAAACAACTGAATATTATACAAATACGGAGACTAGAGCCCTAATAGTGAACCCATATATATATATATTTTTTTTAAAATTCTTTTTTAGGAGAAGTGAATTGTTATTCAAAAGACATAATCACTTATGATCAATGGATAAAATATATGGAAAATTAGGGATAAGGACAAAATCTGGAATATTTTTAAGTAACAGGACATCTACATATTTTTTATAGGAGAAGGACAATGCGTAATAATTTTTATAAAGAAGAATGACAAACAAATGAATCCCAAAATCGTTGAATCTCCCAAATAATCCCGAAATCGGTGAATTTTGACAAAGGAATTTCGACAATGAATCCCGAAAATTAGTGAATTTCGACAATGAATTTTGAAAATTAGTGAATTTCGACAAATAATTTAATGATGAATTTAAATAGTGAATTTGAACACAAGTGAATTTCGACATGAATAAATAGTTTTGTCTTTATGCAAAAGTTTCAAAAAACTGTCCTTCTACTCAATTGATGAAATATTTTTGTCCTTCTCCCTCGTTCCCCCTAAAATATAAAACTACTACTACTCTAGTATGATTCAAAGTATTATATATATATATATGTTACAATCCTAGTAAATATCAATAGGAAGGCATATTGTTTTATACCTTATTTCATCAAATATATTCTTAAGCCTTTGGATTTGATAATACTAATGTTTGGTTTTTTTTTTTAGGGGAAAGATAATTTTTTATTGATTCAAATCAGCAGAGTCTGCCATAAGAACATTGGAAGGTGGTCTCGTGCCCTAATGTTTGAGCCCGACAAGAGATAAGCCTTCATTTGCCAGAAGATAGGTTGAGAGGTTGCCCTCTATATTGACAAAAGAGGAATAAAAATTTGCAAAAGCAGGAATAAGAACTTTACAATCATTGATAATAGAGCCTAAGTGAGATAAATCATCATCCTGTGACAAAAGCTTTTTGTGGACCGTCTACGAATCACCCTCGAATATGACATCGAAGTAGCCCCATTTGATTGCAAGGACCATAACTTGGTGAATTGCTAAGGCTTCAGCTAGGACGACATCAAAACCTCCGACGAGCTTTTGAGATAAGCTGTAGAGAATGTTACCCGAGTTATTTCTGACTAGGTCTCCAATTGCTACCTCGGACCCTTTCACTACAGCATCCACATTGAATTTTACCGAATATTTTAGATCAATTAATGAAAAAACACAAATGCATAACATGTTAGAGATAATGACAATATTGGGTCAATAAATAATGTTATTTGAATTGGAATTATGATAGATTCGTCAGGATAAATTATTTGGTTTAAATAAACTTCTACATATCATTAATTATGCTATAAATATTGTAATGTTCAATCAATATTATCAATCAATGCAATTCATTATATTTCTCTATTATAACATACTATATTTTTATCCGTAAAATACTAATTTAATAATTGTTACTCTACATATACAGTTACTCTACATATACGTAAGAAATACATTTATTGTTTTGTAAAGTCATAAATATTATTGTTGTAATAAAAATTCAGATACATTTCATTTCAAATAAAGAAAATATAATGTTTAAATAGAGCACGAGCTACCAGCCTACCATAGATAGTCTTCATGGGAAATTATTATGTGTGGAGACACTACAACCACACAATTTTATTTGTATTTAAACTGTGTGGTTCTGATCGTTTCACCTCAGAATCTATCTCCACACAATAATTTATTTCCCAACTTAAGAGCCTCCATTTATAGATCCTCATTTCTCAAACAGCTACATCGATCTTGTCCACCCTTTAATTTCCACTCCTTTTCTTTTTAACATTTCATTTGCAGCAAAGTCTCCTGCAATTTCCATTGAAGATTCAAACACCAATTCATATAATATATAGTTTCTGAGTTTTCTTGCAATCGGCCCCAACTGTTCACAAATTAAATGCAGATCATTAGATGAATCACCAGTCCGTTTTACAACTCGATCGATTTTTTCTAAGCCATAATTAATTCAGGTTCGCATCCTGCCAATTCCTTCCTTTATAGTAATACTAGGGCTATGAAAGCCGTGGCACGGCTGCCCATTGAAGTGTTAAAACCAAAAGATTAGTAAATGTGGAATATGCAGCTGTTAAATTTAACATAGATAGGTTGTGGTAGCTATCTAATGCAGCAGAGATCAGACCAAAGCCAACACATCACAACATAATACTGAGGGAAAAAAATAACACAACTCCTCTTAGCAATCGTCAACAACAACAGCAATACTTCAAGATTGTCTTGTGCATAAACATCAACAGCAGCAAAACTTGACGGGGCAGCAAAATGAGGCCCTGTTGCTCACTTTATCTCCATGACCCCAATCAAACCTTCACAGCTTAACAAGATTGCAGTAGCATATAATTAACCACTTCATTCCTGAAAGAGAGAACAAAGCACCACACAACACCAATATTATATTGCAGGGCAAGGACAGTGTGATCTTGAAAAAAAAAGTCACAACACCAAGAGAACATTTGTAATTCCAAAACCAGCTTAAAGTAGAAGAAACAAAGCATTATCCAAATCCAAATCGCCACCCAAGAATCATGAAAGAACAGAACATAAGAAAACCAAAATAACAATATAAAACAAAATTAATTGACCACCAGATAGCAAGCAGAAACGGAATGATCACAAAAGAAAATGAAAATAAGGAACATGTTTGGATCTGAAACATTAATTAATATGAAAAGCGCATTAATTTGTATACTCGGGGGGAAAAAAAACAGGATCAATTAAACAGTTAGTTACCGCCCCAACATAATCCAGCAGCTCCGATTGTAGAAAAGCCTTTGCTTACTAAACCTGAAAATACCAGTTGTGCATCTTCAAACCCTTTATCCCGATGAACAAAATGTAAAAATGTTGTATTAAGTATTCTTGTACACATTATATATGTGATTCCATTCCTATGATTGGCATGCACTGATAACAAGATTAAAAACAAAACCAAACGTTTCGTGTGATTTTATCCATACAGGAATAGGCTTCACTACAATTGAAGGATCATACGGATCACCATATAAGAAATCAGGCACCACCACATAAAATCCAGCAGCTGCAACTTTGTCAGCAAGATTTCTTCAAACAATATTAGATTTGAAACTAAGAATAAGCTCCACAATAAGGGAAATGTAAAAAAAAATGCAAGCAAATGGCAATTATAAATACGCCAACACGTCCACCAAAAGTGACCATATATTTGTAACTATTTCTCAAACAAGTATTTGCGTAAGTGGTTTGAACAAATGAGTACCTCAGATTTCGTGCTTCATATCCTACAAAACATGTGAAAATGTCAAAAGCAATACATAACCAAGTGAACCTTAAAACAAATTTGTCCCTGTTGTAGAACTCCACATATGAATATCTACCTTCATTCCATCCTTGACTTTCTTCCAAAATGACTTCAATCTTAAGAATACGCTAGTTGAAAAGAACTGAATAAACACATATTTAAAAAGTTGTGTATAGTAGCATACATTGTCGGGAATCAATGCTTCGATAGAATATCCAGAGCCTTAAGAAATACTCAGTACATTCCTCAAATAAATCACATGTCATAGGTTGATCTCTTGTATCAATGAGGGCGCCTTAGGTTTTTGCTAACAAAAAATAATAATTCATGTCTTTATATTAAAGACACATCAAAGTAAAATACTTTTCCTATGGTATCTATCAGCTACAAAGAAAATATATTATTCACTTCTAGCCCTAAATCCTACGAAAATAACATGAATAGACTACCGTTGAACAATCATGATTAGAATAGCTTAAAGCAATCCTTCAAAGTCCACCGTTTTCGCTTCTACGTTCCTGAACAAAAAACAGCGCAAACAACACTAATGCCTGAAAAATATTATGAAATGTGAACCAATTTAAGAGCATAAAAGGTGAAATATGCGTTTTACCTGGAAACAACGTATGTACACCAGGGGCTTAAAAAATCAGACAATGAAACAATGGATCTCCGCAGCAGATCGTCGTGTAATACACTTTTCCAGTCCATACCAGATCAGAATCCGACGGCATGGTTTCCATGGTTTGTTCGGATACTACTCCAACATCTGGTAGGGAATAGAAAATTTTACAAATGACAGTGGTTTGGTAGTAGTAATTGGCATCCAGGGTAGTGATAATAATAATGTAATAGAGAGATTAGACTGAAACAATAATAATGTAATAATATATGTTCTCCTTTGTAGCTCACAAGCATTTGAGTCATTAATTTCATAGATTGAAACAGCTGAGTGAAAGAAAATTCTCCCACCCCCAAATACATTGAAGAACAAGACCTTGAACAAAGAGCTAATCAGGTGCTGCAAACTACAGGTTTCAGCCAGTTGATAAATGCAATCAAGGAGAAGAATCAATTCACCACCCAAAATTTTTTAATAAAGCCACACTTTTCATGGAATTGTTTTAGCTAGCATCTACTTCTATTCCAACTATGCTATTCTAATCGAAATTGAATCTTTTATACATGAGGGGCCAAACCAAAACATGAACCAAAGTAGCTAATCTTAAATAACATAAAACCAAATGTGTCTGGCATTATTCTTTCCCAGTTAGTTGTGAATTATACTTGACAATGAATTGCTACATGTAAAAAACGCAAAACAACAACAAACAACTTGAACTTGAAGTAACAATGGAATGATCAAACAAATAAACAGACTCTGGTAAAAAAAAAACCCACCCTCATACCAAGAGGGGGATCAATAGACAGAATAAATCAACAATAACACACACCAAAACATGGAGCTAAAAAATGAAGGAGCATAACCAAAGATACCTTCTCAGATTTGTCGTGCTCAGCTTTCTCCTTATCTGCTTTCTGTTTTTGTTTATCCTGAGTCTTGCCTCTCCCTCTCCCATTTCTACAACATCGAAAATCACAGCATAAATTTTCTGGTTTCTAAGGATCACACAGTTACTTCATTGATTCAACCAAACATAAACAAAGCAAGAACAACAACAACAACAACAACAACAACAACAAAAAAGTCACCTGAATGTAGACGTTCTCTTTAGCACACTCTTCTTCGCTAAAAACACGACATGTACCATCGCTGTTGAAGTAACGCATGCCGGAAAATAAAATATTAAAAAAATAAAAAGAAACAGTGGTTCATCGATAAATGAAAGGAAATTGTAAAAGAAGAGCAAGAAAAGTGTGTACCGTAATGGTGAAAATTTTCCTCCACAACAGAAAAGGCAGGATGTTATGAAACTAAATGAAAATGTTTACCTGAAGATAAAGTGAATTTGTGAGGAATCTTGTACAACTAAGGGGTATTTAAGGTGAGTTTAGATCTGTAAATTTGTTCTAAAGACTATCAGACTAAATTATTGATACCTAACAGATAATAGAGTGAAAATTAGTAATGAAACCTACCTATCTCTTTTATCCGGTAAATCATGCAGACCAACAGTTTATTCTCCTCCTCCTTTGAACACTGACATCACGATGACTCCAAAACCCTTTCATGCGGCATTATTGAGAAGAAAATTACACATCTTCATTGACAGCTTTCGAATGACCGTGAGAATTGACAGATGCATCTGTATTGACCACCAGACACACTCAATTATCAGAAGATGAAGAGAAGAACCGGCGGGTAATGGGACGCCGCTCCAATTTCCGGTATTCAAAGCGGCGGCCTGCAACTTTTTCTGTTCTTTTCTTCCCTTTGAACGAGAACCTCAGGAGCAAAAACGTGAAATTGGTATTTCAGGCAACTGTACCAAAATTTCTTTTTTTTAGGTGTGTCAGACCCTTTAATTTTTTTTCGAGTAAAACGTTCAAATTTGGACGAAGTCGTCCATATTGGGTCAAAAACGTCCAAATTTGTCGCGCATATCGTCCAATTCCATTTATACGTTTTAACCGCCTAAAATCTGTAACCGTCCCAAATGCAAAAAACCGTCCAAATGTGGACGGAACCGTCTAAATCGGACGAAAACCGTCTGACTTTTCAAACCTTTATCAACACGTCCAAATTTGGACGATGTAAGTTAAAACGCAGTCCCAAATTTGGAAAGATTTGATAAAGGTTTGGACGGTTTAATCCACTTTCAAAAAGAACCTTATCGAGTTTTATTTACTTTTTCACTCTTTCTTTCACCACCTACTCTGTCTTCATGTTTAACGACCCAAAATCACCATTGTTGAGTTTGTGGTCGCTTCAAACGAAATAAACAATAAAACAATCAATACAGGGGGTTGTTTTGCAAAAAATGGAGTAGCGTTCACCTAAAGAATTATTTACTATTGAAAAAATTTATATATCGTGTTTGTTTTTATTGTTAATTGTTCACATGAATGTATTATGTTAAAAGCGCGTTTAATTAGCGTGTTTGTTTTTATTGTTACTTGTTTTTAATGAAAAATTTATTTATCGTGTTTGTTTAAATTTTGTTCAATTAGCGTTGTGTAGTATGTGCGGTATTTAGGGTAGAAAATGATTAATTTTGATGTTATTTTTGATAATGGAATTGATATTTTGATTATATACATTTTCACTGTTGTTGAAAGCAAGCGTGTTTTATTGGTTTGGTTATTAGTTGATTATGTTGTTGTTGTAGAAAGATGCCAAATCCGTCTTGAAAATATATGGTATCTGCTTTACGAATTTTGTAATAGTATGAGAACATTTTTTTAAATTAGCGTAATGATTATGTTAATTAAAAATTGAACCAAACGACACACTACTTGTTGTTTGAAAAACCAAAAATCAATATCTCATGCTTGAATTCTATGAGTACGCCTCGGCTGACGAGGTTCTTAGAATTGCATGCTTTCCTAGGGTGTTTTTTCGATTCCTTCGATCCATTTGTGTCATGCCTAATCTCTAGGCTTTGTATTGGGGCTCTGGGTAGGTAGCTCGTAGAAAATTTCATTAGGTCTGCTTCAATAGAGCATCTTTTCCGTCCTCAAGACTGGTAATCCTCACCGGAAGTGAGGCACCTTTAGATCGAAAATATAAGGTCCATTCCGCCCGGCTCCGTACGGCCTCTGTTCTCCCTCGTCATCATCAAGTATTCTATGACGTGGTAAAAACCATAATTTATGCTTTCTTACCCCCCTGACGTTACAACACAACAGAACACAACGATTATATACCAAAAACAATAAACAGATGAATAGTATATGTGTACATATATGTATATATTTGCATATGTATATACATATGTATGTATATATATATACATATATGTGTATGTACTTGTATATATGGGTATATATATGTATATGCATGTGTGTATAAGTGTATACATATGTGTCTATATATACGTGTATATTTATGTACATATATATATGTACATAAATATGTACATATATATATGTAAATGTATGTGTATATATGTATGAATACATATGTGTCTATATAAGTGTGTATTTATGTACCTATATATGTATGTACATAAATATGTGTGTGTATATGTGTATATATGTATGAATACATATGTGTCTATATATATGTGTATATATATATATATATATATATATATATATATATATATATATGTGTGTGTGTGTGTGTGTGTGTGTGTGTGTGTGTGTGTGTGTGGGTGTGTGTGTATATATGTGTGTAAATGTAAATGTATGTGGATATATGTATGAATACATATGTGTCTATATATATATATATATATATATATATATATATATATATATATATGTACACACTCACACACACACACCCCCCTAATGTATATATATTATTATTTCATATTCATTTCTTCACAGAAAACTAATGCAAAATTTTAATTCTTTCACAGATGACAACATTTTGTCTATTAGGTTTGCATTTGGCGGAGAGTGGAAATATGATGAAAGAAGCGACAGATGGTCTTATAGAAAAGGAACATTTTATATGATTCTTATAAGTAACGATACGACATTGGATGACGTCAAACAAAAAGTGTGTTCGAAAGTAGGAATTGATGTATCCAAAAATAGATTGGTAATGAAACTTTTGTATCCAAAGCTGCGAGGGCGATTGATGTTTCGATGACGAGACATGGATATCATACCTTCGTGATGTGCGTAGACAAGAACACAGTAAAAGTGTGTTAACGCTTTGAATCAAGTTATTGATGATGATGAGCCGGAAGACAAAGTTGGAAAACACATTTAACTTAAATGAAGAACCGATAGTTGATAGAGGATTGAAGATTTTACACCGAACTTTATAATATTCGCAATCCCGTGATGATGTTGTACAAACTCCACCGAGTCTCAACCCTCATGAAAATGTCATCCAAACGAATACATGTTTCGGTGATCAAGTAATTGATGTGTCGAGTGAGCGTGGCTATGATTGGGGATTTATTGCAAATATCATTAGTCGACCATTGGACTTACCGTACAATGAACAACGTATGGGTCGGATGTGTGCATCTATGAATGGCCGGAACGTCTCAGCGGAATGTAGATCGGGCGACCCACACACAATATGGGGCGGCAATGCGAACTAGGATGCAAGCACCGATGCAACCGGGCCCTACTATCGGCGGATCTTTCACGAGTTATCATTTGCACCTTTGCAACGAACACCGACCGTGGTCACACATTTGGTATGGCAAGTGTCAATCGCAGATGAGGTGCTCATTTCGGTCCGGAATGGACCTTTCCCAAATTCCTCCATGTCCACGTCTTTGAGGCGCTTTGCACCGATAATCCGGATGTATTGTTCATCGGTAAAAGGTATAGAGACAAGGAGGGTATGAAGGATAAAATGAGTTACCACGCCTTTGAGGCATGACTATATGTGGAAACTCGTCGGTCGGACCAGAAGCGTTAAAACTACGATGTTATACTTCCGACCGATCGCGAATGGAAGGTTGTCGGTAAGAGGGTTGTTGATTCGAATGTGGGCGCAAGGGACGGACAACGTTGCATGAATTTTGAGATAACGCGTGCCAATCAAAAACCCACACTTGTGGACTAGAGCAACTAACCGACAATCACAGACAGGCCAAGCCCGACCTATAGTCGTTTAAGTGAGGATAGCCTCATAAAACTCGGCAAATGATTCACGACAAAAGTTTTACAAGCCGAGGTGAAAAAAAAGCGTTCAACATAGACTGAATTATCAAAGGCGTATCAATGTAGATGAAAGCATTGGGCGATCGGCGGAAACGTTGAAATGTCGTATTGTAAATTATCGCCTACTTTTACATGTTGGAGGTAGAGAATGAAGGAACCATTCTGAGACATTGTTCACGATCGCTTGGCGAGTTCAAGTATTGTTTCATGGCATTAGGATCAAGTATTGAGGGGTTTAAATCTTGTCGGCCAATATTAGTTGTGGGCGGTACACATCTTAAAACAAAGTGCGAGGGACATTGTTAGTAGCGGTGGGTGTAGACGCGGGCGACCATATCTTTCCGTTAGCTTATCTTTGTGACCGACGGAGAGAGCCTTGATGCTTGGACCTATTTCATGGTTAAATTGAAGTCGATAATTGGGAACGTCTCGACTTGGTTTTCATTTCGACATGAGGTCCGGTATAATTGGAGCCGTTAGACCAATATCTCCAAACGCTTACCATGCTCTTCGCTACCACCACATTGTCATGAACCTGAATAAAAATTTGGCGGCACGGGATATTGTCCATTCACCTTCGGGGAAGCGACTTATACGTATTCGAAACGCGCTTCCAAATATTATTCCGAAGATAATAGACATGGATGTCGACCCAACCAAACTCAGTATCGCGTTACTACGAGGAGATTGGAGTCGATAAATGGGCCGAGATCACAATTCCCAAAGACACGTTACTCAATCATGACAAGCAACTATGTTGAAAGCTTCAACAATGTGATCGAGGATGCACGTAAGATGAGTATCGTGAATCTCTTTGATTACATCCGGGCATTGTGTCGGCGGTGGCATTGCGAGAGAGAGAGCGCGAATCTTGCCGCACCGTCTTAGCCCCTGAACTCGAAAAGTTCTTGAATGATGTTGCTCGTGCGAAAAGAATTTCACACTTGCATAGTATCGACCGAGACCAGATATCAAGTTGGAGACATCGATTCTAGTGAGAAAGTGAATATGCGTAGAGAGAATGTTATTGCGGGCGCTTTCGGGGACTACGATTACCTTGCGTGCATGCTTGTCTTCTTATAAGTCACCGTTGTGAGAGTCCCTATGATTATTGTTCCCATTACTACAGAGTTGCTGCTTACAACGTATATATGAAGGACGTGTTTTCCCGGTTCTGTGGAGGATGATTGGATTCTTCCCGACCGATAAAAAATAAACCTTCCCTCACTCCACTTTGAGCTGGGAGTGAGGAAGGAGGACAAACAATTAGGATGGGAGCTAGGCGGGGCCGACCTAGGACCTTGAGGATTCCTTCTCAAGGTGAGCCTACAGTGCTAGGGCGAAGCGAGAATGCCAACAGAGAGTACAACTCCAGGTTCCGGTAGAATTGCTCGAATGCGGTAACCCTGGACATAGAAGGAATAGATGTCCTTTCGTGCGATTGTTCCCAATTGAATAAACCTTTATTTAATTTTATAAGACATTATGATTGTAACATATAATTTTTTTATTATGTTTGCTTGCAATTGTTTTATCACATTGATTTTGACATTGTTATATCAATTAGAGGGTGAGTTGTAATTGTTACCTTACATAAGCTATTGTAATTTTTATATCACATTGTTATATCACGGAACGATTAGAGCGAATGTGAAAGTAAACAGTGGTACAAAAACTGCGAGATTAACTGTGTAATTTTTATTTCACATTGTGCTTCTCATAGTATTTGCCTCTAACTGTGTAATGAATGGTTATTTTATCCTTTGTATCTATCATTATTTATCAGCTAAAAAAGCTGCAAATTGAAAATAATAAATTTATTAAGATTATCAATATTAAGATTATCAATATTAAGATTATCAAACTCCATTGAAAAAAGATTAGCACTAGCACTCAAATATTATGCATTACAATTGTGAGAAAAAAGATTGCTCAACACGAAATATTATACAACAAATATATAGTCGTCATCATGACCGTATGAAACATCATCGTCAGCATATTCCGGCACCCCGGCGGACCTAACGCACATAGCTGTGATGAGATAGGGAAAAAATATATATCCATCGCCTGCGTTGTCATTTGCTATCTGTCGAATCCTGGAGAGAATATACTCTCCGACGTCAAAGTATGATGTAATGGATGCGTACGCAAGTGCATACAAATCAAATGAAGGTAGGGTGTAGTTCACCGTGCCATACATATTGGTGGCCAAGAACATAATGAAGAAAGGAAGAAATCGACCGCGCCATGACCAGGGTGAAGGGCGGGTACGCCTCACACGTTCCTGGGATGAGTCTCCCCAAACAAAACAGCCATGTCACGCTGTAGTAATTCTGGAACATCAGGAAATAGAAAGAAATCCAAACCCTGAGGATATTCTGGAATGTCATACTCGTTGTTGATCCATGCATTATTTAAAACGACGGGAACGCCTCGAACAATGACGCACCTTTCATTGATCCGTGTGGTAGATAGACAAGCATAGAATTCACGCACAATAGACCGATTCACGTGTTGAAAGCTTATTGGCATCTGGGGGACACCATGCCAACCGTTATCTCGAAACAAGTTTGCAATCAAAGTAGGAAGACTATCTATGTTCAATCGCCTCTACGGAACTACAGCTCTTGCCATCCAGTTAGTCACGTACTCACGCCTCTCCTCTTCTGTTCTAAAACGGCTTATGAGAGACTGCTCATCCAACGACAAATCAATTTCCTCGTTGAAATGAACACGAGAGCATGTGGGTTAGCCATTGAAGGAACACTAGATGAGATAATGAGAGAGTAAAATAAATGAGAAATGAGAGAGATGAATGGTTGTTAGAGGATTTGTGAATATATAGATTTTTTTCCAAAAAGGTGGGACCCGCCGATAGTTCGATGGGACACGTCCAATCTTTGGACGTATATATTCACACACTATCTTCGACGGAATCGTCCAATATTTGGACGGCGTCGTCCGATTTGGACGGTCATATATGAACAAGATATCTAACGTGTGGGGCCCTGTCTATTATTGCACTATACCTATGTTGTGGAGATTTTGCATCAAAAACAAAAGAAAATTTATAACCCTAACCTATATGCAAAACTAACTCCTAACCGACCAAAACATCGGGTTGTTGCTAGTAAAGCGTAATGAGTAAGGGGTCGATCCACAGGGAAAAGGTATGTAGAATCTAATCCTAGTAATCCTCCCAATTGCTACTCAACAAAAACAAATAAACGAAAAGCAAAAGCATAAAAACAGAAAAACATAAAAGAACAATCAAGATAAATCTAACCTAAGAAACATGGGAACAACCAAAGTACAAACCTAAGTGATTTCAATTCTAGTTAATCTCATGATTCTAATTCAGTTTGTGGTTTCACCCTTTCACGAGACACAAATCCCTAATCTCTTAGTGAACTTATCTCTCAAGCTATGAAAGCCTACTTTCGTAGTGAATTCAATTATCTATCTCTCATCTTTCGAGTGTTGAGACTGATTTACCAAACAAAACTCGGGTGTAGATTCAATTAACTCTCGTTTTTAAAGAACCTAACAACCTAGGAATCTAACTCATTAACTTGTCATCATTAATGGCTAAAAGCCCTATCTTTCTATGGTGATCTAGCGTTTACGCAACTTCCGTATTATAAACATCAATCGTGAACTAATCTTTCGATCTATTCTCATGGCATCGAAGAACGCATAGAAAAATACAAACTAAATCAAACGTCATTAAGAAAAACTGGAATTAAATTAATCATAAGAGAACTCACATAGTCTTGGATACAATGGTTGAAACACCATGGAAACGAAAAGAAAAGCTACATAATCTACTCCTAATCTAACCTCGGTTCACCCGAGCACAAGGCTCGGGTGACCGGCCTTGGAAGCCAAGAACGCTGCTGCTGTGTTGCCGCAGGAATATTTGTGTGAATTATATATGATAGGGTTGCATGCAAGGGCTGTATATATATAGGTAGGAGAGGCGGCTAGGGTTTGAAGTAATAAGGCGGCTGAATGAATCCTAAATTAATTAGGATTTGCATGCGGATAAAAGAAGGAAAGCTTAAGTCGGTTTATGCCTCAGTCGCCCTGGACGTTCGTCTAATGAGGCGGACGCTTCGTCCGGTTACTATGACGCCGATGAAACGCTTCGTTTGGGGCGCGCTGAAGGCTCGTTCTCTTTTTTTCTTGCCGTGAACGCTCCATGGACGCCGATTTGATCTCTGAACGCTGCTTCAGGCGTATGGCCGCCCGTCCACTCTCTGGGCGCTCCATGGACGAACGTCCACCTCTATGGAACATGATTTCTTGATACTTATCTCTTCTCCTTCCATCTTTATCTTCTTTCCTCCTCTCTATCTCTTCAATTTCGACTTTAGCACTATTCCAATCCTCTTCCAAGTCGAAAATATGTATCTACAATGGATGAAAAACATACCAAAACGTAACAATTTCCAAAATAACATAAAATCATCAAATAAGCATATAAATCGATACGTTTTCATATTTAACTATTAAGAACCTCATTTACTCAATATTTAACTATAAGGCTCGATTTCTATGAAAATAATCCATATACGGGGGAAAATTGATATAAAATATATCTTAATAAATCGTATAATTTCACCCTAAACAACCTACGTGTACTGCCCTGCCATAAAAGCATACGTCACAACAACTTTAAAAGGTGGGATCCGCCGATAATGACCACATTTGTCAGTTCGATGGGACACGTCCAATATTTGGACGTATATATTCACACACTATCTTCAACGGAATCGTCCAATATTTGGACGGCGTCGTCCGATTTGGACGTTCATATATGAACAAGATATCTAACGTGTGGGGCCCGCTCTATTATTGCACTATACCTATGTATGCTATCGCCTCGTGAAATTGGAAAATCGGTCCATTTAACCTCGACATTGATTGATTGATTGAAAGTATAGAAACCGTCCGATCCGAGTCACTTACCAATATTTGGGCGGAATCCGTCCCAAATTTGGACGGATTCCGTCAATTTTTGGCCAAAATCCGTCTAAATTTGGACGGAAACTTGGACGGTCATAACTCACCACCATTTGACGTGTGGGGCCCCGTCTATAGTGACACTGTACCTATGTGTCCTGCCTAAATGCAATAATCACAACCACTTGAAGTGTGGGACCCGCCGATAGTGACCACACATGTCATGTCTTATCCTTTGACATTGACTACACGTTCATTTCACTTTTTTCAAAAATTTCGTCGACACCATGACGATTCAACAGTAACATTGATTGATTGAAAGTATAGAAACCGTCCGAATCCACTCACTTACCAATATTTGGGCGGATTCCGTCGAATTTTGGCGAAATCCATCTAAATTAGGACGGAAACTTGGGCGGTCATAACTCACCACCATTTGACGGATTCAACAATAACATTGATTGATTGAAAGTATAGAAACCGTCCGAATCCACTCACTTACCAATATTTGGACGGCGACCACACACATGACATGATTGGTGACATCATATTCGATCCCCGCCCCATTCTCCCTATATATACTATGAGACATCCCAAATAATCATACAAGAACGAACAATTAAAAGAACATCGGTTATTTTTACTATACACTGAAGCAAATGGATTTTCCAAGTTTCTTTAAAGTTCTTGATGGCGGTTTCGCTACAAGTTTGGTATGTCATTATTAATTAACTTACATTTATATAACTTATATTATGATTGAACCAACATGATATGTTTCTTTTTTCATAGACGCTACCTCCAGCATGCTATAATGACACGATGGGGAACATAGATATGACCGTTCTCAGAAGCCGATTAGGGACATGGGAAGTGAGGATTGGAGCCGCAGACAATGGAACTCTTTGTTTCTTTGGGGAAGGTTGGGAGGAGTATGTGGCGCTCATGACTTGAATGAGGGGAGTTTATAGTGTTTGAACACATAGGGAATTTCATTTTACGACACTATTGTCTTTGGATCACACTTCTTGTGAGAAGACTTTTTCTGTTTCCGATGGTGAAGAAGATGATGCAGGTGCAAGTCACCAAAATCCCCATTTTCAGATGACGCTGGCAAACTGGGCAATTTCACATGGTTATGTGGTGAGAGATGGATTTCATGTCGTTTAGTTGTTTTCTTGTGTATCTTTCTTCCTCATTGCAATTTTTAACAGTATTTAAAATTGTTTGTGATTTGTAGAATATTCCAATGCCATTTGCTAGAACAAACGACATGTTGCGAAACAAGACGGCTGAACTACGAATTGCCACAGAGGGATCATGGCGTGCTAGAATTGTAGCTTCTATTTCAAACTATCAACAAGTTCGTTTAAGCGGGTTGAATGATTTCATTACCGACAATGACCTAAATGTTGGAGATGAATGCACCTTTGAAGAGCATTTATTAAGACGTCGTCCTATCCTATTTAAGCCAATGTATCATTACTCACTTTCTTTTTAAGTTTGTAAGCCTTGTATGAAAGCCAATGTATCATTACTCTTTCTTTTTATGTATGTAACATTGATTGATTGAAAGTATTGAAACCGTCCGAATTCACTCACTAACCAATATTGTGGACGGAATCCGTCTAAAGTTGGACGAATTCCGTCCAAATTTTGGACGGTCATAACTCACCACCATTTGACGTGTGGGTCCTCGTCTTATAGTGACACTTTATATATATGTGTCTCGCTAAATGCAATAATCACAACCACTTGAAGTGTGGGACCCGCCGATAGTGACCACGCATGTTATATATGTAGGACACATATATACAAAGTCATGTCTTGTCTTCATCTTTGGACAACATGGTTATGACCTGACATTGACTACACTGTACAGTGTCATGTCTATAGTAACACTGTACTGTACCTATATGGCCTGCTTAAATTTATAACTCACAACCACTTGAAGCCGTGGGACCCGCCGATAGTGACCACACATGACATATAGGTAGGACACATAGGTACAGTGTCAAGTCTTGTCTTCAGACTGGAGAACATGGCTAGTTATGTTTTGACATTAATTGGATTCCGTCTGAATTCGGAAGGTTTTTTTTGTGCAGCAAATGCTCGATGAACTTGACGATGTATACCCCACGATCACCATATGGGCGTATATATCCACACACTAACTTGGACGGAACCGTCCAATATTTGGACGGCGTCGTCCAATTTGGACGGTCATATATGAACTAGGTATCTAACGTGTGGGGCCTGTCTATTATTGCACTATACTATCATGCGGCCGCGACATAAATGCATAAGTCATAACCATTGAAAAGGAGGGACCCGCCGATAGTGACCACATTTGTCAGTTCGATGGGACACGCCCAAATGCATATGGGCGTATATATCCACACACTAACTTGGGCGGAACCGTCCCAATATTTGACGGCGTCGTCCAATTTGGACGGTCATATATGAACAAGATATCTAACGTGTGGGGCCTCATCTATTATTGCACTATACTATCATGCGGCCACGACATAAATGCATAAGTCATAACCATTGAAAAGGTGGGACCGCCCGATAGTGACCACATTTGTCGATTCGATGGGACACGTCCAAATGCATATGGGCGTATATATCCACACACTAACTTGACGGAACCGTCCAATATTTGACAGCGTCGTCCAATTTGGGCGGTCATATATGAACAAGATATCTAACGTGTGGGGCCACATCTATTATTGCACTATACTATCACATGCGGCCCGACATAAATGCATAAGTCATAACCATTGAAAAGGTGGGACCCGCCGATAGTGACCACATTTGTCAGTTCGATGGGACACGTTCAAATGCATATGGACGTATATATCCACACACTAACTTGGACGGAACCGTCCAATATTTGGGACTCCGATTCCCCTCCTTCGTACATTCAGATATACAATCCCGATAATCTAATTCTCCCGGCTTGGCATCCTCACCGACCAGTGAGTCAGCCTAGTATACCTTATGTGTATGACGAGGATACGCTGCTATATCGGTTCACAACACAACACGAGCGTGTCAATTGGTCTACATATTTTCATGATATTGCTGTTGTTGCAGAGAGGAGGATGGAATGGGATACCCTACCTACCAGGATGCAGAGATTCATACGAAGAAGATCATTGGAGCGCCTCGCTAAGAGTCCCCCACCTACCTCCACTATGAATCGATCAATCGTTCGTGAATTCTACACTTTGGTGAGGTCTAAAATTGATGCGGCCATACCAACTTCAGGGGTGTACACGCTACGTGGAGTAAATGTCTTCTTTTCATCGGATTGGATAAATCGCTACTATCGTATACCAGAACTCGAAGCAACCGAAATCTCAGACACCCAATTTTACGAATTCCAGAATCGCCTTGAGTATCCTGACTATCCTGAAGAATGGCTGCGTGTTTACTTCGAATGGATTGGTAGTAGCGTGTATGGTACCGTACACACTTTTAATCCGAGCAATGCCTTAAAAGCTTTTTCGTTTGCCTTTTTAATGCGTGAAGTTGATTTTGGAAGTGATATCGTTTGTAGGATTGGTGAAATATCGCTTAACATGCTTGGTGATGGTTATCTGTATTATCCATTTCTTATCACCGCTCTCATGAGAATTTCACGTGCAGTATGACAATGATGACATTGGTGAGGAAAGTATCCCAATCACCTTTTGTGACTTTCCGTGGTTTGTTTAGGAGCAGACGCATGGTTTACCTTTTGTGACTTTCCTTGGTTTGTCTAGGCTTTGGCTCTTCTATGTCTTTGTTTCTAAAGTTTAATGTCTTGTATTTATATATATTTATCTCTTTGTTTCTAAAGTAAATTCTTGATTTAAGTAATCTACATGTCTTAATGAAACTTCAGTCGATGATGAATGTAATAGATAAACGAGGAAGTGCATTTGCCTCATGTAATAGATAAACTTTTGAGTAAACCGTACTACTTGGAATGAGCTGAATTTTTAATATGTTTTAGTTTGCATATAGGGGTACATTTTTCATCAAGAAACCATTCTGATTTGAGGCCTGTATATGTTCCCGACGTTGGTCTGTTTCCAATCGCAAAGGGATGTAATTCTAAATCTTGACTGATAATAAATGCATAAACTCCAGGGATCCAAATTTAATCATTTGTTATCGGACAAGATTCATAATTACATCGCTTCGCGATTGAAACAATACTCAACGTGGGAACATATTAGACTAGTGGGGTTGACGTCCCGCCACCGGTGACGTCTTTCTCTTAGATACGATTTACTAAGGCGTTGAGTGATAATATCAAGAGGTGTAAGTATGTGAAGCCTAGTCCGTCCCGTAATATAATATCAAGACTAGTGTCCCATTACACTAGTCTATCCCACAAATATAAATCAACTGAATAAGAAACTAACATAAAAAACGAGCCGATATAAACATAAGTTAATATAAATATTACAACGACATAACTTGGTATAAAACAAACAAAATGTCATGCCATATACATCAAATTCACAAAAAATAACTACATATCTAAAGATCTATGCACTGATTAAACATCTGCACAGACATTTTATGTCTAAATAACATCATGTTTTCAGGTCTGATCAGTTCAAACGTAGTGGAGTGCATCATATGCTCGATGAACTTGACCGTATACACCCGCGATCACCCCCGCATGCATTGTAAATTTCGATTAATCGATTGATAATAAGATAATGTACACTATATAGTATTATAAATACATTGACGTTAATAACACTTACGGGATTTTCATTTGTGGTACGTTCTCGGCCTTAACTATTTTGGCGAGAATGCAGGAGGTCGCCATGCGGATCAAGCATTTTTGGGTGGTTACGTAGTCGATCATTCGTCTCAAGCACTCTCTCTCAACACCACACCAAAGTGTTTCAAAGTTTCATGGATTTACGGGTGCGATTCGTACTTTGTCCACGCTGCAGACAATCGAACACTAAGGCCTGCCATTTTGGAATAGAAAATTGAATAGCGACCCGATGTCCGTGATATATGGCCCAGGCATGTACACCACCGAGTTTACATCCCATTTTGACGCGATCTCCTCATATCATCTCGAAACCTCTGCCGTCTCAGGCGTCCTCCTGGTCCTTCCCTCCAAGTGCAAAATCGGGCGAGCCGAGAGGAGATGACAATCGAATTGGGATGAAAGGCATCTGGATATGCTTCCCGTTGACGGCGTATTAGGTCCAGTACCCATCCACATGTCATCCGCATTCAAAAATAAGGCATGATGATGCAAATCAAACATATGAAAATTTCATAAATATGAATATGATTTCACAGTATACATACCGCTCCATCTAGCTCTTTCATATTTTCGTGGAGGCGAGCGAAATAAGCTTTGTCCGCCTTTTCATCTATACTCGATCCTCCAACGTACCAGCCTGTAGGAATATATATAGCGGGTGGCGTCTCTTGTTCGTACCAGTCGTTGAAACGCTTTTCCAAAGGTTGAGGGAATTTTTTCAATGGCGTCCATCTGATACCGCCTGGAAGATTGACTACGAACGACCCGTCAGTTAGATGTTTTGGTGGGTTAATAGTCTGACGGGTCGTCAATCTTCTGTCCGGTTCACCGTCGCCCTTTCCTTTCCCCACTGCCAGTTCACTTGGACCACCCGCTATACAGAAGGACGAGTTATACTACATGCTTATTGACAAACTAATTTCTAGTTACCAAATAAAAAATGCACACACTTATCATCTCAATCCCACTGCACCGGAGTTTCTTACGTAAGTAGAGGCTCTTAACGTATTGTCGGGAGTTTCTGTACCATGTATTAAAGAGATAATGAATTAACGAGAGTAATAATATAACCTACTTTCACGATTAAATAAGGAAATCAAACAACTTACCATAATTCATCTCGGGCTCTATAACAAATCCCTGACTGGTGACATGGCCCTCGGGAGTACCTATGCAAATTATAATCGATATCGTCAATTAGAAAATAAGAAACAATAAAATGCGTATGTTGATGTCACGAAATACCTATCATATGGTCCGTGTCGAAGCCCTCCTCGGGTGTCGTTCCCAAGCCTCTCCCGAGTATGACCGGGATCCCGAGAATCACGGCTGTGTAGGTGTATCGGTCTTCCGGCTACCTTGTGGGGTCACTAAACCACCCTCTGCGAGTCGAGCCTCAGCACCGGATCCCTGGCTACCTTGTGGGGTCACTAAACCTCCCTCTGGGAGTCGAGCCTGAGCACCGGATCCCTGGTTACAAGCATATTAATATATTAGATTCGTGTGTAAACAATAGAAATACGGTGTCAAATTATTATGTGCAAGATAATTCATACTGCTGGCTAATCATTGCTCCATGAACAATCTAAATCGACTCTTGAGTTCATTAACTCAAATTTCTAGTGTCCCTTAACTCAGTCGGTTTTGCCAACGAAGCTCTCAACCCGACTCGGTATTTGCCCACGCAATCTTAGAAGCTCAACTTCTTGAGTCGGTTTTTTCAAATGCACTCTTGAGCTCTCAACTCCGAGTTACTTCTATCCAACTCTTGTTGGATGAGTTCGAATAAGATCGCCTCTCGGTGGCTCAACCAGGTAGCGTTTACCGATATCGTCCGATCGCCTTCCAGGTTGGCGAGGTAGTCGCGTGCTCATTCGCCTCGATCACGTCGTTGAGCGTCCTCTTCATCAACCGGTGGGCGCTCACGTTGTAAGGTATGGCCGGAGGGACGAGTCTGTGTGCTTCGCCGGGAGAGACCGGTTGTGTGTTTTACGAGAGGAGGACCGGTGGGTGCTTTGTAACGGGAGGAGGGACCGGTAGTTGACGAATGCGGCCGTAACGTACTCCGCCGGCAACCCTATTGAAATCACATACTCTTTATCTCCCGGGTGCTCTCGAACATCATCGGGCATTCCGCTCTGAATAAATGAAAAAAAAAAACACGATTTTAGATACAATATAATTAAAATGTGGACTAAAAAAAAATTGGACTGACGATACTTACCGATGCATCAAACCTTGATGACGCCAGTTGATCGCTATACACCCGCCCCATTTGTAAACCGCCACCTCAAATAGGTAGGACGATCGTTCTCATGTCCCTCCCTCAAAATTGCGTACTTCCCGTTTCTATGGATGACCGGTATGGCGTGAAAAGCCCAGACGTGTAAAGCATACAGACACCCGGACACGGTTGGCTGAAGAGCCTTCGCATCGTCGCTCGGAACATATGTACGTAGGTATTCAACTTATCTACGCCAGTTCCACATGAAGTTATTAAATGATATACCAAAATCAACATTGGCCAAGGCAACGGAATAAAGCGGCTAGCAGCTAGCGCGGTTCTAGGCGCCAGGGGCCTCTCTGTGTCCTCTAGGACTCTGTGTCCTCTTGGACTCTCTGCCCGCCAGGGGCCTCTTTGTGTCCTCTAGGACTCTGTGTCCTCTTGGACTCTTTGTGTCCTCTAGGACCCTGTGTCCTCCTGGACTCTCTGTGTCCTCTTGGACTCTTTGTGTCCTCTAGGACTCTGTGTCCTCCTGGACTCTCTGTGTCCTCTAGGACTCTGTGTCCTCTTGGACTCTCTGCCCGTCAGGGGCCTCTTTGTGTCCTCTTGGACTCTTTGTGTCCTCTTGGACTCTTTGTCCTCCTGGACTCTCTGTGTCCTCTAGGACTCTGTGTCCTCTTGGACTCTCTGCCCGCCAGGGGCCTCTTTGTGTCCTCTAGGACTCTGTGTCCTCTTGGACTCTTTGTGTCCTCTAGGACTCTGTGTCCTCCTGGACTCTCTGTGTCCTCTAGGATTCTGTGTCCTCTTGGACTCTCTGCCCGCCAGGGGCCTCTTTGTGTCCTCTAGGACTCTGTGTCCTCTTGGACTCTCTGCCCGCCAGGGGCCTCTTTGTGTCCTCTTGGACTCTCTGCCTGCCAGGGGCCTCTTTGTGTCCTCTAGGACTCTGTGTCCTCTTGGACTCTTTGTGTCCCCTAGGACTCTGTGTCCTCCTGGACTCTCTGTGTCCTCTAGGACTCTGTGTCCTCTTGGACTCTCTGCCCCCCCGGGGGCCTCTTTGTGTCCTCTGGGGACTCTGTGTCCTCTTGGACTCTTTGTGTCCTCTAGGACTCTGTGTCCTCTTGGACTCTCTGTGTCCTCTAGGACTCTGTGTCCTCTTGGGCTCTCTGCCCGCCAGGGGCCTCTTTGTGTCCTCTAGGACTCTGTGTCCTCTTGGACTCTCTGCCCGCCAGGGGCCTCTTTGTGTCCTCTAGGACTCTGTGTCCTCTTGGACTCTCTGTGTCCTCTAGGACTCTGTGTCCTCTTGGACTCTCTGTCCGTCAGGGGCCTCTTTGTGTCCTCTAGGACTCTGTGTCCTCTTGGACTCTCTGCCCGCCAGGGGCCTCTCTGTGTCCTCTTGGACTCTGTGTCCTCCTGGACTCTCTGTGTCCTCTAGGACTCTGTGTCCTCTTGGACTCTCTGCCCGCCAGGGGCCTCTTTGTCTTCTCTTGGACTCTCTGCCCGCCAGGGGCCTCTTTGTGTCCTCTAGGACTCTGTGTCCTCTTGGACTCTGTGTCCTCTAGGACTCTGTGTCCTCTTGGACTCTCTCGCCCGCTAGGGGGGCCTCTTTGTGTCCTCTGGGACTCTGTGTCCTCTTGGACTCTCTCACCCACCAGGGGCCTCTCTGTCCTCTTGGACTCTCTCGCCACCTGCCTCTCTCTGCCACGGGTCCCGCCTCGCCACCGTCGGCCCACACTTCTATAAATATCACCTTCACCTCCTTTACAACTCTCGGACTTTTTCTCCTAAGAACTACGCATTGGCTTGATCCACTTACGGAGGAGTACGTGGCGACCTTTTCGAGCCTGACTAATAATCATAAACACCATCCTTCTCCTCTTACTCCCCAAAAGCTCCATCTTTTCTTTAGCTCCACCGTGTCCTCACCGGAGAAATCACTCATATCGACCTTATATCCTCAAGATAAACATCATTACATAAGCCTGATGTTTTACGCAACATCGATTGGCTCCGTTACGGGAAAATCATCAAGAAAAGCCTACTCCGGTAGTCCGCACCACCGCAAAATCCGTTTTATGGCGTCTCCGCGAGTCTTTCCTCCATCTTCAACTTCAAAATCAACAAAAGCTTTGGTTTTTGGGTTGTATGACCTAGAAATCATCGTTTTCACCTCTTAAAGTAAACTCGGTGCAAGGATCACCGGTTTTACGGATCGTTACAACGTCATCTTCAAAACTCGCTTTACGAGTCCTCATAATTTCCAGGTTGGTATCGTGTTTTATCAACTCGCCTTTTATGTATAAAGGGATTGCCTCTGCAAGTGTTATTTGAGTCCATTTGGGGTTGCATCGCTGAGCTCCGTCGGATTCTGTTTGAGGCTTCACCGGCCGGCACCGCTTTATGTTGAGTTTTACGCCGGCAAGCTCTAAGTCCGATTTGTGTCGGCCATTTGTAAGTCCGATTTGTGTCGGCCGGCTCTAAGTCCGATTTACGCCGGCAAGCTCTAAGTCCGATTTGTGTCGGCCAGCTCTAAGTCCGATTTCTGTCGGCAAGCCGATTTGTGTCGGCAAGCTCTAAGTCCGATTTGTGTCGGCCAGCTCTAAGTCCGATTTCTGTCGGCCGATTTCTGTCGGCAAGCTCTAAGTCCGATTTGTGTCGGCCGACTCAAGTCCGATTTACGCCGGCAAGCCGATTTGTGTCGGCCAGCTCTAAGTCCGTCTTCTCGGCCAGCTCTAAGTCCGACCTTTGTCGGCAAGCTCTAAGACCGACCTCAACGTGTATTTCAACCAAGCCCGCAACGGTCTTGCTTAAAACAAAGGGGCATACATCGGATTTTTATTTCGATTAGCAAGCTCCACAACAATGAGCTCACTTTATTACAAGCTCCACATCGAGCTCATTTATTACAAACTATCTTATTACGAGCTCTGCTTTCTGTGCTCGCCATCAACATGGATTTCTCTACAACGAAAAGCCCGTCGCTTCATGCACGGCACTTTATGCCCGACGAGCGTTGTCGGCGACTAAGCCCGTTAGAACGTTAACGGCGACTAAGCTGTTTATTTGCAATGCACGACATATAATCGGTAATTACGCGCGATACAAACACCGATTCAAGCCCGATAGAGCGTTATCGGCGATTAAGCTTGTCGCTCAATCGCTCCAATGCGCACATATAGTGGTGGTTTCCACCAACACGATTCAAGCCCGATAAACATGATGTCGGCACTCTAAGCCCGACTCCAGCTCGGCATCATATTTTGAGCTCGCCTCGAGCATCTTCTGTAAACCCGACTCTAGCTCGGCATCATATTTCTGCTCGCACCTAGTAGAATCTTCTATCGCTTTACAAACAGCCGTCTCGGCAAAAGCGACAACAAAGTCACTACAACTTTACTCCATGATTCTTACACGTGCGTTGAAGAGCTCAAGGAGTAAGGGGCCATTGATATACCAAAATCAACATTGGCCAAGGCAACGGAATAAAGCGGCTAGCAGCTAGCGCGGTTCTAGGCGCCAGGGGCCTCTTTGTGTCCTCTAGGACTCTGTGTCCTCTTGGACTCTTTGTGTCCTCTAGGACCCTGTGTCCTCCTGGACTCTCTGTGTACTCTTGGACTCTTTGTGTCCTCTAGGACTCTGTGTCCTCCTGGACTCTCTGTGTCCTCTAGGACTCTGTGTCCTCTTGGACTCTCTGCCCGTCAGGGGCCTCTTTGTGTCCTCTTGGACTCTTTGTGTCCTCTAGGACTCTGTGTCCTCCTGGACTCTCTGTGTCCTCTAGGACTCTGTGTCCTCTTGGACTCTCTGCCCGCCAGGGGCCTCTTTGTGTCCTCTAGGACTCTGTGTCCTCTTGGACTCTTTGTGTCCTCTAGGACTCTGTGTCCTCCTGGACTCTCTGTGTCCTCTAGGATTCTGTGTCCTCCTGGACTCTCTGTGTCCTCTAGGACTCTGTGTCCTCTTGGACTCTCTGCCCGCCAGGGGCCTCTCTGTATTCTCTTGGACTCTCTGCCCGCCAGGGGCCTCTTTGTGTCCTCTAGGACTCTGTGTCCTCTTGGACTCTGTGTCCTCTAGGACTCTGTGTCCTCTTGGACTCTCTCGCCCGCCCGGGGGCTCTTCTTTGTGTCCTCTGGGACTCTGTGTCCTCTTGGACTCTCTGTGTCCTCTGGGACTCTGTGTCCTCTTGGACTCTCTGCGCCCTTGCCAGGGGCCTCTCTGTGTCCTCTTGGACTCTCTCGGTACCTCCACTCTCTCTGCCGGTATCCCCGCCTCGCCATTTGTCGGCTCCACACTTCTATAAATATCACCTTCACCTCCTTTTACAACTCTCGGACTTTTTCTCCTAAGAACTACGCATTGGCTTGATCCACTTACGGAGGTGCGTGGCGACCTTCGAGCACGACTAATAATCATAAACACCATCCTTCTCCTCTCTTCTCCCCAAAGCTCCATCTTTTCTTTAGCTCCACCGTGTCCTCACCGGAGAAATCACTCATATCGCCTTATATCCTCAAGATAAACACTGTTACCGCAAGCCTGATGTTTTACGCAACATCAGTTGGCTCCGTTACCGGGAAAATCATCAAGAAAAGCCTACTCCGGTAGTCCGCACCACCGCAAAATCCGTTTTTATGGCGTCTCCGGCGAGGTCTTTCCTCCATCTTCAACTTCAAAATCAACAAAAGCTTTGGTTTTGGGTTGTCTGACCTAGAAATCATCGTTTTGACCTCTTGAAGTAAACTCGGTGCAAGGATCACCGGTTTTACGGATCGTTACAACGTCATCTTCAAAACTTCGCACACGAGTCCTCATAATTTCCAGGTTGGTATCGTGTTTTATCAACTCAGCTTTTATGTATAAAGGGGATTGCCTCTGCAAGTGTTATTTGAGTCCATTTGGGGTTGCATCGCCTGAGCTCCGTCGGATTCTGTTTGAGGCTTCACCGGCCGGCACCGCCTATGTTGAGTTTTTCTGTCGGCAAGCTCTAAGTCCGATTTGTGTCGGCAAGCTCTAAGTCCGATTTGTGTCGGCCAGCTCTAAGTCCGATTTCTGTCGGCAAGCCGATTTGTGTCGGCAAGCTCTAAGTCCGATTTGTGTCGGCCAGCTCTAAGTCCGATTTCTGTCGGCAAGCCGATTTGTGTCGGCCAGCTCTAAGTCCGTCTTCTCGGCCAGCTCTAAGTCCGACCTTTGTCGGCAAGCTCTAAGACCGACCTCAACGTGTATTTCAACCAAGCCCGCAACGGTCTTGCTTAAAACAAAGGGGCCATACATCGGATTTTTATTTCAGTTAGCAAGCTCCACAACAGCGAGCTCACTTTATTACAAGCTCCACATCAGCGAGCTCATTTATTACAAACTATCTTATTACGAGCTCTCTGCTACAGGCTCGCCATCAACATGGATTTCTCTACAACGAAAAGCCCGTCGCTTCATGCACGGCACTTTATGCCCGACAGGCGTTGTCGGCGACTAAGCCCGTTAGAGCGTTAACGGCGACTAAGCTGTTTCATTTGCAATGCACGACATATAATTGGTAATTAAACTCACGCGATACAAACACCGATTCAAGCCCGATAGAGCGTTATCGGCGATTAAGCTGTCCGCTCAATGCGCGACACATAGCCGTGGTTTCCACCAACACCGCTCAAGCCCGATAAATGATGATCGGCACTCTAAGCCCGACTCGAGCTCGGCATCATATTTTGAGCTCGCCTCGAGCATCTTCTGTAAACCCGACTCCAGCTCGGCATCATATTTCTGCTCGCACCTAGTAGAATCTTCTATCGCTTTACAAACAGCCGTCTCGGCAAAACGACACAACAGGTCACCTACAACTTTACTCCATGATTCTTACCTGTGCAGTGAAGAGCTCAAGGAGTAAGGGGCCATTGATATACCAAAATCAACATTGGCCAAGGCAACGGAATAAAGCGGCTAGCAGCTAGCGCGGTTCTAGGCGCCAGGGGCCTCTTTGTGTCCTCTAGGACTCTGTGTCCTCTTGGACTCTTTGTGTCCTCTAGGACCCTGTGTCCTCCTGGA